>VDFB02000003.1:167146151-167442194 GCA_007258455.2 Sequoia sempervirens | reverse complement strand
CTCCTCCCTCCCTTCTACCCTATCTCCCACTCTCCCACACTCTCTCCCACTCTCTCCCACTCTCTCTTCCACTCTCTACCACCCTCTCCCACTCTCGCACTCTCTCACACTCTCTCCCACACTGTCCCACCCTCTCTCCCACACTCTCTCCCACTTCCACCCTCTCCCACCCTCTCTCCCATAAGCATACATACATACATATAGGCATACATACAAGCATTTATATATACATACATACATGACACACCATCATACATATACATATAAACATATCAACAAAAATTCAATAAAGTGGCATTTAACTAAAGGAAGACATAACACGAGCGTGTTATGTGTTGCTAGACATGTTCCTCAGAGAAGCAAAAAATGTCAAAACTAACACATAACGCGAGCACGTTATAATGCGCTCGCGTTATATTTTTCTTTGGGAATCCTCGAGCCTTAGCTTTGGTATTTGACTTGGAATACCAACCCAAAGGCTTGGAGGGCATTCCCAATGACCAGAGACGTGTTTTTTGCAAATTCTACAATTTTTCACATAATTGGGTTCGTGCTCACTGTCATGATTGCATTTGGTTCAATATCGACAAAATCGAAGACATGGGTAATGTTAAGTTCTCTCTTAGCTTTCCAACAATGTAATTTTTTTCACTTTTTGACAATGTTAGGCCTTTCATCTATAATTTCTTTTGTTTGTATGTCTATTTTTTGTCAAAAAGTAGTGTTTGATTTTTTTTTTCGTTATAAATTAACCGTTCATCAAAATTTCAAATAAATTATATTTTTAGAAACTAGACTCCATTCTACAAATTTAAAAATAAATAAATAAATAAAATATATTACTTTCCAAAATTTGTAGGGGGAGCACGACCAAAATTTTGCTTTTAGGAAGTGCCCACTTAGAAAATTAGAAAAAAAATCAAATATTCATTAAAAAATTATCAGAAAAATCGTGCATCAACTAGATACTATTAGTTAACTTCTGGCTATAGCAATTTTAAAAATACTACAAAAAGTTCACTGTGCTAGTGTCGTACAAGAGTTGCTATGTTATGTTTTTCTTAAAAAAACAACAATTTTTGTACATCTGTCTTTTGAACCCCTTAATCTCAACCATTTTCAAAATAAATTACTAGTTTAAAAAGTAGACTCAAAGCACTTCGATCCTTGTATTTGTTCCATCTCAAAATTTTGAGTGTAGCTATCCTCAATTTCATGTCCAAGGTCAGTATTTCCCGATTTTAAAAAGAGAGTGGCCACTTAAGCCCCCTTTTTGGGAACCATCTTGGTGCACTTACCCAGGTGCCCTATTAATTTATTTTTACCGGCAATGGTGAGGTAGGAGAATGTAGTGGATGTCCCACACGAGTGGAAGAAAATGAAGGTGCAAGAGCTGCGAGACAAACTTTCTAGAAAGGGTCTCACTATTCAAAATTCATCCTAATTTCATGAAATCTCAACATATTTGCAGAATGATGGTGAGTATCTATTTTTAACATTGTTTTATCATTTATTATCTAGATGTTATCTATTGATTGGTATTTTTGATGAACAGGAAGAAGGGATGGGCATCACATTATAAGTCTGCAATTGGAAAATTGTAAGCATGTACTTCGATTTCAAGGATTTATGCATTCATGTACATTGCTTCCTTTTACCATTAAACAATTTAATATCCAATCCTTTAAATTAGCTTTAATTTAAAAATCCACATCATATCAACGATGCAAAATTATTCCCGCATGTTGAAGGGTACAATTTTACCAGAGATTTTGTTTCTACTTAATATAGAGTGTGTACCCAGGGAACAAAGCATTGGTATTTGATCATAAATATTAGGGAAGACCACCAATTCTTGAAAAGTGAAACAAAATTCCTAGCTTGGAAACACCCAAAACTTGTTCATTGCAATATGCCCAGTATTTATGTTCAACATTTGATAGCTTTGGGACTCCTTAAGACAATGGTGATAGTGGTAGGTGCCTGAGTACTAGCTTGTAGCTGCTAATGGAGTTTATAATGTGATTGGATAGGACAAACCCACTTGTAGAATGCACACTGATTATTTACATTAGTCAATTAGAGATATGGTAGTACAGGTGTGGGAATGTGGATGTAGTTTTCAAATAAGAAATGGGAGAAAATGAATAATTGTGAGGGTTGTTTCACTAGAAAATGTACGTTTGAGGACAGAGAAGTCGCCCTAAGATGTGGGAGTGTAGGTATGGGAATGTGGATGCAATCTCAAATAAGGTTTGAGAGAAAATGAACAAAGATGAGGCTAAGTATAAAAAAAATGGCCGCTAGAAGATGTAAGCGAGGGAGTGGGGATAGGGACAAGATGTAAGGCCACTTGATCAACCCCCCCCATAATGCATGTAGAGATTTTATAGTATGTGACCTAGAGTTTTTATAGTTATGGTAGGTTTATGTGTTACCTGTAGATTATGTTACGTGCATGGTGATAATGAACTTGGTGAGTATTATTTCATAATTTTCATTATACAAAAATAAGATATTATTAGCCATTGTATTATAACTTATGATTAATGTTTTAACAATTAAGTGTTAAGACTCTTTAATTACCTAAATTTGGCTTAAATGGATTATGTGGGTTATTGTTTATTTCGAGAATAGAGATAATACTAATTGTTTGGACAACGTATCTAATTGCGTTGCCTGAGTAATGTTGGAATTATATTTATGGTTGGCATATTTAGAATGGGGGAATTAAAAGTTATAAATAATACATAATGAAATAATATGCATTTATATTATTATCTATTATTATCATCAAATAATATTAACACCACCTTTCACATCTAATCACCCTCGTCTGAACTATGCATTTGACTTTAAAATAATTAACCAAGAATTCATTATCTCCTATAATAAATACAATATTGACATAGTTAAAGAAAAATCAAATTAGAGTATTTAATATTATTTCAGATAATCGTTGTTGGATTAATAATAGTATATGGTGAATTTAGTAATACGTAAACTATTATTCATACACGCCAAAGAGAATGACAATAATAATAAATAATATTAAAGTAAGGAAATTATGTTATCTGTGGAATAACTATTTTTGCTGCACCAGATAAATAAATTGATGGTGTAAATATATAATATCAATATTTTTTAGAAGACCTAATCATTAATTGAATAATGAACTATCTTTAAAGAGATTTAAATTATAATATTATTATTACTACATAAATTTTGATTTATGAATGATGATATTATTGTTGATTATCATTTACTAATAATATCAAATGTCTCTATTGTCTCTAAGATTATTCTTGATTTACTCTTACAGCCTAATTGAAAATATTATTGAATTGATATATTATATGGATGTATAAATTTCATTGAATGGGACAAATTCCATTTTAAACTGGTGGAAGCATCCTGGATGCATTTATTTTCCCTGCCTTATTCTTGCAATAAGCATTAACTATGGATGGTTATTTACTTCATGGTTGACTCAAATTTTTGCAGGAAGATGGGAAGTTAAAGTAGTAGTGGGGGAATTAGATTTTCGATATAGGAGAAATAATTGTATTTCAGATTATGTGGATTAAGAGGAAAAGGAGGTGTCATTCATGCTCTCCATTTGGAAACCTCTGACATTGTTCCTACCCTTCATGCTCTCCTTCTGGTAACCTCTGACATTGTTCCCATCCTTCATGCTCTCCATCAGGATACTTCTTACGTTATTTCTAGCCTTCATACTCTTCATTTGGAAAAAATTTGGGATCATTTTTTTGGCCTTCACATGTAACTCTATAGGGATACTCAGAGAGAGCTTGGGGGAAGACTTTGACACCCACAATCTAGTCCATAGGAAGAAACTCTACATGACCTCCCTAAGTTGTTGCTTGCCTTCCACCATGGCCAAAAGCTTTACCAAAACATAGAGAAAATTATCACCATTTTCTTACCAATAATATTCAACAAGAGGAAACTTAGAGATTTGGAGAGGAGTTGGGATAACTGGATTGTTGAATTTTCTTGAGTGGGTGGTGGCAGGTCAAGATGCAGTAGTTTGAGTTGGTGGTTGGTTTCTGAAGATTATCATGATCGTCTTCATGTTGAGGTTAGTGAAAATATTAGGTTGAATTGGTTTTAGATAACTAGATTTTATTTTATATATCTACCTCTGTCAATTGGTAAATACCCAAAATTTTCCCTCTTATTTTATGCACTAGGTAATGGGAAATGGAGATTAGAAAAGAGTTCAGCTTAACAAAGATGCTTGAGGGATACAATTCCATTAAATTTGGTTTGGAACTAGTGTCTATCACTATTTGGCATTTGCATTAATGTCACTACATTAACACAAAGTTAATTCACCAGTGTGGCTTGAACCTCTCTTGTCATCATGGCAATGGCCCTGCTAGAACACTACATCATGATCTGCAGTCAGCACAATTTTTTATTTTTATTTTTAAAGTTAGGACTTGTCAATGATCCTGATAGATCACTTTTAGGTGGTTGTTTTACCCTAAATCTAGAATTGCTAGTTATTCCTTTCAACTGGAATTTTATTACAACTATAGTCTTCCAGCTCCAAACTTCTTTTGGAATATGTATTTTAAAATGATACCATACAACAAGGATTGAAATTTTTTGTCTTGAATATGGGATTTATTTCAGCTAAACCTACATTTATAAATTAGATAGGTCAACAAAAAAATCCAGATTATTTAATTTTCTATTATGGGATATATATTCCTTCAGACATAGAAAAAGAAAATGCAGGATCTTAGCATGAGTAAATAGGGAAGTGGATTTATTCACAAGTCTTACCACTAGGACAATGTCAGCAAACTTTGTAATTGGATTTGAAAATTTTCTGATTATTCAACAAAAAAATGGGAATGCCATGATATGCAATTTTTGTTTATTTCATGGAACATGATTTTTGGCTGCTGTAGTACAAACTCTTGGGTATGAGTGCATAAGGAAATAAATTTATTTATGGGTTAATTATGTGGGTTGTCATAGAGTCATTTTTGCTGCACCCTAACTTAACGCTGGGCCACATCTGGACAAATTAGGTCATTTGTAGATTTATTATTGAGCTAAAATTGATAAATTTTGCCTCGAAACTTTTAATAACTACTAGTTGAAAACATACTTTAAATTAAATAAGAAATGCTTTAATGTGGAGTTTGACTTCACCTTCTCGTGAGACATCTTCCACAATTCTTTTGTTTGATTAAACTTAACTCCTGTTATTATATGAAATCTTTTTTTTAGCTTAACGTATTCTTTTGTTTAATTAAACATAACTCCCCCTATTATATGAATTTTTTTGCCTAACATATTGTGCTTTATTAGCACTGTCATTTTTATTAGTATCCCTAAAATTTTATGGAAACCGCGTATAATGGAGTGAATAGGAGGCTCCACATTTATTTCCCTTATGAAGTCCTCCATTTAAAAAAATATAGTTTCCTTAATGTCTTTTTAATGAAGAAATTACTTTTTACTTGTGGGGAAAAGTACTAATCTAAATAAAGATAAAATAAATTAGACATTCCTTTTAACATTACTTTTAAACAAGGGAAGGCATCTTTTTGGTATTGTAAATGGGATCTTTATCTTTTAAGAAAATTAAATGCAATTGTTACCTATTTTTCAATACGAGCTCAAACAGGTAGAGCTGAATTAAATTCATCATTGATAGGTACATAAATTTCTAAATTTTTGTTGGTAGGTATTCATTGTTCATCATAAAATATCAGATTAAATTTTGATTACAGTTTTATTATGCAAGTATTTGAAACAAAAAATTGGACATTTGCATAATAATGCTTTTTATTCATTTTGAAAAAACTGAAATCCCGCACAATCCACGGGAATAACTGAATTTGATTGTCTTAATCAAATAATGAAGCAATTAATAAAATTACAATGCTATCATGAAGGTTGCTTATTTAGTTATATAAGCATGTGCCCTTACAAAAAGCAGCTCACAGAAAGCTACAGGTGTACATTGTAATAAGCAATATGACAATAAGCAAACCTAGTTTGAGCATGCAAGGCTTGCGGCCTAGAGGGAGCATTTTACAATACCCAGATGGGGTTTTAGTGAGAAAAATGTAGAATTTTGGTTATTATAATTTACCCGTAGGTGGGTCTTGTTAGAAATACAAAAAATGTATAGATATTGCTGTGGGTCATACCCAAGAAAAGGTGAAAGGTGATACTTTCATAATTTCAAATACCCAGATCCAACATGGTAAGGCCGCGGCCTGAGGAAAGTATTTCCACAATACCCACGTTGATCTCTATTCAAAAAATGGGGTTTTTGTCAAAAAATACAGAGTTATTATTATCACAATAAACCCATGTGTGGTTTTGATCTAAAAATAATAAATGTAATGATTTATGGAGGGCCGTGAGTTTATCACAGGCAGAGATAAATGAAAAGCCTTTGTGTTTTCTTTTAGTTACCAAGCAAACACAAGAAGCACAAGGATAGACCTACCAAGTATTTTGTTCTTTTTCTCTGCATGAAGACTCCATATCTCATGGTCAAGGCTCCAGATAGCTTTAACAAAACTTTATCTCTTCATAATCAATGGCGGCCATAGATAGTGAAAGGAAATATACAGAGAAAATCATTAACAAAGGGAAAAAAGATGGGTACATATCGAAATATTAGCATAGTAGCGGCTATAAAGCCTGAAAGTAACTTCAAAAAGCAAGAGAAGTGTTCAGATTTGTCTCAAGAAATGCTTACCCACATATTTTTTTGTGGAAATCTCTATGAAAATCTCTAGGAGTAGCAAAGTATGGTGGAGTTTCGAGCTCCAATTCAAGCAAACTTTCCAGAAACCTTACCCAGCAACATGGCAGCCAGCTTCTTCATGAAGCTTCTCCAAAAGTCAAGTGCAAATGATAAAATTGATTAAGGTTCGATGGTTTTTCATTTTTCACTCATGGTGACTTTTGATGGAATCTTTGAAGAATTAAATAAAATTATTATGTCTTACTTTTTCCATGATTTGAGTTCTTAAGTCAAGTCGATTGAAATGAATAGTGGTCGACTATTATCAAAACATTCACAATATGCATGGGGTCATTTTTTCTTATTTCTTATGTGCCAAGATGTGGTCGGCTTAAGTTATTGGATGGTGAATGCATATTTTAATATATGCCAAGTATATTATATAAAGCCGTGAGAAGGGAGTGAGACTTCCAATTTTGTCATTATTCCTTTTTTATTTGCATGAACCACAATGTAAGCTAATTAATTAAATGGTAGACTATAAGTCATTTAATTAATTTAGCCAGCTTTAAAATGAAAATAAGAAGACATCATGTGAAGTCGAGTTCATTATAGATCCATGCAAAATACAAGTAAAGCTAACTGGAGAATGAAATTGATCATGCGAGTTATGAAGATTTTTGGCACTTTTCTTCAGTTTCACATCAGGTTATTAACTAGAGATTAATCATGCACAATATAGAGATGGAGTTCCAATTCTCATGGGCGGATTGACATAAAGGAGGTGAATTTTTGCATGCTTGACTCACTGTTTGCAGATTTCCAGTTCAATTCGAGCTGCTTTTTAGTTATATACATTGTGACTGCGAGTTTGAGACTTAGTTCACTCATTTTTGCATGAGTTTGAGCTCTTCTTTTGGAGATATTTTGATTGGCTCAAGATTTTCCTTGGAGTTATCATTTTCTTACTGAAATTGACTTTCAGTTTCATTTTTATGCACTTTGGAGTGCACTCTCATTGTATATATTGGAAAAAGTTTATCTTTTTCCTCTAGTTCTTGTTTTTCAACCTTTACATTCTGCAAAGTGAATTATCATGTAACTCAACTTTATTTACAGATTAATATAGTAGCAGGTTATTATAGGTTAATCAAGTTCCATTAATTTGCAAAGCTTTCCTTTTACCTTTCAGTACGCTAAAGTGTTTTCCTTCAAAATGTCAGGTGTCATGCTGTGTGAATGATTTGATAAGGAATCTATCGCGTTTTAATTTTAGGAAACCTTTATTTTCCCGTCTCATTTACATGTGCTTGTATGCAAGCAAGTTTTAGTTCCATAGGTTATATGTTGTGCATCTAACTTATTTTACTATTTTAGTTGTGAAAACATTCTTTTCCTTCAAAGATGGTAATATAGTCAAGCCTTCATATGAATTATTTATGTGGTTAAACTTTTCAAATTCAGTTGTGCGAATAGGATTATTGAAGAGTAATTGTGAAACAAGTTGCATGCAGTATCGTCATTTAAGTGCATAGTCAGTACAAAAATTAGTTCTTGCATTCATTTCAGTACCTTCTTCCCTTTTCCCAACCAGTTTCATTGATTTAAACCTAAGAATAAATAGGAAGCCGGCCTAGAATCCGAAGGTTCAATCTCATTATAGGTCACCCACAACCTGAGTTTGATCCAATGTTACATGGGATTGTAGAGCTTTTTAGCCTTGCATGAGGGTGCAAATCCTTGTGATAACAAGAATATAAATGTAAATAAATGTATTTTTTTATATGGTAAAGATGAATATTTAAATTATAAAAAAACATAAATTTGTAAGAATTAGATTTAAAAATAATAATAATAAATAGTGCTAATATTATAAGGGTATTATTTATCAGAATACTAATTCTAATATGTATAACAAATAATCATTCGTATTTAGAAAGTGCTCTTACAATAATCTCATCAACAATATGTTATAGTGGTAATTAAAAGTATTGCAAGTAAAAACATGTCAATATTAGTGTTTCAATGTTATTGTTACAAAAATTGTTAGTTGTTGGGGTTGCCCTATATGTAGTTTTTGGGCATGGCAGTGCCGAGAATTTTAACATGTTGTGTTCTACATTTTCAATGGTGTTAATGGTGAGGTAATCTATTTAAACCCTTCAAAATTCTTACTGGTGGGAATGACAGGGTATTGTTTAAAAACTTCATTGAATATTTTCATGGAAATCATCTCTTAATGAGTAGCATTATCTATATATTATACTTATACATTGCAATCGTTATAGTGAAATAATTTATCTATATTGTAGTAACATTTTGAAAGCTTTAGGAATGGAGATAGAATTAAGGAGGCAAATATATATATATATATATATATATATATATATATATATATATATATATATATATATATATATATATATATAACTGAAATATAGTTTTAGTATCAATGGTTTTGGTCTCGATTATAGTGACCATGATGTCTTAATTTATGTCTAAGAGACCTATTTTAAAATTGGTTTATCTTATGCAAATGTTTCCATTTATAAAGAATTAGGAATGTTGTAACTTGTACTATAAATAGTGTCAAGAATATTTGGGAAGGTCTTGTATATTTGTTTTAGGCTTGAAAATGTATAATTAGGCCTCTATCATCAATGGTGTAAATTTGTCCCTATTTAATAATGAGAATCCTATAGGTGAACCAACAATAGCTTGTTTTTTACGTTTATTATAGTGTAGACTAGTTTCATTGGGGAAGGTTCAGGCGTTGTTTGAATTACCTTGGGGAATGATCAAATTTATGACCAATTGAAGATCGAACCTTATATATATATATATTTCCTTTTTCTTTCCATTGATTTGAAGTGGAATGTTATTGCTTATTGGGATCATATCTACTTAACCCACCATGACAATTATTTATCAAGTACTATAGGGATTCATACTTAGGATATATTTATTCTTGATTTAATGATGCATGTAGATATAAGGGTTTAGACACATAACATGAGATAGTATTATGTGAAGCCTTGTGATACTTCATAAACCACTTATCATCCATTTCTTTTACCATAGTAATTAAGTGTGTTTGAACACTTTGCTAATGATTTTATGTTATAAACACTTGGAGATTAGTGTATGGTCTAGTACAACTATTTAGCATGCAAAGTGAGTTACTTCTCCTATCTTGTGAATGCTTAAAAGATTTATTTTTTACTATATTGTTTTTCCTTGTGAAATTTATTGTGCAAGTATGAGTATATATTTATGTAGTCTATATTTTGCAAGCATATCCTAACCCAAGTCATCAATCCCCGACTTCACCTAAGTGGGTGGCAATCGATTGTGAAACTATCTGGGGTAATGGACCCTAGAAAGGGTTGCATACCCGCTCTTATAGTTTGTAATTTATATGAAACACATGATACCTTGAGTAGAGGGATGATTTTTAATTTATATCAGTGTTGTGTTATGAGTATGATTAAGGTTGAGTAATCTATTAAAACCTAGCAGATATACCCTGTGTGAGTGAGTCAAATGAGTTGGAGCAACTCAAGTTGTTGAACTACGATGCCTCTGCGAAATATATACGTAGGCAAGGCCATCAAGTGATGAGCCCCTGAGGCATTAGGTCAGGCCCCTAGGAATGTCCTTCTGAGTCTTGTGTTGTGACTTATCTTCTCTCCTAATGTTGTAAACCACCTTTTGAATTGCAGAGCTTGTCTTGGTGATCATATGCTAACTACCATTGATCTTATGTGTGTGCCAAGTCATGCAGTCCTTGCAGGTATGAGTATTGGGAGTGGGGAATTTTTAGCATGATGGGACATAAGAGGTACATTAAACTGACCAAATCAATAATATTTATTGCTAAAAATAGTAATAATTTCTACCTTTGCTTCTAACTAGTGTGATCCTTGACTATAGATGTAAGGAGCGACTTATGTTGTTATTGTCTTTTAAGTAAACAAAAAAAATATTTGGAAAATCAATAAAGTCATTGTGATTTTATTAGGTTGTTTAGTGTGTAGAATGTGGGCATTACACAGGATCCTTGCCCCTATGTTGGAGTATCCTATTGACTAAGGCTTTTATTGTTCACTCGATAGTGTAACAGGTGTAAAGGTCACCAGGATGACTTTCCCTATACCTTGCTACATATTTTCTCTGGTGTAAATCTTTGAGTTTGTACTATGTTGTTCTAATAATCATGGGTTAGCATTTTATATTTCACTGGAGCTCATCAACATTGAAGAAAAAAATAAACTAATGATGTGACAACGTGTCTTAGTTAAATGTCTTTTGGTAAACTTCAAGACAAAATATTCTCACATTTAATTATGCGATTATTACATGATTAAAGCACACTACTTTTCTCATTTATGAGATGTGGTATTAAATAAACTATGACAATGAAGTAAGGACTTGATGCCTATTTCATGCAATTATGATTAATCCTAACATATACTCTTCTCAATCAATTAGCAATTTTTCTTTAGGAAAGATGTTTGACTTGACATTATCCTCTTAATATCAACACTGCTCATTTTATGATACTTTAATTTGCTTGATCATAATTATGCGTGTAGGGTATTAACACATCCATATTGCCAGTTTCTGGCAACATTTATTTACAGAATCAAAACCCATAGAAATTTTCCATTACTCATTTCTACAATACTAGTAGTTGTCACCAATATAGCAGCAATGTTTCCTTTTGGAAAATCTCTTAGAAGCCTGGATCTTCATCAACACCTGCTTCCATTGCACTTGCTATGATTACTTCTATAACTCCCGACCTTTACCATTGGATCATGGAACACATAAGAGAAACATATCCCATCATTTAAATCATAATTTGTAGGTCTTAATAGAGGTCCACTGCGAAAAATAGTGCTGAAATCATATAATAAATGCTCCTAGAAGCAACTCCTTTCAAGTTGTTGACACCCAAAACTGCAAAGCCCACAAACCTAAATAATAGACCTCAAGACCTAGACCTGGGGATAAAGTTTGTCTAGGAAGATGAAGCAAGCATATGATTAGAATGCAGGTAGTTAGATGTCAAGACCTAGACTTGGGGATGAAGTTTATGTAGGATGATGAAGCAAACACATTATAAGAATGAAGGTAGTTAAGTGTCAGTTGACAAGAGCGGATGACTCTTCTTCACTTCAGGATCTAAAAGATCTAGGATGGTGTTCCTTGAGGTTAGGAAAATTAATTAGAAATGAATTCAACACAATTGATCTCGTGGAAAATCATACCATATGTGTAGAGATGCTCCAAGAATTTGTCACAGAACAATGCTTGCTGATGTGAGACTTGTAAAACTCCCTTAAGCATATTGGAACATATTATGTATGCAAAGAAAGGTTTTAAACATAGTTCAATTCCCCAAATATTTGTGCAACTAAATAAAATAATGCAGACATAATAGAAATGAAAACAATAATACATAACCCTCCGATGATGAATTTAGAGGTTGGCTCACATAAGACTTTGCAATAATTAAGAAATTACAGGTTATGCAAATTGCAAATTAGTAGGACAACTACGAATATTATGTAAGTGATTGTATTTTGAATTAATTTGTAGTGGTGGAAGAAAGAGCGACCGAAGATTGGTGCATTGATCCTTTGGGTGGAAAAGTTAAGCTTGAGTTCCAGATACAAATAAGTGTGCAAATCTTAAGATTATTTGCTTGATGTGAACCTACTCTATAAAGAGAGCTAGATGTGTGCTTGAAATCCCATAAGTTGGGTTGTATATTCATCAAACACTTTGGTAAGTCTACTAGAAAGATTCATAACCAGGTCTACTTTAATTATCCACAAATGAACAAAGATTTCATTTGAGGCAATTTAAAGTCTTTGCAATGACAATCTAATCACATTCCATAGTTAAGTTAGCAAATGGAACATAAGGAATGAGAGACATATCCCTTGAAATATCCTATACAATCATGGAGACATCTTGAATTCAGGAAGAATAAAAGCAAATGTGATTTGTTCTTACAATCCTCCAATTAGAATTTTATTTTGACATCAGACATCCAATGAGATTTTATTGCATCACCTATAAGAAAATTCTTGTTTGGAATTTGTTGTTCCATGTTAGACAACTACAGACAATTTTTTTTTTAATTTTTAATTTTTTTAATAGAGATTTCCTTTGGACCTTAAGGTGCTACACCATCATAAATGGAGAATTTTAGTTATGAACTATACAACTGTAATAAACCCCTGGTTACTACCTAATTTTTTTTAAAAAAATTAGCATTCCTAACACCCTGTTCATACCTTTTTGTATAGGTGTAGCTCTACTAGTAGCAACATGGAGTAGGCTATTAATTCCAAAATAGCTCAATCGTAATCTCAAGCCTAATCTCAAAATAATAGAGCAAAATGTGAATTAAAAATGGTAGAATCTCGTCTGGTCACAATTTTCCTTTTTTCAAACCATAAGAAACCATATTTTCAAACCATCTTACTGTAGATAAAATCTTGAAATGATACATTTAATATGCTTAATAAATATTTACAACAATATTCTAATAGTAGAAAATAAATATCAACAATTAAAGGATTAATATCTTTACTATGGTGTTTGATAGTCATGGCATTTCCTTTGCCTTTTGCATCATTTATAGTTTTGAGGCTAGGATGTAATGTGATCGCAACCACGTATATAAGAGAGTCAAGTAGCCACATACTAACAATCATCAACTCTCTTAACATATGCCATCCTTACTAGATTAGCAAACCTATCCTACCAACTATGGAAAGAAAATGAGATGTTCAAGAGTGCACCCAAGGGACAACCTGCCCTCATATATATTCTTATTAATCTTCTATTATGACTTTTCCACAATCCTTAGGAAATACCACGTGGTAGATAATGGAATCTATATCTCGCATGCCACTAGCTCCATGGCCTACATGCTACTTGTGAAAGCCATCTAAGCCCGATGATAGATCTTCACATCCATCACTTGAATGCTACTTGTGAAAGCCATCTAAACCCAATGATAGCTCTTGAAATCCATCACTTGCATGCCTAGGTGTTAGCTGACTAACTCTACAATACAAGTGAATCACTTCTATATGTGCAAAGCATGCTCCTTGACCAAGTCATCAAGTTGGAGGTGTGATAAGCTTATCTTTGAGCAGGTAATAGGATTTATTGTATTGATGATCACCTCAGAAGGAGACAAACAAGCAATGTCTTAAGGGGTATCACAACCCCCTACCTATGCCCTCGTAGAGTTCTTTACTCTAGTTGGCATGTGTTTCTATAGAAATCATTTGTATCCAACCCAGTTCTACAAGTGGTAAAAGTCCTCTTATAGCAAGATAGACAAAACCAAAAGTCTTATAATTTACTTCATCTAGGTAATGTCCTATTATTTATTGGGATTGATCAATAGGAACTTGATTGCCATTATTACTCATAGGGTTCACCATTTAGAATGGTATATATGCTTATGGGGATATTTCCTTGTTGACCATTATAAAAAAACTGGCAAGACTTTACAATTTGTAATTATGCCATTATTACTCATAGGGTTCACCATTTAGAATGGTATATGTGCTTATGGGGATATTTCCTTGTTGACCATTATAAAAAATTGGAAAGACAATTTTACAATTTGTAATTAGGCCCTGACCAAGATATCTTCAAATAAAACTAATATGACTTTAGCCTTGGATCACAAATTCCTAAAGAGGTTTACACCAAACAATCACTTGGTGCTGAAAGCTCATCATGATTGAGTGGAGTAGTCCAAAAGCACTCCTTTCAAAACTCTCATAGTTTCTTTCAGAAAATTAATTCTATGCTATATGGTATCCATCACACCTACATATCAACCTACACTGAGGTCCTTGCCAATTCATTGACTAGAAAAAATTTCACCCATCATTTTTTGAGTAGGAAGTAATGAATCTTTGTAACATGCAACCTACACCACTTGGAGACAAATCTAATGGGTGTTACCTACACCAATGGGAGATAAATCACACAGTCCATATTGTCAAAGTGATCAAATTATGTGAGAGCTAATTGTTTAGTATAATTCCCTAAAGATGTGTTGAAAAGTCCTTGGAAACTTTCAAGCAAATGCAATCAACATGAATAAAGTTAGTCTCAAAAACCTTTGCCTACCTTCTCCTTATTTTTTCTTGAATAAGAGCTCTATGATAGGATATGCCATCTATCACAACTTAATGGAAGGGAATTTTGGGCATCTATCAAGCAAGTACAATCGATATGTATAAAGTTAGTCTCAAAAAAAATTTCTTACCTTCTCCTTAATTTTGTTTGAATAGGAGCTCTATAACAGAGTATGGAATCAATCCCAACATATTTGGAGCTGTCACTTCTCCAATGAGACCTTTGTTGCACAAACAAAATAATTGCTAAATGGCCTACCAATTGATCTCACATACTGCAAAATGTATGCAAAAAAATTAGACCATTTTTTCCCTAATTGACCCCTCAAACCTCTTCGGCGTACCCATTGCACACCAAAATGCAATTGCTAGTTTCAATAGGTCCATATTTCTCCTTTTGATAGCTTTATTTATTCTTTTTCAATTGAAGCCCTACCTGATTGTGAGGTTATCATCCATTCTCTGGGCCAAATGCATTTTACATTTCTATTTGTGCCTCATTACAATTTAGCAACATGTTAAAAGAGTTATATTCCAGCTTATCTGCTTGTGACACATAAAGCATACTTTCAATATAACTAAGAATCCCTCTGGTAGAGAATATTGGCATCAAGGTCGTTACTCTCACTGGTATCGATAAATAGATAATTTGAGACATTTTTCATTAGATGTGAAGACAACACTTTCAATTATGTCTAAAAAGATTGACATTTGTAATGTCATATGACAAGTGTTAATTCCTTCTCTTAAAAGCGATATGCAACGGTATAGTAATAAAATAGGCTTTCATTATTAAGAAAAAAATCTTTTTAGCCTATACGCTATAAGGTTGTTTTGGATGCTTTGAAGGATGCTTGGATGCTTCTATACCCTGTTCCAATGCCCTATTTTTCCACAGGAAGGGAGAACGCTAGCAAAAGTTGTGGATTTGGGAATTGCATTTACTAGAAAGTTTCTAAAGCTTCCATTTTGTGCATATCCTGCAATCATTGCATTCAATGAGATAATCTCTCTTTGAGGCATTTTGTCAAATAGTTCTTGTGCCTTTTCTATGCTTCAAAATTTTTCATACATGTCTATAGAGCATTTCAAACTATAATATCTGAAAAAAAATTCTCCTTCCATGATGCTTTGAAGGATGTCCATACCCTGTTCCAAAGCTCCCATTTTGGCACAGGCAGGGAGGATACTGGCGAAGGTTGCAGAATATGGCTTTACACTTGCCAATTGCATTTGCTTGAAAGTTTGTAAAGCGTTTTCAACAAATAATTTTTTTGCATATCCTACAATCATTGTAGTCCATGAGA
Organism: Sequoia sempervirens; assembly: GCA_007258455.2. Classification (NCBI taxonomy): domain Eukaryota; kingdom Viridiplantae; phylum Streptophyta; class Pinopsida; order Cupressales; family Cupressaceae; genus Sequoia; species Sequoia sempervirens. The sequence continues at coordinate 167,425,962 of VDFB02000003.1, read as the reverse complement.
TGCCATGGTTTTCAGGGATTTTGTCAAACAATTCATGTGCCTTGTTAATGCTTCTAGGTTTTGCATGGATGTCTACTAGGGAAGTTTCCAACATAATATCTAAAAAAGTTCCTCTATCTTTTATGCTTTGATGGATTTCCATACCTTGTTCCAAAGCTCCCATTTTGGCATGGGCAGGGAGGATGCTAGCAAAGGACAAGCATGGTGACATCACCATGTGGGCAGGGATGTTTTGCCTCTGTGGGAATCGATCCTGCAATGCCAAGGTCTTTATTTTCCACTCGTATGTTATGTGTTAAGGCTTGAAACCTTCCTTGCTGCTAACCCAACTAAAGAGTTTAGGAATATATGTTTTGTAATGTGGGTGGAACTACAATTTTTCGGATTCTCAAGAGATCATTGGGTGTGAATTGGGGGCGCAAATGGGAAATGAAGAATTTGAACAGGGCGTCATTTTCATCCTTAGATTCAAGAAGAGGGGCTAAGAATGAGAGTTTTGATGTAGGTAATGTGAAGAATGATGATATTAATGATGAAATTTTGTAGGAAGTAAAATGCAAGAGTCAACGTAGAATGCAAGTTGCGTAGGATACAACAGAGACAGCCAGAAAATTCTGTATTCCTTCCACAACTGCAACAACCTCGAGGGCTTTCCTCTTGCCATCTACAGTTTCGTCTACGAAATGCCATCTTAAATATCGACCATTTTATCGAATGTTTTCTGTAATTTTTTTTGTTGCTTTCCCCATCGCTCCTTCAAACTTTGCCTCACTGGTATTGGCCTGTCACTTCTCCAATTTTGTGGGCTACAGGTTTAAAGTAAAGAAGTGACGAGGGTTTTAGAAGATACACGAGATCTCAACTACCGTGCAAGTGGGATTTAGGCATTAATCCAAACATGAGGAAACAAATCAATGGGGCCAATCAGTTGTCAAGCATTAAATTTTGAATGGAGCAGATTGTTTCAATCGTTGGCAACCCTTCTTTAGCATTGCAGGCCGTTGATTGACAAAGTTAGCTTTATTCACTTCAAATAGGATATGTCTTCCACGTAAATAAATACACTATTAATAGTGGCATGCGAATGTAACACATGAATAAATGTTGTGTAAAAACTTCTGCTAGACAAATATTCCTGATCATATGTCTTAATGTACTGACAAATTTCTTTAATATCATCCGTTACACTATTAGCACAACAGACAGGCGTGCACTAGTCAAAATTTTAAAAAAAAAAATGTTAACAAAGATTTTGCTATAGAATAGAATAATGTTTTTTACATCAATTGTCTGGGCTAATTAAAAAATATAATGAAGTACAAGTGCCACATAATTCACTAGTACTAGTATCCTAGATTTAATAAAAATAAATATAAGATTTATTAATGTGAATAAAATTAAATGTTAGTTTTGTTAATTATAGTATTAATATAATCATTTAAAAATGTTACATTAATTTTATTTTTTATTAAAATTACATAAATAATATATTAATCATTATAATGTAAATTATAGGATAATACATGTCTATATAATAAAGATAGTTACATGTATTTAAATATTAGTATTAATAATTATTAATCTTATCTTAATTATATAAACTAGTGCTTGCACCTCAACGAGGTGCAATGGTTATGCCAATAGTAGGATATACTCTAGCAATATATTGAAGGGCAGGGGTAAAAATTGCAAGAAAATGTAAATTGCTTTTCTTAAGACTAACTATTTATAACAAAAGTCAATTGATGATGGGATGCGAGAAGATTTGCATATGAACAAATGGAACTTTATTTAAATCGGTATGCTAGGCTAAATGGTTTCACAACATAATATTTTTTGTACAATGAAAGAAGACCTGTAACTTAAAAGGTCAATTGGATTAAGTATAGTTGTTGCTGGTTAATGATATACCTTGTAACCGAATGTAACATAATGAAAATTGCATTAAATAGTTATAGTGAGAGAAAGTATTAGCAACAATATGTAAGAGGAGACTAAGCCTCATTTATTTTATGTTAAAGAGTAATGGATACATAAACATACCATGGGCTAGCTGATTGAGGGCAGTTGTATCTTTTCAAGTGTACTATGGAGCTAGGCATGATCTCATTAGAATCTATGTGACTGTTGTACCTGGCTGACAATGACGCTTTGTGCTTGTGCACATTGTTAGAGATATCCAACCTATATCGATTGTTTCACACATGTTCATAGCCAAAAATCAAGATAGCCATGACCTGGACATGAGGTTCTAGAGCCACATTTCCTTCATGCATAAATCTAATTGCATCTGGAGTTAATAAGCTTGTTATGGTGTAGACCAAGCAAGAAAATCTTGCAAAAGTGTATTGGATGTAAGGCATTGTGCAAAGAAGTTGATACAACAACCTTCCCATCAAATAATAGTAGCTAATTGCTAGTAATAGTAGAGTAGGCTAAACAAGAATCTAACAACAACATTCAAATGGGTGCAGCGAGATGTGCACCTAGAACAATTAAATTTTGTACACTATCTATTAACTTCTACCTCATTGTGGGGAGCAAGCTAAAAAAATAGATACTTTTTATGCAATTCATTTTGGGCTATACTCATTTTTGACAATTGTGTACATGACATGTGTATAGTTTTGATTATAATAGCTGAAAGATACATGTGCATACTTTTGATTATAATAGCTAAAAGATACATGAAGTTAAGCAAACACAATTCACACTAAGAAATATCGAGTTAACTACAATATTGTTTGATTCGACGTCATGGCTCTACACATGACATGCATCCTCACATGTCTTCTTAGCATCTTCAATAGCGTCGTGACAACCTCTCATGATGTTCTCTACAAAAATTGCAATGTTGCTATGGAGATTTTTGGTAAGTAGTGTGTCATCAGATCTAATGTCAATACTACAAGTTTTTGTGCTACTGTACACAAAAGTCCTATTCAAATTAACTTCGATCACATTAAAATCTTACATAGTGTGTATTTGAAGATTAATGAGGAGTCAAATATTTCCTTTTAGACCAAAAAACACGCTTAAAAATCATGCAAGCAACCAAAAGTTTTCCTATCATGACGTGGATGACACAGACAAAATATAAAAATTGTGAAGTTTCCTCCTAGTAAATGGTTATGACTTTCTTAATTACATAAATTTTTAACTAAGTACTTCCCTAATTATGCAAAAAGTATTTAAACTTAGCATCCAATCTCCACGCCCATTATCATCTTTGGAAGCTTCCAATGGGGACCCAATGGATTAAATGTTGCATTACAGGATTACATTTATTTGCTCCTCATGTTTATTTTTTAAGAAAAGGGGCAGTAAATGGTTGTTAACTTAGTCACAAGGATCAAAGATCCATTAATGTGGAGTTAATTATTTAAGTCACATGGGTGTGAGCCTTGTAATTTCTAAGAGTCTTCATGGGAACACAACCCACCGACTGTTAAGCCACGTTGTTATCTTTATTGCAAATCATCACAACACCTTCTGACAGGGACTCTAAATGTATCATTAATTTATTATTTTAACTCATTTGACAACCACACAAATGGAGAAATTTAATCACCTATAAGTATTTTAGAATAGAGAGTGAATTAGAACAAATACGAACAAGAAAATTAATGAAAGATTCCTTGATAGATAAGCATTACATATCTCAGTTGTATGGTATTGATTCTCCCATTGTATTCTGCATGTTTGGATGTATTCTCATTTCAGGATTTCCCCTAATTTTCACCTTATGTCTATATCTGTCGATCTGTCTTGAACCTTTCCCTTTCTTTCCCCATCTCTATCATGTTGAATTTTCTCTCATCCGGTAAATAAGAGTGTAGTGAGGAATAAGACCTAGTAAATATGTTTATCTCCTGCATTAGGTACTGAGCATTAATGGTCTTAAACAAGAACAATGATATCAAACAAGCCTTAATCAAACCACATCTCCAAAGAGAAGCTTTGGGTAGTCTATCAATTATCCTTAACTCTGTTACTTCCAAATACTTAGGAGTTGATTGATCCTTTCTACGTCATGAAATATGACATTTGTAATGAGTAACAATGTAGGCTAAACAAGAACCATTCAACACAAAATTATATTTAGGTTTTTCCAACTACCTATGTAAATGTGCATTTCATATTTAGGCAGTGCTTAATTTTAAGCTAGACCCTAACCACCAAAGGATTTTATATAATATGAGAAATTCTGCATTGTCAGTACCTTGTCTACTCTAATTATTGGGATTCTCATATAGATTTCCAATAAGACAAAATGTTATTTTGAGGTTAGATCTTACTTTGTATTATAGGCCAATTATGCAACCTTGCACGCAAGTTGATTATTTTTTCATGTAACAAAAGACAAAAAGACAGTGAAATACAACTTCTAGAGATCCAAAACTTCCCAATATTTCTTGGGAAAACTCTTATTTTTTGTAGTGATACAATCATCATTATCAGTTGTATTTTGTTTATATAAGGATAATGAAAAATGAGCCCTATAGATTTGGAAATCTGTAGCGTGCACTATACAAGAGTCCATGACTCAAATGGCAAAGACAACTTAATCTACAAAAGAATCCAATGCTAATCTAATATCATTCATTAGCTTCTCCTAGAAACAATCCAACACAAAGCTAATGAAAATTAAAGAAATCTTCTATTTGTTGTCCAGATGTCTGGTACCCACCCAATTACAATCTCCATAAGTCTCTGTATCGGCTGGTGACAAACAAATATCCCTCATAACTATTGAAGTCAAATTTGTATCCAAATTCAAATTTTCATACCCATGTACAATAACATAAGGAGAAGACTTCATGTTAAACAACAAATGCTTCTGCTTGGAGTTGTTTAGTGAATGAATAATGGAATCCAAGTTCTCGACTGAAGAACATGGTCGATTAATTTTTTCCTAAGCACAAAAATCTTTTGCAAAAGATATGTAAGCAAGAAACTATCAGGAAATGAGCTCCTTCTCTTTCTCTGCAATGCAACTCTCACAATCTCAGTCATCATTGCATTGGTCAGGTGCCTTACCGGTTGGATTCCCCCTAGAATCACACCACTGTTCACCAATTTCATCTCTTTCTCTCTTCTCTCTAGAGAACTCCACATCTGTTGCCCATAAACTCTCTCAAATACACTCTTTGGTGAATCCTCACCCAATCTAGAAATACATAGTTCTATTTCATTATTTTTTATTTTTCTCAAGTATAGGATCACTCCAAGTCCTATCTTGCAAACCCAAATAAAGTCCATTCTTCTTCCTTACCACATCCAGAGCATCACCCAAAACTCAAACGCCCTTAACATCTATCAAAAGAATGTGCTTAAATTTATGCCTAACCTTACCCAACAACATCTAATAGCAAGCCCATCTCCTGAGCTGCATAGGGGGCTGGTCTAGAAACCCAAGTAAAGCATCATCTAGGTTAAGCTTTGCAACCTCAAATCCAACAATGGAACCCAAAACAAGCTCGAAAAACATTCTCTAGATCCAATGCTTTGGTTCCCATTATTCAATCCCTATAGAGGCTCATTCATCCCCCCTTCTACACTAGTCCCCACCTAGGTAGCCTTCTTGAATGCACCTGCATTAAAAGGACTAATTTTACAAGAAGAATTGACCTTCAATCCATTGAATTCCCCTCCACCCTTGTTAACAACAGTCCTAGAGGAAGCCAACACCTGCTTAGACTTTTCAACATCACTGGAATTGATACTGGCTCTAGACATGGTTTGTTGTACGAAAGCTTCCCTGATTACACCATTCAAGAGCTTCATAAAACTCTTGTTATCCTCCTCAATTACACCCAGGATCTCTATAGGAACATGAATCCATGGAAAAACAATAACAACATCTACTCTTGCATGAGACAACAAATCATCTACTTTCAATGGCAGGGATTACAACTCTACATGAAACAATTAAAGGCCTACAGGTAACCATAAAAATCTTGTTCTCCTCCTCAATTACACCCTTGGACATAATATCTCCTCTATACATGAGATAAAAAATCATCTACTTTCAATGGCGTGGATTACAACTCTACATGAAACAATTAAAGACCTACAAGTAACCATAAATATTCTTGTATTTAAGTGCAGGAAATATGACAAATAGTTACTAACCTGGGAAACAATCTCGTTAAGGTTGGTTAGGGTGATCAATTTCATGAATGGCCTCATTATCTAACATCATAGCAACATCAGTGTGCTCTAACAACGAATGAGTCAAGAGCACACTAGAGGAGGGTTCCAACACGGTTTTGGTGACATGAGGAGGTGGGTAAAGTGTGAAACCCAATTTAAGTTTCTTTTCGCGCAAAACCTCTCAGAGAGAAGAAATACAAGCCATGAAACTGTTGTGTGGGATACATGAAACCCCTATAGACCCATGCAATTAGTCTGCCATCTTCTGGTTCTGATCTAGACACAAATCCACTATTTCCTTACCAACACCTTCACATGAAAAATGGCATGGGTACCATGCCTTATGAAATGCATGCTCTCCCCATCCAACTTGTGGTTCTCGGTATCAAACAATTTCGATGGGATTTCCATTGGAATAGTCTAATCTGGCATCAGACAACAGACTAATCTGGTGGGATTTCCCACCTATAATACCTATTGGCTAAAAATAATTATATATTAAAATTTTAAATATTAGAAAAATATTATAAATATCAAACAAAATAAAAATAAAATCAAATGACAGTATGATATAATTAGAAGAAAAGCCAATAGTGGCATGGTGTGATGATTATTATTATCCTTGTCATCAAGGTTCAAACACCATTGGGTGTAATTGTTGTAAATTTTTTATATTAAATAAAATGAACTAATTATATAATATAACTATAAGAAAGAATTAAATAATTATTATTTAAATATAAAATTTAGATAATAGTTTTGTTAAATAACAATATGTATAGTATAACAAACCAAAAAAAAAATGTATAATATAACTTATGTGAATGCTAACTCTTATGATTTGCACCCAGGCTAAGATTTGATACAACCAATCATGTGCAACATGGGAACTTTTCTAAGGCTGTGGGTGACCTTATGACAAAAAAGTACCTCCAGAGAAAGCTGGCTCTTTATTGGTTTAACCTAAAACTACTTGTCTTTTTGAGGAAAAAGGTAAGAAAGTTGCAATACTGAAATGAAACTAAAATTCTTATCCTATGGTGAAATACCCAAACTGACTAAAGGCATGGAAATTCAAATTTGTTATGCTTTTAGTTAACATATTGATAAAAGCTTACACAACTCATACTTTGCATATCAATTACATAAGTATGTTATGAGACAGTGCTTATACAAGACTCTAGAGAGAAAATAACCCATTTTCATAACTTGAATCCTTGTATTTCTCACACAACTCATAACCTATAAATAGATATTTTCTTGCAAAGCAAGTACTTTTGATGAGACAAAAAAATATAGGGAAAAACAAAAGTTTTCAAAAGTATATTGATCAATCTCTATGACATGTACTCAAGCAAAACAAGTGATGAGAAGGTAAAAATGTATCAATACTATTAATCTTCCAAGGTACTCACAGTTTGCATGACTGAATGAGTTACAAAATAATGTTGAAATCTGTGATGAAGAACTATCTCTAGAAAATCTGCAAAATATGAACTGAACTCAAAAAATGAGTTACAAAGTGAATATAACTCACAACCCAAGTGGTTGCACCAAAATAGGAGCTAGTAACCACCTTGGGTTTGATGCCCTAGAAAAGCCTAGAAAAGAGGCATGGATTCTTCACAATACCACCTCCAACATGTGAGGAAGAAGGTTTTGGTCAAATCAAAGACCTTACGTAGATAAAACTACCAACAAAACACATTAATGGCACCTACAAGTGTGGGAACATGTCTCCAAACTGAAAAAATTTCCCCTATATTCTCTCCACTTGCTTCCCTCCTCAACTGAAAACTGAAAGGCTTCAACATTTTGCATTTAAAGAATAACAAAAAGACTTTAAGGTTTATAATGCACCTTAAAATCATTTTGTTTTACAATATATATGCAAAAATGAAAAATAAAACAAACTCTCCAAAATAAATTGAAGTGGCAATTCGAGCTTAAGTTGAGTCCACATGTTGAAATGGCATTACAAAACATGATAATGTTTAAAGGAAAAGAGATTGCCTAAGGCACAAACTTGTGAAATAAGGCCACGACTCATGCATTAGTTGATGTTTTATTTTGAATAAAATGCCACCAAAATTCAACTTAACTATGGCGGTGAAAATAGGGTTAGAAACCCTAAAGCAAAACTCAAAACTTCTTTTCATTTCACATTCTGCAAAATGTAGAAGCTTCTCCAAGGAGTTCTGCCATTGACCAAGGGTTCTTTGTGATTATCTTGAGCTTCTCCTAGTGAAAACATGGTGGATTTTCTCATGACAATTCCTTTATCTTAGAGTTTCGGGCATGCCACAGCAAGGTGAGCATTCTTAAGATGTTTTTTTGTGAATTTGATAGCCATTTCTGTTGAAACATAGCTTGAACTAAGCTCCACTGGCCTTTTTAATTCACTATTATTACATTGTGGCTTTTACTTCACTGCCTTGTTGCTTTTTCTTGAAGACTTGGAAATTCCTTTAGAAGAACCCCGTGGGTTTCTCTGTGGTTTTCTATAGGTATATGGTGACTTCTCTTTGAAATTACTTTAGAAGCCACTATTACTCCACCATCTTGCTTTTGTATATTTTGAAATGCAAGGCATTCTTGTTTTATTTTATGCAATAACGACCTTTTAAATGCTCCATTTTGAAGATTTACTAAAGGCTCTATCATTTTATCTTTTATCGGCATCTATGACTACATTCTATCAAAAAATGAACCTTCATTTTGTACAGATCTGAGATTCATAGAAGAACTACAGGCCGCCATGATTTTCCTTGGATACTCGAAGAAATCTGTATTTCCTTTATTTGTGAGATCTCTGTGCAATTTCTGAGACTTTGGTTATAAACATGAGAAATAAAACACCATATCTATGGGTATTCTGGGTTTACAATTGAATTAAAAGTATTGTAGAGCTTCAAATCCTAGTTTCTCATTTATCATCATGTTCTAAATAGCACTTTCTTATAGAAAACTAAGGGTTTTCACACTTGAGCTCTTTTCTTCATTTCATTATGTATTTTAAGAACTCAAAACCTTTTGTATTTTGTATTTTGTATTTTTTGTTTCTGGGTTTGTAGTTCTAAAAAGCTAGCTTCCCACTTTAAAGATTGAAAAAATTGTTCAACTCTTTGTGGCAAAGTCCGATGAAAATTTGCATCTTTACACACACAAAATAAGATCTCAGTAAATAACTGAACCCATTGTCTGGAAAGTGTTTTTCTGTGGTAAAAATGATTGTGTAACTAAGACCTGTAGCAATTTGTTAACATTCTGTAATAGTCACTTTTAAATTTGGCATGCTTTATTCATGCTGTTAAAGCATCATAATGCTTAGCAAGATTTCTCATGGCTACCATTTGGCTTCATTGACCTTCTCATGCCATTTAACTATTTTGATCATGTGAGGATTTCTTTACTATGCCCATGGGCAAGTACCTAAAAGAGGTAGTTGTAACTCATTCCATGATTAATGAGTACCTTTTTTATAGGCTTGAGTCTTTTGTCTTTCCAAAAGCAACAAATCTCCTCTGGCTTCACAATCCTTAAAACTTTCATGACAATATCCATAATTGCGAGTGAGAACCACCAAAATTAAAAAAAAACTTGGAGGATGATTTGAAATATTTCATCTGTACCAAGAGATTGCTATACCCTTTGAATACCTATTGCATTTACAACTAAGCTTTTACAACTTGACTAATATTATGGTTCTCCCTTACAAAAATGAACAAGTTGTTTCTTAAAGCTTTGATGACAATACTGTCATGTATGCCCTGTTGTTTTTTTATCATCATCTGCATTCTGTTATTTCAATATGCCAGTTTCTTGACTTTTACTATCATGGCCTCTCCCCCTATATATGCATTTTCATTCTTTCAATCTATCAATGTATAAATTGTACTTTATTTCCATTAAACAAGATAAATCTCATAGCTTGTGTGAGATAAATTTGTACTCTTGAATCAATAAAGATAAATTTCAACAATATTTGTATAGGTATTTTCAATATTGTATCCACTTGTATAAATGAAATAATCTATTACTGAAAATGTAGTCTTTTTGATTCTTATGTTTATACATCTGATGCAATATATGGAAGATTGATATAAAATGAACTTCATTTTTAGTTTGTAGACACCTTTTAACTCACTCAATTTGACAAGAAACAAAAATGAGTAACATTTCTAGCGACATTTGTTCCATGTTTGCGTACTAAACATTAAGACCAACTGCCTAGACTATCCATTGGGCACGGGGTCACTCAGAAATTTAGATCAGATCTGAAAACAACTTGATTCAATGCTGTAACTCAATCATGATGACTTAGAGCAACTTGGAATTTATTGAAAAAAAAACAACAAAAAACTAACTTAACTGTGCTGAAAAGCACTTAGGGAAACTGGAAACGCCAACTAATCGAAGGTGCAACAACACTTATTGAAAGCATAAAATGCTAAACTAGCTGAAATGATATAGATCAAAACTCAAAGCAACACTTGAGGTGTATCCCATTGATTGGGATAGGAAAAATCTCTCCATCCATCTTGGACAACTGGAATGCATTGTGCTCCTCGCATTCTATGATAACAAATGGGCCACTCCAGAAGCTATCAAACTTTGTATGCTTCCCTGGTCTGCTTTTCAGCTCATCCCACTTGAGTATAATATCACCTTCTCTGAAAACTCTAGTAGTTGCCCTTTTTTCAAAAATTCTTTTAGTTTGGAGTTGATGATACTCCAAAGACTTCATAGCTTTTTCTCTTGTCTCTTCCAGCTCCATGAGTTGAGCAAATCTGACTACTAAGGGATCCTGTTCTTTGAACATCTCCAACTGGTGCATAATGTCAATAGCTGGTAGCTCTATAGACAAAGGTAATCTGGCTTCCTTCCATAAACCAACACATATGGAGAATTTCCAATAGACCTTTTGGGAGTTATCCTATCTTCCCATAAGGAAGATTTCAACTTGGTGTGCCAAACTCTTTGATTGTCCTCCATTATTCATTTTATAATTCTGATCAAGTTCTTGTTTGTGCTCTCAGCCAAACCATTACCTTGGGGGTAATAATTTGATGAAGTGTTCAAATATATTCCATTTTTTACTACCCAATCAACCACTTTGATTCCCACAAATTCCAAGGCATTATCTGAAATGATGGAATCTGGAACTCCAAACCTAGTTATTATGTCATCATAAAAATTCAACATAGAGGTCTCATTAGCTTCTTTCAAAGCTACTGCCTCAGTCCATCTTGTAAAATAATCTGTAGCAATGAGTACCCACTTGTGCCCAACACTGGAAGGTGGGTTTATGCATCCAATGAAGTTAATGCTCCACTTGAATTGGCTGCAAGGGTAGTGCTAGCAGTTTTTCCTTTCCTGCAAATATTACACATTTCACACACTTTCTGGCCCATGCATAGGCATCCTTAAACATGGTTGGTGAGTAATAACCAACCCTCATAATCTTCCATGCTGTTGTTTTTGGGGAAAAATGACCCTTTGCAGTTCCATCATGGAACTCATGAAGCACTCTCTCAATCTAATTATGATCAATGCACCTTAACAAAACACCATTGAGATCTTTTCTGAATAAGACATTATCTATCAGAACATACAGAATAGACTGTAACCTGAAATATCTCCTCTTAGCTCTATCTAAACCTGGTGGACATTCACCAATTTGCAGCAAATGAATCATATCCTAAACCTAGCTTGTTGCTAATGCAGGCGCAACATTCTAATCTTGATCATCAGTGAGTAAAATAGCCTCTGTCTTGCTTTTTTTTTCATTTTTTGATGTTGAAGCAAGTTGCTCATAGAGTCCCTTGCCTCTTACCAGCTTTGTGATCTTAATGTCCACATCAAACTCCATGACTTTAGTGATCCATCCAACTCTCTTTTCATTGAGATCCTTACTCAACAGGAACTCTTTCACACTTGGATGTGCTACCATTAAATGAATCATGTTATTGGAAACCAATGGCTTAAATTTTTTAAGGCTACTTATAACAACCAAAACATGTTTCTCCACAAATGAATATCGTTGCTCATAGCCTGCCAACCCTTGGCTGAAAAATGCAATGGGCTGCTCTAAGCCTTCACTATTTTGCTGAACAAGCATTGCCGAAACAAAATCTATATTGCCAAATGCATACAAAATAAAGTCTTTTGTGAAATATGGGTTTACTAGTGGTTGAGTTGATGCTAAAGCTTCTTTAATGGCTTCAAAACTATGTTTAGCTTCTCTAGTACAACTAAAAACTACATTCTTTCTTAACATAGCAGTCAAAGGCTATAAAAGGTTTGCAACATCAGGTATAAACCTTCTCAAAAATTTAATTCTACCTAAGAAAATTTGCAACCCTTTCTTGTGTTTTGGTAATTAAAGCTCTAAAATGGCTTTGACTCTCTCAGGATCAATGGTAATTCCTTGCTTTGAAACTGTGTCCTAATAGTTTATCCTCGTGAACAACAAAGATTATTTTCTTAGGATTAAGGGATATTCCATACTCCCTGCATCTTTCAAACACTTGTTTTAAATGCAATAGATGTTCATCAACACTTTTTGAGAATACTGTGATGTCATCTAGGTATATGAGCACAATTTTATTGATTAAACCTTGAAAAGCCATATCCATAGCCCTTTGAAAAGTAGCTCTAGCGTTGGATAGGCCAGAAGGCATTCTCTTGTAGGCCATAGTGCCCCATTTTGTTGTAAAGGTAGTCTTGTATTGGTCCTCTTCTTTAACCAATACCTGGTTATAACTAGAGTATCCATCAAGTAGAGAAAATCTCTCTGAACCAACAACGACTTGGAGGATTTTCTCCATGGAAGGTAATGGATAATGATCTTTTAGAGATGCTCTGTTAAGATCTCTAAAGTCTACACATAATTTGATTTCACCATTTTTCTTTCTAACCAGAACCGAGTTAGAAACCCAGGAGGTGTGTTTAATTGGAAATAAAATACCCCCCTCAACTAACTTAGCTAGTTCTTTAATCATTAAAGGTTCAAGCTTGGGGTTCAAAGGTCTCTACTTTTGTCTTATAGGCTTTGCATTGGGTTCTAGTTCTATTGTGTGTTGAGCAATTCTAGGATCAAACCCTCTCAAATTAGAATAATCCCAAGCAAAAATATCCTGAAACTCTTGACATAAAGCAATGAAAGCCTATTTATCTGATTCAAAACATTTTTTTCCAATATTGAGAAGCTTACCTTTAAAGATCTCCAACTCTTCATAATGCTCTTCTTTAATCTGAATGGTAGTTTTATTCCTTTTCAGCTGGTCATCAGTACTAAAAATGGATTCTAATGTAACTAGGCCCCTGGGAAACTTATTTGTTTTCAGCTGGATACTCTAATCCTCGTATTGTTGTTTTAACTTCTCCTGATTCACAATAGAAAACTGATCTTCCTCAAGCAAAAAACTTAGAATCTACTCATCACTTTCAAAGACCTGCCAATTAATATTGTTATCTGGGATAGAGGGCCTAACAACAATTTTAACATGTGGCTGTACCTTCTCTTTCCTAATCTCATTAGGTGTGTCAAATTGTGCACCAATTGCAACCAATCTATCTGCGTGCTTGTTCTGACTCCTAGGGACTAAAACCAGATTAAATGCATTGAACTCCTCAATTATATCCCATACCCTATGTTTATAAGATTTCAAGGTATCATTCTTTGTTACATTTAACCCTCTCACTTGATTAACAATCAGTTTGCTATCCCCAAACACTTGTAAGTAGTTGATTCCTCTTATCCTTTCCCACTCTAAGCCCTATATCAGTCCATACTCAATAGAATTGTTAGAACAGGAAAAGGAAAACCTAAAAGCAACATAATACCTATCACCTTGTGGAGAAATCAACATTGCACCTCCACCAGCTCCATTTCTGCTTATGGAGCCATCAAAGTACATATGCCAAAGCTCATTCTACTTTGGTAATTGTTGTTCTGCTTCCTTTTCAATGTTTGGCATCTCTAATTTTGGTTCATGCAACACATAATTTCCTAATACAGCTTCCTAAATGAGTTCATTTGGATTATCTACTATGTTCTTTGTTTCTCACTCATTTAGCAACACTTTTGGTATACATTCAGCTTGCAACGCTTGAGCTGCATCAAGCCCACTGTCTTCAAAACAACATAATTAACATTAATTGCACTTGGCACATAAGGCTCGATGTGATCCTTTTCCAATGATTCTGATTTAATTGTAACTTTTGTCCCATACTTGGTCCTAAAGAGCATATGGGACCAGTCAGATGATAGATAGCCTCCAATCTTTGTAGTGAAGTCCATTGATAAACACAGGGCAAAGAAAGGAGGTAAGTCAACAATGAAAACATCCTGGGGAATTGAAAAATTTGGACACACATGTAATGTGAGTCCCAAATATTTGATAACACCCACAGTGTTAACTGTTGTACCATCTAGCTGAAGCACTCCTTTCTCAAGGGGCTAGTATTTCAGTCCAAATTGATCTTCAATCTTCTTTGGCATGACTGAACTACTCGCTCCACTGTCAACCATGCAATTATGAACTAGTTTTTCTCCTACAATCAATGTCACATAGAAAGGAGGAGGCTTAACACCCTTTTCAGACTCTTTTCCTGGCTGTTTATTTTGTTGCATATCCTTATTCTTTTGTTCATTTGTGAAAACAACCTTAACAGTATCAAGTGAAGGTTCATTGGTCACTATTTTTTTTGTTAAGGCAGACTATAACAACTCCTTTTGGCCTAGGATTTCCAAAGAATCCCACATGGATATTGCAATATTCATTTTTTTCATGTTTTCAACAATATTGAAAGGCACTGCAGGATTTATCTTATGTTGTACCCTTGCAACAACAGACTCAGTTTGCAAGTGGGGTTGCTCTTTGGCAGCTACTTGTGGATTTCTTTGCAAAATGCGGGGATCTTGTGATGTAGATGGCTCTGTAGCTACTGCTTTTCCTTTATCAACTACCTGCTCAAGTTCAAAGACTCTTTTCTTTGCTCTTGTGTTTGCAGCAATTGGAGAACCATTTGCATTGACTCCACAAATTTCTTCCCCTTCCCAGTTTAAAAGGGTAGCTTCACTTGAAGATTCGTCTTGCTGCTACAAGGTTCCATCATTAGGTGCATTTTTTTGTGAACTTGAAACACTTTGCACCATCAAAGCTTGATTAATGATTCCATTTGAACACATGGCTTGATTATGAGGCTGGTTGCAAGGATAACACCATTCATAATTTGCAACCAAGTTATTCTGAATAGGGACAATGTCCTTGGCTGCACTAAGAGGGGTTGGATTATATACTTGAAATGGCCTTGTATTAATATTTTTTCTTGGGCCCTGATAGTTTCCTTGATAAGGCTGCCTATTGCCTTGATACTGCTGTTGCTAACCTTGATAAGGCTGATTTGCAGCTTGGTTCTGCTATTGGTTAAGGTCTATTATATGACTGTTGCTTTTCTAAGCTTACAAATTTATTATCGAAGGTTTGAAGCAAACTCTTTATCTCTTGCAGTTCATGAGATGAACTTGTAGTGGCATTTTCTTGACTTGTAGCAGCTGGAACAACAACTGATGATGCCAGAACAACTGACAAAGGTGTAAAGGGTGGTATTTGTAGAGGCATATTAGGTTGAATATCAAGAAAGATAGGCATTGGTGGCCTAGGGGCAATCTTACCTACTTGAATTAAATAGTTTTTTCCCCTTATTGCTACCTCATAAGCATCTGGTAAAGAAACCCCTCCCATTGATTGTGTCATGGTTGTTATTTCATTGTCTATGGCTTTTAGAAAGTATAAGAAGGCATGCTTAGGAGTAGGTCTCACAGTAGCTGGAATTCTATCCCAAGTTTTCTAAAACCTGAAATTGAAGTTTGTCATTTGCTCCTGAGCTCTCTTTATAGTTGTTAATTGTTCAACCAATGACAAGTGATCAGACTTATCTTGAAATTGCTTATGCAGCTTGTCCCCTAATTCATCTGAAGTTGCAATTGACCCAACTTACAGACCTCTAAACCACTATAATTCTTTTCCCTTAAACGAGGTTGCAAGCAATTTGACAACTACATTTTCTTGGGTTATATGATGAACCCCGCAAAGAGATGCCACATCTCTGACGTGTTCAATAGGAATTGCTTGATCTTCTCCTGTGAAAAATGTAAAACTCTTCAGGGTTGCTATAGGGATATCATCATGTTGGGCCAAGTTCAATGGACTGCCACCATTGAATGGCACAAAAGACTTATTTCTAGCCATTTGCACAACTGGAGGTTGATTGACCTAAACTGAGACAACAAAAATAGAGGTTGTAACTATACTTGAACTAGGTTTAGAAGTTGGTTTGAAACTTGGTGGGGTTGATTGAACCCTCTTAGAAATGGACACTCTTTTAATAGACCCACTCTTTCTTCTAGGTGGAGATAATTACAAATATTCAAAGGATTATGAACTTTTTGTCTAAATCCTTTTCATGAAAAAGCTTCACAACACTGGTTTTAAAGCTTTACCCACAGTGGAATTCGCCAGATATGCTAGAATCTGCCTCGTAAAGGTTTGAAAATGCTAGCAACATATCAAAACCAACAATATCTATATTTTTCTTTGAACTGTCTAATTCAATAGTCCCACCGAGCGTGCCAAAATTGTTAACTCTTATGATTTGCACCCAGGCTAATATTTGATACAACCAATCATGAGCAACATGGGAACTTTTCTAAGGATGTGGGTGACCTTATGACAAAAAAGTACCTCCAGAGAAAGCTGGCTCTTTATTGGTTTAACCTAAAACTACTTGTCTTTCTAAGGAAAAAGGTAAGAAAGTTGCAATACTGAAATAAAACTAAAATTCTTATCCTATGGTGAAATACCCAAACTAACTAAAGGCATGCAAATTCAAATTTGTTACATTTTTAGTTAACAGATTGATAAAAACTTACACAACTCATACTTTGCATATCAATTACATAAATATTTTATGAGACAGTGCTTATACAAGACTCTAGAGAGAAAAGAACACATTTTAATAACTCAAATCCTTGTATTGCTCATACAACTCATAAACTATAAATAGATATTTTCTTGCAAAGCAGGTACTTTTGATGAGACAAAAAAAATATAGGGAAAAAGCACAAGTTTTCAAAAGTATATTGATCAATCTCTATGACATGTACTCAAGCAAAACAAGTGATGAGAAGGTAAAAATGTATCAATACTATTAATCTTCCAAGGTACTCATAGTTTGCATGACTGAATGAGTTACAAGACAATGCTGAAAGTTGTGATGAAGAACTATCTCTAGAAAATTTGCAAAATATGAACTGAACTCAAAAAATGAGTTACAAAGTGAATATAACTCACAACCCAAGTGGTTGCACCAAAATAGGAGCCAATAACCACCTTGGGTCCGATGTCCTAGAAAAGCCTAGAAAAGAGGCATGGATTCTTCACAATACCACATCCAACATGTGAGGAAGAAGGTTTTGGTCAATCCAAATACCTTAGGTAGATAAAACTACCAACAGAACACATTAATTCCACCTACAAGTGTGGGAACATGTCTCCAAACTGAAAATCTTTCCCCTATATTCTCTCCACTTGCTTCCCTCCTCAACTGAAAGCTGAAAGGCTTCAACATTTTGCATTTAAAGAATAACAAAAAGACTTTAAGGTTTATAATGCACCTTAAAATCATTTTGTTTTACAATATATATGCAAAAATGAAAAATAAAACAAACTCTCCAAAATAAATTGAAGTGGCAATTCGAGCTTAAGTTGAGTCCACATGTTGAAATGGCATTACAAAACATGATAATGTTTAAAGGGAAAGAGATTGCCTAAGGCACAAAATTGTGAAATAAGGCCACGACTCATGCATTAGTTGATGTTTTATTTTGAATAAAATGCCACCAGAATTCAACTTAACTATGGCGATGGAAATAGGGTTAGAAACCCTAAAGAAAAATTTGAAACTTCTTTTCATTTCACATTCTGCAAAATGTAGAAGCTTCTCCAAGGAGTTCTGCTGCCAACCAAGGGTTCTCTGTGATTCTGTTGAGCTTCTCCTGGTGAAAACATGGCGGATTTTCTCATGACAATGCCTTCATCTTGGAGTTTTGGGCATGCCACAGCAAGGTGAGCATTCTTAAGATGTTTTTCTGTGAATTTGATAGCTCTTTCTATTGAAACATAGCTCGAACTGAGCTCTACTGGCCTTTTTAATTCACTGTTATTGCACTGTGGCTTTCACTTCACTACCTTGTTGCTTTTTCTTGAAGACTTGAAATTCCTTTAGAAGGAACCTGTGAGTTTCTCTGTGGTTTTCTATAGGTATATGGTGAGTTCTCTTTGAAATGGCTTTAGAAGCCGCTATTATTCCACCATCTTGCTTTTGTAGATTTTGAAATGCAAGGCATTCCTATTTTATTTTATGCAATAATGACCTTTTCAATGCACCATTTTGAAGGTTTACTAAAGGCTCTATCATTTTATCTTTTATCTGCATCTATGATTGCATTTTGTCAAAAAATGAGCCTTCATTTTGTACAGATTCGAGATTCACAGAAGAACTACAGACTTCCATGATTTTCCTTGGATACACGAAAAAATCTGTATTTCCTTTATTTGTGAAATTTCTGTGCAATTTCTGAGACTTTGGTTATAAACATGAGAAATAAAACACCATAGCCATAGGTATTCTGGGTTTAAAATTGAATTGAAAGTATTGTAGAGCTTCAAACCCTAGTTTCTCATTTATCATCATTTTATGAATAACACTTTCTTACAAAAACCTAAGGGTTTTCACACCC
The DNA here is from genome assembly GCA_007258455.2 of Sequoia sempervirens. Lineage (NCBI taxonomy): Eukaryota > Viridiplantae > Streptophyta > Pinopsida > Cupressales > Cupressaceae > Sequoia > Sequoia sempervirens. The sequence continues at coordinate 167,406,998 of VDFB02000003.1, read as the reverse complement.
GAGCTCTTTTCTTCATTTATTATGTATTTTAAGAACTCAAAACCTTTTGTATTTTGTATTTTGTATTTTTTGTTTCTGGGTTTGTAGTTCTAAAATGCCAGCTTCCCACTTTAAAGATTGAAAAACTGTTCAACTCTTTGTGGCAAAGTTTGATGAAAATTTGCATCTTTACACACACAAAATAAGATATGAGTAAATAACTAAACCCATTGTTTGGAAAGTGCTTTTCTCTGGTAAAAATGATTGTTTAACTAAGACTTGTAGCAATTTGTTAACATTCCATAACAATCACTTTTAAATTTGGCATGCTTTATTCATGTTGTTAAAGCATCATAATGCATAGCAAGATTTCTCATGGCTACCATTTGGCTTCATTGACCTTCTCATGCCATTTAACTATTCTGATCATGTGAGGATTTCTTTACTGTGCCCATGGGAAAGTACCTGAAAGAGGTAGTTGTAACTCATTCCATGATTAATGAGTACCTGTTTTATAGACTTGAGTCTTCTTTCTTTCCAAAAGCAACATCTTTCCTATGGCTTCATAATCCTTAAAACTTTCATGACAGTATCCTTAATTGCGAGTGAGAACCACCAAAATTAAAAAAAAAAATTCTTGGAGGATGATTTGAAATATTTCACATGTACTAGGAGATTGCTATACCCTTTGAACACCTATTGCATTTACAACTAAGCTTTTACAACTTGACTAATATTATGGTTCTCCCTTACAAAAATGAACAAGTTGTTCTTAAAGCTTTGATGACAATACTATCATGTATGCCCTGTTGTTTTTTTTATCATCATCTGCATTCTGTTATTTCAATGTCAATTTCTTTACTTTTACTATCATGGCATACCTTTCATGTGTGTATGATGTTTTCCAAATTAAAGTCATTAGAACTCCCTCTTTCCTTCCTGTAGCAGGCTATCAAACTGTTTGTATCCCCATGATGCATTATTTGAATTAAAATTCGCCCAATGCTTGTACATTTAAGCCACTAATGAGCATATTTTTCTTTCATTTTCTCATGATTATTCTGTGCCTCCATGAAAACATGCAGATTTTTGTTTTCTCTGTCTCTTCCAACAAGAATTTTGAACTTAGAATTTCATCTTCTCTAATCACCATGCCCCATATGTACTGCTATTTGGACTAGCATACTATCTTGATAACATTTCTATCTCAAAACTTGATTAAGAGAGGTAAATGCACTCTATCATTTAAATGCAGTGTCTAAGCTAGGTTATCACTTGTCATTTTTGTATATTTCTTGCATCGAATTTAACATTTCTCAATACACTCCTTTAACATTGGCATTTGATTTTCATACTTTATGATCCTCATGAACAATTAAATATCACTTATGACAGTGACTATTTGGTCACTGCCATAAATGATAGTTACTTATTTATGCGAACCATAGAGGAATGATTCATTTGACGAATGATCTCAACATACCATTAAAAGAAAATCAATATAGCATGTCGGGCTCAACCCTTGTGGGAGCCACACTTTTCCCCATGTGTTGAAACTTGATGAAATAGTAACATTGTTTTCCCTGTATCTACACATGAAACAAATAGTTAGAAAAAACATATGCATATGCTTGAAGGCTTGATGATTTATTTTCTCTCTTTTCTTTGGACATGAACAACTGGATGATTGCTTAATGTATATGAAGGATAATTTATACACTAGTGGATGGATGTATATGTAGTGTTAGAGACCATCATTGTTTAGAGCTTTGCTCTAACCTCATTGCAAACTCTTTTCAGATGCAGGACATGAAACAAGGGGCTACGGAAGACATAAAGCAACTTGGAGTAGAAGACCATGCAAGACATTAGACTTTGACCAGTCATGAAGCAATGACTGGCCTCTCCCCGTATATATGCATTTTCATTCTTTCAATCTATCAATGTATAAATTGTACTTAATTTCCATTAAACAAGCTAAATCTCAGCTTGTGTGAGATAAATTTGTACTCTTGAATCAATAAAGATAACTTTCAACAATATTTGTATAGATCTTTTCAATATGGTATGCACTTGTATAAATGCAGTAATCTATTATTGAAAATGTAGTCTTTTTGATTCTTATGTTTATACATCTGAATGCAATATAGGGAAGATTGATATGAAATGCACTTCATTTTCAATTTGTAGACACCTTTTAACTCACTCAATTTGACAAGAAACAAAAATGAGTAACAGTGAAATAGAAAAAAAAAATATTAATTGTCATTAAAGTTATTTGTAATAATAAAAATATATAAATTTAAATTTAAATTTTTTTATTATTACTATTATTATTATTATTTTATTTATCTTTAATTTATTACTAGCCTATCTTGTTCTTCTTCCATTTCATCTTTACATTCAATCTCATTTATATTATTTACACTAGAATAAGAAGAAGTTTCACTATCTTTTTATTTTTTCTTATCTATCTAGACATCTCAAAATATTATAAATATACATAAAAATTTAAGACACAACAAAATAAATATATAAATATTTTTAATATTTAATATTACAAAAAAATTACATAAAAAATAAATCAAAAACCATTGATAATAATTAAAACTTTAAATAAATACTTGGAATGTTAAAATGATTATGGTGGAATTGCCTTTGATTACATCCAAATAAAATGTCCACATCCTTTAAAACGAGAAAAACAAATCTAACGAACATGCTTTTGTAAGGGTGCAATTCTATTTATGCGCTCCACCTTTATATATTATTAATGCATTACACGTCATATTAATACACAAAACTTTTTTAGAAAGTTAATCAAGGTGGAAAATTATATTTAAAAAAATGCTTATCACGTCGATTCGTATTATTAATAATTTATTTTTAGCTTCCTTCATCCCTCATTTTACTTGAAAACCTTGCTCTTACAGCATGTCACATGAAAAGAAAGATGCAACGAATTGCTAACAATAATTGATGGTTAAATCACTTATTTTTTGTTTCAAGTATCATAAAATTTTTAATGGGGAAGAAAATTGATTGAATTTTACTATCGGATTGCGAAATTTGAAATGGAGGCTGTCATTTTCGATTACTTAGTCACAAGTCTAGGATGCACTTAACAATAGGCAAAATAATAGTTCTATTTTCTTAAAAATGGGTAAAATAATACTTTAGTTTTATGAAAAATAGGAAAAATAATAGTTCATTTCACTTTTCCTCAAAATCCATCAATAACACACAAAACTTTTCAGTTAATCATATTCACAAAAAATATTTTAATTATTGTTTTTGATTGGTTGAAAACCAACTTATTAATAACTAATTAACTAAGAAAAGAAAAACTCATTGCAATAGTATTGCTTAGCGACAACTACTAATAAGTAGTAAAGAAATAAAAAAATATTTTTGCATTGATTACTTAGGCTAATTAAAAAATATAATGAAAAATAAGTAGTTGATTCTAATGAATATTCAAAAGTTCAATGAGATACGAAGGGGTGTTTAGTTTTAAAATTGGTGATAAAGCAATATTGTTTATGTTGTGTTGAATCTATTTGTTATTATTTAGAAATTAATGTCCATCAAATTAATGTCTTTGAGCTTATATAATCTCACAATTTCTTATAGTTCAATTTCAAGTGTCATGAGGTCAATCCTAAGTGATGTGGACTTTGATATATAACATGTTTTTGGGTCCTAAAATCACTTCTCATGCTCCTGGGGGAATAATTTGCTTCAAAGTTAAGGAAATGTCGCCATGAAGGGGGCTCAATTAGCTCATCAATAAAGTGTGAGTGATTACAGGTCAATAATGGAGAGTGGATAATCTCCTTCATTTCAAACTCAACTAAACTTAGGAGGGCGTTCCTAGAGGTATTCTTAACAAGATTAATCCCAACTAAAATTACTATAGTAATATATTTAATGTACTCTTAGCCCCAAAAGTTGTCTGTAGTGCCCCTCCATTCTCACTGTGGATGTGCAGGTAGTTTGGATTTGGTACTTGGAGATGAAGGTGAAATAATATGGATATTTAAAGGTATGTGCTAATGATGTTAAGCAGTTGATGTTGTATATTATGAATTTATAGACTATATGAGAAGGTTAGGAAGGGAATTACTATATATGTTTAAGGATAGGTTTATCATGATGTGTGTGTGTGTGTGTGTGTTCAAACATGATTGTTACTAGGATGCAAGCTATAGGCATATTTGTGCTATGGAAGTGCTTTGGTTATCTTTAAGGTTTTCACATGATTTTGACATATTATTATCATGATGATATGATATTATGATTTTGATTATGATTATATTTATTACCATGAAGAGGTACTAACTTGTGTTCAAGTGTTACACTTGCAGATGGAACATGAACTTTTGTTAGTACTTTTGTGAATATGACACATATTGTTATGTTATTATTAATATTATGCAGAGATTTATTTGGATAGTTGGGTGATGCAATAATGTTTTGTTAGGTTAGGAGGAAAGAGTGACATCGTACCATTAGACATATGGGGACATACGGGAATGAGATATATTTGCTAGAGTTTATTTCCTAGTGCTTCGACTATTATGCACATGTGCTCTAATTTGTATGTTTGAGTGAATAGGTACTAGGCTACGACTCCACCTGAATTAGCAAGTTTGAGTGTGCCTCTAATCCCAATGGTGGTTGAGAAGATAACATCTAGGCCTAAGTTATACCCCAACCCTAACCATTGTCCCCAATTAGGGACAATGGATTCAGTGTGTGACCACATTTTCGGGTTGTCAAGGGACAATGCCCAATCTCCTTTACCCCATGGTTGGAGTGTTGCACGTGTGTGAATGTTTTTGTTGGGTTATGTGATTGTGTGAGTCCAATGTCTAGATTTGAGTGTAGATTTAGTTCAAATGGTGCTAAGTACTTTGGTAAGTTAGGTTAGTCACTGATGTGATCATTCTCGTTATTTTTGTTTTGATGTGAATGTCTCTTTTATGTGAGAAGTTATTTCATGGTTTATGCCTAGCCTTGGATTGTGGATTATTTGAGTGAAGTTAGATATTGGTTCGATCATGTTAGTTGTTATTATAATTATTATTAATGTGATGAGGTGTGATTTAATGTTATTATATATATGCATATATATTGCTATGGTTATTCTTTGGTGTGAGTGAATATTGGTTATTAATATTATTATGATTATATGAAAAAAAGGGTATAAATATTAACATATTCTAATATTATTTATTAAATATTAATATGTTTATTAGTAAATATTTAAATATTAATATGTGTAGACACGTGAAATTAGCATCATGCATTTAATTAGGTCCATTCATCAAGTAAACCAAGTTCACATTCATCCGCTCATAAAATTAATCAAGTTCATTAAATCCATTCATTAGACAAATCAGGTTCATTTAATCTCTAAGGATTATCCACTTAAATTGAATAAATTAACTTTATTCACTTTAAGCCTATCATTCTCTCCTTGATTAAATAAATCAATCCTTTATTTAATTAAGTCTAAAATCACCTTCCATCCCTTTTGATTTAAATATTTAAGTCAAGTGTGTCAAAATCCCCTAATCATCATTTAAGTTAAGCTAATCTTGATTAACCTAATCTAACCACCCATCACATCCTCTAGCTTTTCCCACTTGCACCAATAAATCAATTTATTCACTTATAAATTCATTATTTTCTTTCAACTTGGCATAAAAATGGAATATTCCCTCAAGTTTGAATATGAAGACAAGTTGACTTGTCCTTTCCAACATTGCAATAACTTCTCTCTTTCATGTCCCCCTCTCAACATCTAATTCACAATTTCAAATTTGAATCTCCCCCTCTTTAGCACATTGGCCAAAACTTGCACATTCCTCAACCTATCATAATGTGACAAGTGGCCTCATCTCATTGGCCAAATCATTATCCCACATTGCTCTATTTTGAACTCTCTTCCAACTTGAGAATCTATAAGTAGAGGTCTGATTCTTCATCAAATTATCTACAATCTTATGCAAAGTCACTCTCTTCAATTGAGAACTAATTTTTTCCATCCACTCCATCTCAAGGCATTGCATCATTTAGCTTAGCAAAGGATTGGGAAAAATGCTTCTTTCTATAAAAACACCAATCCACTATGGGATAGGTATCCATTATGCTCTTTTATGTTCTTAGTTAATTGTTTTATTTACATTGTGAGACATGATAGATTATCTCATAGGAGCTGTAACACCCCTCCTTTTTGTGCTTTGTTAATCAGGAAATGTTTTCCTATGTTATGCTTCGATCATGTTAACATGTGAATTAATGATGCTTTATGCTTTGATTATGTTAATAATGTTAGCCTTGTCAGTTAGTGATATTGTATTGGTGAAGGGGACGGGGTTGTATCACTCGCTTGCGAGTGCCCTACGATTCTGAGATTTTCTCTTCACGGTGTGATGGATCATATTATGTATATATGCACGTTCGACATGCTTTTTGTTGCAGGTTGGCAGGTACATGACATCGACTCCACCTGGTTTCCAGGTCTGAGCGTGTCCATTGACCAATGGAAATTAATTGGGAGATAGTAGCTAAGTTTTTCGAACCAAGTCATCACCCTAGTCATAGCGTGTTGTTGGGTTGTTGTCGGGTCAGTTGTTTTAACTTGTTCAGTTTTCCCTTGAGTGTTTATTAATTTCAAGTTGAAGTTTATTAAATGACTTGCGTAGTTTAATTAATGATTAAATGTGGTTAATTGTAAGATAAAAGTGATTAAATGGCTTTTGAAAATTATAAGTGATGATTGTTTCATTTTTTGAAATGTTGGAAAATGGGTGATTAATTAATTAATTTAATTTAATTAATAAAATAATCTGATTGTGAATTAGATTTATTTTATTGACTAATTAAATTAATAGGGTTAAATTAAATCAATTTGGTTGGGTTGGCATCTTTAGATTTTTTGGATTAAATCAAAAAAATTAGAATTATGCTTTACATTTTACTTTTAGAAATAAAAGTTGAAAAGAATTTAAATTGGTGAATTGATAAATTCAATTGGTTAAAGAAATTTAATTAACTTTTGGGTTATAATGAATCTTATTTAAAAGAATTTTTGTTGCAAAATGCATTTGGAAAATGAAATTGTTTTATTAAATTTCAAAAAAATAAAAATATCTAATTTAGCAATAAATTTTGGTGGGTGAGTCCATTTTAGGGCTTTGACAAATTTAGGGAAGGATTGCATAAGGAAAAGGGATTTTCTTTTTTGAATTATCTTTTTCATAATTGGAAAAAAAATGGGGAGAGCAAAAACTTGGTTTGGAATTCTTGGAAGGATCCTTGGTTTTGATTTTGGTGGAGAGCTTGGAGGAGACTAGAATTGTGGAATTGAAGGAGGGCTTGGTATTCTCCATTGTTGAAGCTTCCAAATTTGGAGGAAACACAAGGTTCCATCACTCTTTCTTCTACTTCTTGCTTTCTTTTGAATGAGGTTATATGATTGAAAATGTTATTTTAGATTCAATGAAATTTATGGAAAAGCTCTCATATTTGCAAAATTATAAATGGATTTGGGAATGGAAACTAAACAAGGAATTTGCACCAAGAAATAGAGAAAATAAATAAATAAAGAAAACTCCATTGTTAATCTAGTTTTTGAAAACCCATCTTGTTGTTTGAAATAAAATTCTATTCTTGAAATGGGTTAGATAGATTATTTTCACAATTTGAACATGAAATCAAAATCTGGGTATATATAATTGTGAATATACCCATGTATTTCAATACATGGATATACCCACAAATATATATACAAATATATTTGTTATAACTGAAATTTAGTATTTTGGGTAAAACCAGGGTCTGCCCTGTATTTTATCGCCATGTTTAAACGCAGGATAAAATATTATTAAATATTATTTTTTTGTTGGTTGTGGGGTGGGAGGTCAAACCCCACCGCCACCACACAGACCGCGGCCATGGGCCACGGACTGTGTGAGGAACACCACAGCGGCCAAGGGCCACGGGCTGCGTGACCCCACACAGACCGCCCGAATAGACCGCGGGCTGTGTGTAGCCACACAGGCCGGCGACCGTAAGGCCACGGGCTGTGTGAACCCACACAGGCCGCGGCCGTAACGACCACAAACTGTGTGGAGCTCAGCACAGTCCACGCGGCTAGTTAGGGCCTCGTGGGAGTCCCACGAATACCGCGGGTTTGTGTTATTATATTTTATTTTTTAATTGTAACTTTTAGATATTTATTATTTAATAATATATTAATATTAATATATATATATAATAATATATGATATATATTATATATATAATATTAATATAAATATTAATATAATATTTAAATAATATTTATTTAATAGTAATTAAATTGAATGTTTAAAAAATGCATGCATAGTATGTATTCACGTATAATTTTATGTGTGGTTTTAAAAATATTTTGTAAGTTCAGTTAAATCGTTATGGGAAGTTGTGATTTAAAATGAGTAGATTTACGCCATGGTTGTTTGTTTACATTTAAAATATATGTTTGATCGGAAAATTATATTGTATATAATTAAGGTATTTTAGTAGAAAGAGTATTTTTAATTAATGGCTTTAAGATGAGATGAGTTTAACGGATTCAAAATAAATGTCTTAATCCTTATATTAAATGTTTTGCTTTGGAGTTAATGGTCAACTTAGATTAAGTAAATTGTTTTAAATGTTAGTGAATGACTTTATTATTTAAGTGTCGTGACTATGATTATTGTTGAGAAAATTGAGTAATGGTATTCATTCGAATTGACTTCATACAATGTTTCATCGCGTGGTTTGGATTTAAGAAATCCTAATATTAGCCTGTTTAATTGCTTAGAATGTTTTCTAGTAGTGTTTTCGTTTATTCTCGGTATGGGTAATATTGTTTGATTGTGGGTGTACCTTGGTTGTTCTGGGTTTTGTGCCTTGAGGCTAGGGTCTCTTTAATTTCGTCTTTAATTCGTTTTGGTCTTGATGATTATGTAAACCTTCCAACTGTGTTTTCTTGAGATGATGTTATGACTCTTATGATTTGCTTTGTCTATCTTGGATTGTGGTTGCGTAAGCTTAAGTGGATACCTGGTCCTTTGAACGGGTTGTGCGACTTTGTGGTTTAAGGTTGAGTCTTGTCATCAGTTCTTTATGTGGGATGTCATCATGTTAGTCAACCTGGTGATAGCCTTGGGTAGTGCATGCTTGGGTTTCAGTTTTGGGCATCCATAGTGATGTGTTACCTGTTGAGGTGTTTGATTATTTGTGATAAGTGCCAGTGCATTGTCTACCCATGGCTGTGGTTGAGTTATGTGTTGTCGATAGGAGAGTGGCTCTTGGTGGGGGTCCGACACACAAAGGGGCGCCAGGGTAACTCACCTTGAGTATAATTAAGTGATAATTTAAATGAATTAATGGGAATCTTTCACACTAATAAGATAATGAATGCCTCTCTCATGAAGCAAGTGAATGATAAGGCTCGAGATGAGATGGGACGCATAGTTTTGCGTGAGGGTCCGGCGGCTGGTAGAGGCAAGCTAGGGTAACCCAGGATGGGGGTCCGGTAGCCTAGGAAGGTTGAGCCAGGGTAACTCATGGCAATTTATGCATGACACTCTTCCTATGTCGACAGTTATTCAGTTATTGTGCGATGTACATGATCATTGTTCTTTGGAAGCATTGTAACCGCATGTTAAGTGATGTTGTGGCTGTAGTGGCTAAATGGCATTGTGTTTGTAGATGTTAAGTGGCTTTGTGATTGTAGTTGTTTCAATTCAGTTTTTGTGTAAGCCTGTGTCTAGTGGTAGATGGTCTTGTCTAGGAAATCTTTGTTACTATCTCCTAGCACGGAGGGAGTGGGGCCTTTGGGTTCCACGTGGTCGGGCGGCGTGCATCTTTTTCCGTTGGTTCTTCTTCATGTTCATGATTTCCAGATGGAGAGCTCGTTGGATGTTGTTGCTTTTCTGGCTTTGTTCTTTTCAGTTGATCTCTATTTTATTACCCCTCATTTGTTATCGAGGTGGAATTTGTATTATGTAATCATTTGGTTGGAATTGCCTCATTCAGGGAATGAGTGATGTAATCTGTTGTTTAAATGTTAATTGGAATCTTGAGGTATTTATTTTCCTTTGTTGTAAGTTTAATTGTATGGAATGTATGTTGTCTCATTTCCTTAAGTGAATAATGTTTCAGTCTATTTTAATGTCGGTTGTTGTTTGGGTTTTTTTTTTAAGTAATCCTTGTCTCGTGGCCTTAGAGGTTGTTGGCAATATGTATTATCTTCATGTTATTTATACTTAAACAAAAAAAAAAATTGGTACGTTTAAGTAGTGAATTGCAACTTCCTCTAGGGTTGCATGGCGGGGCATTACACATGGTATCAGAGCCTAGGTTTAAACACTGGGAACTCTAGGATTATGTTGGACCCATTATGTTGTATGTGTGTAGGTTTATACTCTGGGCACTATGAGCCATTGTATTGACCTAGCTGTTTTTCTCTTTCGTGTGGTTTTCCTTTTTGGGTTGATTTCTCTTGTTTGCCTAGAAGTTGTCGTTAAGTGGTATAGGTCCAATAGTACAGGAAACCAGTGGAAAGGATAGGATCCTCGGTGTAGTGCACAATGCACCGATATCCTTTCTATTGGAAGAATGCATTATGGACGATTGTGTAGTGTGTGATTTTGGTGTGTGTGTGGTGGACGACAATCAGTTTTTTTGTTGTTTCCACCCTTGTCTTTGGTTGAATGCTTTTGTGAGGATTAGGCTCGCAAGCCTACCAAGAGGTGTGTTTTGTTTGGCTTCCTTCTTCTTGCTTGACTTTTTCATTGTGTAAAGGGTTGAGACCCTTGAGTGGATTCTTGAGTGTGGTTGTAGTGTGTTTGTTGGGTGTGTTCCAAGTGCTTGCAGTGGCAAGATAGTCATAAGATCTCTTTCCTTGAGTGCCTTAGTATGGCGTTTGTATCGTATGAGAAAATGTTTATGTATTCATGAAGGTTTGTTTCCTAGATCAAACCTTGGGTAAAGGACCTAAGTCCCCAAGTTGCATTCATAATCATGGAAAATGTATAATCTGAATAGGGAATCATCTTGTAGTATGTAAAAGTTTAGAGAAAATAAAAGATTAGTGAAACCATAGTATGAAAACGATAATTGCATAATAGGTGCATCTTGTTGGTGAGGCCTATAGTCCCCAACTTCATTGTTAAATCTTAAGAAATCATGTTGAAGAATAGATTATTGTACCTAGATTCAAAATGCAAATGTCGAACGAATGTTGAAGTGATAATGTTGTATATCTTGTCTGGAGTAAACTTGTAATGATATTGATTTATGTGTGATCTTATGGAGTTTGTAATAGGGGAACTTGCAGGCTTCCAGGAGTAAGCCTGACCCTAGGGGGGGAGGATGTAACACCCCTCCTTTTTGTGCTTGTTAATCAGGCAATGTTTTCCTATGTTATGCTTCGATCATGTTAACATGTGAATTAATGATGCTTTATGCTTTGATTATGTTAATAATGTTAGCTTTGTCAGTTAGTGATATTGTATTGGTGAAGGGGACGGGGTTGTATCACTCGCTTGCGAGTGCCCTACGATTCCGAGATTTCCTCTTCACGGTGTGATGGATCATATTATGTATATATGCACGTTCGACATGCTCTTTGTTGCAGGTTGGCAGGTACATGACATCGACTCCACCTGGTTTCCAGGTCTGAGCGTGTCCATTGACCAACGAAAATTAATTGGGAGATAGTAGCTAGGTTTTTCGAACCAAGTCATCACCCTAGTCATAGCGTGTTGTTGGGTTGTCATCGGGGTCAGTTGTTTTAACTTGTTCAGTTTTCCCTTGAGTGTTTATTAATTTCAAGTTGAAGTTTATTAAATGACCTGCGTAGTTTAATTAATGATTAAATGTGGTTAATTGTAAGATAAAAGTGATTAAATGGCTTTTGAAAATTATAAGTGATGATTGTTTCGTTTTTTTTGAAATGTTGGAAAATGGGTGATTAATTAATTAATTTAATTTAATTAATAAAATAATCTGATTGTGAATTAGATTTATTTTATTGACTAATTAAATTAATAGGGTTAAATTAAATCAATTTGGTTGGGTTGGCATCTTTAGATTTTTTGGATTAAATCAAAAAAATTAGAATTATGCTTTACATTTTACTTTTAGAAATAAAAGTTGAAAAGAATTTAAATTGGTGAATTGATAAATTCAATTGGTTAAAGAAATTTAATTAACTTTTGGGTTATAATGAATCTTATTTAAAAGAATATTGTTGCAAAATGCATTTGGAAAATAAAATTGTTTTATTAAATTTCAAAAAAATAAAAATATCTAATTTAGCAATAAATTTTGGTGGGTGAGTCCATTTTAGGGCTTTGACAAATTTAGGGAAGGATTGCATAAGGAAAAGGGATTTTCTTTTTTGAATTATCTTTTTCATAATTGGAAAAAAAATGGGGAGAGCAAAAACTTGGTTTGGAATTCTTGGAAGGATCCTTGGTTTTGATTTTGGTGGAGAGCTTGGAGGAGACTAGAATTGTGGAATTGAAGGAGGGCTTGGTATTCTCCATTGTTGAAGCTTCCAAATTTGGAGGAAACACAAGGTTCCATCACTCTTTCTTCTACTTCTTGCTTTCTTTTGAATGAGGTTATATGATTGAAAATGTTATTTTAGATTCAATGAAATTTATGGAAAAGCTCTCATATTTGCAAAATTATAAATGGATTTGGGAATGGAAACTAAACAAGGAATTTGCACCAAGAAATAGAGAAAAAAATAAAAATAAAAATAAAGAAAACTCCATTGTTGATCTAGTTTTTGAAAACCCATCTTGTTGTTTGAAATAAAATTCTATTCTTGAAATGGGTTAGATAGATTATTTTCACAATTTGAGCATGAAATCAAAATCTGGGTATATATAATTGTGAATATACCCATGTATTTCAATACATGGATATACCCACAAATATATATACAAATATATTTGTTATAATTGAAATTTAGTATTTTGGGTAAAACCAGGGGTCTGCCTTGTATTTTATCGCCATGTTTAAACGCAGGATAAAATATTATTAAATTTTATTTTTTTGTTGGTTGTGGGGTGGGAGGTCAAACCCCACCGCCACCACACAGACCGCGGCCATGGGCCACGGACTGTGTGAGGAACACACAGACCGCGGCCAAGGGCCACGGGCTGTGTGAACCCCACACAGACCGTGGCCGAACAGACTGCGGGCTGTGTGTAGCCACACAGGCCGCGACCGTAAGGCCACGGGCTGTGTGAAGCCCACACAGGCCGCGGCCGTAACAACCACGGACTGTGTGGAGCTCACACAGTCCACGCAGCTAGTTAGGGCCTCATGGGAGTCCCATGAATACCGCGGGTTTGTGTTATTATATTTTATTTTTTAATTGTAACTTTTAGATATTTATTATTTAATAATATATTAATATTAATATATATATATATAATAATATATGATATATATTATATATATATAATATTAATATAATATTTAAATAATATTTATTTAAATAGTAATTAAATTGAATGTTTAAAAAATGCATGCATAGTATGTATTCACGTATAATTTTATATGTGTGGTTTTAAAAATATTTTGTAAGTTCAATTAAATCGTTATGGGAAGTTGTGATTTAAAATGAGTAGATTTACGCCATGGTTGTTTGTTTACATTTAAAATATATGTTTGATCGGAAAATTATATTGTATATAATTAAGGTATTTTAGTAGAAAGAGTATTTTTAATTAATGGCTTTAAGATGAGATGAGTTTAACGGATTCAAAATAAATGTCTTAATCCTTATATTAAATGTTTTGCTTTGGAGTTAATGGTCAACTTAGATTAAGTAAATTGTTTTAAATGTTAGTGAATGACTTTATTATTTAAGTGTCGTGACTATGATTATTGTTGAGAAAATTGAGTAATGGTATTCATTCGAATTGACTTCATACAATGTTTCATCGCATGGTTTGGATTTAAGAAATCCTAATATTAGCCTGTTTAATTGCTTAGAATGTTTTCTAGTGGTGTTTTTGTTTATTCTTGGTATGGGTAATATTGTTTGATTGTGGGTGTACCTTGGTTGTTCTGGGTTTTGTGCCTTGAGGCTAGGGTCTCTTTAATTTCGTCTTTAATTCGTTTTGGTCTTGATGATTATGTAAGCCTTCCAGCAGTGTTTTCTTGAGATGATGTTATGACTCTTATGATTTGCTTTGTCTATCTTGGATTGTGGTTGCGTAAGCTTAAGTGGATACCTGGTCCTTTGAACGGGTTGTGCGACCTTATGGTTTAAGGTTGAGTCTTGTCATCAGTTCTTTATGTGGGATGTCATCATGTTAGTCAACCTGGTGATAGCCTTGGGTAGTGCACGCTTGGGTTTCAGTTTTGGGCATCCGTAGTGATGTGTTACCTGTTGAGGTGTTTGATTATTTGTGATAAGTGCCAGTGCATTGTCTACCCATGGCCGTGGTTGAGTTATGTGTTGTCGATAGGAGAGTGGCTATTGGTGGGGGTCTGGCACACAAAGGGGCGCTAGGGTAACTCACCTAGAGTATAATTAAGTGATAATTTAAATGAATTAATGGGAATCTTTCACACTAATAAGATAATGAATGCCTCTCTCGTGAAGCAAGTGAATGATAAGGCTCGAGATGAGATGGGACACATAGTTTTGCGTGAGGGTTCGGCGGCTGGTAGAGGCAAGCCAGGGTAACCCAGGATGGGGGTCTGGTAGCCTAGGAAGGTTGAGCCAGGGTAACTCATGGCAATTTATGCATGACACTCTTCCTATGTCGACAGTTATTCAGTTATTGTGCAATGTACATGATCATTGTTCTTTGGAAGCATTGTAACCGCGTGTTAAGTGATGTTGTGGCTGTAGTGGCTAAATGGCATTGTGTTTGTAGATGTTAAGTGACTTTGTGATTGTAGTTGTTTCAATTTAGTTTTTGTGTAAGCCTGTGTCTAGTGGTAGATGGTCTTGTCTAGGAAATCTTTGTTACTATCTCCTAGCACGGAGGGAGTGGGGCCTTTGGGTTCCACGTGGTCGGGCAGCGTGCATCTTTTTCTGTTGGTTCTTCTTCATGTTCATGATTTCCAGATGGAGAGCTCGTTGGATGCTGTTGCTTTTCTAGCTTCGTTCTTTTCAGTTGATCTCTATTTAATTACCCCTCATTTATTATCGAGGTGGAATTTGTATTATGTAATCATTTGGTTGGAATTGCCTCATTCGGGGAATGAGTGATGTAATCTGTTGTTTAAATGTTAATTGGAATCTTGAGGTATTTATTTTCCTTTGTTGTAAGTTTAATTGTATGGAATGTATGTTGTCTCATTTCCTTAAGTGAATAATGTTTCAGTCTATTTTAATGTCGGTTGTTGTTTGGGTTTTTTTTTAAGTAATCCTTGTCTCGTGGCCTTAGAGGTTGTTGGCAATATGTATTATCTTCATGTTATTTATACTTAAAAAAAAAAAAAAAATTGGTACGTTTAAGTAGTGAATTGCAACTTCCTCTAGGGTTGCGTGGCGGGGCATTACAGGAGCACTATGGTATTTGCATAGTTTGAATTAACATGGTAATGTGTTTTGAAGTTTGAGCTATTTTCCAAATTTGTGGTGCTCACAATATGTAAACATATGTTATATTTGTGTCTTGATTTACTATTTTGGTGGAGTGGCTATTTTTAAGGAGGTTTTTTTATATATTATAATATTTTGAATTTATTTGGTGGGAAACCTTAAACAAATGAGTTAATTATGTGAGTTAATTTGATTATTTATTTTATTTTAATTATTTCATTAGTGGGATGAGGATGGGTGCTTTAATTTAATATTTTAGTATTTTATTTTATGAGAGGATTTTATTTCCTTGTTTTATTTTGGAAAAAAAAAGAAAGTTACCTTTTTTTTTTTTTGAATTTAATTAGTTTTATTTATGGGAAAAAATTGGGAAATGAGACTTTCACTTTTTTGTGCATGAAATTTCGAGGATTTTGAAGGGATTTTTGATAATAGAGAGATTTTACATGGTTTTGAAAGAATTTTTCTAAGGTTTTTGAAAAATTTGGAGTGGTTTTGAATCAAAATTTGGAGAAGAGTTCTTTGGAATTCAATTGTGATTTGAGGGGAATGGATTTTGCTGGGGAATTGTGGTTTTGAGAGAATTCTGGATTAGAGAATCAGAAGTTGAAATTTTTGGAATTCGGCATCGAACTCTTGTCCATGCCAAGCATTGGATCCATGTTGGATTTTGGGTTCTTTTGTTTAAATTTTCTTTTTGAATAATTTGATTGATTTATCTCTCTTTTCTTTTTGAAAATAAATGTTAGATAGTTTTATTCTGTGTGTGAATGAAACATTGATTTATTCTAGAATAAAAATCAATACATGTTTATTGTCTTTTGTTCTCTACCAGTAAAATGGTCTGATTGTGTCACCCATAAATATGTGTTTACAAGCTGGGTTAGTGAGATATTTAAAGGGTTTCTTCATATCATTATCTTTTAAATTATATCTAAAAATCTAAAAAACTCAGATCATAGTTTTTGAGATATGGCTGAAACACAAGGTTGCTATCAGACTGCTCCTCCATGACTACAAATACCCTTATTTTCTCCATGTAACCAGCCAATGGAAGACTAGGATTTTAGATTCATAGGCATTTGAAAGGGGTTAAATTAATTAAATTTTTAATATTTGATATTTAAAAAAAAATCTGGTTGCTGGATTTCTCATTTTGTCATTTGGCTGTAATTGAGTATACTGAAAAGAGTGTTTTATGGGAGCCATCTATTGTTTTATATTTTTTGAATTTATGAGTCATTTTTGGTTAATTCTACTCACATATTGAGTAGTCAAGGGCCAAATCTGAAATGGGTCTTTGATAGATTTGGATTTTGAGTTGATTTGACATTTTTATGGTTGTTTTATGGATGACAAATTTACTGTGTCAAGAGAAAATATTAGTTTAGTTCTAAAGTTGTATAAGAGGATATAGCTCTATCCCTTGATCTGTATTGTGTTGTATTATTTTTGATTAAATGTGTTATTATCTGTATGTTGAAAATTTCTTCTCATTTGTGAAAACTTATGTTGAAATTTCTATATTGTGTAAGAATGAATTGTACCAAGGCTATGTATTGTTGGTTCTAATTATGAATTGCTAAATTAGTTGACTATCATGTTATAAAATTGTGAAAATGATGTTATGTGCTTTATTGTATGTGTTGTGACATAGTGATTAGCTTTTTGGTTTCATATTTGTTTGCATTATGTGTTGGGCCTCTAGAAGTATCTGAAAATCTTTGTGAGAATCCTTATGATTTTTGGTTGATTCTTGTTTTAGGCAGTCTCCTTTGAATGTTTAGTGTCAGCCACTTGTTGTTCTGTTGCTTACTTGTGTGTGGGGCCTAGTGTTGTCTCCTAGCACAGAGGGAGTGGGCCTCAGGGTTCCACATGGTAGGGTGCTATTTTCCAACCATCCATTGGGGTTTAAGTGGTGCAATTCATGTACAATTTGGAGGCTTTCCTTCCACTTCAATCCAGAGCTAGTTTTATGGTATAGATGATATTTCTAAAAAAATTGTGTCCATTATGTATTTTATATGTATGTACCTCTCAGATGAATGAAACTTGTACATTGTAACATTTTTATAAAGGAGAAGTAAATGAATTGATGTAATCTTGAATATATATATTTATTGCTGCTTATTATGTAATGGAAATGTTAACATAAGAATGTTGTATTTATGATACATATGAGCTTAATTTAGCAATAGATGAGATATATCTTTATGTATCCTTTTCATGACATTGACTAGGATTAGGTTTATATTCACATAGTGCTAGATGAGGTTTAATTATAACTAAGTTATGTTATCATATTTATTTTTTTTGTATGAGATTTAATTTACTTTCAAATAATTGACTGGATGTGTTTTTAGTGCATCATATGTCTTTCTATAGGTTTGGTTAGTGTAGATGTGTCATAGTAGTGACGTTAGGGGACCATGGTGGATAGTTGTGTAAGTGGACTATGATTAATGTTACTTTTAGGTCATAATATGATTATGGTATGATGTTAATGTAATGTTGTTAGCCATGTTAGTTTGATGAGTTGCATTAGTTGTGTCACTTTAATTTTCTTTAAAAAAATATTGGTATGTTATTTGTGGACATTTATGTTGATCTACTGGATCCCTTAGCGGGATGTTATATTATCACTAGGCCAAATATTAACTTACTACACATAATTTTTTTATTAAGATGATAAAGACGCCATTGCACGAGTGGAAGATGAAGGTATACAAAACATGATTCCTTATGATAAACACTCTTAAGCCTTTCTATGAATGTTTTCCTAATATATCATTGAATCATGAGGTGCATACAAACTACTAACCTACTCTTAAACTACCAATGAAATAGTTTTTTCATTTTAAGTGTATAGTTGATCATAAACTTTGAAGAATGGTTCCTTATCCATTGGGCTATAAAGTCACAATTTACTAAGAGAAGCAACACATTAAAATCACAATAGAATATAAGTTATGCATATAGATATATCAAATATATGATATCAAACAACCAAACATACTTAATAATCCCTCTTCAAACTCTAAAAATTCATATGCAATAAAGAAGACCATTACAAATATAGTAAATTATAATGTTGTGGCATTCATCAAAATTTTATTACAATGATTTTAGTAAAGTGGCAAGAGAATACCTAATGCTAGAATTTTGTCACAATTCATTGCATAAAATTTTCCCAAAAATCTATAAATGATGGAAACATTTAGTTTCAAACATTAATTAACAATACAATGACCTTGTGATTTACAAAATGTGTTGCTCTATAAATGACTAGACTTATAGTAGTTGAAACCCTAAACAATCCTCGCCATTTGCAGTCATGTGGAATTATAGAAATAAATTACCCATCTTCCAAAAAATAGACTAGTATATATAACACTTTGTTTGGTTATTCAGTTGTGTTAGAAATTAGGATCTTAGAATACTAATCATTATATAAAAGGTATAAAATAAAGAAAATGAGAACCATACAAGCATAGATTATACATATTACAGAAGATGTACATGGGGAAAACCTTTCCAAGTAAAAAACCTAATAAAAAATCATTTTATTAAAACACTTACAAATATGGTCTATTTTAACATAGACCGAACTTGGGGAAAAATTCTCCATACTTTCACATGGCCAATAATACTTCATGTGCATAGTGATAGAACTTAATATCAATCTCCAAATTCTTCACCTCTTAAATGAGAGGGAACCTCTTTAAATATAGGAGAAATGGTGGCATAATACCTTAAGGGGTATTAGTCACACCTATTCAAAATAACCATTCATAAATAATTAATAATCTAATAATTATTAGATTATAACTATTTCAAATGAGATATGCTTAATAAAGCATATAATATATAAGGTTTAATAACCTTATATTAGAACATTATATAAATGTTATAAGTGTATGACCCCTAATAACATTATATTCCAACACTCCCCCCTTAATAATAATAGGGGCATCACATGTCAATTTCCGTAAAAGAAAAAAATGAAGTACCCCAGTAATGTAGGTCTTCTTTGATAGTGATAAACAGGGACACAAATATATGCCAAAATGAAAGTAATGTATTTCAGACTATATGAAAGTCATCTTATCATAATTTATAATCCTGGTGTTTTTAAAAATGATGTTATATGAGGTCTTATAAATTTTTTTGTTGGAGCCCAAGTCTCCTCAAATTAGTCTCACCCTAGGTTCATTACATAATACCCACAAGAGTTAATACAATGTGCCTATAGGACTTATACATAGAATGCTTAAAGGACTTGCTAATGTCTAGAGGTCTTATATTTTTCCTATTAGGACTTGCTTATGCCTATTGGAACTTAAATATGCCCAAAGGACTTACTAATGCCTAAAGGTATTATGTTTTTCCTACTAGGACTTCTTTATGCCAAAATGACTTACATCTAGGATTTAGCCACTGGGTGGTGTCATTGGCATGCACACTCCCCCTTAATGACATCACCTTTGCCAAACATTGATTTGATTTTGGAGAATTTTGTACTGCACAAAGCTTTTGATAAGTGATGGTGAAGATTCTAATCTATTTTTAATAATAGCCTTTCACTTGAATAGAATTGGAGAGAACTTTTATGATGGAATACTTTCGCTTGAATAAAACTGGAGAGAAATTTTAAAATGTAATATTTTCACTTTAGTGCTTGGTGTCCATGATTTTCAATGTTCTTTTCTCTCTTCAGAAATGAGATTCTTTGGTAAGAGTAAAACAAATCTAGTTATCATTTAGTAAAGTGGTACTTTTACAAGTATCCAAATGAATCTCTTCCATAAATCTTCAATGCCACATTGATTGTTCATGAGCTATTTTTTTATTTTGGGCTTTGATTAAAAAACCATAGAAGATAGCTTTCTTAAAATTATTACACCATCCATATAAGAGCATCTACACAATTTATTTTGAAGACATAATCTATGGTAGATTTCCTATCAATGAAATCACCACCATATTTAGTAACACAATAATCAAATAAATTTGATCTTGGTGTAGAAAAATATTTTTAATATGAATTTGTCAATTGTTAATGAGCTTAAATCTAGAAAATATTCTAATGATCATTAGAAAGGAGATCATAAGATATTTTCATGAATAATTTTTTATTTTTATTTCAAGAAAAAATAGTCATGCTACTAATCATATAGTAATTATCCAAAAAAAAGAAGCAACAAGTGAGTTATCCTTTTCAGGCTTGCACCCTAGGTAGTTTATTAGGGTGATAGCCACCCATTATAAGTAGGCTCTTCACATCCAATAATTTCAGAGGATACTTGAATCTTATAAGAAAGTTGGGAAAAGTAACACTGAAGATAAAATATAGTAGCCAAAATATGCTTTGAAGTTTTATGCAATTTCACTTTGTCTATGGATGTGTAAGGGTTTTGTTAGGAATTGTATACAAAAGATAAATGAAAAACACAAAAATAACAATAGAAAGAGACAATATTTAACGTGGTTCACCCAAACTTGGGCTATGTCCACCAACAGAGAGTCCAATATTATTATCCAGTAAATTGAACCGATTTCAACTAGTAATCCTTGCAACTTAATATTGCTACAAATGCTACAATACAATGTCAACAGAGACTCAAACCCTTAGCCTTTTATCAAGACTTATGTCGGTTACAAAATAGGGTTTTTTATATCGACCAATAGAAAAAAATAACACTCGATGCCTTTATAAAATAATAAAAAATTGTGAGAGCGGGGGCGCTGCCCCTGGACCTCGCAAGGGGTGTTGCCCACAAACCCTCATTAAATAATTTGGGGGGAAATTGCATCAATAAAAGTGGGGAAAATTTAACCTTCGAGTCTGATTAGGCTCCATATACCAATAGATTTGAACCTTTTTGTCCTTACCTTGTCATCCTATAGCAAAAGAGAATGAATTTTTCTATTTCAACATAACAAGAATGAGACTTCTTGAAGATAAATAATGATATCCTTAGATGGTTGTGAAGACCACATATGCATTTTAGGACCCAAAATGTTCCATGATATTATATTAAAAATGTTGATAACTTGCTATAAGTATGATGCCAACAAAGATTACTCTTTTGTACTATCTTTAGGAAAAATTCCAAATAAAAATATCCTCAAACCTTGGTATTTTTTATTTAGATTCCTATAATTCTTAATGAGGTAAGATAATAATAGAAAATTAGGTCTTAGATGTATTTAGGGAAAATTCTATTATGGAGAAGATTTATACTAATTCTTAAAATTTGTTGATTAATCTAATCACAAAATTAGAGGTAGTCGATAATTGTATGTCATTTTGATCATCACAGATGCATGCATTTTCAATTATTGTATAAACTTGTATGCTCCATAGAAATACAAGGGTTTACCAAGGATACATTTTTTTTTCTCATAAATATTCTTTCTTGAGCTTCTTACCCAAATTTTGACTCTCTTTAAATATTCAATAGTTAATGGCATTGCAAAGGAAATCTAGATATTCAACTTTGCAAATTGAAAACTTTTGCAAACAACTATTTTTTTCTCCATTTTGGTCATTGTTGGGAAGTCGTATTCAAGCTATTAATTGATTATAAAGTGTAGTGTATGATATTTTTATAATCATTATTTAGTAATCTAGTATTGAAAGATTAATTATGAATTATAAAATAGTTTTCCATCTCATTTTTGATTCTTCAAAAATGTTGTACATTGCAAAAAATTTCAGATTTAATTAAAAAATTATATCATTTAGGAGAATTAATTATTCTTTTCTCCTCTCTGAAGAGACAAAAATTACTTACAAATCTGAGCAATCCTAAAACATTGAAAATTTCTAGTGTGCTAATAAATGAAGAATTGGTTTTCAACAATAGTAGAGGTTTATAATTATTTATTTATATTACATAATTTTAACATTATATCTTGATTGCGGGGAGGAAAGAAAATTAAAGCATTTGTATTATATCCTTCTCAAGGCGTCTATTGCAATTTTATGTGATAAATTGATTTAAAAATAGTCGCCTCGAGAAAGATATCTCTTGACATTTTTTATATATATTATAAAATATATATATATATATATGCTAGTGAGGTACGATAATAATAGAAAAATAGGTCTTAGATGTATTTAGGGAAAATTCTGTTACAAAGAAGATTTATATTAATTTTTACAAGAAAGAATTAGAGAGATCTCATTTAGATAAGATTACTATTTTGAGAGATGATGATATTCTATATAAACTATTGATAAGAACATGTTAAGTTTAAGTGTCAATTTTTCTTGTAATATGTAAAGAATATCGAATATTCTCTTTGTGTTAATGTGATGTAATATGACTCGATTTCAAATATAATAAAAAATGATTATATCAATAACATTTCATCCCATAATTTATTTTGATTTATGAACTTTTGAATCTCAATAAATTATCATTGGTCATGCTTTTATCCCATAGTTGTCTCCAAATTAACAATTTTAATATATCATAAAAACTCATTTCAAGAACAATCTCAAATGTCATGGACCAAAGTGAAAATTGACTTGACCTCATGAAAACATTTATTAATCTACATATGAAAATTAGCCAATGGTTAAGCACTTGAACACAAACCTCAATGATGCATTATATTTCATTTTATATCCCAATATTATCATATTTTCATACGAATGGGAGACCTATTATTCTCTTCATCCAATAAACTAAGCTTAGTGTTGTTGAGTTCGAGTCACTCTTTGTTGTTGGAATAATTCATATATATGTCTTTTTGAGTAGATTCCTAATACCATGACAACTAATAAAAGGAAATTATCAAAGTACACATAGTATTAGGATAGTAAAAGAAAAAATGAAATATAAAGGTGATTCCCCTTATGAGCATCCTTTTGGAACTTTCATTTCCATACTAAGATCCACTAAACAAATTATTCAATTTTTCCAACATGGACGTGTTTTCATTTTAGATACCTAGTTTGAGAGACGTGGCACAAGAACGTGAGGTTTCTCTAAACATGAATATACTTTAAGTTTAGATGCTTCCTCCCAAGTACATTTTCACAAAACATGAGAATGATTTACCGACTTTTAAAATCTCTTCCAAACATAATGGTATCAATTCAAACAATCTCAAACATGGACTTAATGGTCGAAAAAGAACAAACAAAGCAGGTATTGTAAGTAGGTATTTAAAACTATTAATTTATGTTCCAAACACTACTAATTAATTTCAAATGGTGTCTTCTAGGAATTAGTTGCCAATAAAAGCTATCAAATAGAGGATAAACTTCTAAGTGGGATTAGAAAGAGATTGTTTACATCACAGAAGGATAAGCATAAGGAATTTTCTTGTTTTAAAGGTAAAGTTATCATTCTAAGACAAACCCCCACAATTAGGTGCAACTATGAAATATGGCACTTCTCTTCATTGAGCAGCTATAAATTATGGAATAGTAATAAAAATATAGCAGGAGTTTGAATGCCTAAAAAAATACATAGCATAATAGAAGTTTTATGTTAGCCTACAACAATATGCAAACAAAGACCAAAATCATTGTGCAAGTTTGTGTACAATATGGTACACAAGATAATAGGATGGCATAACAATTAATAATAGTTTGCAAGAACATATACTATTGTGCAACATCAATTACTTGTATTTCAAAGATAAGTGTAAACAATTACCTTGTTAAAATCTTGGCATCATATATTTTGAAAAGAAGAGAAGTGGATGGGAGTGTGTTTAACCAAAATGGAATGATGATCTAGGAAACCCTCATTTTTCCCTAATTTCATTAGAAAAAGAGATATCCCAAGGGTAGGATTGACTTTCAACCTTTGGGTGAGTCAATCCTATTAGGATGATATGTTGTTTCCTTATGATAGAAAATGACTAGAATGACTAAAATACACTTTGGGAAGATAAAAATAAAACACTCAATGAACTCAATTATGTGATGTAAAACTTGAAATGTAGAGTATAAGGATAACACAAATAGAAACAATAACTTTCAGGAAGATCTAGGAAGAGCAATATAGTTTGCACCTAGTCTGAAAACTAGGTTTTGTAGTCTAAAGCAGGACACACTCACCCTACAATGAATGAGTCCTTGTGGCCTTTTTTAAAACTTCAAAAGATGATTATGGAGTCCTTTGCCTGCACTTTCTTCCTATACCTGTAGATTTGAGCTTTTGGATTTAGACCTATAGCAAATCTACAAAAGAATTTTTTTTTGTGTGGATAAGAGTTTGCCTTAGTCAAACCCCAAGTTTGGTAATTAAACCTTGATGAAATAATGTAAATCTGATAAATGACAGTGTGTGTAAGACCTAACCTTAAGTGCATATGAGGTTGTTAAGAGCTAATATGAAAATAAACCCTACTCAAATGCATTAGAGCATGATTCCTATATGATAATGAAAAATGATAAAGACCCAATTAGGGAGAAGTCAAAACACCCTAATAGATCTAAAATATGATAATACCTTGCATTAGGTAGCTAGTAGAATGAAGATTGAAGATGGGATCACTTAGGAAACAAGTCATTAGGTTAGGTAAAATGGAAAAATGCATCTCCCAACCTAGAATCCATCATGATCCATCATAGGAATCAACCTTCAATCATAAGCAATGCTTGATTAAATCTTTGACAAAATGAGCTTGCAGACCTACAAATACACACAAAATGTTGCCCCAAGACTTCAACTTTGCTTTCTTGAATGTTCTCCAAAAGTTCTTCTTTTCTCCTTGATCTCTTGCCAATCTCTAGTTTGAAATGGTGAAAAGACTAGGCTTTATAGGCTTCTTCTCTAATTTCCCGAAGATTAGATCCCAATAGCCAACATTTGAAACTTGAATTTGGGACTTTAAAATATTGCCAAAAACATACTTAAATTTTGATTTTAGATCTTAAAGGGACCATTCACCCAATGGTGAATGGGTCTTGGCCCAAAAATTCAAGATCAATGTGTTTTGGAGTCTTAACTTAATTAAAATCATTTATTTAATACATGTTGCAATGTCAAAAAATGAAACATCCAAAATGAAATGAAGAAAAAGGGATCCTAAGTCCCTTTTGTTTAGAACAGTAGGACTAAGTGTCTTTCTCTAAAATGAATGCAAGTCAAATAACATAGAAAAATAAAATGAAACATCAGAAAAAGGAAGGTGTGTATATATATAGGTAACAGGGGTTCAATAGAATGAAATAATTACCTAGAACACCCTCACTTTTCATAGGTTCACCAAAATAAAACATCAGAAAAAGGAAGGTATTATATAGGTAAAAGTGGTTCACTAGAATGAAATGATTACCTAGGATACCCTCACTTTTCCTAGTTTCATTAAACAAAGAGATCTCCCAAGGATAGAATTGACTTTCAACCTTGAGGTGAGTCAACTGTATGGGGATAGAGATCTATTGTTTCCTAATGAAAAAAAATGACTGAAATGCACTTTGGAGAGATAGAAATAAAATACCTAATGAAGTCAATTATGTGATGTAAAACTTGAAATGCAAAATATAAGGATAACACAAATAGAAACAGTAACTTTGAGATAGATTTGAGAAGGGAAAAATGATATATACCAGGGACCAAAAGTGGGTTTTGAGTGTCCTGCAAGGACAAATTCACCCTAAGTCGAATGGGTCTCTGTATAGGGATCCAAAATCTGATTTCACAGTCTTCTGATCCCAGATCTTAGCTCCTGATTTCTCTACTCTCGGAAAGTTGGAAATAAAATCTATACATGATTTTCCATGGCTTGAAATTTTTTCCAAATTGCTCTTTTGATCCAATTTCAATCCTTCTTCACTTGCAAATTCACACACACAAAGAGAGGGAAAAATGTTTTTTTAAGGTGAATAGGGGTTTTCCTTGGTCAAACCTTGATTTGGTAATTAAACCTTGATAATAAAAGATAATGATGAATGAAATAAATTTGATGAATGAACAATTCTATGTCACAACTCACCAAACCCTTAATGGCTTCCCTTAGAGGACTGAAGTCTAACAAATCTCTCTAACGATTGGATCTTGCTTGAATTGGATTGAATGATTTCTTGATTTGACGCTTGAATTCTTGAAACCTACATCACAATCTTAGCTTCAAAACATAATATGAACACACATGAATCTTGACATGATGATATGATCTTGAATGCTATTGTAGATGATTGATAAATCTGCTATGTAATGTTCTTGACAATAATATTTTCTCTTGTGAAAGTTTCCTTAATGTTAGATCATTCTTAGATTTGAATTTGATAAAAATACTATGCATTTATAGGTGTTTATTTAATTTCCAAAAAAATAGATTCCACAAGCTGACATTTGAAAATTGAATTTGAATCATTAAAATGCTGTCAAAAAATATATTAAAAATTGGGTCTTGGCACTTCAGGAGGACAAATCCAAGACACACAATTTCCAAGGTGTTTAAAATAATGTTAGCATTTGTTTAATGTTGGTTTCCCTTTCAAAAAATGGGAATAATAAGGTTTAGGAATACATAATTTAGGCAATTAGAAGCTTAATTAAGTCCAATTAATTAAGGGGATGAAAACATAGTGTGAAAATGTAAAGGACTACATTTTTTAACACTACATTTAGCCCCCACTTTAGTGAGTATGAGCCCACACTCAAACTCACACTAGAGTAGACAAATAATTCAAGAGAGGTCTAATTGTACAATTATTGGAAATATGAGATAACAAAGATCAAGGAGGATTATCAAGCCCCAAGATCAAAGATCCCATGGAAAAACAACAAAGGCATAAAGAGACATACAAATGCAACAACACAAGATACAACATCATACAATGTTAAAATTAAATCCAAAAAGATGAACTAGCAAGTTGTATTATGCTATATCCATCAAATACGCTCGCATGGCACCACAAGCAAGAAATTTGCATTATGCTCGGTGGCCATGAAAAATTAACTCACAAGGGCAAGTGTAGTCCGATATACACTAGGTGAGCCCCAAGGAAATATGAGAAACACAAAACGGTCTGGTGCAGTTTGATATACACCTGGTGTGTACCCATAACCATACCAAAAGTTATACTCCCTAATAAGTTTGATAAGATGACACATACAACAATCACAAGGCTAGAAAGTTGTGTTATGCTAGACACTCATGAGATAAAGGCACCTCAAAGCAAGTTGTGTTATGCTTGGTGGCCAATAATTTTGTTTAGGATAGTTAAAGGGGTTTTGCTTAGTTCATGAAAGGTCTTCACTTTAGGGAATATCACACTTGATGTCACCATCAAGAGAGGACTAGTCGAGAGATAAAATATTTGCACCTTAGGGAATGCAAGTCATAGCATTACCACTAAGAGGGATGTAATATACTAAGAAAGGTCACACTCTTGAAGGAAATCAATTCCAATGTCACCAACAAGAAGAAACATCACATGAAATAAAAAGACCACACTTTGAGCAAGGTCATGTCATCAAGCAAGCAGAAAGGAGGCATAATACCTCCCACTTTAAAGAAATTGTCAAACACCATGTTGTAAGCAATTAATTTAAAGTAGAAGATGATAAATGACATTTGATAAAAAAGATATGAGAGCTTATTTGGAAATCCTTAAGCCAATGATATGTTTCCAAATAAAGCTATGTCATAGAAAGGAGGTTTCCTCTCATATGCAATCCTAACATAACACATAAGGGATCCAAAGCTTTGGGGTTAGCGTATGTCTTTGCTATAGTGATATAATCAAGCTCAAAATAATCATCATTCCCCAAATAACTCACAAAACAATGAGCACAAAGGAAGAGAGAGAAAACAAAGGAGAAGTCTTTTGGGTCAACATGGAAGAGACCTAAATGTCTCAACGTTTTGCATCATCCCCAAAAGGAAAACACAAGACAAAAGAAAAGATAATGGTTATGACAAATAGAAGAATGAAGATACAAATAAAATAATGTCAAAACAGATTCGCTTCCTTTGTATCCTTGCACCAATGTAGTGACAAGGGTCATCCAAAGTAGGCTCACAAATATAAAGACACACCAAACAACATAGTACGATAGATCACATTATGCACATGCAATCACACAAAGAACATGAGTAGACATAGAGCTATTATGACACATTCAAGCCTACCTAAAGCAAGTTGTTTGCATCCCAATCTTATTCATCATATACTAAAGACGAATGACTAGAAAAAGGGGAAACACCTAGTATCGTACTAAGACAATCATCAGGTTCAACACGTGGTGATCAAATTGTGTTGGTGTCGAGCCTAATCAGTTTCCAAGTGGGAGATTGTTGGTATGTGGCGACTGATCATGCTATACTATACACCCCGAAAAAAAGAAAAATTAACGAAAAAAAGAAAAAAACCGACTTTGTAGAACCCTAATCTAGAAGCTTCTAAGCTTGTTAAAAAGGGGTTTAGATGGGGGTTACAGTATGATGAAAAATGTGATTATTCACAAGATTGTAATAGGTTTTTGCACTGGATAATAAAATTATTGGATGGTTGCGGTTTGGTGGATGTAGCCCAGATTGGGTGAACCACATTAAATTATCTGTGTTATAATTTATTCTGTATTTTAGTTTCTCTATTTATTAATTAAATCTACATTTAATTGTTAGATATATGCCTTTCTAACCCTAACAAGTGGTATTAGAGCAGGTTGTGTTTCGATTATTGTTTGTAGGAATATCTCACGGTTGAGTGGGAGTAATGGTAGATGAGGGTAAGAAGGTTGAGAAGTTTAATGGGAAGAACTATCAGTTATGGAAGATACAAATGGAGAACAACCTCTATTAGAAGGATTTATGGTGGCCATTGAAGGGAAAACCAAGAAACCCACAACAATGTCTGATGAGGATTGGCATATTTTGGATAAAAAGGCTCTTGGTAGTATTCATTTATGCCTAGCACAATTGGTGGCGTTCAATATTACAACAACAAAGACAACTCAAGAGTTGATGGAAACCCTGGTGAAGTTATATGAAAAGCCTTCCGCTTCGAATAAGGTATTTCTTATGAAGCATTTATTTAATATGAAAATGGTAGAAGGTGGGTCAGTTACTGATCATTTAAATGAGTTAATATGGTCACCAATCAATTAACTTCTGTAAAAGTAAACTTTGATGAAGAAGTTAGGTCTCTTTTGATTCTGTGTTTTTTTCCTGAAAGTTGGAATAGCTTGGTAATGACTATTAGCAATTCTATTTTGGTTCGAATACACTGAAATTTGATGATGTTGTTGGTGTTATTTTGAGCGAGGATATTTGTAGGAAAAGCTCAGGTGGAACATCCACATCAGACAGTGTTTTGAATGTAGACAATAGGGGCAAAACAAAGGAGAGAGGAAACAATTCCAGAAATCGTGGGAAGTCATGAGGAAAATCAAAGGACAAAATGTCCCAATCTAGAGACAAGAGGGATTGTTGGTACTGTGGTAAGCCGGGTCATTTAAAGAAAGATTGCTAGTATTGGAAAAATAAAGGAGACAAAAAGGAAGTAAAGAGGCAAATTTGGTAAGTAATAAATTTGATGAGGATGCTTTGATTATTTCCCTTGATAATGCTAATGATTCTTGGGTGTTAGATTCAGGGGCTTCATTTCATGCTACCCCCCATAGAAATTATTTTCTTGATTATGTCCAAGGGGATTTTGGGATGGTTTATTTAGGAGATAATGAACCTTTTCAAATTTTTAGAAAGGGAAGAATCAAGATTAAGTTGTAGAATGAGAATCATTGGCTACTACACTAGGTAAGGCATGTTCCAAAGTTAAGCAAAAATTTAATTTCAGTAGGGTAACTAGATGATGAAGGTTGTGTTGTTACATTTAGTGATAAAAATTGGAAGGTCACAAAAAGTGTGAAAGTAGGCACCTTATATCTTTGTATAGGTCATACTGTTCCTTCTACTTTAATTGTTATGGAAAAAGGTCAATGTTTAGGAACAATTGTTGCAATTTAGTAGGTAGAAGATCATATAGTTGCTGTGGACTCTGAATCAACACTGTGGCATAATAGACTTGGGCATATGAGTGCAAAAGGTATGAAAGTACTTCATTCAAATAATGTTTTACTAGGTCTAAATTGTGTTAATATGGATTTCTGTGAAAGTTGTGTGTATGGAAAAAAAGAGAGTAAGTTTTCTCAAGGATGGGAAACAAAAGAAATATGAGAAATTGGAGCTTGTGCATACAAAAGTATGAGGACCAGCTTAGGTATCTTCTCTCGGTGGCTCTCTGTATTATGTTACATTCATTGATGATGCAACTAGGAAGGTATGGATCTATTTCCTTAGGCAAAAATATAATGTATTTGAAACTTTCAAAAAATGGAGAAGCTTGGTTGAGAATGAGACAAAAAAGCTAAAATGTCTCAGATCTGATAATGGTGGTGAGTATTGCAGCAAAGAGTTTGAAGATTATTGTTCCTCTAATGGTATTCGTAGGCAGAAAATGGTTCCAAGGACTCCATAGGAAAATGGAGTGGCTGAGTGCATGAATAGAACAATAATGGAGCGTGCACAAACTATGAGATTGCGTGCTGGGATGCCTTTAAAAATGTGGGAAAAGACTGTAAACACTGCTGTTTATTTAATTAATAAAGGTCCCTCTAATCCTTTGGGTTGTAGTATTCCAGAGGAAGCATGGAAAGGTAAGAAGGCGAGTTATTATTTTCTCAAAACCTTCGATTGTGAAGCATTTGCACATGTAGATTCTGAAAATAGAACCAAGCTTGATGCAAAATCAAAGAAATATATATTTGTTGGATATGGCATTGATGAATTTGGTTATAGGCTTTGGGATTTTGAAAATCAGAAAATTGTGAGAAGTAGGGATGTCATATTCAATGAGAAAGTTTTGTACAAAGATCTGTTACTACATCATGAGAAGAAAGAAAATGATTATGCAGTGTTGGATGATATTCCAAACAATGATGTTTCAGTGGTTCCTCATGCTGGGCAACAACAACAACAACAAATACCACAAACTCCTGTGAATGTTAGATGATCTTCAAGGATAAGTAGACCTCCAGAAATATTCTCTCCCTCTTTGTATACTATTTTGTTAACTGATGCTGGTGAACCAAAATATTATGATGAAGCTATGCAGGTGGATACCAAGGTTCAGTGGGAGCATGGAATTGAAGAAGAAAT
Organism: Sequoia sempervirens; assembly: GCA_007258455.2. Lineage (NCBI taxonomy): Eukaryota > Viridiplantae > Streptophyta > Pinopsida > Cupressales > Cupressaceae > Sequoia > Sequoia sempervirens. Next base: position 167,375,257 of record VDFB02000003.1, on the reverse strand, counting down.
GGACTCCTTGCTGAAAAATCAGACTTGGGAATTATGCAAGTTGCTTGTAGGTAAAAAGGCTTTACCAAACAAATGGGTTTATAGGCTGAAAGAGGAGGATGGAGGTAAGAAGAGATTGAAAGCTAGATTAGTTGTAAATGGATTTTCATAGAAAAAGGGTATTCATTTTGATAAGATTTTTTCTCCAGTTGTTAAAATGACTTCTATTCATATTATTTTAAGTATTGTGGCTACTAGAGATTTGCATTTAGAACAGCTTGATGTTAAAACAACCTTTCTCCATGGTGATTTGGAAGAGGAAATATATATGGAACAACCACAAGGATTTGAAGTCAAAGGTAAGGAGAAACTAGTGTGCAGATTGAAGAAAAGTTTATATGGCTTGAAGCAAGCACCTCGACAATGGTACTTGAAAGTTGATAGTTTTATGGCTGAACAAGGCTACAACAGGTGTAATTCTGACCATTGTGTTTATTTTAAGAGGTTGGATAATGAGAACTACATTATTTTATGTTTATATGTTGATGACATGCTTGTAGCTGGGTCTAACATGGATCACATAAGTGAGCTAAAACAATAGTTAGCAAAATATTTTGCTATGAAGGATTTGGGGGTAGCAAAAAAAATCCTTGGTATGAAAATTTGTAGAGATAGGAATTTTTTTATTTTTTTTATTTGAGGCTAATTATGTTGAAAAGGTGTTGCAGAGATTTCATATGGAGAATGCAAAAGCTGTCAGCACACCTTTGCCTAGTCATGTTAAATTGACTAAGGATACGTGTCCAAAGACACAAGAGGAGAAAGAAAAAATGTCCAAGGTACCATATGCTTCAAGTGTAAGCAGTTTAATGTATGCCATGGTACCAGATATTGCACATGCCGTAGGAGTTGTTAGCAGGTATTTGAGTCATCCCGGAGTTAAGCATTGGAATGCGGTAAAATGGATTCTCAGGTACTTGAGAGGTACATCCAATAAATGTTTATATTTGGGGGCTCTAATACTGATTTAAAAGGCTATGTTGACTCAGATTTGGCAGGGGATATAGATACCAGGTGGAGTACCATAGGCTATGTATTTACAGTTGGTGGGATAACAGTGAGTTAGATTTCTCAATTGCAAAAGGTGGTTGCTTTATCCACCACAGAGGCAGAGCATGTTGCTGCAATAGAGGCAACAAATGAGATGATATGGTTGCAACTTTTCATGGACGAGTTGGGAAAACAATAGGCTGAAAATTACTTGTTTACAGACAACCAAAGTGCTATACATCTTGCAAAGAATTCTGCCTTGCATTCTAAAACAAAACACATACAGTTGAGATATCATTTCATTCAGTCGGTGTTGGAGGATGGACAAGTCAAGCTGGAAAAAATACATATAGATGCCAATCCAGTGGATATGTTTACGAAGGCGATGAAAAGGGAGAAACTGATCTCCTCTTCAGCTTCCGTTGGCCTTCAAGGTTGAATTCAAGTATAACAGAGTAGCAGGGTCTAAGGTACTTATTTCCAGTGGGAGCTGTAGGTGCAATAGTGTTGTCCAGGATCAGTCTCCAAGTGGGAAATTTTTGGTATGTGGTGATTGATCATGCAATACTGTACACCCCGACATGTATTGGGGCTAGGTTGGGCCCTGGGTGGGGATTCAGGGGCGGCAACCCCCAAGAAAAATTTTCCTCCTACTTTTTCTTGTCGTCACCAGAAAAGGAAAAATCAACCAAAAAAAAGAAAAATCTGTCTTTGTAGAACCCTAATCTAGAAACTTCTAAGCTTGTTAAAAAGGGGTTTGGATGGGGGTTACAGTATGATGAAAAATGTGATTATTTGCAAGATTTTAATAGGTTTTTGCATTGGATAATAAAATTATTAGATGGTTGCGGTTTGGTGGATGTAGCCCAAATTGGGTGAACCGCGTTAAATTCTCCGTGTTATAATTTATTCTATGTGTGTTTTAGTTTATCTATTTATTAATTAAATCTGCATTTAATTGTTAGATATCTACCTTTCTAACCCTAACACAAATCTTTTTAGGAGGATCATCACAGTTGTTCTTGTCTAAGATCACAAAAGAGGAAAATAATAAATTTAGCTCATTATGCACTTCCTCATCAATATTAACAATCTCACCATCATCATCCAAGTTAATCATAACAATAGGTCTAATGATAGTTTCCATAGAGGTTTCATGTGTTCACCATAGAGGTCAATTCAAGTGTTCACCAAAATGAAACATCCTTAGAAATACTATAGACCTAGTGTTCATTTGTTGAACCCAATGTTTAATGAACACTATAGATCTTACACTATAGCATTGATAGGTTCTTTGAGAGTTATACCATCTATTTCGGTTAATGTATATGCTCTAGACCCATAGATTTCATCAATTACATAGGGCCCTAACCAATTCATACTAAAATTTCCTTTTTCACTTGAGGCAACATTAATATTACATTGATTTTCATATAACACCAAATCACCTTTATTAAATGAACGAGGAATGACATCATCATTGTAACTTTTTTTTATTCTTTTAGAATAGGCTTGAAGATGCTCAAGAGCGTTGATGCATTGTTCATCAAGCATTTCAAGTTGTTGTAATTGTTTCTCTGTACAGGTGGTATCATCAATAAGCCCTCTAAGAGAAATTCTTAATGAAGGAATTTCTAACTCTAAAGGCATTATTGCGTTAGCACTGTAAACAAGGTTATAAGGTGTATTTCCTATGGATTTTTGAATACTTGTACAATAGGCCCACAATGCATAAGATAACTGAGTGCGCCAATCTTTATTATGTGTGCTTACTATTTTTTCACAAGATTTTATCAAGAGTTTTATTAGTTGCTTCTATTTGACCATTACACTGTGGGTAGTAAGGTGTTGAAAAATGGTCTTGAATGTGAGACATTTCCAAAAATTTCTTCACATCATTGTTTTTAATTGGTGTACCATTATTTGAAACTAATGCAGAAAGAAGACCAAAGTAAGCAATTATGTGTTCTAATATGAAATGATAAATTGCATCAGTGTGAAGAGGAATGGTTTCTACCCATTTTGTGAAATAATCTGTCATAGTAATTATAAGTGTATGTCCAAAAGAAGGTGGGGATATTTTTACAATGAGATCCAAACCCCAAACCAAAAATGGAAAAATAGGAATTTCAACACGAATTTTGGAAGTAAGAGTGTGGATCAAATTGTTATGTTCTTGACATTTGTGACATTTCTTAACATGATAAAAATAGTCTTGTTCCATATGTCATCAAAAATATCCCATGTGGACTAACTTTTTAACTAACGATCTTCCCCCAAAATTCCCCCCACAAGCACCAACATGAGCTTCCCCAAGGGCTATAGGGATTTCCGATTGTTTAAGGCATCTAAGCATGAGATCATCAAAGAATCGTCTATACAAGACATCGGATAAAATTATGTATCTAGTTGCAAGTTTATGAATATGAGCTCTAGTGTTTTTAGTGGTTGGTTAAGGAAAGGTAACTTCCTTTAAGTAATTAAATATCAATGTGTAACATTCACTAGAGACTTCAATATTGGTCACTAATGCTTCTTTTATCTTTTCATCTATCGAAAACTTTGCGATTGTGTGAACTACAAATGTGAAGTCGATAGAAGGATCTTCAGGAGATACAAAGGAAGAAACACTTTCCATTGCATCTACATGTCGATTATCCTTTCATGGAATATTATCAATGATATATGATTTGGAGTGTTCTAGAAATGTCATTGTAAGGTCTTTATATTGGGATAACTTATCATGTTTTGCTTGATAAGATCCATTTATTTGTTTAATGACCAATTGAGAATCACCAAATATATGAATATGTTGAACACCTAAGGATAAGGCTACTCGTATTCCAACAATTAGGGCCTCATACTTTGCAATATTATTCGTGCATATGAAGTTTAAATGGTAGGATAAGGGAATAGGCTTTCCTAAAGGTGATATTAATTTAACACTTGCTCCAGAGCTAGTTCAACACTTAGAACCATTTTTTGGTGTTTTTTTTAATACCCAAGTTGATCTCACATATAATCTATGGATTTTCCATTTCCAATGGTTAGTTATATGGAGGGATTGGCCAACAAATAGGTGAAAGTTTTCAAAACTTTCCCTCTACACTTTGGGCTCTACAAAACCCGGTAGGGTGATCCCTACAATGCAAATTAAGATACTCTTACATGCCAATTACCTCATACATTGTACAATAATACATACATTGTACAATAACAGATAATATTCTCCTATATGCTACTTAATAGATGAAAGAATTTCAAAGATCTGGCTAACCTTTACAACATTTACCATTCTAAAGCATGAGAATATGGTAGAACTTCATTTCAACATACATTTCCAAACATAAAGTAAAGATTTAATTATTTTGAATGTATTTGTTTGTGAGAGATCATGAATATGCAACACAAACACAGATCCTAGACCAATGCCTTAACCTATGGCATAGAGTTAAATTTAATACAAATCATGATACATAACAACATCTAAAACCTAACATTACTGAGCATTTATAATATTTCATTACAACATTGCACTCATATATCTTGAACCAAAACTACTTATCAAATCCTTGCACACACATGCATAAACCTATACTTTCTTCAAATTAATTTAACTAATTCTTTGAATTAGAACACTAATAAAAGAAATTACATTTCTTGAAGAAATTTCTGATTTCTAGAGCAAGCTTGATATGCAACTTAAAAGTAAGATGGAAATGTTCAAGGATATGGAAATTCCTATGTATCTCTTTCATTTGTCAACACACTTTCATTAGGAAATGAGTCATGATTAGGTGATATTAATGGTGAAGGAACATCAACTAAATGGACAGTCAAGGCTTGTCCTTTAATGAATTTTTGAGGAATAAATTTAAAATCAAACTCAGTAAACAACATAACCCATTTAGCTAAGCATCCTAACAAATTTGTTTTAGCAAAAAGGTGTTTCAAAGGGTCAAAATTTGTAACAACATGCACCTCTGCATTTAATAAATAATGCCTCAACTTACTAGTAGCAAACATGAGAGTCAAACATTATTTTTCTATGGTTGTGTATTGAGTTTCATAATCAATCAGAGTTTGGCTAATGTAATAAATAGGATGTTCTTTGCCACTTTCATCTTGTTGAGCCAATAACATTGCTAGAGCATGATTGGATGATAATATGTAAATAATGAATGGTTTTCCTTGAATAGCAGGTTGCAAGATAGGAGGACTAGCTAGATACTCTTTCAAATTGTCAAAAGCTTGTTTACAATCCTCATTCCATTTAAATTTTGATTCCTTCCTAAGAAGTTGAGTAAAGGGGAGAGTCTGATCCATAAATGATGCCACGAAATGATAGATTGCTTGAATCTTGCCTTGTAAACTACACAATTGAGAAATATTTTTAGGAGGTGGCATGTTTATGATAGCATCAATTTTCTTTGTTTCCACCTAAATTCCTTTATGTGACACTATAAAACCCAAGAGTTTTCCACTATCCACACCAAAGCCACATTTCTTCGGATTTAACCTCATGTTATATTTACAAATTCTTTCAAAGATCTTATGAAGGATTTTGACATGATCTTGATGAGTTAAAGATTTATCCAAAATATCATCAACATAATCTTCCAAAATGTTGCAGATGAAATCATGAAATATTAGTGTCATAGCTCGTTGATATGTTGCTCTAGCATTCTTTAATCCAAAAGGCATGGAAACCCAACAAAATGTTCCCCAAGGTGTAGTAAAAGCTGTCTTATATTGATTTTTGAGGGTTGATGAAATTTTGATTATATCCCGAAAAACCATCCATGAATGACAATAAAGCATGGCTGGCTTGTGGTTGAATCCACTATCATGTCAATATTAGGAAGGGGAAAACCATCTTTTAATGATGCTTTATGTTTGGATTAGACTGTGGTTGGATTTTAGGGAAAAACTATCCTCGTAATTCTATTTAATTGGCAAATGTGTTTAGATCAATCCTCAGGAATTTCATGGAAGATTCCTCATTTTATTCCTTAATTGTCAATTTGGGATTCATAAACTTGTGAAAGATGTTGTGGAAATCTACCTAAGGGTTGACACTAGTGAATTAAGAGGGGGTGAATGCATTTAGAAATTAAATCAAGATGTACTTCTTAATCTAGAAATTAAATCAAGACACACTTTTCAATTTGCAAATTTAATAAAATCCTACTTTTAACCATTGCCTTCCTATTTAAATTTAACACACACACTCTTGAATTCTCATTTAAACTCTTAAAATCAATGTCTTAGAATTGCACAATTCTTTTAAATATTAATAACAAGAATAGAAAAGAGGTGATGCTAAAATTACATAAAAATAATTCAGGTGATAGGAGCTGCACAATCCAGGCAACAAGACCTATGGTATCTTGGTGATAGGATCTGGTAAAATTGTGTAGGCTATTTTGATGTTCTGAAAAAATAGCGTGCTTCACAAATTCACTTATACATTTTGTCCCTATTGTCTGTACTTATGCTATGCATTAACAATCTTTTTAAAAGGAAACTTACTCCACACTGAAAAAATAAAATCACTTTGAACTTAGCAAATGAGCAATACACATACTAGATCATTGAACTTAATTAAATCATAAACCAACATATAAAATTACCAAACAAACATAGATCATACCTCACACACAACAATAAAAAGATGAATCCAAACGTTGGTCAAGGAGTGGGCCCTTTCTCCCAACCAACCGAATGGAAGAATATGTTTACACAGTATGCCGATTCAACACACAATAGTCTTTTGCTTATATATTAAATTCAATTTGAAGATTGTTTTCATACTCGAGAGAGAGAGGCCACTTCACTATTTTCCAAACATATATATATGCTTAACTACATAACAAAATATTAAAAATAGACATGTCCACCATTTGTAAGTTTATGAACAAAATTACTCGATCGGTTTGGAAAATAGTGAAGTGGCCTCCGACCTACTATTTTCTAAACACTCCAAAATCAATTACAAAACCATAAACTAATTAGGTACTACAAGAAAATAAATAAATAGAAACCAAAATATCATGAAATTATCCAAGTAATCTTCATTACTTGTCCTTTTAACCCTTGTTACACCCCAAATTGTGTAATTACTATTTACTATTGCTATGTAGAGTAAAATGTGAATTCAGTAGATGAATAAATTGTGTGTGCTCTTTGTTATCACTGCCTTATGAATGAATTCCATCTCATTTAATATTATATGAAGGAATGCATTTATGTGATTGGATGAATATTGCATTAATATTCTAAATTTGGAGATGTATTATGTATACTGCATATTTTGTGAACAACTGACTGCCATGTGCAAGTGTTAGTGGTTGCAGGTATATGTTCAATTCCTCTAGGCGTTGGGGAAGTATCACTCAAGAGAAGGTCTCAGTTGGGTAACTAGTAACGTAACCTATCTGAGCTTACACACAACACATTAGAATAATTGAGTCAGGTTATCATGTGGGAAGTAGGTAAGACATCCTTAGCATAATGTGTGTGCATTAGTAAGGGTCTTGATTACTATTGAATGCATGCTTTGATGATGATTATCTGTTTGAGCTTGTGAGTCCTTCTTTATCCTACTGTGCTTGTTTGTGTGGTTGATTGTGTATTGGGATATATGCAGACATGCATATATATATATGCATACGTGCATATATATATATATGCATACGTGCATATATATATATATGCATACGTGCATATATATATATATATATATATGCATACGTGCATATATATATATGCATATGTCAACATACAAGTACGATGGATATAGTGGGATGTCCATACGAGTACCACGACATATGTATAGATATGCATATATGTTTATAAACAAGTGATATGATGCCATAGTCACATAGGACATGATCATTCGAATATTGAATGGGTCATTGGTTGTCATGTTGATAGATAATATATATATATATATATATATATATATATATATATATATATATATATATATATATATATATATATATATATATATATATATATATATATATATATATATATATATATATATATATATATATATATGTTTGTATATATAAATATACATGTAAGCATAAATGCTTAATAGAGGGGTGTGTATACATATGTATACAAATAGATAATATATATTATTACTATGTGATTGCTATCTTGTTGTATTCTTTTGTATATCGATTATATATACATGCTTTATTGACATGATAAATATGGAAATATACTAACATATACATATATATGTATACACACACACACACATAAATATATAAAAATGATATTTGCTTTGAGATCGACTATATTGAGCAATGAATATCAATTGATTTATAATGCTATATATATGGCTTTTGAAGTCAATTATCATGAAAAACTTTGAGGCCGACTTTGTGATAGTTATGACTGTATTCTTTGGACCGCATTTTATGCTCTTGCTGTCAATGATAGAAGAGTTTGAGATATGCAAAATTAACTCAACCATTAAGTTGATGTTCAATAAGAGAATAGGTCGATGCCTTTTTATGAGGAAACCATGGACTTAGTAAACTAAATTACCATGTTATTTTGCATTGATCAATAGTTGTAAAAGCATGAATACATATCAACGACTATGTCAAGATGATTTAAAGAGTGAATCGACACATATCATGACTTAGTCGATACTTTAACTTGATGGCATAAATTTGTTATTGATTCTTTCTTTGAGGGAGGAAACCACACCATCTTGAGAATGCATAATAATGCTTGGCACCACCTTTGAATCCTTTTTCCTGTAGATGTCTATTTTGAGATGCAAACCAAATTCTATCACGTGGGATTTGATTTGGTCTCTAATTGCTATCACTTAACTAAGTCGATTTATAGCTGTTTAAGTTGAGTATGTGCTTACATGGTTGCCCTCTTTTAGCTGAGATAGATGTGTTGTGCATGCTTGCTACTATCAAAAAACATGCCTAAACTGTAGGCTGAGTAGTTACCAGATTGCTATATAAATAATAGGCTTGTTCATTTGTTTGGATGCATTCTTTTATACATTATTTCTTGAGCAAGTTTTTTTTCATATAAATTTCAATTTGCTATATTTTCCAAGTACAGTGAGGGAGAGCCTTGAGTTTTAGAGAGAGTTTATTATTATAATTGAAAGGAGTATTTTCCAACTTGAGAGATAGTGGTTGATGAGCCTAGTTTTTGGTCCATTTTTGGGTAGAATCTATAGTTTATTTGCTGATAGATGTCATGGAATTTAATGTTAAATATCAATATTTTCATAATGTTTCCCTCAAACCATTGACATTGGATTTAATCCTATCTCTGCAAGCTTTAATGACATTTGGCATATTATGTGGATTATCTATATTGATTCTGCATGTGGTTAATGAATGTTTCTTAGTGGTTATAGAAGTGCAGTTATTATGTGTACTTACCTTGCCATGCATATTTAATACACCAAGTTGAGGAAGACACCACCAGCTGGGCATGCACCATAATGTCCAGCAAAGGAATCACTCCAAGTTAAAGGCAACCGATGACAAAAGATTATTCATGCAACTGAACGTAACCGCCTTGTAGTGGACTTTAATGATTGAGCATACATGGGCATTACTGCTGTGCTGGATCTGTGTTTAGACCTACATGTTTGACCAGATTCCATGCATGCGTAACCGCCATCGCTCCATTTCCTCTATTTTCCCTAAATGGCATCCTCCTAGTTGTGGAGTTGACTGCCTCATTTAGTTGTTAGTATAAATAATGATTTGATGCTCCTTCTTCAAAGGGTTGCAAGATTTGATATTGTACTTGCACTCTCCAGTTTCCAGTAATACAAATACATTACTCTTTTGTACTCATGATTCACAGTGAATAAAATCAAATTTTGAGTTCAAGCATCTGATTTTTTATTAGTTTTAGAGGATACTTATCCAAGGGGGCCCGCTTGGTGAGTAATCCATCTTCTTAGTTTAACATTAGTTTAGTATTACTTGTTGTTTAGTACTTAGTTAGAAATTTGGCATCGACTATTCCTACAACCACTAGAATTCCATTATGTGATTGTTCCTGCAACCAAAGCATATAGAGAAGTGTCCTATTTGTTGTTCATATTTTCATTCTTGTTATGAATTTCTACTTAGCATAGTCATTGATTGATGTTCAACATTTGTTTCATTCCTTTTCAAGCGATTTACTTTCAGTATTGTGTGTTCCTTAGTTGTAGAATAGAATGGCTACTTTGAGTTCCTAGTGCACATACTGTGTTGGCCCATTTCAAGTTCATGTCCTTGGGTTGAAAATTTAAATGAACCTTCATGATGGTTGAAATGGATATTTAGGTTAGATGTCCAATCTCCGAATCATGTCTATAAAGGCTTAGTTATTAAGATCATTGTAGGAGGAAAACATTTTTGGAACCGTTGTCAGGGATGGTGTCAAATTAGGGAGTCTTTTGGAGTCATTGGTAGTTTTTCTTGCTATAGTGTTTCTAGAAGTTGTTCTTAGCATATCCTCATTTAGGAAGTAATGACCCCCCTTATTCTTTACCAATTCTTTGTGTGAGCTAATTGATAGCGAGTGATACCACATGCATAGAGGAATTGGAGGGATGCTTATGGGAGATTCCTTCCTAACAATCCTAATCCATTCCAGCTAGTTGACTATCAAAATCTACTAGAAGAAGAAGAAGAAGATCTGCACCCCTTTGCTGATGCATATCCTAATCTGACTAGTTTTGAAGTCTCCTCTGAAGATCAAAATTAGCTTGAGAATCCATTTGATTTAGAACAACATCAAGTAGACATGGGTGATGAAAATAGGAACAGACCTAACCAACCAACTTTTCCTTTCCCCATTTCCCATCAAAATGAAGTTGACAACATCAAGAACATTCTTGCCTCAACACTCCCAAAGTTTTATGGACTTGTCACAGAAGATCCTAATACCTTTTTATTTGAGTTTGACATACTCTATAGGAGTTATGATTATACTACTGATGCCCATCAGCTTAAACTATTTCCTACCACTTTGAAAGAGGCTACTTTAAGATGGTTTATGAGCCTAGGTAGATATACTGTGGAAACTTGGGAAGACATGAAGACTAAATTCCTTGATAAATACAAAGAATATTGCAGAGGCAGTGACATGAGAGGAGGTGACATTTTCAGGATGCAACAAAAGTAAGATGAGAACCTGGAAGACTACATTGCAAGGTTTCTATTTTTCCTACAAAAATATCCACACCATGCACTTAATGAAGAATCATATAAGTTTCTTTTCCTAAGAGGAATCACGACAACTGCACTGATGCCTTCCTCATGGGAGGAGGAGATATTTCCCAAGTTCCTTGGGAAGATATCAAGAAAATATGCCAGAACTACTCTAGGACAACTTCAAAGAAAGGGAGAGCTTACCAATCTTCCATGGGTAAGTCAACTACCAATGGAGTCTCAAGAATGGAAATTACTCATTTGCTTGCAGAATAGCAAAATATTATCAATAATCTAGCTACTCAGCTAGATACACTTTAGACTAAGAAGAAGCAAGAAGAGGTAGAGACAATGTTAACAAAGTATTTTCCCCACTATAGACAAAAGAAGAAGGACTGCAAATGTAAGATGGTATCTAATCTTGAAAGTAAGCAAGTTCCACTTGAGTTCAACCCAATCCAAATTGAAGAAGACCAAGTCTACTATGTTGCACAAAGGAAGTTTTGGGCTCCAAGACAAGGTATGCCACTGGATCCACTATCCTATGCTGGGCCATATTTCAATTCCTATTCCTCTGGTAACCAATGGTGACCCCCATATCCACCCGGTAATGGAGGATATCCACTGCATCCTTGGAGTAACCCTCAAAATTCTTGGACCAATCATCATAGTTCTCCACCCCAGTGGCAACAACCTTAGGGGAATTGACAACAATTTCAAGGACATTGGTAGCCACCTCTAGGAAATTGGCAACAAACAAATTAATGGAGAGGAGGGAAACAATGGCCTACTTAGACAACCAATTACGTGCAACCACCTTCTTAGCCTCAACAACCTGCTATAATGCCTCCACCTGCTAATCCTAGTTCAAATGCACCTAAACCTACTTAACTACTAGCTCAACCCACACCCAATCCAAATAACAAACCACAACAATAGCTTGCATACTCTACTGATTCAAATCAATTCCCTGCATATGCTATGAGTGTAAGTGATATCCACTTGCATTCAAGTACTACTCTACCGGCCCCTTCCAAGCTCATTATCACTGAGCTCCCTATGGAAGAGGAAGAGGAACCTCTAAATGATCCCATTCAACCTAGTGTACCTAAAAATCATGAACTAGTCCAAGTCAAGCAAACTGAACAAGAGCCACCATTTCCTCATAAATTGGAAGTTTCCAAGAAGAAGGAAGAAAAGGACGATATGACTTTTGATATCTTGGATCAACTGAAACATATATGTGTCTAGATACCTCTATTTCAGGCCATAAAGGATGTTCCAATCTACAACAAAGAAATCAAGGAAGCCAATCTTAAGAAGCCAGGTACGAAAAAGAAAGACCCAACTATACTTCATGTGGTGGGACAACTAGCTGACATCATGTTAGGAAAAGAAACTATTCCCAAGTATAATGACCCAGGCAGTCCTATGGTAGAAATTGTTATAAACAGGGTCCAAGTAAAGAATGTTTTGGTTGATTTAGGGGAAAAAATAAATGTAATGACCAAAGATATCCTGCAACAACTAAATATTGCAAGCATGAGGTCCACTCCTATTATCTTGCAACTTGCTAATAACTCTACTGTCAAGCCTGATGGTGTAGTGGAGGATCTTGTGGTAGTTCTAGACTCCTGGGAATACCCAACAAACTTTATGATTCTCTCTCTGAAAGTGACACTAGGCGGATATCCCATTATTCTTGAAAGACCATGGTTAGCAACTGTAGATGCATGCATTGGATGTTGGTCAGGTGCCATGACCATTTTAGATGGGAGGGGAACTAAAATTTTTGTTCTCTATTCACCTGCTCATCCATCTCATGATGAAGATAATCCCGTATGGCCACATGTTGGTGAAGAGGTTGAGGAAGTCAACTCTGTGGCACAACTTATGATGGTAGGTAGAAGCTATTTCATGCAGCTCCAAGATGAGGATGAAGTATTGGCTAACATCATTCATAACCATTATGAAGTAGAAGAAGCATCATCTTCTCATTCTGCTACTCTAGTAAAGACACTTTTGCCTGCCCAACCTGCAGACATTCTTCCTGTAGATGCTCTTCCTGTAGCCACTGATAGACTTCCTGCAACCACACTTCTTGTAACCACCATTCCTACAGAAAGACTCCCTGCAACAACAGGTATGTCCCAAACATTGCTGCCATATGAACTAAAGGTACCAAGTGTTAATGAAGTAGCCATGATAGAATTAACTACACAATTACAGGTGTCAGAAGGAAAATATTTGAATGTTAATAGTAAATTGAATGAAGAACAACAATTGTTAGTGAAAAACCTATTAAGGACCCATCAACATGCATTTGCATGGGATTACCATGATATGAAGGGGTTGGATCCTAAACTTTGTACACACAAAATTTACATCAAATATGATTGCACCCTAGTAAGATAGCCACATAGAAGAATTAACCCTACACTGAGAGAGATTGTGAAAGGAGAACTGCAAAAATTACTAGATGTAAGATTTATTTACCACATTTCAGATAGTTAGTGGGTGTCTCCATTAGTGATTGTGCCCAAGAAGGGAGGGAAATGGTGAGTTTGTGTTGACTATAGAGAACTTAATGCTACCACCAAGAAGGACCACTTTCATTTACCCTTCATTGATCAAGTTTTGGACACACTTGTAGGAAAGCAATACTTTTCTTTTCTAGATTGGTTCAGTGGCTACAACCAAATCCAAATTACACTAGAGGACCAAGAGAAGACTACATTTACCTGTCCATGGGGGACCTATGCCTATTTGGTGCTCCGATTTGGCTTATGTAACACACCTGTAACCTTTTAGAGGGTAGTCATTAGCATCTTGTCAAACATTTATCATGATTGCATGGGAATTTATATGGATGACTTTACCACTTATGGTGTCGATTTTAATCAAGCATTGGAAAATATCAGAAGGGTTTTGCAGAGATGTGAAGATCAAAACTTGTCCTTAAATAGTGAAAAGTGCTTCATGATGATGTAGGAAGGTGTAGTTCTTGGCCACTACATCTCCCATAAGGGAATTCAAGTAGATCCTGCAAAGATTGAGGTAATCACAAATCTACCCACACCTGCAAAACAAAAAGATGTTAGGAGTTTTTTGGGTCATGCAAGATATTATAGATGTTTCATCAAGGATTTCAGCAAGGTAGCATCACCATTGTACATTATTCTCACTAAAGATGCTAAATTGTAGTGGACTAAAGCCTTTGACAAGGCATTTTATGACTTAAAGGCAACTTTGACCGATGCTCCTATACTCAAAGGGCCTAATTAGGAGCTTCCTTTCCGCATCCACACTAATGCATCAAATTATGCCATAGGAGTAGTCTTTAGACATAAAGGATTTGTTGAAAATTCCATTTACTTTGTCAACAAAAATCTACAAGGAGCTGAATTCAATTATACAGTGACAAAAAAAAATGTTGGTAGTAATCTATGCACTGAACAAATTCAGACATTACATAACAAACTGCCAAACCTTTGTGCACACTAATCATGTAGCCATTAGATATCTCATGAATAAACCTTTGATCACAGGTAGATTGGAAAGATGGTTATTGTTGATGCAAGAGTTTGATATAACCATTGTGGACAAGCCAGTGAAGGCCAATGTTGTTTCAGATTTTCTTTCAAGGCTAACTACATCAAAAATAATCATCCCATAGATGAATCTTTCCCTAATGAGAATCTATTCTCCCTCAAGGTAAAAACACCCTGGTATGCTGACATAGCCAATTACTTGGTCACAGGTAGAGTTCCTTCTCACTTCTCTCCAAAAGAGAAAAGGGCACTCATTGAAAAATCTTTTCCTTTCTCTTGGATTGACCTGGCCATGTCATGAGGAGGTGTGTGAGAGAAGATGAGACATATGACATTTTGAATGCATGCCATAATGAACCATGTGGAGGAAACTTTGCAGCCAAGAGGACAACAATGAAGGTTTTGAACACAAGATATTACTAGCCAACACTCCACAAGGATGCAGGAATGTATACCAAAAAATGTGATAGATGCCAAAGAATGGGTAGACCAACCAGGTTTGATGAGATGCCACTATGCCCTCAGGTAGTAATCACTCCCTTTAAAAAGTGGGGATTGGATTTTGTGGGACCTATTGACCCTCCATCAAATGGTAAGTCTTATATATTAGTATGCACTGATTATGTGACATAATGGGTAAAGGTTAAGGCCATGAAGCATGCAAGAGATAATAAGGTTCCAAAATTTCTTTATGAGGAGATTTTCACAAGATATGGAGTCCCAAGAGAAATAGTGACTGATCAAGGGGAACAATTCACATCAACCCTTGTTGCAACACTAGTTAATGAGTACAACATAAGGCACAAGAAGTGTACTTCTTATCACCCACAGGCTAATGGCCAAGTTGATGTAACCAACATAGAGATTGAAGTCATTTTGACTAAAACAATAGCTATTCATAGAAAGGATTGGGAAAATAGATTACCAGAAGTTGTTTGGGCCTATAGGACAACCTGGAAAATGACTACAAGCTTCACCCCATTTGAGTTGTTGTATGGAAAGACAACTATGATGCCAGTTGAATTTGAATATAAGACTCTGCAGACTGTAGTAGATTTGCGGATGGATATTTCTGAGGCACAAAGAGAAAGAATCATGCAGCTAAATGCTTTGGATGAGAAAAGAAGAGCAACCCTACAACATATAGAAGTGGTGAAAAATTAGAGAATCAGGTGGCATGACAAATTTATCAAGGACAAGAAATTCCAACCAGGAGATTGGGACTTGCTCTATGACTCAAGATACCAGGACAATGCAGGAAAATTGTAGACAAGGTGGCTAGGACTATATGAAGTTGCTGAGGTCTTTCCTAATGGATTTGTTTAGTTTACTACCATTGACCCTGTTAGGTTCAAATTACTTGTCAATGTTCATCACCTCAAATTATATCACAAGCCAGTTTCTAAAGAAGAGTTCCTGCAACAATTCACCCAACATTCAACACTTGAGCTTCCTACAGCCGAAGGAAATGGACCTAGTGTCCCTCCTTTTGGCTATTTAAGGTACACACTCTCTCATAATAAAGAATTTCACTTAAGTGGAATTCCATTTCTTCACCCATCCGCCCATCCACCCATCCATCACTACCTTTCTCTCTTCCATCATTTCATTCCACCTCACCTCACTCAACTTCATTTTTATTAATTGCTCAATTTATTCCCACAAGGTGAGTGATACTTTCTCCACAATCTTTACAACAAATATTTCACATATTCAGGTATGTGCACATTAATTGCTATCTTTAATCATCTTTTAAGTGCATTCATTTAATCACTATACGTTAGTGTAGAAGTTTACATAAAATGCCATTATTCCTTGTCAAATCACCACTCCCATCTCACATGTGTGGACACATGTCCAAATTTAGGTTGGGGGGAGGGGGAAGAAAATGATGTAAATGTATTTCCCATGTATCAATTTATGCTAGGCTACGCCAAAAAATTTAAAATGAGCTGATTTGAAATATGCATGAGAGGATGACTTGCATGTGTGAAGTGACATTAACTGCAGTTGCCATTTCTTCCCATCATAATTCTCCTTTTATCGCTCATTTTCTTGCCATTATTGCCCCTGTCGTAATCTTGAGTTGCAAGAAAAAAGGTGAAACAAAGAAAATAAAATTCAATTGATATTGGCACTGGAAATTTAGTAGGTACTACAAGAAAGCAAGCTTGATTTTTAGACATGAATTGTAGGAAACAAGTTGTAGAGCATTTGTTTGATTGCAGACAATGGGAGGTGGGTTAATTCGAAATGAACCCACAGTGCATGACGTTTTATTGTAGGATGCACAATGCCTAGCTAAATTTAGAAATTGCGGATGGTCAAATTAATTCTTGAAACTGGATGGCTTTGATGAAAGAATTTCCCTTGAATTCACCCAAACATTTTCTGAAGGGAAAGCCACAGTAAAAGGGTTGGAAGTTGTGGCAACTGAGGAAGGAATTGCAGAGGTCATAGGGTTATTAGTTGATGGAAAAAATTTCCCTACCTCCAGAGATGCCAGATTAGCTAGGGCTGAATTTACAGAGCCGAATGACCCCCCATTGAGCATTGATAAACATAGTGCAAAGAGAATGTCTCTACCTGAACCATGGAAGCATATAGCCATTTATGTTATCAAATACATCACCTGTGAGGGTCACCAGTCAAATTTGCATTCTGTACATTTCAAGCTTTTGAATCAAATGAGACATGAAAGGAGGATGAATGTGCCCAATGTGCTATACAATCTTCTCTCAATCATGGTGGCCGAGACCCAAAAAGGTAGGGATAAATTTGTTTCCCTCCATTGTTTGATTAAATTGCTGGTTGAAAAGTCTCTGCATGATGTATCTACAATAACCTACGAAGAATTTATAAATGTTGATCAAATTAGACCTAAGCACTTGCAACCTAGGGCTTTACCTCAACCCCATAGGTCTAGTAGTAGATTGAGCACAACTAAATCCCCTCTTGACACTTCAACCTCTAGTGCTGCCTCTTGTGTGAATCCTCTTGCAGCAGAAGAAACCATAGAAATTAGTTCTTCTGGAACAAAACACTCAGAAAAAGAAAGTTCTTCCTCTGATTCTAATGATAACATTCCACTTGAAACCTTGATGAAAATTGGGGCACAAAAGAGAGAAGTAGAAATGAGAAAAGGAAAGGCCAAAACACAACATGTGGAAAGAAATGTGCCAAGTTCTAAAAAGAAGAAGGCTGACACTATTCATCCTGCGACCAAAGGAAAGCGTGAGAAACCTCCTAGGAAATCAAAACCAACTGGGCTTGTGATTGGTATGCCTTCGTAGGAAAGCCCTAAGCTTGGTGAGACATAAAATGAGGACCTTGAATCTCCAATGGGGTAGGAGAATGTCAAAGAAGAAGATACATTTGGGAGAGCAACAAATATAACATTGGCCGATCTTGCTAACATTGCAAAAGAGTTTGAGGAAAGTCAGGACTTCTTGCAACATGAGCAAGAAGTTCTGTAGCAGGATGTCCTACAACAATAGCTAGAACTAGAGCAAGAGTTCCTAAAACCACGCCAAGAACAAGAACGAGAGTCCCTGTAGCAAGAGGAGAAAAAAGAAATAGTACCCCTACAACGAGATATAACTGGACAACTTGAGTCCATGTAGATAGTGTCATATAAGGAACCACCATCAACAAAAAGACTAATAGGCATTCACAATCCTCCTTGTTTTACAGTACATGCAAAAATTTTGAATTTATGGAGAGAAATACAAAGAAGGGAGGAGGAATGGAGGAAGGAAAAATGGAAATTAAAGGAGTAAATTCAAAAGAAGGATGAGGAGATAAAAGATAAAGATGCAAAAATTGCCACCCTGAAGTAGAGGGTGGATGATATGGCAGCTTTGGCACCATGAATTTTGGAATATAGGACCCCTCCTAGGGTCTATGCGCTGCTCCTAAAAGAGAAGTATCTCTCTTTTAAGCTGTCAAGGATTTCCTCAGGTTTGAATCCTTCTATTGAAACCCCTATGGAATTTTTCAATGCTTATAGAATTGCCTCCCCTAAAATGAATTTTTTTCTATGTTAGTTTTATTTGCATAATTTTGTTGTAACTCAAGATCATGATTGGAACCCATTGTTATATGTTGGGGATGTACAATTGAGGGCATTTATGTCTTGGGTACAAAATGAGATTAGTTGGGGAAAACAACCTGGAGCTTATAAGTAGTTGGAGTCTGATATCCCTCTGCCTATTAGAGCTGAATCAAACAATCCAAGGGATATTTATAGAGAATGGCACAAAATGCTTCTCAGACCTAGCTATGGAAACAAGATTATGCCTTGGATTGAGGTAGTTTATAGTGAGTATGAGGTAAAGACAACAAAAAAGGAGGAAACTATGAGAAGATAATCTTATCTCTGCAAGCTTTAATGACATTGGCATAATATGTGGATTATCTATATTGATTTTGCATGTGGTTAATGAATGTTTCTTAGAGTGGTTATAGATGTGCAGTTATTATGCATACTGACCTTGCCATGTAGATTTAATATGCTAAGTTGAGGAAGACACCGCAAGCTGGGCATGCACCATAATGTCCAACAAAGGAATCACTCCAAGTCAAAGGTAGTCGATGACAAAAGATTCTTCATGCAACTAAACGTAACTGCCTTGTAGTGGAATTTAATGATTGAGCATACATGGGCATTACTACTGTACTAGATCTACATTTAGACCTACATGTCTGACCAGATTCCATGCATGAATAACCGCCATCGCTCCATTTCCTCTATTTTCCCTAAATGGCATCCTCCTAGTTGTGGAGTTGACTACCTCATTTAGTTGTTAGTATAAATAATGATCTAATGCCCCTTCTTCAAAAGGTTGCACGATTTGATATTGTACTTGCACTCTCCAGTTTCTAGTAATACAAATACATTACTCTTTTGTACTCATGATTCACAGTGAATAAAATAAAGTTATGAATTCCAACATTTGAGTTTTCATTAGTTTTAGAGGATACTTATCCAAGGGGGTCCACTTGGTGAGTAATACATCTTGTTAGTTTAGCATTAGTTTAGTATTACTTGTTGTTTAGTACTTAGTTAGAAATATGACATTGACTGTTCCTGTAGCCACTAGAATTCCATTCTGTGACTGTTCCTGCAGCCAAAGTAGATAGAGCAATGTCCTATTTGTTGCTCAGATTTTCATTCCTGTTATGCATTTCTACTTAGCATAGTTATTGATTGATGTTCAACATTTGGTTCATTCCTTTTCAAGCAATTTACTTTCAATATTGTGTGTCCCTTAGTTGTAGAATAGAATGACTACTTTGAGTTCCTAGTGCACATACTGTGCTAACCCATTTCAAGTTCACATCCCTAGGTTGACAAGTTAAATGAACCTTCATGATGGTTGAAATGGCTATTGAAGTTAGATGTCCAATCTCTGAATCATGTCTGTAAAGGCTCAGTTATTAATATCATTGTAGGAGGCCAACAATGGTTATTGAGTCTTTGCTGAAGGATTGATACTAGGCTAGTTGCTAATTTGGAAGTGCTGTGATTGCAACCAATTAATTGGGAAGTTTATCATAGGCATGAGGATATTATTTCCTTGATTGTATTAGTGTTGAATTGTTTGCTTCTTGTTTGTTTGAAGTCTGTTATGGTTATATGCATGTAGAGAAAAGTATTGTTTACTTTGAAAGAAAGTAGAATCTACATATACTGTTTGTGAAATGCTTGCAATTACAACATAATAGGAGGATTATGCTTATCATAAGTATTACGTACTAGATATGAATAAACATGGGAAGCATAAGGCTTATTTATAACTTTAATCCCTTTTAGTCAAAGAGGTGATACTCTTGAATGGAGTCCTCTATTGTTATGATAATTATTCGATTGAGGTGATGCATTATGTTTGTATTTACTCTATGATAGGAGGGATGTTTGTCATAGGTATTACTATTATACTCGATATGATTAGACATGGGTAAGAGGTTTGTCATAGGTATTTTTATTATGCTAGATATTGGTGCAGGACACCCATGATACTTTATGTTTTGATTTTGGTTTTTGTAATTACTTGATGTAATAAGGTCCTTGAGACCATTTTTCATGTTTTTAAAGGCCTAAATAGGGTCTTAGGGGTTTGGGTTTGGTCAAGTGGTCAAATGGTGAAAAATTGCAAAAGTTGCATAGCAACTTTTACATTTTTTGTGTGTAGGGGAAGTTGAACGGTCAAGTTGTGGTTTTTGGTGGGAAAGTAGTTGGAAAATAGTTGATTTTTTGTGTAATTTCTTTAAAAATAACTTGTGTACGTTGGGAAGAAGGTTGATGATGTAAGTTTGAAATTTGAATAACAAAGACTCCATTTTCCTATGTTTTTGAAGTAAATCTGTTGCTACAACAACTTGTACGACCATGGACGGCCTAGAAGTGCTTAAAAATTGGTTGGAAATAATGGAGTATTGAATATTTGTTCTGTTTCTTTTTGTTTTATCATATTTCATTAAGTTTTGAGTAAATTAGAGCTACTTTATTGAAAGGTGCTTGAAACCCTCATTTAGGGTGTGTTTTGATAGTAAATCATGGATTTCTCCTCATTCCACCATTGAGTAAATATTAAAACTGGTGGAATGAGGGTAAATATTTTGTGTTTTATGTTCTTGAAATTGTAGGAGCAAGGGGATGAAGAGTTGTGCAAATTTGTTGATGCCTTGGGTTGAAGACATCATGATTTTGGGCATAAAATGTGCATAGAAGTTGGGTTTGGTAGAAAATATCTTGGGAAATGGTTTGTAATGGTTGGAAATGTTTAGGAAGGCTATTTGTGACATGTCTATGATATTGTCTTGAGGTTTTAAGCCCTAGTGTGTGAAAACATCATTTTGACCTAGTGAAATAAGCCTAATTAGGCCTAGTTTCAAGTGTAGCAACAATTTTTTGACCTTCATGTTTCAAAAAAACCCCACCTGAAAATTTGGTATGTTGTCAAACGCCACAATGGGTGTCCAAATTTTTTTTTAGATTGTGGGTATGAATTTTGGTTTGAAAGTTATGGTGGGAAAATAGTTTATGAAATGTTACAAGGGAAATTGAAGAGTGGTAGAGAAACCCACTTAGTTTGGGTTCTAAATTTTAAAAAATTGTTTTGTTGAGTTAGTTTTGATTTTTTTGGTGATCATCCACCCTTCTCTACATTAGATATGACTAAACGTAGACAAGCTTAAGGAACACTCATAGCTAGATATTTAATTATGCTAGATAGCTAGTAGGTTACTCCTGGGATTGTTATCCAGTGAAGGGAGGGAACTAGTAGGTTACTCCTAAGAATTTTGTCCAATGAAGGGAGGGAAATAGTACTTTGCTTTATGAGTTGTGTTACTTTAGGTTGTGTTAAAGAGATATGCATCCTGGGGAGTAGCTTTCCCATGAGAGGGATTTCCTAAACATAGATATAATGGCCTTAAGTTAAAACAAGCTTGCTAGAGTGTAAGTGAATGGTAGACCATCACTCAAAGTACTGAGTGAGAATAATTTGGCCAAAGTAGTGTGATTTCCCTAGGCTCCATTTTCAGTTCACTTAGTCCATTTAAATGCATGAGGGCTACCTAGCGTAGGTTATAAATCCTAGTCATGCAGGGCACAACACTAAGCTCAGAGTGGTTTGTCATATGGGGTTACCCAACCAATACCTTCATCGAAGGGTAGGGACATCTATCATTGATAGATGTGCGAGGGATCACATACGAGTCCGTGGTTGGTGGAAAAGCGCTTGAGTGATGCTTCTCCTCCTTAGCAGGCGACAAAAGACCAAGGTTTTGAAAGGAAGATTCTTGGACCATCTATATCTTATGCTTCAAAGTTCGGTGGAGCTGTGTTTGTAATAGTGTACATTCTTGGAATATTGTAATTTATGAAATTATTATATTGGAATGGAATCCTTATTGAATATTGTATGACATATTTGTTCAATGTGATATCTATGTTTTGGAAGATTTGTATAATTACTTTGGATTGCAATGAAAAATTGGAATTATGTTGTTTTAGTTAAGCATGAAATTTACATTATTGGAAGAATTTTTTTTATTGTTATGTCATGGCGTCATGATTTATTCACTTAAGGTGAAAAAATTGGAAATTTTACTGTGAAGAACATCGGGGTTGTTAGATGTGGTATCAGAGAAACCAGGTTCAACACTAGAACCTATGAGCTCATTACATAAATGTTATGTAAACCTTATCAGAAGATAATGGGTGAAATGTTCTTACATCAAGATGGCAAGAGAAAATAACATGCAAAAATAAAAAGGAAGATGAGATTCCTAGAAACTTGGTTAAATTTTGGGACTAGTTAAGAGTCGTTCCTGGAGTGAAAACTCCTAAACCAACAAATTTTTATTATATCCCCTTAGATTGCGGAAGATTATGCAATCAGGTTATGTAGGAAGGTTAGGAAGAATAATCAATAAATACCTTCATCCTATTGAATAAGTATAAAACTCTGAGGGATAAAGAAGATTGAGAGAATCTCCCTTATTGATAACAACCTATAGCTTCAAAGAGTCAAAGATTCTTGGATTTAGGAAGAATACTACAAATCCATGAGTATGCATTGTTGGCATAATTTGGATTAAAGTTGAAAGTCAATGAAGGAGGAATCCAAGAGGTTGGAGAACTCTTGACTTGAATCTAATTTCTGTACAAGGCTAGGAACTTGTAGGAAAAAGGGTTAGTGCCTTAGAAGGGAAAATACTAGAATGGTCAAAAAAGAAGTAATCAATAAAGTGGATATGTTTCCATCAACCAAAATTGAAGAGAGAAATTTGGAGTTTTGATTGAGATAAGAAAAAGAAACCAAGTAAACCTTAGAATGTTTAAGGTCACAATGTACCAAGAGATGGGACAAAGTCACTTGAAAAGTGTAGCGTCCCTCCATTTCAGCCATCTTTGAATATCGAATAAGTTGTTTATTTGTGTCTTGTGAGGTCATGTTGAACTTGTCATTTGATGTTGTTTTAATTTAATGGAGAAAATCTCTGGTTTATCATAGATGATTTAAAATAATAACTCCTAGTGTCATTTGCATTTATAAGGAAGTTGCCCCACGATTTATCTCCCTAAATCGAGTGAAACTTTCGTCCTTATACTCTTACTTTTGAGGAAATAAATTATATAGTAGAAATGAAGGTTGCTTTATTTAATCTCTATTATCTAGTTGTATCTTCTTTTAAATTAAAAGCAAAGGTAATCCACAAGAAACATAGGTATGAGATTTCGTTATGTTAGGAACTTGATTTTTCCAAAGAGCCTCCATGATCATGTAATTACTTTATCCTCTCATTTATTATGTCTATCCAAACTCTCATACCAAAATCAAATCTTTATATGTGTCCTATCGAATTTAGAAATTGGTAATATGAAATCTTGAATAGGTGCTACAATGAGGATAACACACTTTCCATTTAATACCTATTTGAAATCTCATTGCTCTCATATGGATGTGATTCTAACATTTACTACTGGTATATATATATATATATATATATATTTGCATATATTGTTAACCTAAAGGAGGGGTCATGAAATTGAATAAGTACTCCATCCTCTTCTTTCATGCTATTCACTACATGGATTTATCCCTAAATAGTAGATTTATTATGAAATACTTAGAGGCCTTTCAATTCACTGTTATGTTGAGAGCAATGAATTTTATCAAAATTAACTATCATTCCAAATGAGATGATTCTTACATGATATAGAAAATATTATTCCATTGTTAAATATTTTAGGATACACCATGGTCCAAGATAGGTATTAGTACATATATAATATTGTTCTTTTAATTACCGCAGTTTACTTAAATTGAATATATTTACATATGTATGTATGTAGAAATATGCTTATATATTTATGTTTGATTATGATTAAAAAAAAATTAATTTTTTCGTGTTAAATTGAATAACTAGGTATTTCTAAAAGATGTTAATGTAGTTCTTAATTATTTAAATGATCTCATTAAGAATAAATAGATGATAAATTATTTGTGTAAATACATAATAAGTTATTTAAAAGAAATAAAATAAATAAGTGATGTAAATATAGATGTCTTGCGTTTTAATAATATTAAACTTAGGGTTAATTTTAGAGATAAGATTTAGATCCAATTTGATTAAATGGTAAATTTAAGTAATTCATTTTTACCTGTAATGGTAAATTGAATAAATTAAATAATAATTAAAATAATTTGCTCTTGTGATTAACATTGGAATTAATGTTCTTAATCATGTATTTTGCGAGGGAAGAGGTTTTCAAATGGAATTACACACGTAAGTTTTACATCACGTGGTAAAAACAAGAAAAAAAATGTTTGATGACATCACGTGGTAAAAACAAGAAAAAAAATTGTTTGATGGGTGTTAGGGCATGCACTCGGAAAACAAAAAAAATTGCCACCTATATTGTTTTGGCTCTCGAAAAACAAAAGGGGGAAGGAAGTTTTCACCTCCATCGTTGTTTTTTGAGAAAGAGGATAAATTTTTTTTTACCAAGGAGAGTGAAGACGGGCAGGGGAGGAAACCAGTAGCTACGAGATACAATTTGTGCAAACGATTGAGGATCTATAGCCATCATACATTGTTATCTGTACACAACTGTTTACCTATAGAGGGCACTGCCTGTGCATAATAGATTTTCTAATTTTTGTCCAATAGTCATGGATAGGAAACAAAGTAAATATTTAACATTATAAATGAAGTTGCACCTTCAGATTTAGTACTAGATATGTGACTGTATAATTTTATTGTTTGTATTTCAATAGCAATATGTTCTCTATACAAATTTATTAGTTTGCATATCTATTATAGTTTAGTGTTTGTAAGAATTTAAAAAGAATAGTGAGAAGAAAAAGAAAGCAAAATAAAAATGTCATTTCTCTTTTCTTGAACTCTAACCTGGACATGAGTATTTTATTCTGGAGAGGAAAATAGAATAAATAAATTATTATCAAACAAATGAGCAAGGGTGACCACCATGTTGATTAACTAGAGTATCTTAGGGATTTTCCCCTTTGAGATAAGTATGAGAGGAAAATAGGTAAACATGTTTTAATATTATTTAAAAAAAAATCTATGCACTTGAACAGCTGGCGCCTCATCCATCCTTTACGTGCCTGTAGGATTTTAGCCTGCCTTTATATTTAAATTGGCATGCCTTGTTATTTTAATTGAGAATTTTTAACTTAGGGATAAAATTTAGATGTTTGGAGAAAATGAAAAGTGCAACAACTAAACAAAATTAATTTTAATCAGTGTACATTCTATGTTAATAACTTTGACACAAAAAAAAGGGCTGCAAATAAAATATTTAATACTCCAGCAAAATAAGAAGTTAAAAAAAAAGGGAAAATTTGGCTGTAAATTAAATATTTAATATTTGAACGAATAAAGAGGGTTTAACGAATAAAGAAGGCAAAGGTTGGCTGTAAATAAAATTGGTTGTAAATAAAATATTTAATTGGAGGCTACAAATAAAATATTTAATATTCCAGCAAATAAAGGTATAAAATATTTAATATTCCAACAAAGCAAATAAAGGTGGAGGCTACTTAACATTTTAGTAAAAATTCTAGTAAATAAAGAAGGTGGATGGCTCAAAATAAAATATTTATTATTTCAATAAATAAAGATGGTGGACAGTTTCATGTAATGGATAGTATAAACATTTTATGATTCTAATTCACATTTATCTTTAGGATAGAGTTGACCTTGGGAACTTTGAATATAGTATTTATTCTTATACATGTAGGAATATAGATAAAATGGTTACTCTATTAAAAGAAAAACATATTTATATTTTTATACATTCATATAACTGAATTATGACAGAGATTAATAGGTGGGAAAAGTGTTTAGGTTAGTTGGCTAATGAAATTAGTGAATTTGTAGATTACTTTATTAATATTAAATGAACAATTTAAGAGGAATAAATATATTTCTTTTATATAACATTAATTTTATAAGTAATTTCTTTTAAGAGAATTAGTTATTTAAAAGGCTGAATTAAAATTAGGAATAAGGAAGATACTAATGTTATTTAATGCACTATGAGGAAAATTGGCCCATCTAGATAATGGAAGGACTTAATTAAGTAAATTTAAGTAGATTCATATATAGTTTCTTTAAATGATTTTATAACAATGTAATAATAAAATGTAAATTGTTTATTAAATGGTTCCTATGATTTGTCACTTGAAAATGTTATTGAAAGTAATTTATTTGTGTAGATACGTATTGTGTTATTTTTAAATATGTTTCCAAAATTCCTTTAATTATTTTAAGTGACTTCGTAAGGAATGAATAAATGGTTGTTTTCTTATAACCTCCATTATTTATTATTTGCTTGTATTGTTTCTAGAATTTAAAGAAAATGTTATTCAATCAATAAAAAATAAAAATAATAAATAAACTTGTGTTATTTAATTATGTATCTTTTAGGAAATAAAATACAATCAAGAGGGCTTAGGTTATTTATTGCACATAATAAATGAACATGAAAGGCGAATTAAGTTATTACTGTGTTACATGCGTAGGGAGATAGTTATAAAATACGTCTCTATGTTTTCCTTACTTGTTTTAAATGATTTCTCATTGAACGAAAAGATAAAATATAATGATGAGTTAAATATTCTTTGGAATTTATCATTTTGATTATGTTAGTGAAATTAAGGGTTGAGTTTGGTGGCCCCACGTTGTTGTCTCCCTTTTGAGTTATTGTAATTTAAGAAGACTTTATTCATTGAATTCATGGTGGAATTTGTTTGAGAATCCGTAATGTTGGTTTACCCTCGGTTATAAGTTGTTGAGTAATCTCAATGGTGGAGACAATGTCCTTCATGAAGTATTTTATGATCATTTTGATCAGTTGCTTATGTTGAATTATTGGGTTTTAGTGTTGGGTTGTGAGTTGGTTGACTTTCTTATGGTTATGTCATTGCGTTCATTTTTGGTTATTTCTTATTGGAGTGAGGCTGTTGGTGTCAAATGATTATTAAGAAGGGTTTGATTCTTGCAATTGATTTTGTATTGAATTGATCATGTCAACTCTAATAAAGTTGGATGAATCCATTGTGATGATTGTCAATTTTACTCTTCACTTGTCTTTTTATAGATTTTATATAGTCATTTTGTGGTTCTGTGAGGAGAGTCTTCTTTTAGTGTTAATTTTGATTGGGGGGGATTTTTTGCAATTGACTTTCTTTTAGTCATATTTTGAGATGATCGGGAACCCAAAGTGTTGAATTACCTTTCATAGGAGTTTGTGGTTTTTCGGTATTTTAGGCTTCTAGAGGCAATGGAGAAATTTGATTTATAATGATTTCCACGGTTGGACCGTTGTGATTTATTGATCTTATTTCGGATTTTGAGCTTATGAGTGTTACCTTGTACTATGGTGTTGACTTTTGATGTTGTGGGTGGTACCTCCTTTGTTCATGTTTCAGTGATATGGAATGGGTTTGCAAGATGGTTCTTACCTCGCGTGTTGTGTGCTATGTACACCTTGATCTTTATTTGAGACGAGGTACACCCCTTGCGTGTTTTGGTTTGGTACCCGTAGGGAGTGGCTCTTCATGGGGGTTTGGTGTACAAAGGGGCTATTAGGGTAACCCATGGAAGAGTTTCCTAAACAAGTGATAATATAATTAATGAACTAGTAGGTTTGGGTAGATAAACACTAAACAAGATTAATTATGAGCCTCACCCATACCGTTAGTGCTTTCACAAGATAAGGATGAGATAAGAAGACCTGGTTGGTAAGATCACTGCCTTGTCCTCATGAAAGGTAAGTGGTCCCACATGAGTCACCCTATGGAGTGGTCGCCTTGAGATAGGCATCCTGGATAACCATAGATGGAGGCGGTACCTTGTGATAGGTTTCTTGGCTAATCCATGTAAGGCCATGCAATGACACTCTCTTACAGTACCCATATATTTTCTCTTGTTTGTTTGCCTTTGGGAGTGTTGATTGAATTGTTGATGTTGTTGAATCCTCCAAGATTCCATCTTTTAGTGTTGTACACATGCCTCATGGCAACTTGATTGATGTTAATGAAAGGTTCCCTTGATATTTATTGTTGGTTGATATTGCATTTTCATTTGAAGGCTTTGGATCCTATTGTTGTTGGCACCTCTTATGGATTAATTAATGTTGATCTATTAAATTTGCATTGGGTTTTGTTGGAATTTTCATTATTTTTGTTGTGGCTTTGTGATGGTAATGTTATGGGTTGTTATCTTATGTTGTTGTTATCCTTGTTGTGGAGTTTGGTTTACTTTTGGTTCATTTGACTGTTTTGGTTGTGGAATGGGAATATTTCTTGTCAACTCCTAGCACGAGGGGTGGAATTTCGGGTCCACGTGGTTGGGTGGAATGTGCTATGTAACCCATTAGGTCCCCAATAGAGGATTGAGCTGTGCAGATATATGCCTCTTGCAGCGACTCCAGGATTGTACCTGAGTCAGAGCCAGTCTTGTTACCTTGTATTCACCTTTTCAGTTGTATTAATCTATCTTATTGTATTGTTCCCATATATGTTGAGGAACACATCTGTATAACTGTATCTCTTATATGATGTAACTTTTATTATCATTGTAACGATTGTAACCTTTGACCTTAATTTATGATCTCTAGTGGATGCTTGTCATGCTTAAATGTATACTAATGCTTGGTACTATTAGTAGTTATCATTTCACAATATGTAATCCTTAAAGGTGTTGTATCTGTAGAAATATTTATAATTATGTTCATAGATGTTATAGATGGTTTTACTTATATTATGATGTGGTTGTTTTTTCTTCGATTAATAATTCCATTTAATGGTGAAGTGGAATACTTGTGGTTAGTTAATCATCATCTTGGTTTGGGTTTATGTCTGGTAATGTTGTCATGTGTACCCCAAAGGATGTGGTGTATGATGTATATGTTTAACTGCAATGTATGTGTTGGTCACCCGCGTTCATTATATGTTATATTTCACTTTCAAAAAAAATAAAAATGATTGTGCTTTTATTGTGAGTTCTTGTTGTCCTTTGGGGTTCGTGCGACGAGGCATTACAAAAAGGGTAATTGTAAGAGAATCCTAAAAAGGTAATTCGTATTGATCTAACAAAGGTTTGGATAGTACATAGATTGGTTGGAGTATAAGTAGAACTCACCATCATGTCAAAAAAACCAACATACGTTAGAGGTTCCAATGACGTTATGTGTTAAATCAATATAATTTGTAAGGAAACAACTCTCTAAGTTGAAAAGTACATCAACAAAAGAGGCTTTGTGAGTATGGATATTCCTCCACTAAAAAGGATATAGGAAAGAGAATTGGAATATTAGAGCGCCTATTAACTTGTAAGGTTGCTAATTATTCATTAGATCTCCTATTGGATGATCCAAAATGTTGAATCTATGAGATAGAAATCAATGATGAATCTAACTTTGGGAAAAAGTATATTCAAGGTATGCCATTAAGGCAAGAAAAAGGCAATAGAAAGCCAACAACAAGGAATGACAAATCATTTCATGAAAGCAAATATTTGCTAGGAGTTCAACTTTGAGTCGAACGAATGTCGTGGAAACAATAAGGGGGGAAGGAAGAGAGTGGATTGACTTGGATTAAGTACCCCACCCAATGAAAAATGTGGATATGTTTTCAATTTGGAAGAACTTTTTACTTCTTCATAAGTCATGATGTCCAATAAATCATGTATTTCATGACCACACGGATAAGGTATTGGAATTTTGGAGAAAAATAGTGGAAAGTTCAAGAGTTGTGACCTATTATCACACCATACCTTGCATATTTATTGATTGCAAAATCAAATGTTATTATCATTGATGCCTTAAGAAAGGATAGGCATATAACTTGGTCATGAAAATAAAGATCATTGTCTATGGGATAGACAAGGGAAGATCTAGATTACTTATGATTGGGAAGAAAGTGTCTCTACACTCCTATATACCTTATATGGGGGATTTAGATAATGATGTTATTTTTATATTACATAGGTAGTAATACCACCTATTGTGAAATATATTCACATCGTGAAGCGACTTGACACTATAGTTTATTATGTTAAGGGGCCTTGGGAAAGATAGGGTTAGCATTACAAAAGTAAAGGTATATAAGATACGATGTGATGTTATGATAACCACATCAAAATATCTTTATTGGAATGATTATTTGATCTCACTCAAATGAAATCCTAGGTTTAGAATAACCTATTTGGGATGAAGAGTTCATTTAATTAAAGAGATAAACCTTAGGTTAAGTTTTACCTATTGGGTTGGAATATGTATGGGACTACTCATTAACACCTATAGGTTAGGAATAACTTATTTGGGTGAGTTGTACATTTGGTCTTGATTGGAACATATAGGGTTAGAGTAACCTATATAATCAGACTAGCCATTGGTTGATGAATTTATCCTAGGATTAGGGTATACTGAGGTTGGGACTCACTTATGTGATTAAGTGAATCACTTGAGCTAATGAGAAAATTTTGTTCTTGGTAACTAGGCATGCAATTAAAATTGATATCTTCTAGGAACCAACGTGATTGAATGAGGATTAATACTCAGAATTAGTACCAATTCTTATCGAGAAAATTAGGTTGAGTTGAAAGATGGATTACATCTTTGAAAATAATATGAGGACAAAAGAAATCCACGATATGGATGTCCTAAGATAAATAGGATTTATCTTTGCAAAACCCCTAACCATTATTACTTGGAAACTAAATGTGGAATGAGACCGCAAAATAGGTTTGAACACTTGGTCAAAGAATAGGCTAATATGGGATATAAAAGAGCCTATGTACCCAAAATTTTGGAGAATTAAGGGATGGAATGAGAAAGTTGATGTCAAAGATTGGACATTGGAGGGAAAAAGTTATTTGTTGGGTGAGGAACCACTAAAAACTTGGAAAAGATGGAGTAGGAAGTAGCTGAGTATATAGCAAGATAACACCTAATGTGCCAGAAAATGAAGATAGGATGTTGTCATTGGCAGGATATGCGTACTCTCTTGAGATTCTAGAGGGGGGATGGTAGAATGTAAGACATTTTAACCTATCTAAATCAGTGAAACTAACATAATGTTGTGGTGGAAAAACTCACCAAGGTAACCAATGTAGTTGGAAATCCTGAATTATGGGATTTTGGTCCTAAATAATATATTGTGTGAGTTAGTTGCTTAGTATTCCCAAGAAAGTTGTCTCAGTTGTGAACGAGCAAATATTGATAAGGTTGTGTTGACCATGATCATACTATGATACATTCAATGGAATCAATGCACAATATATTATTGTAGCCAAGTAGGCAAAAGTGGAAAACCAAAATTTGAATGATTGGTTGAGTACTTATAAACTTCTAACATTGAGGTTTGATCCATTATATGGAAAAGAAGGTTGGAAACTTTATTAGGCTGAAATAGGCTAGGGAGTAGGGTTAACCTTAGACTTGATAGTCTTTCAAAGGAGTAATAGATCGAAGAGATCAATGAAACTTCATCGATACAAAGCTTAAGTTAAAAGCAATATCGGAATTGATAGATGTCCAAGAGCAAAGTTGTGCTCAAGACAGACAAGTGGTCAAGAACATTACTTTTGGCTAAAGTAAATAGAAAGGTAAGAGATGGGTGAACTCGGCTTCTGAGTTATCTAAAGGTGTAAATACTAAAGGGAAGGATGGGACCTACGTTGTAGTGTACAATGCACTGTTATTCCTTTCTATTTGGATTATACTAAGAATAAATTCATGAGCCAATGAGAACGTGCTTTCTAGTCACTATAGTATAAGTGTCATGTGTCTCAAATAATATTGTACATGGGATGTACATATGAAATATTATGAATACAACTAATAAGCTCTTGAGAGAGTAAGTATGTGTGAGACATACAAGTTTTCCCTATGCGATAGTAAGGACATTTAATGCAAAGTCCAGGGGGACAAGGTTGCAAGGAGTGGTGCTACGTAGGATGAATGTTTTATAAATCTGACGTATTTTGAGAATGCTAAGTAAAACTTTATTTGGATTTATCTGTATGTAAAGTGCTATAGATCATCGAGGACGATGAGTCACAAGGGGGGAAGTATGTTACACCTCAAATTGTGTGTGTTATTTGTTATCATTGCCTTATGAATGAATGCCATCTCATTTAATATTATATGAAGGAATGCATTTATGTGATTGGATGAATATTGCATTAATATTCTAACTTTGGAGATGCATTATGTATACTACATATTTTGTGAACAACTGACTATCGTGTGCAAGTGTTAGTGATTGCAGGTATATGTTCAATTCCTCCAGGCGGAGGGGAAGTATCACTCAGGAGAAGGTCTTAGTCAGGTAACCAGTAATGTAACCTATCTGAGCTTACACACATCACAATAGAATAATTAAGTCAGGTTATCATGTGGGAAGTAGGTAAGACATTCTTGATTATTATTGAATGCATGCTTTGATGATGATTATCTGTTTGAGCTTGGGAGTCCTTCCTTATCCTACCATGCTTGTTTGTGTGGTTGATTGTGTATTGGGATATATGCATACATGCATATATATATATGCATATGTCAACATATTAATAAAACCAAGCAAGATTTAAAACCATCAAATGAAAATTAATAAAATATTCACAAAAACCACCTAAAATGTGTAACCCAAACCTCTAGTTAAAAAATTAATTCCCTATTTCCAAGATGAGTCCATTGATTAAAAATAACATATTCCTTCCAACTGCCATAAGCTTGTTATAATTCACTTACCAATTCAGATGCTTTATTTTAGCTCCATTATCTCTAATAAAAAATATCTTGTGATGTGTCATAATTTGGTTCAAGAAGTGTAACTCCCTCTTATCACTCTCCTATGTATTTTCATAGATTCTCTTACATTTCCAATGCGGGAGGCCCAACTTTCAAAGGCCACAAATTTTGATCAAATAAGTTGATTGGGATCATTTAAAAAAAAATATAGATCTCTAAGAGATCTATGACTTGTAACTAAGGAATTGATTATGACCCATCTAGAAACTTTTAAGTGAAAAAATGATCTCTGTAGCCTATTTTTTTTTTTTTGTTCTTAACATGAGGATGGAAGGTTACGACACATTTCCCAACATTATCCCACTTGTGGAATATATTTTTATATCTAAGAGAGTACCAACACTATCAACAAATTACTAGGGGAAGAGGCCCATAGATTCACAACATCGCCTAAATATTTTGGTGCTTATTAGCCTTGTCAATGCATTTGCAACATTCTATAAAGTTTCAAATTTCTCCAACACCACTAGTACTAAACATTAATATTCTTTTTCCTTGCATGAAAAATTGGGTTCTTTGTTAGATATGTGTCACTTTGACAATAATAAAGAACTTGGATAGTTCCTTGACTCAACCCTACATATAAACATAATATCTTAAGCCAAATGGCCTCTTTATAGACATGAGTAGTTACCATGTACTCAACATCCATTATGAACAAAGCAATTAAGACATATTGCTTACTAATCCAACTAATAACACTACCAAATAGACTAAATCATGTATACTAGTGGACCTATTATTGACATCTGATACATGTTTTGAATCCATGAATATCCATTCAATGATGGTCCCTTGCAAAATTAGAATAATAGCAAAGAGAGTACTTGGAGACACCCCTCAAATATATAATTACCCTCTTAGTGACATCCCATGATATTGTATGAGATTAACCATAAAGTAGCTTAATACTCTAATTATTAGAAAATGCATAATATAGTAGATATCATGCCATGCATCAATATCTCAATTAGTAAAATAAGGTACTCAAGCCATGTCCTCTATCACATTAGGTGAAGTTGGATACTAATTTACAAATAATTTGGTTCCCACCAAGATGGGAACACATAATGGTCAACAAGTTGTCATGTTAAGGCTCTCCAACATAGAGTTCAAATAATTGCTTTAACCCAACTAAATATTTTTTGTTTACTCTATCTATTTTTGATCTCTATAACCAAGATATATCTAAAACCCCATGAATATATCTCAAACTATGCCTAAAATTTGAGACTTCAAGATATAAATCAAATCTTTACTGTTATTAAAAAATAACATAACATGAATGTATAATGCAATAATAAGAAATCAATTCATTTCTATCTTATAATAGATGTGATTATCTAATTTAGATATATGAAAAATCCCAAACCTAAGACAAAGGTCAAACCTTTGGTACTGCATCCTAGGAGACTATTTAAGACCATACAAAGAAATTTTCAACTTATAAACCAAATATTTGTTGCGTTCTTCTACATGGTGCTCTAGTTGTGTCATGTAGATTTCTTCCTCCAAATAACTGTGAAAGAAATTTGTCTTAGCATCCATTTTCTCAATCTCAAGATCAAAGGCTACTACAATAGATAATAAGAACCAAATGGATGTTAGATTAGCATTAAAAAACTCTCACAAAATAATCAAGTCCCTCAACCTAGGAGTATCTCTTCACAACCAGTCTAGCCTTGTACATCTTAAAATTACCATCAAAATTGATCTTCCTTTTGAACACCCATTTACAACCGGGTTTTACCATTAGGAAAAGTTATTAAGTCTCATGTACATGACTCTTCTTCAATATTACCATCTCCTCATCCATAGCGATTCTCAAAGACTTAGAATCATTTATACTTAATTCCTCCTTCATAATTATAGGTGATCCATGCTAGTAATCAATGCAAAAATTGTATCTCCAATTAGGAGGATTATACCTATAATATGGCTTTTGTCTATAGTAAGTGGACCTCCTTGAGAGATATGGTGAAGGTTCTACCTTCTCTTTGAAGCTACCTAAATTATTGAAGCTCTAATCCTCTTTAGATCATTCACAAGGTTTTGGTTCAACTTTCTCAATCTTTGGGCTAGTTGAACCATATATTTCTTATTTTCCTCTTTTGGCTACAAAACTATAGGTGAAGGCTTAATCCCTCTAAAAATTCACTTTTATCAAGTAGAAAACTCGCTTAGCCATAAATTTCCAAATCTTGTAGCTTTTCACACCAACACCATAGCCAATGGCGATAAACTTAAATACCTTGTTATCCAATGTTAGCCACTTCTACCTAGGCACATGTTTACATACCTCACAACCAAAAATATGAAGATGTTATAATGAGGATTTTTTTCTCAACCCAAGCTCCATAGGATTCTTATTCATAAGAGATTATGTAAGATTCATATTAATTAGATAAAAAGTTGTAACAACTACTTTTTCTTATAACTTTTGTTCAAATATAACTCCACTAAGCACACTCCTAGTCCTCTCCATCAACATCATGTTCATTCTCTTTGCAATTTAATTCTATTGAGGGGTATATGGATTTATCTTATGTCCTTTATCCAATACTACTTACAATTTTTTAAAATACACTTAACAAAACATACCACCATTATCAATTTGTAAAACCTTAGTCTTTCTAACAATTTGATTTTCTACAAGATCTTTAAACTCTTTAAAATTATTGAATATTTCAAATTTACTTCTAAGGAAACACACACATGTCCTTCTAGAATAGTCATCTATGAAATAAAGATACATAATATAATGATTTTAAATTGATGGAACATTTATAGGACCAAAAACTAAAATGAATTAGATCCAACAAGTTGATGTAGGAGACTTGTTAACCAACTAACAAGTTGTAGCAACCAATTTTTCCTAGAATATTTTCAAAGACAACTTCACTAAGAATACCCCTATCCCTCTTCATCAACATCATGTTTATTCTCTCTACAACTCTATTTTTTCAAGAGGCGTATATGGAGTTGTCTTATATCTCTTTTATCTCATACTCACATTTTTTATCTACTAAACAAAACAAACCATCATTATCAGTTCTCAAGATCTCAATATTTTTGTTGATTTGATTTGCTACAAGAGCTTTAAAAACTTTATTTTTTTTGAAAAATTCATATCTCCTAAGGAAATACACACATGCCCTTCTAGAATAGTCATATTTGAAATGAAGATACAAAATATAATGATTTAAATCAAACAAAAATTAATGGGACCAAAAACATTAAATGAATTAGATCCAACCACCTAAAATATTTATGAGAACTTAAGTGAATTGAACATGATTTTAATTTTCATATATGCAATATTCACAAAACTTGAGAGCACAATCATTAAAACCCTCTACAAGATTTTTATTTTTCAAATACTCTGGTGCCATACCATTGTCTTCATTGGAAAGATAATTGACTTCACAAAAAATTACATCCATCACAAAGGAGATGCAACATACTTAACCCATCACCAACACATATAAATGTCATAACATGTACAAGATACACACTCATTGATAATACTTACAACTAGGTACAAGAAGGGATTGAAGATGGAAGATGTAAAGAAAAAATAGAATAGAGAATAGAGAAGAAAATATGTAATATATGATAGAAGGATATTATATAGAAGAGAAGTATAAGGATGCATGGATGAACCATGTATTAGATTTATATATGATGGATGCAATATATTGCATAATGATCTAATGGATATATGATGTGTTATGAGATGTAATTTTTAGGTGATTTTTATATGAGGAAGATTAGAACTTATATACTTAGTTATGATCTTCCTCATATAAAAATCACATCTCATGTAGTGAGTTATATATATCTAAACTCACTAAATAAGTTTTTATCTTCCTCATATTGTTCATTTAGGAGTATAAGCATATATATATGTTAATTTTAACCATTATTTCTTGTCACAACCTTCTATAACTCACTACATAAGTTTCCTCATATTGCTCATATGGAAGTATAAACACTACATCCAAGTAACATAGGCTTAAATCCTTGATTTGTGTTTAGTTCTTCCTAATATTTTGGTTTCATCATCGAGAGATTGGTACAACAACAAAGGAAAACCAAATCAATAGATATATCATTGTGGTAGTAAAAGAGTTAATAATAAAGAGTTACAAATAAACAAGAAAAAAATATGATTTGCAATAGGAACCAATAGGTCTTAGCCTCATGAGAGGGGGTTAGACACCCAAGGGATGACAATTGGAAAGGGGGGATATTGAAGGGATATTTAAAGAAATGTGAATAAGAAAATAAATATGAGAATAATTCATAAGGGATGAATAAAAAGATTAATAAAATACCAAATAAAAAATAACCATGGAAAAAGAGATAAGAAGAAACAAAGAGAAATTGAGGACGAAATTTAATTAGAAATGGAATTGAACATGGAATAAAAATATCAAAAAAAGTCCATAAGATGTGGGAAAGATACCACAAAAGAATGGAGAAGGATAATGAAGCCAAAATAGAGTACACAAAAGGGAGTTGTTAGAAAAGATAAGGATATTGTGATGGATATTGTTGTTAGAGCATGCCAGAGGAATTGTTGCTAAAAATGTTCAAAATAGTAAAAGCTCACCACTGGAGGAAGTGATCATCAATAAGTGTATTGAGGGGTCTTTAGCTAAACATAATAGTTCTATAAGAAACATTAAGATTAAGTTAATAAGGGGATAAATAATAGTTGTCTTTCCAAATTAAAAATTAAATAGGTTGGCATAGAAAATTGAAGAATATGAAGTATTTAAAGAGTTGTTAGGAGTACTTGGAAGTTATAGGGCTTAGACAAGGCATAAAAGCATACCTGATCTCTATCATTTAAATTCTTAACTTGGAAATTGCATTTGGAACTTAATTATTCAAACCTAAAAGTTGCAATCAATTATAGATTTGAGAGTTTTTTATCACTATTATAAAACTAAAACCTCTAAATTTTAGTGAAGAATATTTAGATAATATGGTGAGTAAAAATATGGGATTACAAAAGGAGAAAATAATGGAAAATTTAGAATTACAAGAAAGTAAAAAAGAGTACAAAAGGAAAAGAATTTAAAAACATGTTCAAAGACC
This sequence comes from Sequoia sempervirens, assembly GCA_007258455.2. Classification (NCBI taxonomy): domain Eukaryota; kingdom Viridiplantae; phylum Streptophyta; class Pinopsida; order Cupressales; family Cupressaceae; genus Sequoia; species Sequoia sempervirens. Next base: position 167,336,510 of record VDFB02000003.1, on the reverse strand, counting down.
TTTGGGCATGGACATAATTGAAAAAAGTAATTAAGGATGGGAAAAAAGGAAATATTAATTGATAAATATATTAAATAATGAAAATTTCTAAATTAAAATGATCACATGAAGAGGTGAAACCCCTTGATCAAGAGTTGTATCTCATATCAATTAAGACAAGAAGAGTGTTTGTGAAAAGTATATATAGCAATTCAACTCGAATGAGAGAAAGAAAAATAAAATTGCAAGTGATTATGCAAAGATATTGGAAAGCAATTTATTTGAAATTGATTGAAAAGAGATAAAAGAAGAAAAAGGACAATAGTAAGACAAAAATATTGTGGTGAGAAAATATTAAAGAGAAGAAAAAATTATAGGAAAATACGAAAAACTTCATCTAACATAAATAAAGTAGAAAAAACTACTACCAATAGGGACAACACAATACTAAAATTTCCTATTTTGGAAAAAGCACCACCAAAGCATCTAAACATATATTTGTTCTAGAGACTATCTAGAGAATAAATTACACTTATAGTGATTAGGACAAATTATGAATTCATCAGAACCCTAAGGAAAGATGTACTAAAATGGTATACATGAAGGAGTGACCTAATCATGTTAAGGAATTTTTGGAAATTAGGAATAAATTCCTATCAAATTTTGATTCCCCTGAAGCTCCATCTAAAAGTGTAAGTAAGATAGAAGACTTAAATAATATGATTATAGATTCAAAGAGGTGGCAAGGAAAATGGAATAACTCCTTATGGAGAAGTAGAGAGTGGAATTGCGTATATTTGGGTTATTGCCAAAGTTTATAATTGGTCTAGATGGCATGATATTTGAAAGTTAAATGAATCAACATGCAAAGTGGAAGCACAACCTTATAGGAGAAACAATAAAAAATAGAGAATAAGTAAATGCAAAGGATGAGACTAGAGATTGAACAATTATAAATCAAACAAGATGTATTAGCTAAAGGTGAAAATAACATGTCACCTCCATCTCAAAGAAAGATAATTTGGTGCACTTGTTTTTCCAATTAAGGTCATTTGAAGAATGAGTGCCTAGTAATGAGGGGTGAGAAAAGAGATGCCGCACTTAGAGTGAAGTTACAACCAACCCCTAGAAGGTTAAATATATGTACTATGAGATATGCAGAGAATGGTATGACCATGAAACCAATGAATGCATACTTCTTATATTTAGAGCAAGAGAAGAAGAATTAGAATTAGAATAATGGTGTAGACACCTCAAATTCATCACCAATTCTTCATACTAAATTTCTCATAAATCAATTAAATAATCCATTATTTAATTAATTTCCTCCATCATTCATTATTAATTAATTCTTTTTCTTCCCCAAGGTTAATTAATTATATCAATTAAACCAATTAACATTAGTCCTCAAATTATTTGACTATATCAATTAGTTAATTCCTACTTAATTTATTTAGACTAATTAACTCCCTCATAATAGTTTTCTAATATTTAAATCCACATAATTATTACCCAGCCTCTTAATCCTAACCCACATTCCATATACATGGATCTTAATCTTGACAATTCTCCTCTTACCGTGTGTCCTTAGCCACTCTATTCTCACATGTGTGAACATGCTAACTCATCCCACTCCATCCTCCTACATACGTGATCATGTTTGATCCATTTCACTCCTTGTTCACACTTGTGTGAGAATTCTTCCCACACATGCAACCTTTCTCACACATGTGTGAGTATCTTTGACTTTCCACCTCACATGCCACTTGCACTCTTCCCATTTTATCCTACATCTTGATCAAATACCATCCTTTGATCTTGAATCTTCCTCTTACTTGTGACACTTTCCACAATGCTACGAATTCAATATGTGTATCTCAAATCCTAATCATCAATTCAATCTTGCATCTTGACCCTCCATTTTCCTCTTAGAAAATCTATTTAATGAGAGGCCTTCTTTCACACTGCATTATCCATTTTCATGTTAAGTATATTCTACTTTTTTTTTTATCAATCTGCTCACTTGCACCCTTGTGCTATCCATTTGAATAAAAAAGTGCAAAGAACATTCACATCTATCCATTGAATCATATCAACAAATCAATAATAAAGGTATAAAATGCTATTTTTTTTGTTTGCATCTTGCATTATGCTCATTATGTTCATTAATTTTCTCTACATGAGTGTTCTTTTGTTTTAGTTTTATATTTATGCCAGTGATAACTTTAAGAAACCTCCCTAAAAAAAGGATATAAAATCTTGGCGAATCTTTCACTTTTTTAGGAAAAATATTAATTTCTATTGGCGAATCTTTCATTTTTTTCAAAAAAAATTAATTTTATTGGTGATTTTTTTTACATCACTAAAATTTGTAGACATTTTTGGTGAATCTTGAAAAATAGTAGGAAAATGCATTAATTATGATGTGAATCTATCTAATCTAAAAAATAATTCTCATGGAAAAGTAGGGGCCTAAGGGTGGAAATTATTAATGGATTGAAGGGTAGACTATAATATTTACTTTCCACCATTGTTATAAAATATAATATAATGACCCTCATTGTATTCTATAAGGTAAAATGTACCCATGATATGTAATTCTCATGGGGTTCAAAATTGTTTTTAGATCATTGATCTAATGACCCTCGGTGTACTCTGTAAGGTCAAATTTACCTACAATCAATAATACTCATGAGACGCAAAATTGTGGGCCCCATGAGCATTACAGATCATGGGTACATTTTACCTCGTGGAATACAAGGACCATTAGATTATATTATAAATCAATGGTGGAAACTAAACATTAGAAATATGGTCCTTAAGCAACTAATAATTATGATATACTATTGGCGAATTAATATAGATTTCTACTATAATTTATAAAATTTAGGCGAATCTAATCTAATCATGCATCGAATATTATGGATTTTTTTTGAGTTAAATATTTTAATAAAATAAATTATTTGGCGATTTAAATAAGACTATAATAAAATTTTGTAAAAATATGGTGATTCAAGTCACATTGTAGCTTGAAATATTAGCCAATTTTGGATTCCCAAATTTCAACTATTAGCCAATTGGCAAATATTAGCCACTAAAAAAATCATTGATTTATGATTACAACTACTCTATTTGTGTTGAGTCTCATTTGAAAGGTCCATAGTTGGTACAAGCATCATAGTGAGAATTTATTCATAAAGGAATGACAAGGGCTAAAGGCCTAGAAAAAGCATCATTCCACAACTAGGATCATGAACATAAGCACCAATCTTGGAAAACACAATGCAACATCCATGTAACGTATTATACACCACTAAAAATCATGAAAAGAATAATAATAGAGGCTACTATAACTATATAGGAGGATTTGGTAGAGGGAGAGGTCATGGTCAAAGGATGAAAGCTGGTGTATATTATAAATGTGGTCAAATGTTCCATTATGCAAATATGTTTCAAGAGGAGAGAGAATATTTGTGGATTTTACAACCCTAGTCGTAAACTATTTACATATTCAAGCACTCAACAACACTTTAAGAATGCTTTGCCTTAGAAAAAAAGAATAATTAAATTTGGACTTGATATAATGAGAGGAGCTAAATTAATAATGAGTGTGCATAAACAAAATTCTCAAGGAGCTAGAATATGTATGAAATATAAACAAAATTATGAGGAAGAAAGGAGTCATACATCACTCAAAAAGTAAGAATAAATAAAAAAAGAGGAGTATTTGGAAATAAAATAAGAGTTGAAAATAAAATATACTAAAAAATATGGAAAGAAAAATAAAATTATAATAGTAACTAGAGGAGGGATTGACAACACAATAAGAAAATTAATAATTGGAGAGTTAGAAGAAGAAGATGAGGACTATTTTCCCATTAAGTCAAAATGTGACTCAATAGCTAAAGATAATAGAAAGTTTACTATAGAGAAAAATAAAAAAATGACTATTGCAAGGCCTAATTTTTAGAGAAAGAGGCCCAACTATTGAAGGAATTGGCCAACTTCGCAAAAGATGAAAATACTATAAAAATTAAATAATTTTTAAAGTGCTAAAGCAAAAATAAAAAAACATGAACTTAAAACCATAAATTAGAAGTGTTGTAAAAACCATCTAAGAATATGGAAAAAGAAACCATTCATGATAGAACTTAGGGTAAACAAAAGGTATTTTAAGTGTACTAATTGACCTAGGAGTAGATGCCAACATGATTCCCAAGAAAGTTTAGGAGGAGCTCAAAAGACCAAAACTTCATAACACAACCCACAACATTTCTCTTGTTGATGGCACTATGATTAACAAAATTAGAACATAGAGAAATGTAAAAGTCAACTTGTTAGGGATTAAAAATAAAATTGACTTTGAATTCATGGAAATGAAGGAACCATTTGATAGATTTAATATCTTACTAAATTTGGAATGGTTTGTTAATTATAAATCATATGATCGAACAATATAAGGAAGAATTATCATTCTTTTGTGAAGATAAGATGGTACACATTCCCTTATATGTAGATATAAGTAATGCATATATATAAATATACTCCCTAGGGAAGATGCCCACAAAAAGGTTGAAAACAAAATTCAGAATGAACCTTTAGATGAAAAGCTATATGAAGAACTCAATAAGTAAAAAAACTCATTGAGAAGGTTGCAAACTAATAAAATCCATGGGCTAAGAATCATGGCCAAGCTTAATTGGTTAAGTAATGGGGAAAAGGCTTGAAATTATTTTTTAGATATATCAAAGAGAAAGGAATGAAAGAGAAAATTGATCAGATATGTCACAATGGTGTTGTCCTGTCAAACCAAGAAGAAATTTTGCAACAATTCTTCCTATTTTACAAGGAACTATTCACTTTAGAAGGAAATAAGGAGGAATTCCACAATGCTAGAGCTATGATTAAATAATTGATTCCAGTTAAGATCTCTATAAGGATGCCATCAATTTTTCAGAAGCAATATCTAAAGAGGAGATCAAAAAAGGCCATTAACTCCATGAACAATGACAAATCACTAGGTACAGATGGGTTATCTGTTGAGTTCTATAATACTTTCAATGATTGGGTTGACCTGCATCAACTATACTTGGAAGCATTAAGCAAAGGTTCTTTGGGTAAAAGCATAAACATAGGGCTCATAAAATGTCTGCCCAAGGAAGGAGACAAAACCTTGATCAAGAAATGGAGGCCTATCACTCTATTGAATGTATCCTACAAAATCTTGGTAAATATACTTGAAACAAGGCTTATAAATATCCTCCCTAAGTTTATAAATAATACTTAGACGAGTTTCATCAAAGGTATATCCTTGAGAACCTGATAACAAGCTGGGAGGTCATGGAATGGGCCAACATTCTAGATAGAATGCTGCCATACTCTTGCTTGATTTCAAGAAGGCATATGGTAGGGTAAAAAGGAAATTCCTTAGAATAAATCTAGAAGCCTTTGGGTTTTCACAAGCCTTTTGTAAAATGGTCGACACCCTCCTAAAAGATGCAGCTGCTCAAGTTGAGGCTAATGGATCCCTCTCTGAAGTCTTCAATCTGGAAAGGTCCATTAGACAAGGGTGCTCCCTAGCCCTTGCCCTATTTGTCATTGCCTCGAATGCACTACACTATTTATTAAGAGAAAGAAATATCTCACCTAGGGTCAAAGGGGTGGTGCTACCTAATCATAATGAGATCCTTAACATTCAATTTGTAGATGACACTACAATAGTTGTTGACCTTGATGAGAAGAATCTAGAGAACCTGATGAATAAGTTCAACTTGTTTTATTTGGAATCAGGGGAAAAGGTTTCTAGGATGAAATCCATAATGTTGGGGTGGACAAAAAATCCCCCAATTTTGTTGCATAAGTTTTATTTCCAATGGGGTGGCCCTAATAAGTAGGTCAGGTCTCTCAGGATCCCATTCTTTGTCTATCCCAACCTCAAGGAAATGTGGTTGTGGATCAAATCCAAAATCGATAAGAAGATTGATAGTTGGAATAGGTAGTACCTCTCCATTGCTGTTAGGATTCACGTATGCTAGAAGATCATATCCTCATATACTATATACTTTACCTCGGTGTGGTTCTTCAACAACTGCCAAGTTAATGAGGTTAAAAAAATTAGAGGCTTTCTTTGTTCAGATGGTAGGGGAAATAAAAAGAAGCAATTGGTAAGGTGGGAATATTGTTTCCTAGAGAAGGCAAATGGGGGACTAGGGCTCAAAGATCTAAACAAACATGGCATCGCTTTAGCTCCTAAATGGATCATCAAATCCATTAATGGTGATGAGCCCTGAAAAATTCTAGTGAGGAACAATATTCAAATGGCTATGCTTAAGAAAGAAAAATAATGGAAATCACTTCCTTTCAGTGATCTACTCATTACCAAGAACCAATAGTGCTTGCAAGTTCAATGTTCTTCAAAAGTATTTGGAGGGAATTGGAAGCAATTAGGGGAAATATTCAAATTTTTCTCTTCTTTGAGCACAACTGCAATCTTATCCACCCTAGTAGTTCAATTTGGTGGAACCTAGAGCACAATGGGAAGTCTTTGGCTCTCCTTCAAGGGTGCTCTACCAAAAAATGGCCCCAAGTTGGAATTCAAATCTTTAGCAATATATTGAGTAATGGGGCATTGAAATATTGGAATCTCTTAAGAGAGGAATTTAGATTGCCACATTCTAATGTAAGAACATATTTTATCCTCAAAGATACCTGGAAAGGATTTTTGTTGGACCCAAGATAAAAAGATAATGAAGATAATCAAATTAATTATAACTGGCAAAGCTCTACCTTGCTATGTGAAGTTAAAACTAAAACCATATATAAAGAGCTAATGAATTCCAATCCATTAACTGAATACTTAAATAAAACTTAGAAAATGAATCTCGAAAGCAAAGATTGGAAAAGAACCTTCATCTCTCTTTGGCATAATAAAGTGAATTATATTGATATTGATATCTGTAATGGTTGTAGAGTGCCTGAAATTATCAATCATATCTTTTTCAAATGTCTTTATGCTAATAAAATTTGGAAATTTCTTTGCAATGATCAAAAAATTTGGGGGGATAATGGGAAAGTCAATTTGAAATAAATTTTAATGGGCCATGACAAAAATTTGAATAAAGAGCTATAATTATTTTGGTATACTTTATCCACTGAGATTTTTTGGTGCATTTGGAAGGCAAGAAATGAGGAAAAATTCAATGGGAGTCAAAGGACACTTACCAAGTCTTCAAAAAGACTCATATTGTTTAATATTGCAATACAGGTCATAGTCACCATGGAGATTTATGAGAGAAAGTTCTTGAGGCTGTTGAAGGATGGCATTGTACTAGTAAACCAAGGGGAGATTAGACACGCCACACCTAGCAACATGACCAACCCAGCCTATCCATCTTCATGAAGGCACTAGAAGCCTTCCAAAAAGAGTTCAATAGCAAAGCTAAAGGAGGGGAAATGAAACAGGAGGCTAAAGGGCCCAAGTTGCATACTAATGAGAATTATGAAATGGAGGAGGTCTTCTCTAATGATGAGATGATGGCTACTGAAGCATTAGTGGGTTGGAAAAACATGGAATCATGCAGTGAAAGAAAGAGCTTCTAAAGCGACCACAAAAGGCTTCTACACATCCTTTTTGGCCTTTTATTGTGGCACATATTATGACAATTTTTTGTAATTATCAATGTAGTTAGTTTGTATTACATTTGTAGTGTCTGTACAATTACAATGTATAGCATAAATTTATTGTATAAAAGTAGTTATATCTAGTATGTATCCAATATATATCCAATATATACGTAGTAGATAGCTTATCTAGTATATATGATATCATAACACAACATGACTGAATTGTGCATTTTTACTATTATTAATATAAAAATATGCCCACAAAAGTCACAATAGATGGACCAAACCCAAAGGGGGAAATCATTCTTGATAATATAAATTATAGCACAAATAGTGAGGATGTATTAGAAGCTTTACTTTAGGGTGAGCTAGAAAGAAGGTCTAGGAAAGTATTAGGAGCTCAAGAAGGGTGTGTAATTTAAGAAAAAAATGAGAAAAAATGAGAAAAAACCTAATAAAATTACCACAAATGACATAAACTCAATGAAAAGTTTAATAAAATAAAATAAAGATATATAGAAATGAAATTCCAAACTTTCAGATTATTTGAACCTCATTTCGTGTGGCATCTCACACATTAAGATTCCATGGTATTTTGAAGTGGGGGGGCTAATAGCCTACATAGAGAGTATAGAAAGGATATTTGGGAGGGATTATCTAATATTAGAGGTATTATAGGACACCCTAGTATTTAATGTAATGAGATGGTGGTATACCCATAAACTAAACATACCAACTTGGAAAGTATCCATAGGCTTGATAAAAACTAGATACCTACCTAAGAAAGGGGATTGAAAGCTTAGCCCCAAGTATTGTAGTGAAATTAAACTTGAGATACATTTAGAGAATCACATTAGAAAGTATACCAACTAGAGAATATATGATGATAAATTCTATACTCAATTATTTTACTGGACCCTATCACCTATTGCAAAAAATTGGTATATCAACTACTAGAAGAGATGAGAAACTAGAGAATGGAATACAATAGAAGATGAATTTTGTAATTTAAAAATCATTTTTATAGCCCCAACAAACTTATAAATAATTTATTATAAAAGACAAATGGAATAATCCTATCACCATTGGAAGAAGTTATAAATATATGTGGAGATAGGAGATATCAAACCATACCATTGAAAGAAAAAAAATTCAAAAACTTATAGAGTGGATGGATAAGATAGATACTCTATTGCAAAATTTATGTTATACTACAAGGAAAATGAAAGAAGAGGATGAGTAAGAGGATCCTAAACGTTTATAAATTAAAGTCAATGAGGGGGAAAGAGAAATAGCTACTACCAATGCACTAGAAATGAATACTTTAATAAACCATTAAGAACAAAAGAGGAAAATATCACAATGGAAGGAATCCCTAAACTTGCTAAAATCAAAGACCATTGGGATGAAAGTAGGCCATGCAAGTTGCAAAGGTACTAACAGAATATGAAGATATATTCCCCCACACTTTCACTAATCTTAGGGGAATTAAGGAGGTGGGAGTAATGAAATATAGTTGAAATAGGGTACAAAACCACATTGGAAAAGACCATATAGACTCAATCATAATGTAAAAACTAGGGTCAAGAATGAATTAGATAAAATGTTGATTGATGGTATAATCAAGCTAGTAGACGTATAATCAATCCAGTAGAGGACACTGAGTGGATAAGCCCTATGGTGGTACAACACAAGACAAAAATGAACAAGGTTATGAGTTGACTTTGGGGAACTTAATAATGCCTATGTGCATGATCCCTTCCCCACTCCATTTATAGAACATGTGCTTGAATTAGTAGTAGGTAGGGAAGTTTATTCATTCATAGACAATTTCTCAAGGTACCATTAGGTGAAAATTTAGGAAGATGATACACCTAAAACATATTTACAAATAAATGGGGGTCATTTATGTATGCATGGATATATTTTTCCTAAAGAATACATCTCCAATATTTAATAAAATAATGATCAACACATTTAAATACTTTATTCATAATTTTCTTAAGGTATATCTTGACAATTGGACAATGTATTACTTAATCAAATATCATGTCTAATTTCTCTAGATGATGTGAGAAGGATGTAGAAGTTTTAAAAAACTTTGAATTTAAAGAAATGGTTATTTTTGGTATCATTTGGTACATTACTAGGCTACAATAAATACAATTTTTTTTTAATCATAGATCAACTACATGCAGCAATAATCTTAAACCTCCTACTCTAAAGATAATTATTGAAGTAATTTTTTTGGGATATATTGGATATCATACAAAAAGTATTAAGGATATATGGTGGTTTCTAGGCTAATAGAAAAGCTACTATAAAAAATAAATACACCATTTTAATGAACATATCAATGCTAATAGGTATTTGACACATTGAAAAGGAAAATAGTAGAAGCCCCAATCCTAGTGTGTTTGAATTAGAATATCCCTTTCCATTTACATTTGGATGCTTCTAGCATAATAATTGGAGAAGTATTAGTTGAACCAAGAGGAAATAAGGACCACCAAACTACATTCACTAGTCACAAACTATCCCAAGTAGAAATAAATTATACCGCCATAGAAAGGGAGGCTCTATCCATGGTCCTACTAGCACCTCCATTCATATTATTCACATACCATAAGATACTAAAATAAATGAATAGACCATTCATACAAAGGCATAACTACTATTATAAGAATTTGAATTTATAATTATGGTAAAATTAGGAAAATTTAATTAGGACCATATTACTTATTTAGAATTGATACATGAGAATACCCAAGGCTTATTAAGGATCTATAAAGTGAAAACTTGTTTAGAGTTATTGTGATGCTAGAAGAACTTACTAACATAGCCCAATTTCTCTCTACAAGATAATTTCTAAAGAACATCCCTAAAAATGTGAGGATATAATTTTGTAGAGGTCCCTACCTTAGACATTGATTAAAGGAGAACTCCATATTATAGGGAGGGATGAAGTTATAAGAAGGGTTATGTTTGAATATGAGAGAGAAAACATCTTAAGAGAATTTCGTGAGTATTTAGAGGACATAACTTTGGGGAAGGTACCATAAGAAAATTTATGTTAGCAGGTTTATGGTGACTCACTCTTTTCAAGGATGCAAATAAATATGCAAAATAATGCAATGTATGTCAAAAGGTAGGGAAACCTATATCAAGAGACAAAACACCCCTATCATTAGTAATAGCATACACCCCATTTTAAAATGGTTAATTGATTTTATTGGATACCCCCATAAGAAAATTAAATGGGCTAAAGTTAAATAAACAAAGGATTGTATTACTAAAAATGCCACAATATTTATAAATCAAAACAATATCATTGGTTACCCTCTTACTTTGATAAGTGAGCAAGGGAAGAATTTTGTGAATAAGAAAATTATATTACTTGATAACTTCCTAAGCACTCACAATAGAATAATCCTTACCATCTTCAAGCCACTGGTGCAAGTTAAATATTGAACAAAATCATAGACACTACACTCACTAATGTACAACATTAACATGATAAATTGGGACCTCAAAATACCAACTACTCTATGGGGATATATAACAATTTATAAAAGATTTACCAAATTTTACCCATTTTAATTGGTCTATGAAATTGATACCTCATTATCCATGTAGTATATCGTACACCCAATTTAGGCTAGAAATTTTTTTGTGGTTGAATGAGGAGGAATATTTACATGAAAGATTGAGATATTTAGAAAAAAAATGGATGAAAAAAGGCTTCTAACACTATATAATAAAAAAATAGAGTTAAAAAGTGGTAGGAAACTTGACATGATAGAAATTTATGGTAGAAAACATTTTTAATTAGTGATATGGTATGACAATAAGTTTTAAAAGCTAAGAAAATTTAAAATGTGATGGTTAGGCTAATACAAAATTACAAAGATGTTAATCTCGAGAGTCTTTGGATTAAAAAAACTACATTAAAAACTATTGGCTAGATATGCAAATGTAGCAAGACAAAAATTATCATGAAGGGAATTGAGAATAAAATTTTAGAAAAAATATATTATAAGCATTATATTGTAGCATAACCATAAAAGTACATGTGTGCCAAAATAAAAATAAAGTAATTAAACTTGAAGAACTAGTGGGAAAAGGGTAGGTGAGCATAACAAATATAAAATTTATTATTGGAAGCCTATAAAAGTAGCTCACAAAGAGGAAGAAATCATTAGTAATATTTTTTCTAAGTAGCTTGTACTACAAACCTTAAGACAAGATTGGATTCTTAGGAAAAATGGATTGGTTGAGAATAGATTGAGAGGATAAAACATAAAAGGAAAATAACATATAATAAGAATAGATGGTGACCCCTACTCTAGTAAATGCACAAAAAAATCATGAACAAAGTATACAAAATATTTGTTTAGAGCAATGGAGGTCGATCCAAATGAAACCTTCTCTAATGTGCCAATGAAAATTTTATATGTAGAATATGTGCAAAAGTATACCCATGCCATACTTACAAACATCAACCATAAATCCTTTGCACCGCTTTGAAAAGAACTATTACAACCAAGACAAAATGAATGATTGTTGCAATACCAACAAATTGTAAACCTAAGAATAGATATAAAAAAATATTTCTTAGATTTTTATGTGGATAAGAGTTGGGTTAGAATCATCTTTAGCAATATTCATGATGAATTCATCTATCTCAACCAAACCTGTTGTATCACCAAGGAGGAAATACATACAATGACTTTGGAACAAAGGTAATCTCCCCTATAAGAAAAATGTGGACAATGATAAAGTGACAAAGCTAATGAGGGCCACATTAGATGGGATAAATTTAGAAATAAATAAAATTACAAAACCCACAATGAAATATGCCACTTTGGGTATCACACATAAGATTTAATATACAAATGGAGAAGGGTTTGCAACCAACATGGTGATATTGATAATCTACCAAATGGTAATACAAGGAAATTAATTTGACATATGTGAGTTCCTTTGAGAGAAATTAATGGAAAATATCACCAAAGCAAAAGGGAGTGATCAGTACTAGTTTAGGAATGGTTCACTAATAATTTTCTTGGAATTTTACATTATGAATAGAATTCCTAGTTTTTCCAACAAGATATGGTCTTTGGATACCCTAGTAGATTCCTAAATAAATAATCATGTGAAAAAATTTAATTATACTACATCATACATAGAGGTAGACTAAGGATTCTTAAAAAATGAGCCCAAATATAAATAAGGGGTTGAGTATCCTATAATGTTGTGTGAAATTATACAAATGAAATTATATCTGCGGCAGATGAAGACCATAGTTTCATGGAGGAGGTGGAACCACACACATCTTGGATACCATAATTACCATATAAAATAAGTTATGAATTAATCAATGCAATTTCCAAGGAAATGTTGGCTCTACTGAAAGACCCTAATACACAAATATTTAGTACGTACCAAGAATTCATTGACATAAAACCTAAATAAAAGATTATGGAGCATGTGAAGAATAATAAATAAAAGATAAATAGAAAACGAGGAATTCTAAAAGACCTCACAACTCTTATAATCACATTTTTTTTGGATTTACCACTATTAATAGAGGCAGGACATTAGAAATACTTAAGTTGAACCCTTAGGATTATAAATCATGGATGAAAGAACATATATTGTTGAGGAATGTGACTTAAATTTATTGGATTGATTGACTTCCTAGAGCAGTTATGTTTTCCTCCTTCATCGGCCTGTGTTAAGTCGATGGTTTTCAAGTTTTTCTAACTGAAGTCACGGGGTTCTAAAGTTTCATAACCTCCTGACTTAGCAAATGTGAAGTGAAGGTTAATCCCTTTGTTGTCAACGTGTCATGGGTCTTGCGAACTTCACAACCTTTGACATGATGTTTAGAAGTTCGAGTTTTGAGTGATAGAGTGATCCCTGTGCTGTCGGCGAGTCGCATGTTCTGGGAACTTCACAACCTCTAACATGAGGTTTTGAAGTTTAATTTTTTAGTGATATAGCAACTTGGATGTCGATGGATGTGGGGACCACTCGGGACCCAATAAGGATGGTGGATCATGATCGAAGGCTGATAGGTGGCGATGATGTGGAGGACAGATGACATGTGGGCCCATGTGCTCGGTGAACATCGGTGAGATGGTAATGAATGTCTCTTCTACTGGGCAACATGGTGTTAGGTGGATAACCCTAAGTTTGACACTGGAGATTTGTTTGATTGCTTATTCGATGACCAAAATTGGATGCTGGATGATGGCACATGGCTCAAGGTGGAAACCCTAATGGGGTGCGGTAGTTGAACAGTCAGAGGAAGTAGAGTATCGATCAATCTAGCTAGGTAGGCTGAGGTTACTGGGTGTGGACAGGTTGAGAGGCTGGGTTGCCAGACTAGATGAGAGGCTGGGAAGCCGAGAGAGAGATGAATCTCATAGAAGGCGAAGGCCAAGTGGCTGTACGACATAGAGGTCAAGAGGCTAGTGGTTGAGCTGTGTGGTTGTGTAGCCGAATGAGATGTCTCTCATTAAGGGAGGTGGTCACGATGGGTTATGTTGTTAGATATTCTCTAGAATGGAACAAGATGTAAATCTCCTATAAAGGTCGTGATCTTGATATTGTATTGTAACTGTAGTTTGTTGCTGAATAATACAATGGTGATCTGGGCTTTTGGAGTGTGGGGTTTTTTTACCCGAAAGGGTTTTCCCCACATATATCTGTGTGTTCATGTCTTTTGTTTCATATTTCATGGTTGTTGGTTTTGTTTGCTGAATCTGTTAATGGTGTTGTTGAAACTAGTTAAGAATGAGTTTCTCTCAAAAGGATTAATGTGGGAAATGAACTATGTTTTATTATGCTTTATGACATAGTAGTACGTGTCTTCTACCAAAGGAACTATTGATATCGAATGTTTCTTTCTGAGATTCCCAACCGTATTTCCTGAAAAGTTGTATTAGAGCCTTCTTCTAGGATGTGTTTCTTCCTAGTGTGTTGCTGGTTCTAGGTTTCCTTCTGTGAAGATTTCTTAGTCTGTTAGGGTTGAGGAAATCTGGAGGAATCAACTGATGTATTGATCCTTTGATGAGTAGAAGTTCTTTCTTTTCTGTTTAAGTTTCTGAGACAACACACATCATGGAATATGGTGAAGATGGAGAAACTGAAACTGGTCATACTGGAATGTTGTGTCTGAGGTTCCTAGTTGGCAACAGTATAACCTTGATGAATGGGGTGGAATATTTTGCTTTGTGGTTGTGTTGTAGCAAATCTTTCATATTGGGTGTCTGTGTGAGAGGCTCCCTGATGATATGGAGAAGCTTGGGTTGTTGTTCAGTCATGGAGTAATGTGCTTATGCTGGGTGTTTTTTCCTAGTATTGGAAGACACAGTGTTATGGTACCTTGATTGCATGTAGGCTATGTAGTTGATCATTGGATGGTCTAGAAGCTTTTGAAATAGCCCGTCTCTCTCGAATGTGCATGTTGGTGGTTTTGGAGTTGGCTTGAAATGGGCCTAGAATTCCTGAACCATTGTTTCCTTTTAAGGATGGTTTGTATTTGCATGGCTCTGTGGTTTTATAGGTTTTACATGGTCAAGCAAAACTTGTGGTTATGTGGAGCTGCTATTAAGCTATTTTCTAGACCCTAGCTTTTGGGGTGTGACTAGATGAGATAGTTGCAGTTCAACATGTTTTGAGGAGGTGTGATGTCTTCTCTGCATGGGAGTGTTGATAAGTGATTCACCACTCAACATTTCTATGGTGGTTCTTGTTGGTTCCTAGACTATGGTGCTCGAGTTGTGGACATGATTGGAAAATCAGATTTGAGTTTGATCTGGTGTTTGAGTCAAGTTGTCTATGTTGTTATTCTCCTTGAGATCTCAGTTTTGTTGTTTCTAGTGTGATGATGGGTTTCATGTTTCTATTGAATGGATCTACGGGTTGTGCAATGTTGTGGGC
The DNA here is from genome assembly GCA_007258455.2 of Sequoia sempervirens. Classification (NCBI taxonomy): domain Eukaryota; kingdom Viridiplantae; phylum Streptophyta; class Pinopsida; order Cupressales; family Cupressaceae; genus Sequoia; species Sequoia sempervirens. The sequence goes on along the minus strand of VDFB02000003.1, from coordinate 167,320,958 downwards.
TGTCTTTACCTACATTTTTGTTGTGAGACAACTCAGAAGTGGACTGTCTATATCTGCGAGATATGATCCTGTGTTGGTGTAGACTTGTTAGCTGGCCTTGTTTGTGGTCACTTGTGCATTGGTGTAGCAGTTTTGAGATGTAAGGATGGATGGTGTTGAGTACCTGGATAGTTAGTTATGGGGACCTATAGCATGTTGTATCACAATGTCATGGATAGCTTGGGTACATAGGTTTGTGTAAGCTCTTGATAGTGATGGTAATTTTCTACTTGGTTTGGAGATCTAGGTGCTACTTGGTATTGTTGTCAGAAAGACATGTTGTTGTATAGACCTAAAGGATTTAAAGTTTAGCTGATGTTTGGTCATGATGCTTGGAAATCTCGGTTGTCACAGTTTAGTGGGAGCTTTAGCAATGACTGTGGATTCATCACTTGCTAATGGATGGTCTTCTCTAGTGTTGCAAATGTTACTAGGAGGAGCTCTTAGATCTTGTTGCTACAAAAGGGTTCTTTCACATTTGCATGGACACTATTTAAGGATGTGCAACAAATCGTAGCCATGGAGGATTCTTGAAGTCTTTGGTTGAGGTGTTGGCAGTGCTTGATAGGTGATGTTGGTTTAGAGTTTGTTGTGTTTTATGTCATGGTATACTCTTGATTGCGCATTAGAGTTTTGGAATGATGCATTGCTCTTGAGACCATGGTATGTTCACCTGGACCATGGGATCTCCTAAGGGGGATGTGTAGATCATGACATCATGATAAGTTCCTGGTTTAGATGATTTGATCTTTGACAATGGTCTGGTAATTCTTTGTGTATTAGGTGCATTGGTCATATGCTTGAGAACTTCATGATGGTGTAGTGATACGTTTGGAGTTTAGCATAAGATGATCGGTTGTAGGTGCTCATGGATACATGGAGAATAAGGTGAGGTTGTATTTCTCTTATGAGAGTGTTGTTGATGGTTACTCTTGGTGAGATTTCAGTAGAAAATTCGAGGAGCCTACACCTTGGTTGGACATGAGTTCAACAGAGACCAATGAGGAGATTGCTCTTGGAGAAGTCATGATGAATTGGTTATCCTGGAGGAGCATTCTCATTCCTCACTCTTGGTCTACTCGACAGTTTATCACTTGAGAGGTATTGCCCATTGTTTCTCTCAGGTGTTTTATGCTTTCTTTCATGATATGGATCTTGAACTGCTATTAGATGATTCTGAAGGACTCATTGTGAGATATGGATAGCATGGTTATCTCCTTATGCATTGTGATTACATTCATTGATGTTGAGTTTAGGAGATGCATTCGGCTGATTTCCTGAGATGGGAAATGAAATAGTTTGATCTTCTTGGAGAAGCTTGCATCCATATAATTACATGAAATATATGTTGTGTTTGATCTTGGTGATTGAATGGTTGGATGCTGTTAAGGATTTTATTTTGGAGTATTGTGATGGAGATCATACTTGACATAGTTAGCATTTAGAGGTGTATGTAGAAGGAATTTCTATAGGTATATGATGTGCAAAATTTTCTTTATGGTCTTGGTTATGGAGACTTGTGGTGAGGGTTGTACAGGTTGTGCATATCATTATGGATGGTTCCTTGAAACTACATGTTTACACTCTCTATGTGATGTTGTTGGTAGACTCGTTATGCCTTGATTTGGAATTACCCATGCAATGGGAGTTCCTAGATGTGTTTGGTATTCTTCGAATGGTTGGCACTTGGAGCTTGTATTTGCTGTTGATGGGTTGGCTATGCAAGTGGCATGAGTTTTCTGATGTGGATACCTTGGAGGAATGTGTGATTGGATGGATTAGTACTTGTTGTGTGTGCTATTTTTAGTCTCGTAGGTTGATCAATTGGATGGGAACAGTCAGTTTTCTAGTTGTTGTTCTAGCTGATGTTCTATCTTGTTTTTGGAGAATGACTTCACGGTTGTGTTAATGATTGATGGCTTAGAAGATGATGTTGTGTTGCTTCTATATATCTTGTGAGAACATTGGAGTGGTGGCAGTGTTGAATCCCTTGCCGTTTGTAGGATCTGATGCTTGTGTTCTTGAGACTGGTACATATACGTCTTGGCTTGTTCCTTTTTCCTATGGCGGATGGTTGGAACTATTGCTTGAGTTGGTGGACATCTTGGATGTCGTTGCAGGTGTCTTAGTTGGAGCACATAAGCATTGTTTAAGATTCTTGAGTTTGCTTTGGAAGGAGCTAGTAAGTTCTTTGTCAAGTGGGAGAATGTTGAGAAATGTGACTCAAATTTACTGGCTTGATTGACTTCCTGAAGCAGTTGTGTTTTCCTCCTTCATCGACCTGTGTTAAGTCGCTATTTTTCAAGTTTTTTTAACTGAAGTTGCGGGGTTCTAAAGTTTCATAACCTCTCGACTTAGTGACTATGAAGCAAAGGTTAATCCCTTTGTTGTCGGCGTGTCGCGGGTTTTGTGAACTTCGCAACCTCCAACATGAGGTTCAAAATTTTGGGTTTTGAGTGACAAAGTGATCCCTATGCCGTCGAAAAATCATAGGTTCTAGGAACTTCACAACCTTTGACATGAGGTTTTGAAGTTTGGTTTTTTAGTGATATAGTGACTTGGATGCCGATGGATTTGGGGACCACTTGGGACCTGATAAGGATGGTGGATTGTGATCGAAGGCTGATAGGTGGCGATGATGTGGAGGATAGATGGAATTTAGGCCCATGTGCTCGGTGAACATTGGTGAGACGGTAATGAATGTCTCTTCGACTAGGCGACATGGTGTTAGGTGGATAAACCTAAGTTCGATGCTAGAGATTTGTTTGATTGCTTATCTGACGAATAGAATTAGATGTTGGATGATGGCATGTGGTTCAAGGTGGAAACCCTAATGGGGTGCAGTAGTTGAACAATCAAAGGATGTAGAGCACCAGTCAATCTAGCTGGGCAGGCTAAGGTTACCAGGTGCGAATAGACTGAGAGGCTAGGTTATCAAATTGGCCAAGAGGCTAGGAAGCTGAGAGAGATGAATCTCGCAGAAGGCGAAGGCCAAGCAACTGTGTGATAGAGGCTGAGAGGCTAGTGGTCGAGCCGTGTGGCTATGTAGTCGAATGAGATGTCTCTCACTGAGGGAGGTGGTCACAATGGGTTATGCTAACATATATTCTCTAGAATGGAACAAGATGTAAATCTCCTGTAAAGGTTGTGAGCCTAATATTGTATTGTAACTATATTTTGTTGCTGAATAATACAATGGCAATCTAGGCTTTTGGAGTGTGGGTTTTTTTTACCTGAGAGGGTTTTCCCCATGTATGTCTATGTGTTCATGTCTTCTGTTTCATCTTTCATGGTTGTTGGTTTTGTTTGCTGAATCTGTTGATGGTGTTGTTGAAACTGATTAAGCATGAGTTTCTCTCAAAAGGATTAATGTGGGAAATGAACTATGTCTGATTCCACTTTATGGCATAGTAATATGTGTCTTCTATTGAAGGCACTATTGATCTCGAATGTTTCTTTCTAAGATACCTGACCATGTTTCCTGACATATATGACATTGGGTACATAAGAACTAGAAAAGAGGTCACCTCAAATTACCATAAGAAGAAGATTAGCTACCACCCATTCACATAAAGTAACTACATGATCATTGGTGAGGGAAGCCATAGAAGCACTCCTCCAAAGAAGAAAAAATAAAAAGGTGAATCCTCATAGTCTAGTTAAAATAAAAATTAAAAAAATATAGTTCAATAGAAGTAGAGGAGACAAATACCAATGAAGAGGTATAAAAAGGGAAAATATACCAAGGAGGATCTTACATAGAAAAATATAAGAAAAATATCAAAGGAAATATCACTACATGTTGAACAAGGGCCAAAAAAGGAAAAACCAAATGAGCTTATGGATGATAGTAAATTCTATAGGTCACTATTTACACCATGAGTGCTCCCGCAAACAAAAAAATATACCCCTTGGTAGGAGAAGAAAATAAAGAAATAATTCAACAAGTTATGATTAACATCTCAAGTACACCTCACACTTTAGCAAGATAATTGAAGGATTTATAGAAATATTAGCTGCAATTTTGAAGCAAATAAGAGAAAAAATAATAGGAATAGAGGAAAGGTTAAGGAAAGAAGCACTTGACAAAGTTGCAATGAAATTATCACTAGAAAAGAGAAAAATTGATACATATGTAAAACATGGAACTTAGATCCAAGTAAAGGGTAGACAAAGTCCTTTTAGGAATAATAGTAGAAAAGGAAAGTCTCAAACAAGAAATAATCAAGGCTACACAAAAGCCTATAAAACTCTCCTTGAAATAGAACAAGAAATATAAAAGAGGTAATAGAGAATAAAGAGATGGGAAAAATAGTCATAGTGAGATGAAAACTAGTCCTCACACCCCCAAACAACTCCTCCTATCCACCTCCACATCCTCACTACCTAATCTAATGAAATAGTTTTTTTTGACACAACATTTAAATAGATCACTCCCATCTCCACTTTTCCATCACTCCACCTACCATTCATTTTTTCGCATCTAAACTTCTCCTAGATATCTTCCTTACAATATTTTTAGTTGGGGGACATACTAAAAAATAACAAAAGAAAAGATATTTCAGACCAACATGTAGAATCTATAGAAACCATACAAAACTCCATCACCCTTAATACATCATCAAATGTCACATCTTCATAGATATATATTAGCTCCACTTGGCTAATAATTGATAGATGGAATACTTAAATAAATACAAATCCAAGGGGATATAATAAAAAACACATATCAATAAAAGGTGAGAAGAAGGATTTGGAAGAAATCAAGAAAAAATCCACCACCATCCACACCAATCTAGAATTAAAAATTAGAAAAATGCATATTATAATGAATAGTAATAATACAATATATCAATTTTATCAAGGTTGGATGGATTATACAAAAGATATAAGAGCACAAATAAGTAATCTTGAGACTCAAATAATGTGGGCCTCTTCTACTTATGATGCTATGAAAGATCTAGATGAAAATCTTAGGGAACTCTTAGATATGTACTTCATAGTTCGTACCAATACATATAATATTAGAGAGAAGAGATAAAGGCATAGATCAAATAGTTATGGGATGTTGTGAGCCTTACATTGGCACATCTAATATGATTACTAATCAAAGCATTCAAAGTATCCAATTATATTAAGATCCTAGCCACAACTAATAAAGGATAAAAGACTTTGATGTAGACTAATGTATAAGTACAACTATTACAATAGGCTACTCAATAATGGGATAAGAACTTCACAAAACTTAAAAACATCTATACAAATATTTTCCATCAATTTTTTTTTTTATTAATAAAAAGTGGGTAAAAACCTTATTAGATCATAAGAGCAAAACAAATCAAAAGAGAAAACCCATCATGGGCCCCAAAACAACACAAAATTAAGTTACACCCAAGAAGCACCTCATATCTTTCGTAACCAAATCTTCAAGAGCAAAGGCCAAATCTTTAGGAAGATTGCCCCAATCAGCCAAATTCCAAGTCCCCATCTGCTCAGAATCCCACCTAGCCAAGCCATTAGCCACCCTATTCCACTCCCGAGGTACATCACAGAAAGCAATAGAATCAAAAGCAGTGCTCAATGCAACAATTTGCTTGATCACCATCGCCAACTGCCAATGCACCTCCTCAAACTGCCTCTTATTCAGAAGATCAATAACGACCTGAGAATCAAACTCACAAAAAATTCACCTCCACCCCATAGCACAAGCCCATTTTAACGCCAGGAGGATGGCTAAATCCTCCATGAAATTATTAGTATGTTGACCTCTATAAATAGAGAAGAAAAACACCACTTCTCCCGAACTATCTCTGCCGATGCCCCCAACACCAACATGCCTAGGATTGCCTCTAGAAGAGCCATCCATATTAATTTTCAATTCCCCCAAGGAAGGGGGACACCAGTGGTCAGTACAAACAACTCTCTCCCTTCCATGCCCATGGCGAGCAAGTCTCAAATTTCCTTTTCCCCCTAAAGGAAGCCCCAAAGCACCAACAACTCCAAGATCACAAGGATCCATAGGAATAGACAAGTTGCACTTAGTAGTTAGAGTTTCCTAAAGGACCCCTAAAATTTTCAACCAAAGCTGACCCACCAACAACTTCTTGTCTAAGAAAATTCTTCGATTATGCTCCAACCAAATATGCCAAATTATCAGACTAGGGCCAATAACCCAAGCAATCAGAAGAAAAGAAGTCCTAACCGAAGGAGACCCTTGAATTTCCCAAAATTCCTTCAGAGGAGAAACATGTCTACAAGGCATATGTCAAAGATTCCACCCAAAGTGCCAAATGGATTTTGCAAAAAAGCACTAAAAGAGAAGATGAGAGATACACTCTTCATCTCCAACACACATAACACACATAGAAGGACCCTTGAATCCACACTTCCAAAGATTCTTCCAGGTAAGACATCTTCCCTACACCACCAACCAAGAGAAGAAATTACACTTAGACCAAGAAAATTTATTTCAAACCTTCTTCCACCATGGAACCTCAACACTCCCAAACAACTTCCTATCAAGAAATGTGTAGCCTAAAGCAACATAAAATCTATGATTTGGATCAGAGCCCCAAGGCAACACATCACGCCTAGAGAGAGATCTAAAAGCATGCCCAAAAAAAATCCCCACAAGTTCCTAACGATCCCTAACCATACCCCCAGGAGGCCATTCCCTTGGATCCTTCCACTTGCATACTCTAGCATGCCCTAGAGTCTGATGATTTTTGAAGTCATCCACATGGCACCAATTGGCATAAGTGAAATGTTGACATAAATTCTGCAAATGAGGATGAGTAGCCAAAATGGGAGGATATCCATCCCAGGAATAATGCCTGAATAAAGATCCTGACCCTCATTACAAATCCAAAATAATCCCTGCTTGACCAGCTTGGCTCCCCTTTTAAGAGTGCCCCAAATCATAGAGCCCTTCCCCTCCAAGCTAAAGCGAGCCACATCAGCACACTCAACCTCACCAAGATATTTTGAGGTTAGGATTTTAGCCCACAATTGATGCTATTGAGAACACCACCACCAATACAATTTAGTGGCTAAAGCTTTCCCATTCAAATCTGTCCTATGCAACCTGAGTCCACCTTCTTGCTTCGGTCTACAGATAACATCCCACTTAACCAAGCCCCACTTTCTATGTAAGAGATTTCCCGACCAAAGGAATTTCCTAGACAATCTTTCAAAATCTTTGATAAAAATAGAAGGTGTAGAAAGAACAAAGCATCTATATAAAGGAAGAGTGTACACCACATATTTTGGAAGAGTCACTTTTCTAGCAGAAGAAATCCACCTGCAAGTCCAATGACTGACTAGATTCCAAATCTTATCAATAATCCCCTGCCAAAACATTTTAGGAAGTGAGCAAATAACAAGTGAGATGCTAAGATAAACAAAAGAAAGCGTTCCAATCTGAAAATGAAGAATACCAAAAATCCTCCTTTGATTAGTCTGAGGAGTATTAAAGAAATAGATAAAAGAATTCCCTTCATTAATACGTTGACCTGAAGCCGACAAGTAGCAATCCAAAATTCTACGCCAACTTATAGCTTCCTCAACCTTGGCCCAAACCATGAGATTAGTACATCCATAAACTGTAAATGAGACTGGGAGGGAATATTATTTCCCCAATTCCACCCCTGGATCATACCACATGCCACTCGAGACCTTACAAACCTCCCCAAGCATTTTGCCAACAAAATAAACAAGTAGGGAGACAAGGGATCCCCTTGTCTGAGTCCCCTAGAAGCCCCAAACAACTCAGAAGGCTCACCATTAATCAACATAAAAAAGGATGACGAAGTAACACAACTCTTGACCCACTCAATCCAATCATTAGCAAAACCAAATGCACCTAGAATCCTAAATAAAAAGGCCCATTTAACACGATCATATTCTTTAGCCATGTCCAACTTAATGAACATGGATTTTTCTTTAGAGTTCACCATAGAATGAATGGTCTCAAAACCAATAATAACACCATCCAAAATCTTCCAACTAGAAACAAAGCCCCCTTGTTCCTTTGAAATTAGCCTGCACAACCAAGGTTTCAACCGCTCTGTAATCAACTTTGTAATTATTTTATACACCACATTACACAGATCAATAGGCCTAAAATTATCCAAAGTATTAGCTCCTCCTTCTTTGGTATGAGCACTAAAAAAGTAGCATTCATATATTTCAACATTTGTTTGTTCACGAGAGACTCTTGAACAACTGCCAAAAGGTCCAACTTTATCACTTCCCAAAACTCTTGAAATAATTTAGCTGGAAATTCATCAGGCCCTAGGGATTTTCCTTTTTTCATCTAGAACACAACATCCTCAAGTTATGATAAAGAAATAGGACAAAGTAATGCTTCATTAATTTATCTAGTAACTAAAGGCAGTATGCTACCCAAAATCAAAGCTTCATCCTCCTCTACAAGAAGGGAATCCTTAGATAACAAAGTAGAAAAGAAGCGAATAGACTCAACAAAAATAGATGCAGAAGAAGAAAAAGTCTCTCCATTCTCTGATACAAGAGAAGAGATAACATTACCTTTCCTTGTATCCTTCATTTAATTATGAAAAAAGGAAGTATTTCTATCTCCAAACTGGAGCCACTCAATTCTAGACTTTTGTTTCCAACAAATTTCTTCCCTTAACTCCCCTTCTTCCACTTCCTTTACTACAGTTGCTTCCAACAACCCAAGATCCTTTGTGAAACCTTGTTCTCGAATTTTCCTAGTGATCAAATCCAACTGGGTATGAGCATTCTTCTTTGCATGGAAAAGATTACCAAAATTTTGTCTATTCCAGTGCTTCAACTTATACTTCTCAAAATGAAGATGCTTGGAGAAGGTGTACATAGAAGTACCATGCACCAACCTCCCAAGACACTGCCAGCCAGGAAGTAAGTCATGTAGAGAATCATCCCTGAGCCACTTAAGTTGAAACTTAAAAGATTGCTTTATACCTCACCAGGGTAACGTCGAAACAAGCTTGATTGGTCAATGATTTGAACCCCAACCATCCAAAATCTCAGAGCTAGTCTCCCACCTATCCCCCATCTAGAAACTAGAGACCAAGAATCTATCTAGTCTTTCAGAAATAGCTACTTCCCCACTTCTCCTTTTACTCCAAGTGAATACCCCATTAGCTGGCTTGATATCAACCAGGTTCAAATGCATAATATTTTCCTATGCAAGAGAGTTGAAGCAGGATCTAGGCGAGCATTACCTCCCCTCTTCTCCTCCAAGGAAATGACGACATTAAGATCCCCAGCTAGAATCCAGGGAAGATAAGGGTCCAAAGACCTCACATATTGCACATGACCCCACAACACAACCTTACCCTAAAGGTTAGTTGAAGCATACAAGTTCGAGAAGAGGACTCTCTCCCCAGACTCAAGATGAGAAGCTACACAAGAAATTGAGCCTCTGTAGGAGAGCCACCAAACTGGTCTAACTCTTCATGGATCCCACAAATAAGCCACCCCACTAGAACTACCAGATGCCCCAACACACTGGCACTGACCCTGACTCCAAATCTTCGAAGCCACCCCCAACATACTATCAATAGATAACTTAGTTTCCTGAAGAAAAACCACATCAGGAGAATGGGAACGAATCAAATCTTGAATAGCCTTTTGTCTAGGGATGCTATTCATACCCCACACATTCCAAGAGAGCACAATCATCATTGAAGTGAGCATCAATAGTCCCCATTGAACTTGATTCCACCAATTTTTCACTAGTTAACTTGACCTTTTCCTAATTTTTCTTTCTACTCCACCTTAGGAGGTTTCTCAAGAGCCCCTTTCTTGGGGTTTATTTGTTGCAAACCTAAAGCAGGGGAAAGAGACTTATTTTTACTAGGGTTAGAAGCACCTCTCACCTCAGAGAGAACACAACCAACATCAGTGGGTCCATCAGAAGCCTCCATCAACAAACCAGTCACAACCAAAGTAGGACCCGAAGGAGACATAGTAGTAACCATCTATGAATCCTGTACCCCAAGCCCATCCAAAATTGGAGGCCCAAAGGATTGTACCCCAGGAACCCCCTCAATAAAAGAACCCACTGATATCTGCAACACCTCCTGAAAACCATCCTCCTAGACCAAATCCTCCAGCGCCTCAAACCTATTGAAAGTTTCCTCCTCCTGCCTATCCCTAAGGTATCTCTTTTGACCTCAATTACGATTACGAGACTTAACCGGGATAAATCCTTCCTTATCATCCCCCCTCCTTGCATGGGAGCTTTACCCTTGTTTGCTTTCGAATTAGGCTGAGAAGGAACATTACTTGTACCTATAGCACCAAGAGCACGGGGACACCTCCGTTGAAGATGACCACACTCATGACATATCCGACACTTGAAAGGCAACGTCTCGTAATCTAGCGGCTGAGTCCAGGAGCAAGACCCAACCATCATATCAATAGAATCTGGTAGTGACTAACTCAAATCAATTTCAACACAAAACCTTGCATAAGAAAAAAACTCTCTTATTCATGGTTTACTGAGAGGGACCAATAGGTTTTCCCAACAACAACACAATCGACTGCAAAATGTCACTTCGCCAACATTTGAGCAGTAGTCGAGGAAGCTGAACCCAAACTGTGAATCTAGAAGGTAACTCCTCCGCTGAGTTAAAGCCAACATGCCATGGTTTGATGAAGAGACCCAATTGATTATAGAAATACAAACCTCCTTCAAAGGCCCTCTTCCGATTAGAGACACATGAAAAATCTACCATAAAGAAGTTATTGGTAGCCATCAAAATCTCAAAATCCCCTTCCAGGTTCCATGTTTTGTGAATCCAGGTATCAAGAAATGAGAGAAACTCTCATCCCCATGAACTTACAAATCAATACATGGCTGCAAAAGGAATCGATATCATCAACTACCGAATTTGGTTTTATTACTAAAACTGGCTGATCTTGGGCCCTCTCCAAGCATCCATTCACCTTTTGCAATTTAAGGGCTCCATTTTGAACCACACCCGATCCAAAAGAAGACTGAATGAGAACTTTGACATCCACCCCAACCATAGAAGAAGCTTGACCTGCCATATCCAAGGGAATATGCAGCACCATTTAAATCAAAAGAATGAGGGCCCAAGCTGCCCCCCACACCTCAAGCTGAAACCAAGGCACAAGCCCACAAAGGGTGCACAAACACTAGAGAAAGAAACATCAAAAGAGAAAGAAACCCCTCCCCCAATCTCACAGCATACACAGACTAGAGGGCACACACGAAGAAGATACAGTTTTGGAACCTCCATAAACACAACACAACCGTCTACAATAGAAGAACAACACAACCAACAACAACAAGGAAGAGAGTAAACAAATAACAGATCTAGTCCCCTTGACCCCCCATGACCATTCACAGACCCCAACATACAAAAAAATCCACACTACAAGCTAGGGCTCAGATGCCCTAGCTCACCTGCAAACGCATACCATCGCCATCTCTAAATATTTTCCATCAATTAGACATATGATACATTTTTGGTAAAATTTGGGTGTCTCAATATAGATAGAGATATGATGTCCTTATTGGAGAATTCCAATATCTCAGAGCTCAAATCGATAACCTTCCACAAGTGAAAATATGAGCATAATAGTATGTCTATCAATATAAAATAAAAGTGTATAATATAATAAGAAACCTTCAATATATAGGTAAGGATGAGGAGGTAGGAAGGTAGGACTGAACAATTGACTAACCCTTCAAATATGGAACACTTGTGAGATCACTTGACAAGTGTGTGAGAAAATGTCACATGTACATGCAATAGGTGTCTCAAGTGACGAGGACACATGATGTAGGAGCATTTGGAGGTACTAGCAATCAACATCACCCAAAAAATATTATTTCCCTTTTTTTAAAATTTTCAATAAGGGCTAATGTGGGCTAATGCGTGTGAAATTAAATAATTTCAAATTTCAAAATATTATATTTTTCCCATATGGAAAATATTAATTATAATTTTGGAGGCAAATTAACTTTAGTAAAGGTTACAAAATCGTCTCAGAGGAATATTCCAACCTAAGCATCCATATCAAGGTGGGGACCACTTTACAATGCATGTCCTTGCATGTTGATTTGCATGATTTGCATGTTCTTGCATGTTGAGTGGCCAAGCTTGCATGTTGGTGCATGTTATTGCATGGAGTCATCGAAGATGTCAAATTAAGGAAACATCCAGTTTGACCAAATTTGATTGGTCGAGGTTTAGGTTCCCATGTGAAGGCTATTTGAGCATTTAGAAATTTTATTATTTTATGATTTTTCCTCAAATGGGGCATGGTTTTTTCCAAGGTGGTAATTGCATGTTGTTTTGGGAAACCATAGTGGTTCTATCATTCACAAAATTCTATATATTGATGCCTTGTAATTGTGAGAAGTTGGATTTTCAGGAGTTGTAGTTTAACATAACAAGATGCTATCGGATTGAGCATAGGATTGAAGACTCCATTGTTGCAGATTTTTGCATACAGAAAGCCCATGTGTAAGGGAGCTTGTGAGCTTCCACATGTTGTAATCCCATTTCATATTTGTTGCAATAAAATATTGTTTTCCTTCTAGCATATGTTGTGCAAATTTGAGTTGTGTTGTGAGTTTTTAGATTTGTAAGGGGAGTACCCTACAACAATGGTATCAAAGTAGGATTTCCTGAGTGTGTAGATAGATCATCAAACATGAAGTAGTTTGCACCAGGACTTGTGGTTGTGGGTCTTATGCCAAGACCGGTGGGTGGATAGAGTAAGCACAGTGAAGAAGATGGGATGGGTCATGAGGAGACCCTTGGTAATTCCATTTTTTTAAAATATTAGGAAGAAGTGGAAAATAGGAAGCACCACGAATAATTTGAAAAGCTCCAGGATGAAGTAAATGTATTGGAAAAGAAGATTAAAGATGAAGTGATAATATGGGAAGAGAGATATGGGAAGAATGTTCTCTTGAAAGAGGACATTGAAAATAAGAGCGAAAAGAAAGAGTGTTGCAACCCTTTGGTAAGTGTTGAATGTAAGGATGAAAATGTGGGAGAAGCCCACACAAATGGAGAAGATAATGAGAGACAAGTTACAACAGTGGTGAGTGTCAGAAGCAAAAGTGTTGCAACAGTGAGGCTTGAAGAAATCCTTGTGCAGAAGGATGAAAAGGAAGACGAAGAGAAAGAGGAAGGGGATAAGGAAATTGTAGTAGAAGTATGTATTATTAAAGGCATAGTGAACATGGTTGTAGTAGAGGTAGATGATGAAAAGAAGGATACAAAAATAGTTGAGTATCCTTTGGAGGATAAGAAGAATGAAGAAAAGATGAAATAGTTCATAGCTGAGACATGTCTTTTTGAAGGCATGATGGAGGTGAAGTTGCAAGTTGTAGCTATGGTAAAAGAACCAAGCAGTGAAAAAATAATTTGTCCTTTTGAGGACATGAAGATGATGGAGGTGATGAATGGTGAACACAAAAATGTTGCAGTTGAAGGTGAAAGAGAAAAAACTATAGCAAAATAGGTAAAATTTGATTGTAATAATTGTGAAGAATGTGTTAATTTGCATTTATTTGAGTTTGAGGTTGTAGAAAGTGTGGAGATGTTGATGGTTGAGGTGCAGCCTGGGAAAAACCATCATGTTGGTATGATAAGAAGAAAGATTGAAGAGGAGAACATAGGTGCAAAAAATGGAGTCATAGAAATATTTAATTTCTATGATTTTGTTGTCACTACAAGTATGAGTGTAGTGAATGAACATTGGTCAAAATTTTCTTGGAGGAGGAGGAAAAATTGTAGTGGGTTAATTCCCACAAAGGTGGAAGATGAAAGTGGAATTTGATGGGAAGGATCCCACAAGTAGAGATAAGGAAGGAAGCATTAGGTAGAGGTGGATGGTTTGTGGTGGGTTGAGTCCCACAAGAGAGAGTACAAGAGGAAGGAAGAAGGGGATGCAAATTTGTTGGAGGAAGATGGCGAGCATTCTGAAAAAGTGCTTGAAAAGAAGAAAAAAGGAATTATTTTAGGGTACCATCTCAACATTGGAGTATGTTTCAAGTTTCTTGCAACTTGAAAGAGTAGTTCTACTACTCAACCCCACTTTTTGATCCTATGCTCACAAAATTCCTACCTGGCATGTATGATTCAAGAGCTAATATTTAGGAAATTAAATAATTTCAAATTTCAAAATATTATAATATTCCCATATGGAAAATTGTAATTATAATTTTGTAGGCAAATTAACTTCAGTAAAGGTTACAAAAGTATCTTAGAGGAATAATCTAGCCTAGGTGTCCATTTCAATGTGTGGACCAGTTTACAATACATTTCCTTGCATGTTGGGCACCTAATCTTGCATGTTGGTGCATGTTCTTGCATGGAGTCATTAGAGTTGTTGAAGATTAAGGAAACATCCAGTATGACCAAATTTGATTGGTTGAGATTTAGGCGCCCATGTGAAGGCTATGTGAGCATTTAGAAATTTTTATTATTTTATGATTTTTCCTCAAATGGGGTGTGGTTTTTTCCAAGGTGGTAATTGACTGTTGTTTTAGGAAACCATAATGGTTTTCTCATTCACAAACTTCTTGTAGTATAGGAAAAAGTATCCCTTTTTCACACTTAATTTGGGAATAATTAATAATAAAATGAGCTTAATTATGCCTTAATTTAGTTTTGTAATATGTTTTTCATATTCATGGGCCTTTTTAAATAAAATGGACTTAATTGTGCCTTGTTTTTGGTGTTGTAAGGTGTATCTTTACACTTTCACATTAATCTAGGGCTTTATTAATTGATTGATGCTAATTTTTCTTAATTGGCCTGTTAAATTAGATCAAATCTGAGACTAACAGGATTCAGGAACAGTGAAAGGACTAAGGTCAGAAACTTTAATTATGAATTTCAGATGCAAATTCGGTTTTCTGAATATTTCTCTGAATGTAGAATGTGCAGGGTGCAGAACATTGATAGATTTCGATGACTGCATATAGAGAAAGGTTTCACATTTTATATATATTGGAGAGACCCGTTTTCAAGAGACACGTCTCTTGAGAGGACATGTCTCCATACTTGGAGACACGTCCACTCAAGGGACGTGTTCCTTTGAGCGCAGGGTTTCCTAACCAAAGGGACACGCCTCTTGAGAGGACGTGTCTCCACACTTGGAGACACGTCTGCTCAAGGACGTGTTCCTTTCAGCATGCAGATTCCAGAACCATACGAGATAACCAGTGCCAACAAATACGCGCCCATACACAAGGCGACAATGATTTCAGAGGTTTATCAATGCGTATTTAGTTCAACATCTATTGAAATCGAATACTTATTTCCAGAAATATTAATGAGAGATAGATCTAACAAAAACAATGATGATGCTTATAGCAATCATTGTTATATATCAGACCTAAGCTATTATTCATCAACACTCCCTCTTAGCTTAGGGAAGATATTTCAACTCAAATAAGTGAAGATATCACCTTTACACGTGATATCAAAGATATGTTTTATCAAAGTTGTCAAGTCTCATGACACAACACATCTTCATTATGGTATGTGCACTAACATCAAGTCACATGATGTCTACCATAATTCATGGCATATCCATGGATATAAATATCCACCATGATTATCTCTTAAGGATCACAATGATCTACAAATGATATCAAGTCCCATGATATCAACCAAGGTGTCCAAGAGATACTATCATGACATGTCCATAGATATCAAGTCACATGATATCTTATCATGATAGATTATCATTGTAGAGTCGTCACTTTACAATGTCAAATACAAGTGTTCATTATTAAAAGATCGTCACCTTTCAATAATGTACACAGGGGGAGTAGGCCCATAAAGTCATGGAGTCACACACATGACAAAAGAGTTTACACATTTAAACATCTTTATATATATATTAGTACAATTTGATAAACAATTTGAATTTCAAACATAATTAACAAATTACATTTCAACCATACCAAGTTTCTTCCTGAAGTGCTCTACCTTGATTCGGGAGAGAGGCTTGGTGAGAATGTCTGCAGTTTGATCATTTGTACTAATATACTCCAACTGAATTACTTTCCTTTCCACCATATCTCTTACATAATGATAGGGGATCTCAATGTGTTTAGATCTATCATGAAAGACAGGATTTACAGAGAGTTTGATACAACTCTGATTATCACAATGAATAATTGTAGGATTCAAGGGCTCACCAAAAAGTCCCACAAGCAATTTACGAAGCCAAACTGCTTCTCTTGCTCCCATTGAGGCTGCAATGTATTCGGCTTCTGTTGAACTCTGTGCAACTGAAGATTGTTTTCTGCAAATCCAGGAGATCATAGCTGATCCTAAACTGAAGCAACATCCTGATGTGCTTTTTCGATCAGTTACATTTCCAACCCAATCTGAATCAGAGTACCCATGTAGATCTAGTTGATTCTTCTTGTAAAGAAGACCATATCCAATAGTGCCTTGAAGATATCTCAAAATATGTTTCACAGCCATTAAGTGAATTTCCTTAGGTTCACACATGAACTGACTGAGAACATTTACTGCATAGCAAATATCAGGTCGGGTGTTGACCAGATACATCAAGGATCCAATCATTTGTCTATATAGAGTTGGATCTGCATACTTGGATTCTGCTGCTGCTTCTTTCAACTTGTGTAGGTTAGTTTCCATAGGTGTAGACATGGGTCTACAGTCTAACATCCCAAATCTCTTTAGAATATCAACAGTATACTTCCCTTGATTTAAAATGATACCATCAGATTTCTGCCAGACTTCCAACCCCAAGAAGTAATGTAAAATGCCCAAGTCTTTCATATCAAATTCTGAAGTCAGGTCTTCCTTACATTGAGTAATAAGGTGATCTTCTCCTGTTATTAGAAGGTCATCAACATATAAAATTAGAATTAACATATCACCTTTAATTACCTTAAAATAGAGATTTGGATCTGCATCATTCTTTGAAAATCCTAGTCTTA
Source organism: Sequoia sempervirens (assembly GCA_007258455.2). Lineage (NCBI taxonomy): Eukaryota > Viridiplantae > Streptophyta > Pinopsida > Cupressales > Cupressaceae > Sequoia > Sequoia sempervirens. Next base: position 167,303,938 of record VDFB02000003.1, on the reverse strand, counting down.
GAAGATATTTGTCAATTCTTTCATACCAGGCTCTGGGAGCCTGTTTAAGTCCATATAGAGCTTTCTTTAATCTGCATACATGTGAGTCTGCATTATGTATCACAAAGCCTTCAGGTTGCTCTAAAAAGACTTCTTCTTCAATGGACCCATTCAGGAAGGCAGTTTTCACATCCATTTGATGGATCTTCCAGCCTTTAGATGCAGCAATAGCTATTACTGCTCTCACAGAGGTGTACCGGGCAACAGGTGCAAAAGTTTCTTCGTAATCAATACCTTCCTTTTGAGAGAAACCTCTAGCAACAAAGCGTGCTTTGTGTTTCTCGATACTGCCATCAGCAGCATGTTTGATTTTGAAGAGCCATTTGGAAGAGACAATAGATTTGCCTTTAGGTCTAGGTACAATATCCCATACATCATTTTTTAAAATAGATTGATACTCCTCTGTCATAGCATTTTTCCATACTTGACACTTCAAGGCTTCCATAATGCTGGTTGGTTCTGAACTAATGATCTCATTCATTAAGGCAACATAGCTTGAGAATCTTTTGGGTATCTTACTTTCTCTAAAAGTTCCTTTGGGTGCTGTGTAATTCTCAGCTTCCTTAATCATCTTTCTAGCCCAAAGTGGTCTTTTCTTGTTGTTGTCATAAAGATTCACTTCTGGGATAGATTGGTTTTCATTTAAGATTTCTTCAGAATGCTCCCTCTGAATCTCAGGAGCAAGATCCTCTTCCATAACTTTAGTAGAATCTTGAATTTCTATGTCATTAGAACTCTTTGCCCTTTTGAAAGCAATGTCTTCCTCAAAGATGACATCTCTACTTAGTTCAATTTGATTCTGACCTGAGATGTAAATTCTGTAAGCTTTTGAGGTTTCACTATAGCCCACGAATATCCCTTTCTTTCCATTAGGTTCTAATTTAGATCTCCTTTCTTTCGGTACATGAATGTAGACAGGGCAACCAAAGATCCTTAGGTGACTTATGTTAGGTTTTATACCAGTAAATGCTTCTTCAGGAGTTTTGTTGTCTAGATGAGAATGGGGACATCTATTTTGAATGTAGACAGCTGTCCTAGAGGCTTCTGCCCAAAATGAGGTTTCTAAATTTTGATCAAACAACATTGCTCTAGCAGCTTCTACAATAGTTCTGTTCTTTCTCTCCGCAACACCATTTTGTTGAGGATTGAAGACTACAGTAAACTCCCTCTTAATCCCAGCATTTACACAAAATTCCTTGAAGATTTCTGAAGTGTATTCCTTCCCATTATCTGTTCTTAGAGTTTTGATTTTCTTCCCTGAAAAGTTTTCTGAAAGAGCTTTGAATTCCTTAAATCTTTTAAGGACTTCTATAGACTCTTTACATTTAAGAAAGTATATCCAAGTTTTTCTAGAGAAGTCATCTACAAATATTACATAATATAAAAAACCTGCCAAGGAAGGTACCGACATAGGTCCACATAAGTCAGAATGAACCAGTTCTAAAATGTTTTTGGTTTTACTCAAACTGTTTTGGAAGGACCCCTTTGTATTCTTCCCTAGGGCACACCCTTTGCATGCTCCTTCATGAATAGGATTCAGTTTGGGTAATCCTGTTACTAATTTTTCCACAGAAGGTAGGGCACGAAAATGAATATGTCCTAGTCTTCGATGCCAAATTTCATTTGAATCAGAGGTCTCATGAATAAGGGCATGATTAATGTTAGTGCACAGCTTGTAGAGATATCCTTGTCTTATCCCTATAGTTAGAGCTTTCTTTATGGTGGAGTTCTTTGGCCACGCTAGGACTTTTCCATCCATAAAGGTGACCCTATATCCGTTGTCTTCAAGAGCAGAAATGGATATGAGGTTCCTCTTTATTCCTGGTACAAGTAATACTCCAGTGAGTTGAAGAGAGAGGCCAGAATTCAGATTTATGGTGCAAGTTCCAACCCCCTTGACTGGATGTGCAGAATCATCCCCAATAGTTACTTCTTCTGTGGTTTCTTCTATCATAGTATCTAGGTGTTCTCGGAATCCTGTGATGTGCCTTGAAGAACCACTATCAATTACCCAATTATTGACTATGTTTGATACTTGACTTGATAATGCTGAGTAGAAAACAAATTTCTCAGAATCATGTTCTGTATTTGTCTTTTCCACTTTAGCAAAGGAAGCCTGTTGTTTTGTTCTATCAGGGCACTTGATTGCATAGTGTCCGAACTGATCACATCTGAAACATTGTATTTGGGATATGTCTTTCCTTTTCTTGGAAGATCCCTTTCCATACGAATTCTTCTTTCTCTTGAAAACTTTCTTCTTGCCTTTCTTAAGAGAATTTGTGTTTAGTACATGGATATCCTCATCTATAGGTTTCTGAAGTTTTCCTTTTGACATCAGTCTTGTTTCTTCCTGTAAGCAATCTGTTCTCAGCCTATCAAATTTAGGGAGATTAGATCTAGCACTTATACCTTGGACAAAAGACTCCCATGAGTTTGGTAGACCATCTAGAGCTATAAGAGTTAACTCCTTACTGTCAATTTGATGACCAATTGTTGACAGTTGATTTCTTAATTCAGTGATTCTCATGAAATATGAATTAACAGATTCTCCCTTGTTTATTTGAATATGATTAATTTGCCTCTTTAGAGAAAGGGTCCTACTGGTGTTGTTTATTTCAAAGGTGCTTTCAAGAGATTTAAACATAAGGTATGCAGTCTCATGTTTAGACAGAATATGTACTATATGGTCCCTCACAACATCTACTATAATTTTCATGGTTTTCTCATTGTTCTCAATCCATTGAGATTTATCCAGATCATCCTTAGGCTCTAACTGGTTTTCTTTCACAAATGAATCTAACTTATTCTCTCTAAGGATCATCATGATTCTAAATTTCCATGATATGAAATTGTCTGCTCCTACAAGGCGATCTTCAAATCTAATCACACTTGACATTATGAAGAATGTGAAGAAATTTTGATTCTGAAGAATGCAAATTTTCTTGAGCAGATTGGAATTCAGATTTTATTTGTATTTACTCAACCTGGCTCTGATACCATGTTAAATTATATCAAATCTGAGACTAACAGGATTCAGGAACAGTGAAAGGACTAAGGTCAGAAACTTTAATTATGAACTTTAGATGCAAATTCAATTTTCTGAATATTTCTCTGAATGTAGAATGTGTAGGGTGTAGAACATTGATAGATTTCGATGACTGCATACAGAGAAAGGTTTCATATTTTATATATATTGGAGAGACCCGTTTTCAAGAGACACGTCTCTTGAGAGGACGTGTCTCCATACTTGGAGACACATCCACTCAAGGGACGTGTTCCTTTGAGCGCAGGGTTTCCTAACCAAAGGGACACGCCTCTTGAGACGTCTGCTCAAGGACGTGTTCCTTTCAGCATGCAAATTCCAGAACCATACGAGATAACCAGTGCCAACAAATACGCGCCCATACACAAGGCAACAATGATTTCAGAGGTTTATCAATGCGTATTTAGTTCAACATCTATTGAAATCGAATACTTATTTCCAGAAATATTAATGAGAGATAGATCTAACAAAAACAATGATGATGCTTATAGCAATCATTGTTATATATCAGACCTAAGCTATTATTCATCAACATGGCCCCTTTAATTCAAATCTAAACTTAATTAAATGCAAATTCTGAGGGATAAAACCCGACATTCATAAATGCTATTACACAACACTTAACTTTGGAAGATGTGTGTCCTATGTAAGTGACCTAGGACCCATTCACCATAGGGTGAATGGGTCCTCACTTAGATTTAGGACCCTATTTTTACATAATGTTTAACACTAACTGGTGTGTGTCCTAGGTATTCACCCTATGGATAATGGGCCCTCACTTAGACCTAGGAAACCCCTTTAAAATATGTTTTTGGCAATATTTTAATGATTTCAAATATACAATTCAATGTCAACTTGTGATATTTGAATTCATGTTAAGATATGTATAAATAAAAGGTTATTTCACCAAGTTTCATCCTAAGATCTCCTAGCAATTTTGATGAGAGCATCCTTATAGCAAAGTTTATGATCAAGAGCATCCAAGAGAATTTTTAAGGCATTCAAGAGTAGATTTGTAGAATATTATTGCAGCAATCAAGATTCATTCATCATGTCAAATATTTCTTGCATCATGCATGTTGTTTGAGCTAATATGTTGATGTAGTATTCAAGATCAATTCAAGCATATCAAAGGCATTGTTTCACATCAATTTTCATGATCAATATCTACATTCATTGATACCACTTCATGCTAGTTTACATATTTTTTATCCAAGGTTTCAAATAAGGTTTGGTGAGTTGTCACATAGATTTTTTCATTCATCATTCCTTCATGCTTTTCTATTTCATTTCAAGGTTTAATTACCAAAATAGGGTTTGACCAAGGCAAACCCCCATTCCATAACAAAACAACATTTTTCTCCCTTTGATGTGTGATTGCATATTTTAGGTTGAAGATCATTTGAAGAGTAAAATTGAAGAAAGTTGCAAAGTTCCAAGAAAATTTGTCAAATCACAAAAAATATTTTACAAAATTATTTCTAGCTGTTTGACAGTGAACACCTAGAATCTGGGAGTGTAGACTGAGCAGAGTAGAACCCAAAAACTGATTTTCAGAAACCCTAGCTAGGACCCATTTTCCATAGGGTGAATGAGTCCTCAATGAGCTTCAAAAGGTGAATTTTGATGAAAGGTAAGCAACATTTTCCCCTTTCTAGACCTTCCTTTTGATTGTTGTTTCAGTTAGATTTAATTACTGCTCTTCATTTGCATCATATAACCCCTACATTTTTAATGAAACTAGAAAAATGGGTCCTTTGTGGTTCATCAATCCTATTTTGGTGAACCCACCTACCCTATTTTTTGTTGTTTCATTTTGGTGAACCTGAGTTTGATCCTTGCATTTTTTGATTTTGGAGTCCTTTTCATCCTAGATTTAGATCTTGCATTCATTTACATCTCTTTGCATTGGATTAGGTCTCATTTAGGGTGTCTAGTTTGCATTCAAATTTGTATTTTATTTAAGGGTTTTAGGGTTGCATATTTTTCATTCTTTAAATATGAAAAATTAGTCATCTTGCATATCATTTTACATAGCATTCATTTTCATTTGAAAATTGAAAAAAAAATGCATATCAAACTAGCTTTTCTAGGTTGTCATTTTGTCACATTTTGCATTTGCATTTCATCCTTATTTTACAAAAAAATTAAAGTTGAAACTTGTTGTATCAAACTAGAATTTGGAAATCACTAAAAAGCACTAAAAAATCTATAAAAAATTATGTCAAAAGCCTCACCTAGGACACATTCACCATAGGGCGAATGAGTCCCTGATCAGGGTCACATTCTAATTTTCTAGGCATTAAAATATTCATTTTTGCATTCCTGTTTGCTATATAGCTTAATTTGATAAAGTTAGTGCATTGTGTGATTTCAAAATTGCATTTACAAGACTTCATTTTTAGATTTTTGCATAGTGTAATCATAAAATTACCTTGTTTAGAATCTAAAAATTGTATTCTAGATCATTGCATTTCCCTTTACCCTCTTTCCATTTTGGGTGTGTACACTAAGTTTGTGAAGTATTGTATGATCTCTACAACTTGGTGTCCTATTAGCAATACTGTTGTGTAATGTATTTCGAGACTCATGTCATCCTGTAATACACCATTCACCGTGGATCTTGGGTTTTCTAACTCTCTTTCTAATAGTGTTGATAATCAACCCCCTATGGATCATAGGATGCATACCTCATTTCCAATGACTTCCTTACCTACAACCAATGTGCATGATGTTGTTCATATCCCACACGAAAAAATAAAAAGAATAGATGAAGGCCTAGAAAAGTTACAATACTTTGTGCTTATTGAAAACATGGACATTAGTATCATTTCTACTTTACAAAATATAAGGAAAATGCTTAAAACTGAACATGGAATATAAATTTTCTGTAGCCTCGGTTACTTCCTTCATGAGAACTTAAACAATCAAAATAATGATAACATACATGCCTCAGTCAACTTTATTGAAGCTAAACCTCATACAGGCCAAACCAAAATGCTCCTTGATATTGCTTTCTCACAAAATGACATAATCAAACATGCACCCGATGGTCCTCTTTACATAGCTGGAAGAGTCAATGACAAGCCTACCAATGAGATATTAATTGATCCCGTCTATGTAGAGAATGTGATCACTAAAGAATTCCTCTTTGTGCATGAAATTTATCAAGATACATATGATAAACTGAAAGCATGGATCAAAATGCATAATGGTTTTTCTTTTCCTACGATGGGCTTGATAAATCCCCCTCTAAAAGTTGGACCAAAAACATTAAATTTCTCTCACCATCATCCTGTTGTCAGACCAATTTTGTGTGAAGTTAGGCTACCCATGGCTTCACTCCATGAATGCCATCCCGTCAGTTGTGCATAATTGTCTAAAGTTTCCCTTTGGAAATAAGATCTTTACTATGCGTCATAGTGGCTTTAATCCTATGGCTTCCCATGGGAACTTTTCACTAGATTTCTTTTGGCCCGAGCTTATTGAACCTATTAGACCTTGCAAAGGATTCTTTTTCAAATCATATAAAAAGTTTAAGGCAAAGAACATAGCAGAATTATCCCTTAGAAATATGCCTCAACTTGTGATTGAGCCTCCTATCCTTGAAGAAACCGTACTTGAACAAAAATCCCTTCCAAACATCCAAGAGTAGCCTAGCATTTCCTACAAGAGACCATGAGACAATCAAAACAATCTCATTGTGCCTCCTAAAATCAAACAAGTTTACAAAGCTAAAGAAAAAGTGGTTGAGAAACCTCCTATGGTTCCTTTTGTTCCTCCCCTACAGGAAGAAAATAAACCTATGGTTGATGAACCCACTCCTACACAATCACAAACCAACAACAAATTGCAAATAAATTGAAATGCTAGAGAATGTAGGCATAAACGTCGTGCTATTACTCATATGTTACAAAATAAAGAAGAAAAGAGAAACATAGAAAATCAAAATCTGAACTTATCTCCTGCAAGGCATGATGTCTCTTCACCCTCATCACAAAATAAACAAGGAAAAACTTCTATGGATATTGTCATTCGACCTCCTGTTGTGATTAATTTAGATGATGACATTGACATTGAAAAGATTGATGAACAAGTGCATAATGAGTTGAATTCATTGTTCTCCTCTTCTATGAGCTTAAATGAAAATTCTCCTAAAAAGTGTTGAACTTGGCGCATTTCCTAGTTTGGCACTTGACATTGTCCCTTTGGCTAGTTGTCTGCCTTCCGTATATATCGAACAAGAATGGGATGTAGATGAACTGCTAATAGGTTGAATCATATGTGCCCTAATAGTATTTTTCTTTGTTTTCTTTATCATGTTCCTTTATGTGATTGTATGTGCATAATGTGATCCCTCGTAATGTTCTATTTGATGTATCTCTCTCTTTTTGTGCATTCCTCTATATGTATCTACATTCTTCTCTATGTCGTAAATTTTTTATCTTTTCTTTGTCTTGTGTTTTCTTTTGGGGGACGACGCAAGGCGTCGAGACATTTAGGTCTCTTTCATGTTGAACCGAAAGGATTTTTCTTTGTTTTTGCTCTCTTTGTGTCATTCTTCTAGTTTTATGAGTATTTGGGGAATGATGAAATTTTTGAGCTCTATAACAACATTGTAACAAAGACATACTGACCCCGAATCCATAGATCCCTTATGTATTTTTGGGGGCAACCCCTCCTTCCTTTTTCATGACATAGCTTCATTTTAGAAACATATGACTTGGCATAGGGCTTTCTGAGTAAAGCTCTCATGTCTTAGGATTGAACATTGTCTATTTTAAAGAAATTGCTCACAACAATGGTGTTAGAAATCACTTTAAAGTGGGGGCATACACTGATAATATCTTTCAAAAATTCTCATGTTTCATGTTGTGATTTTATTTTTTCTTGTGATGCATCCTTTTCTTGGTGGTGTCATTGGGTTTGATGTTCTCCAAGAGTGTGATATCTCTTAGCGTACAACTTTCCTTTTAGTGGTGATGTGACACACTACATTCCCTAAGTTGTAAACCTTTTACTCTTGACTTGTCCTCTCTTGGAGATATTAAGCATGATGTTCCCTAAGAATAAGACCTTACATGAACTAAGAAAAATACCTTTGAACAATTTTTTTTTACTAGCATTATTGTTCACAAGTGTTAGCATAACACAACTTGTTAGACTTATGAAGCTTGAAACCCTAAATTCAAGGCCACCGAGCATAACACACCTTGCTTTCCTGTGGAGCCTTTCCTTGTTCATAGGTTTTTAGTATACCACATCTTGTTAAGCCCTATGAAGCTTGAACCCTAAATTCAAGTGCACCTAGCATAACACAACTTTCTTTCTTGTGGAGCCTTGCCTTGTCTTGTGGTTCCTTATTGAAGTTATTAGGAGGATAGCTTTGATATGGTATGGGAGCCTAATATGATTCTTTCATTTTCCACTCTTTTGGGATACTCACCTAGTGGAAAGCCTGAGGTTCCACTACCTTGAAGTGAGTGCGGCAAAACAACAAAAGTGATGGCTTAGATGTGTTCCATGCCCATCAGACCGTCTAGGCTTGGTCTTCCTGGTCTTTGATGTTGTATGATTTTGTATCTTTGTCATTGCTACATACATATATTTCTCCAATGTCTACTTTAGCATGAGTTTGAAATGGAGTCATCCTCTCACTAAAGTGGGGGAAAAATGTAGTATAGGAAAAAGTATCCCATTTTCACACTTAATTTGCGAATAATTAATAATAAAATGAGCTTAGTTGTGCCTTAATTTAGTGTTGTAATATCTTTTTCATATTCATATTAAGTTTAGGGCCTTTTTAATTAAAATGGACTTAATTGTGCCTTGTTTTTGGTGTTGTAAGGTATATCTTTATACTTTCACATTAATCTAGGGCTTTATTAATTGATTGAGGTTAATTTTCCTTAATTGGCCCCTTTAATTCAAATCCAAGCCTAATTAAATGCAAATTTTGAGGGATAAAACCCAACATTCATAAATGCTATTACACAACACTTAACTTTGGAAGATGTGTCGCCATAGGGTGAATGGGTCCTCACTTAGACTTAGGACCCTGTTTTTACATAATGTTTAACATTGGCCGATGTGTGTCCTAGGTAAGTGGCCTAGGATCCATTCGCCCTATGGAAAATGGGTCCTCACTTAGACCTAGGACCCCCCTTTAAAATATGTTTTTGGCGGTATTTTAATGATTTCAAATCTACAATTCAATGTCGGCTTGTGATATTTGAATTAATGTTAAGATATGTATAAATAAAAGGCCATTTCACTAAGTTTCATCGTAAGATCTCCTAGCAATTTTGATGAGAGAATCCTTATAGAAAAGTTTATGATCAAGAGCATTTTCAAGGAATTCAAGGGAAAATTTTTAGAATATTATTGTAGCAATCAATATTCATTCATCATGTCAAAGATTTCTTGCATCATGCATGTTATTCAAGCTAATATGTTGATGTAGTGTTCAAGATAAATTCAAGCATATCAAAGGAATTGTTTCACATGAAGCTTCATGATCAAGATCTACATTCATCGAGGCCACTTCATGCTAGTTTGTAGATTTTTCATTCAAGGTTTCAAATAAGGTTTGGTGAGTTGTTACATAGATTTGTTCATTCATCATTCCTTCATGATTTTCTATTTCATTTCAAGGTTTAATTACCAAAATGGGGTTTGACCAAGGAAAACCCCCATTCCCTAACAAAACAACAATTTTCTCCCTTTGATGTGTGATTGCAGATTTTAGGTTGAAGATCATTTGAAGAGTAAAATTGAAGAAAGTTGCAAAGTTGTCAAAGTTGTAAGAATTTTTTTCAAATCATGGAAACTCTTCTACAAAATTTATTTCCAATTTTTTGACAGTGAACACTTGGAATCTGGGAGTGCAGACTAAGTAGAATAGAACCCAGGAACTGATTTTCAAAAATCCTAGCCAAGACCCATTCACCATAGGGTGAATGAGTCCTCAATGAGCTTTAAATTTTACTTTCGGTGAAAGGTACACAACATTTTCCCCTTTCCAGACCTACCTTTTGATTGTTGTTTCAGTTAGATTTGATTATTGTTCTTCATTTGCATCATATAATCCCTACATTTTTAATGAAACAAGAAAAATAAGTCCTTTTTGGTTCATACATCCTATTTTGATGAACCCATCTACCCTATTTTTATTTGTTTCACTTCTATATATTGATAGGGTGTTGCCACAATAGTGTGTCTCACTTTTGGGATGTTATGATTTTTGCCTAAAATATCTTTTTTAAGAAAAAAACTAATGATTTAAGCCTTGAGAGGTTCCGTATAAAGGGTTTTAATTGAAGAGGGATAGATAAAACCCCCTTAGATCAAACCCCCTTGTATAGAATCCCTCTAGTATTAAATCATACCCACAATGGAGTCTCCTTCACACCTATCAAAATGATGACAAAAAAACACTTTTTCTTTACCTTTTGAGGGATCAAATAATTCCATTTAGAAATTAAATTTTGCAAGATTTTATCCCCCAGAATGATCTTTCCAACAAGTATAGTTTTGATATGTTTTCATTTTATCATGTATTTAATTTTCAATTTTTACTAACATAGATTTTTCTCTAAACATTAAGCTATTCATTTTGTAGAGGTGGAAAAATAGTAAACCATTATAATTTTTTTTTCAAAAAATACCCTTTCCCTAGGTATTGATGTCCTTGTTTTGCCAAAAAAAGGATTTTGATATGTACACAAGTTAGGTTGTACGACACACACGTATGTCCAAATTATAGTTTTTGATAAGGAAAAGTAGGTTTTGAAGGGACCCCGAAACCCTTTACAATGGAAAAAAGCTGCAAGAAAGACTAAACCAATAAAGCCTGCAACCCAAAAAAAACCAAAACGTTGACAAAAAAAATTAAGCATGAGACCCATCAACAAACCTAAAGCAAAACATCAACAACAAGGTTGATCAAGCAAAAGAAACAACAAAGCTACAACATTTTTTCCAGAAGATTAACCAAGGCCATATTTTCCTCAATGACCCCCTCGTGCATCTCCATAACATCCTTGAGCTCCTCAAATGAAATAGCAGCCCACTTCTTGGTCTTGCTCCTTGTTCTCAAACACAATCCATCATTCACATCCTTTTCCACAGCTGGAGCAGTATCCTCATTCTTCTCCACCAAATTCGAGTGATTCAAATCCTCCATAGCCTTTTCAATACCACTCAACTCTAGGGGTTTACCTGTCCATTTAAAGGTTTTCTCATTTAAAACAGAGAGGCCCTTAGTAGTCAATTTCAGGGAATTATTACTAATGTTAACTACAGTCTTTAAATTGAATAAGACAGCTTACTAATTTTGTCCTCAATGTTAACAAATCTCTCCTCAAAAGTCTTATGGACTGCCAATTCCAGGGAAGTAATCCTCTCATGAATATTACCAAGATAGACAACATCCACAACAAGTTTATCAAGCATAAAATTCATGGTTTTGACCTTACCTTTAATTGCCCATTCCTTCTGGTTGCTATGCACTAGCGCCACACAAACATCTTGCCAATTCTTCAGCTGGACATTGAGCTCCTTAACTTCTGAGAAAAGCCATTTAACTAGTGAAAGCAAGTTGCAAGTTCCATCCTCATCCATCCTACATAATATTCCCATGTTAACCTCATCCCAATTAACATGAGGCGCAACTTGAGAATCAACATTCTGAACGGGGTGCTCCCGAGCCTCCTCTTTATCCTCTATTTCTTCCTCAATAGGGGAATCCTCCACTTCAATCACCTCAACTTTAACCTAATCCTTATCCGACATATTCACCAATATCGCTAGGATTTCCAGCCACTTCACCTTCACATCACTCTCTTTAACCTGCTTAGTACCAATAGGAGAGTCTAGAGTAACCTAGTTAGGGTCAACCCCCTTCGAACAATCCAAATCTTCAATCCCCTGAATATTAACCTCCATAGGCTGCATGGACCCTGGGAGGCCTTTACCAACACCATGACTATCCTCCACAACAAGGGAGCTCTCCAAAACCCACCTTACTAGGGCCTGAGGAATGTTTATCAACATAAACAGGGGACTCCTCCACAACTTTAGACACCTCCACCTTCTGCTTGACATAAGTCTTATCTTTCCTGGGGCACTTTTTCTTCCCTTCGCACTCTTCTTCCCAGATGACACCATAACTTCCTTCAACTCATTATCCATTTCATATCCCTTGGACCAGGATTTAGAAGCTTCAGAACCATCCTCAAACTCACCATCCTCCTCCAACATCTCCTCAAAATCCTCATCCTCATCCTCATAATTCCCTTCCCATTCCACCACCGAATCACTAGTCTCATAGCCAGATTTTTTTGTACCCTTTTTACGGGCTAGAGTCTTAGGGGAAATAGGGACCAAATTCATCTTTATGTGATCAAACATGAGATTCATAAGGCCTTCATGGAGAATAACCTTCTTGGGGTTCTTTCGATGATCCTCAATACTATTCTCCATTGACAACAAAAGATAAAAAGGAAATGAAACCAAAGCATTGTGGTGGAAATGATTCAAAAGCATGAAATGGTAGCTAGAAATTACAGAATACCTACCCTCCAAGGTGAAGTAATGCATAATGGCCAGAGCTAAATCCCTCCAAAGTGGCTTGAGAGATTTGTGGGCATACCCACCATTACCAACTTCCCTGAGCTTCTTCTTCTCATCATATTTAAAAAAATTTGCAAGGGATTTCTTAACCCCACCTCTGTCTTTGTAGAATTTCCTTCCAGTGGAAGGAAGACCAGTCACCCTAGCTATGAAATCCTCATTAATATTAAACTCCACACCTTTGTATCGTAGAATCCTACTACTCCACCCTTTAACAAAAACTCCATCACTTCACGGTTCAGACCTTGGGGATTTAGCAAATATGGGCTTATCCCACTCTTTTCCAGTTGCTCCCACACAATCTCATTACTCTGGAACTCCTCACAAGAGCTCAGCTCCACTTTGCAATGAGCTCCTCCCATGGTGGGATGCAAAAAACAAGACACCACCAACACCTTAATTTTCTACAAAGACAAGATTAGGCAGACTAACCAAAAAACAATGCAAATAAGACCCACAAAGCGTGTGAGCCTGCCATACCAAGTACTGCCTAACCTATGCATCCAGACCATAATAATATAGAAATCTAAAAGGAAATTATGAGAAGAGCAGGTCCAAGACTCTACGTGCAAAAACTAACTCAGAACAAGAAAAAAGAGCCTTTCCCCCAGCTTTACCACCTTAATGACATAACAACTGGTCATTATTGGAAATGATCTTAAGGTTAAGTGGCAAGGATTTAAAATCATCCCAATTATTTCAAGCCACAACTCCCAAATTAGCTAACCCATCAGCCAACAAGTTAGCTTCCCTAAATACATGAAAAATTCTAATCACATCAAATGAATTGATGATGGAAAGAAAATCATTAATACGATGGGCAATTGACCAAGATGGTGGGAGATTCAACATAAGACACTTAATAACATTAATAGAATCCCCTTTAAACCAAAGTTTGGAGACCCCAAATTTTTTTGCCAAAATGAGGCCATGATAGGCTGTTGATGCCTCTACAAAGTGGTTTGTCTGGGTTCCCAAAGGGAGCGCCATTGCAGAGAAAAAACTACCATTCTCATCACGTAACACTCCCCCATAACCAGCAAGTCCCAGATTCCCCTTAGAAGACCCATCGAAGTTAACTTAAAACCAACCACAAGAGGGAGCCTTCCACTGAACCCCGTCCCTAGAATCTTTTATCTTCTTCACCAGACTAGAGAGGTCACAAGAGAGATTCCATCTTTTTCCCACTAAAAAATCATGAGAAACAACCACCTTGATATTGGAAGAGGGGATCACCAAGAATTCAGAAAGGAAATTTTCCTTAATAGATTCACAAATTTTAAAGGCCAGCCTAGAGGGTGACAGTTCCAGTTGATAGAAAACATGATTGTTACGTTCCTTCCAAACTCCCCATGCCAAATGTGACAAGATAAGAGACCACAACATCGAGAGAGCCAGATTAAGAGTAGGAGCCACCCACTAAGACCAAAAGTTAGAGAAAGTAGCAGAAAACACTCAATCTAAATCCCACAACTAAAAAATATGAGCCCTCACATCCCAAGTATAGCTGTAGCCAACCACTAGATGATAACAATCCTTAGCAGATTATTTACATAAGAAACACTTGTTCGGTAGAGACACCCCTTTTCACAAGATTATTAAGAGTTAAGATCTTATCTTGACATAAAAGCCAAAAGAAAATATTAATCTTAGGCTAAAGCTTCACATTCCACAAATGACCCCAGAAAGGAGGGGGACCAACCAACCAAGTCTTAAAAGAGAAGGCCAAAGAAATAGAAAAATTTCCATTGGGGGTCAATCGCCATACCACATAATCATCAGGAGAATCAATAGGGATATGAATCAAAGAGAGAAACAAAAAGAGGGCTTCCAGATCCCTATTAACCAAATCAAGTCTGATCCAACTACCATGAAGGATATAATCAGCCACAAAAACACCCCATTCCCTCATACAAAAATCTTTGAAAGGGGCCGCCCAAGGTTAAAAAGGGGCCGCCCAAGGTTAATCCTTCAAGGGACTGTGACGAATCCACCAATCATCCCAGAACAAGATCCTCCTACCATTTCCAAAGACCCACTGTAGGCCAACAACCATAGTCAAACGAGCACGAAGCATAAAGTTCTAGAGGAAAAACCCTTGAGGAGGAACAAAATTCTCCCTAAAAAAATCTCTAAATTTATCCACCCCCTTAAATATTTCAAAGAGTAAATCACAATCCATTCTTTTTCACTCACAAGCAAGTTCCACATCTGTTTCGCCATAAGGGATGAATTAAAATATTTAAGCTTACATAGGCCTAAGCCACCTTGGATTTTCAACTTGAAAACCTCCTACCAGGACAACAAGTGTAATATTTTCTTCTCCTCCACCCAAGATCACATGAATCTTTTCTGAATACCCTCAATCTTTTCCCAAAACCTTGTAGGAATTTGGAACAAGCTTAAGGCGTAAATTGATTTTTTTTGTAAAGTCGACCTTATTAACTGAATTTTACCTACTTGGCTAAGCAGGGTACCCTTCCAACCAACAAGCTTCAAATGAAACTTATCAATGATACCATTCCAAAAGGAATCGGGGACACCATTAGAACAAAGAGGAAGCCCCAAATAGGTTGAGGGGAGCTCCCCAATACCACAATCCAAAATACTAGAAATCTTCAATTAACAATGCTCTAGAGTATTAAGAAAAAAAGAAGTGCTCTTAGGAAAACTCACCTTCTGACCTGAAGCTGCCTCATATTGCTGAAAAATAAGATGAATAGATTTAGCTATAGAAATAGAAGCCTCCACAAGAATAATAGTGTCATCAACAAATTTTTGATGAGAGCAACAAAGTTGACATGAGGATGGATAAAGACCTTTGAAGGCCCCATTAGACACCGCCTGAAGAAGAAACCTGCCCAGAGACTCCACCATAATGATAAAAAGAAAGGGAGAAATAAGATCCCCTTTCCAAAGACCACGAGAACTTCTAAAAAAGGCAGAGGGCGAACCATTAATAAGCATAAAAAAAGGAGAGGAGATTAATTCCCACACCAAATGCAAAACCCGGTCTGAAAAACCAAATGCCTTGAGAATGCTGCTAAGGAAACACCAATTCACCCGATCGTAAGCTTTTACCAAATTCAACTTCAAAATGAGCCTAGGATTCTTGTTAACTATAAGAAAATGGATGTTTTCATGCACCATGAGAATAGAATCCAAAATCTGCCTTCCCAACACAAAACCATTCTACTTAGGCGAGATAATATTAGAAAGCACCCTTTGCAGCCTTGAAGGAAACACCTTTGAGAATATCTTATAAATGGAATTACAAAGATTGATAGGCTTGAAATCACTAAAGAGCTCAACCCCAGGCCTCTTAGGAATTAACACTATAAATGTGGAATTCAATTCCTTAAGAAGCTACCTACTCACAAGGAATTCTTTAGTGGCATTCATAACATCCTTCAAAATTATATCCCAATAAGACTAAAAGAAAAACATTGGGAACCCATAAGGTCCCAGAGATTTATTTCCTTCAAAAGAGAACACGGCCTTCCTAATCTCCTCATCTGACGAAATACTAGCCAAGACCCTATTTTCCTCCTCCAACACCAAGTTAGGAATAACATTAAGGAAGCCCTATTGGTAGACATGATCTAGAGGATGATCCTTCGAGAGAAGGTCCTCATGGAAGTATCGAGCCACATATCTTATTTCATCACCCTCTTCAAGAGAAGAATTATTCACAACAATTTTAGATATCCTATTAGAGGATCTATGCTTCAAAGTCGTAAGATAGAAAAACGGGTATTTTTATCCCCACTTCGAAGCCAAATAGCTCTAGACCTTTGCTTCCAAAACTCGTCCTCCCTAGCCACAATATTATGCAAACTAGCCAAAAGGACACTTTCCTCTTGAAGAAGTGAGGAATCAGACCTAGAAGCCTACATTCTTTGCTGCACAATATCCAGTTTATCCTTAAGCTCTGATTTCTCCTAAAAAATGTTTCCAAAAGAAGCCTTATTCCACTAAATTAGGTTTTGCTTAACAAAAGAAAGCTTCTTAGCAACTTTATATATGGTTGACCCATCAACATTAATATTCCACCACTCAATATTTTTTGAACACAAGTCTGGGTGGCTAGTCCATATTTTTTCAAACCTAAACAAAAAAGCCTTTTTTCGACCAAAAAGCTTAGCATTCAAGGATATAGGAAAATGATCTGATCCGAGCCTAGGAAGAGCAGAAAGAGAACAAGCATAAAAATGCAACCAATTAGGAGAAATAAGATCCCAATCCAACTTGACCTGAATAAGAGCATAACCAACACGCCTATTGGACCAAGTATAAGACACCCATCCCAAATCCAATTCTAGTAGAAGATTATCATTGATGAAATTCACGAGATCAAGACGACTATCATTAGCCACTTGAGATCCCCCAAACTTATTAGAATCATTTAGCGAGGTGTTAAAATCCCCCATCACCAGCCAGTTCTGAAAAGAGAATTAAGCCTTAAAGGTATTCAAACTCGCACAAAAACTCTTACAAGAGCTTTTTGCATTTGGAGCATAGATATTCGACAAAAACCAAGAGAACTTATCCCTGAAGCAAAAAAATGAAGAAGCAACATGATTCTGAAAAGAAAACAAGTAAGAGCCAACACCCACCTTAGGATTCCAAAACGTTGCCACCCCACCAGAAGCACCATTAGAATCAACAACCTGACAACCACAGTCCTTAAAAAATCTATTCTTAATTCTTTCAACCTTCTCCACACTCATCTTAGTCTCTTGAATAAAAATGATATCAAGATGATAATCTCTCACAATGTTTACAAGAAGATCCTATTTATGAGGTTTAAGCAATTAGAGGCTTAATGAAGTCCAATTTATTAAGGGATCCAAACATAGTGTGAAAATGTAAAGTACAATTTTGACACTACATTTAGCCCCCACTTTAGTGAGAGGATAAGTCCTATGCTCAAAATCACACTAAAGTAGTCAAACAAGTGTTAAGAGAGGTTTAATTGTACAATTGTTGGAAAGACAAGACAACAAAGGTCAAGGAGGATGATCAAGCCCCCAAGATCTAATATCTCATGGAAAACCAACAAAGGCACAAAGAGACACATACTTGTGTTAAATATATAGCAGAAAGACAAGATACACAAGCATACAATACCAAAATTAAAGAAGAGAGAGGAGAGCCGTGGATCAAGCCTCGACTATTTGTCCAAATGGTATGGATCAAGCCTTAGCTTTTTTTGGCAGCATCTTAAGGTCCTAAATTCAAGTTTTAAGTGTTGGCTTGTAATGTTTAATTTTCAAAAAATTAGAAACTTATTTATAAAAGCAATGTCCTTTTATCAATTCAAATCCTGGAAGCATCCTAAGATATCTAGATTTCAAGAGCAACTTCACAAGAGCTAAGATTATTGTCAAAGGTGTTCAAGAGTAGATTTCTCAAGCATTTGTTGCAACATTCAAGATCTCAAGCATCATGTCAAAGTTATCAAGCATCATGCATGTTTTTGGAGCTAACATTGTGATGTAGGTTTCAAGTTTCATGTAAAGATTCAAGCATCAATATAACATCATCAATCAAGCCATTTCATGCAAGATTAAGACCTTGGAGAGATCTACTTTTCAGTCCTTCAAGGGTTTCAAATCAAGGTTTTGGTGAGTTGCAACATAGCAATTATCCATTAATCATTCCTTCCATGTTTCATTATTTCAATTCAAGGTTTAATTACCAAAATGGAGTTTGACCAAGGAAAACCCCCATTCACCAAAAACAAACAATTTCTCCCTCTTGTGTGTTTTTCACATCTCAGGTTGAAGAAGGATTGAATATCTATTAAAGAGAAAAATTGGAAAAGTTGTCAATGTTGCAAAGTTTTTCAAAGTTGTCGTCAAGCCATGAAAACTCACTTTCAAAATTTATTTCCAAATTTTTCGACTGTGAAACCCAAAGGAATCAGAGTGTAGACATAGCTGTGAAATAAGTTTTTCAGCCCCTATAGCTGGATCCATTCGCCTTGGGAAAATGAGTCCCAAAGGACACTCAACAACAAAATTTTGGTGAATGGTGCAAAAATACTTAACCTTCTCAAATTTGTCAGAAAGCTGCAGGTTTCATTAGATTAAGGTTTAATCTTCTGATTTCAAGTGTTACTTTGCATTTTTTGGTTTATTTACTATTTTTAATCTTTCTCCCAAAAGTGTTGTTTCAACAAATCTACCCCATCCTAGATCATAAGGAAAATAATAAGATCTCCTTCAAGGTTGACTCACCTAAGGGCTGAAAGTCAACCTTGGCTTAAGGGATCTCTTTTTCCTAATGAGATAGAGGAAGATAGGTGCATTATACCCCATTTTACCTTTCTATTTGTAGTAAATAATTGGTGAACCCTCATTTTAATATATGAACCTATTTTTCTATGTTTCATTAAGATGCATTTATAGCATCAAAATTGCATCATTAACTTACATAGGCATCCTAGGTGTCATTGAATTTATGCTCATTGTCTCCAATCATTTTTATCTAATAGTTGAATTAACAACAAGGGTTTAACCAAAGAAGAACCTTATTATCCTAACAAACTTCTTAATGCATGCATATCGATACCACCCTTTTCCAAACATAGGTTTCAAACGTAAAGGTAGGCAGATTCAAGGGATTGATTTTAGTGATATTTATTTCTACATGAAAATATAAGATCCATGAGAATATAACTGTACTGAAACATCAAACAAGGAATTTGTCAACCAAAATTTGTTCTTCTAAACATTTCCCAAGCATTGATAAATTAATAATTCAATTGGTGGTATTTCTCATAAGGAGTTTTCATCAAGTTTCATTCTAACTATTGTTGTTTTTATTTATTTTTGAATTCAAGAATTTATTTTAGTAACATTATCAATCATAGATCATAAATTTTAATTTTAATTGACTGTCTTTCTTTATTATTTACTTGCACTAGATTTATTTGGAAAGATTATCTATTTTTCCATTTTAATTTGGTAAATCTATTTAATCCTACACCCCCTTAGGTCTTATCCTTATAGTTTATTTATGATTTCATATTTATTTTTAATATCTAAGACTCTAAATTTTTAATATTATATAAGTACCACTTCCCTTGATTTATCATTTTCATTATTTAGGGTTTGTGTATTGATTATATACTAAATTCTTATCATCATCCTACTTTTCCCTTGAGAATAAGTCCTTGCCTTAATCCTAAAATTATTACAATATAGAGAGTCATGAGATATTTATTGGTATGATAGATAATGATTATAATGAAGTAACTATTTTTTTTAATTCTTGGTACACTTGGAACAAATAGATATGCATGAATTTTCTTTCTAGATGTAAATTTACTTTTGAAAGATATTACTAATTTAGGTAGTGTTATCTCTCCTACATAGTTATTGATATATTTTGGTTTAGAGATTCTTCAAGGAATTGGTTCTATGGTTAGTTCATCTTCCCTTTCCCCCAACCAATATTTTTCCTTTGTTGCCACTTCCCCTACTTTTAATGTCTCTCATGTTATCCCTATTAAAGTGGTACCTACTACTTAGGTTCCTTCTTCTAGTATAATAAGTAGTTCTCATCTTATAAGTATTCCATCTTGTTCTTACATCCCCTCAAATAATTTGGTGTCTTCATTACATTTCATTAGTTTTACACCTTCATCCCGCCCCACTAGTTTCATCCCTTCATCTTATCCTACTAGAGTCATTCCTTTCTCTTATCATACTAATGTTATATCTCCATATTATTCTACTAGTGTCATGCCTAATAATATAATCCCATCATCTTATCCTACTAATGTCAAATATATGCCTCTTAGTACTCATCATACTTTTGATCCCTTGTAATATTTCTCATGTTCCCACCACCACTATTCCTATAGCCACTCTTGATGCACTATTAAGTTGTCATGTGAGGATTACACCCTAACCGAGTATAAAACTCAACTATCTTGTGAAACATGGGACCATATTCAAGATGTGGGTTGCCTATGGTGAAAATGAACCTCCAAAGTGGGCCGGTTCCCTTGATGGACCTCCTAAAAGCTTGTTGATTTGATAGGAAAAAGGATAAGAAAACTAAAACTGAGATAAAATGGACCTAGCAAGTGATGCACCAATGATGAAGAGACTTCGTACTTGTTGTTCTAACTCATAATTCCTCTAAAAAATTGCTCTATTCTATGCACAACTCAATTTTTTGACAAACTCATACAAAAATGTTTGAAGGGGAGGTTATGTTTTAGGTTTTTTTGTAGGAAAATAGTGTATTTTCACAACTAAAAACTATAAAAATAGCTAACTCAACCTATGAACTACCTATTTTTTTCATATTCTTGCATGAAAATAATTTTAAATGATACCTAATTCAAGGATTCAATACTGAAATCACAAAAAGATAAATCAAATCATTCATAATACACTCCACACAAGAAATTTGAGAAGGCAAAAAGCTACTTTTTATTGATAAAAAGGAGTTTTCTTGTACACATCTTTAAGAAAATAGTTGAAACTACATGAAAATTGTTGCTCTATAAATCTCAAAATGTGTTACAATCCTTCTCTTTTGCATAAGGAAAAAAGAGGAATAAAAGAACTAATATAAAAAGAGCTGAATGCTTTGTCTTATAAAATACATCTTTAGCTAACTAAGGTTGGAACTTGTCAAAGATGTCAAGTTTGCATGATGAGTTGAATTGGATGTGAACTAGAAGTAGAATCGTGCAAAGCTTGGCGATGAGAGTTGACTTGACCTCTTTGACTTCTTTGAACTTTGTATGATCCTTGAAGTGTTCCCCAAAACAACTTGAATTGATCGTCTAAAAAAGCATGGAATTGATTACAATTGATGTCATAAATCAATTTGCCTGAATTCTTCAACTTGCTAGGCGTACAAGCGAAAAAGCATCTATTTGAGGACTCCAAACTACCTCAAATTATATGATCTTGGCCTCAAACTCCCCCATAAATTTAATTATAACCATGAAGGCTTCTAAAATAGGCCTAAATTACCTCTAAGTGCACCAAAATTGAGCATGAAAGACACTTAACTTGTAATGATCTCATGAACGTCCTTTGCAATGATAGGCATGTGATAGGTGATATGAAAATAATTAAATCCTTCAAGTTTTCATCCATTTTCTCTATTTCTAGATGTATTTATGACTGTCCTCAATAAACATTTATGATTTTTCTCAATTAGTATTTATGACTATCCTTTACCATTTATGACTGTCCTTAGATTTTAATGAACTCTTCCATGGAACCTCAGTACTTTTTATGAAAGCTATAATTATTGTGTTATTAAAGACTCACAGTCATGTGACCATTGCAAGTATAGGCCATTTCTATGTCATGTGATTGTCTCTTGTATAAAATCTGCCCTGCTCATGTATGCTTTGATAGTTGAATGATTCTCCTTGATCATGGTGGTTGTCCTTTAGGAATGACTGTCCCATGCTTACATTTAATCTACTCCTTTACTATCCTTGAGAATAGTGAATTTCATGTTGATTTTGAGAGCCAACCATTATGATTTTGTTGTCTCCTAATTGTTCTTTGAAAACCTCACCTAATGCCTCCTCAAACTCCGCCCTAGCTTCCTTTGTAGGGATTGTCAATATCATTATTTGATTGCTACTATTGTTATTCTAGAAAAAACTACCTTTTCAACAACCATATGACATCATTGTCATGTGGATTGACTTTCCCTTTTCATGTTTTGATATTGCACAGTCATTTACTCTTTTCAAATCATTGACCTTACACCTTTGATGATGAAGAGTGCTGCTCATGATTGTCCTTAAGATTGTTAATCCATCAAGCATTGTTTTTCATTATGTTCACCTTCATGACAATACTATCCTTGACTTTATTATCTAATAAACTTCTGCTCTTTTGACTACCATGATGCATTTCATTGATACGACTGTCCTAGGTAGTAAGGAATTTCCTCTTTTCATGGTTGTCATCATAAGAGACTATCATAGATTGTTAAAGGTTTCCTTTTATCACTTTTCCTTGCTGTCCTTATGATGACTATTTATTATCTTGAAATCCATACATGACCACACCTTTGAATATACATTTCATAATCATACCTCATGCAAAATATTATCACTGTCCTTTACCATAGGATTTGCATCTTCAAGCTCCTTGAGTGGACATTGATTCTCTTTAACCCTTTTGTCATTTGAAGATGAATTTTCAAGTCTCAAAGCTACTATCCTAAATAATAGCATAATGACTGTTAACAAACCCTACCATTGTCTTCTTTTCCTTTTGAACATATGAGTGTCTCTTTTGAACTTGATATTTTGTGCATTGGGTCTTTCATGTCTTCATTAAAAACACTACCCTTTATAGTGTCAATAACCTATTGTCCCTTGTGTACTTTTGCCCCTTTACAAAATGGTTGCCATGTTGATCTAAAGTTCACCCTTTATAGTGTTAAGAACTTGTCCCTTGTGTACTTCTACCCCTTTGCAAAATGGTTGCCATGTTGATCTAAAGTCCACAAGGGAAGGTCTAACATAGGTCTTCCCTCCTTTGGTGATCTCCTTTAATCTTGACATAGTCCAATTAATACATTTAATCTAGCCTTTTTAATGACTGTGGCCCTTATTCTTCTTGAATCAATTGTCTGTCCTTGGATTACCTTTGACTGTAATCTCTTGTTTCTCTCATCTAGATATCCTTTATATATTATGTTTGAATACACTATCATATAGTGAGTTTATTACCTATTTGGTCTACTTCCCTCTTATGATAGTCCTATACAATTCATAGCAAAGTCTAAAAACTTTCCAACTACCCTCTGTACTTGGATGGTGACTTTCTTTTGGTATCCTTCCTTTAGGACTTGACTATCCATTTGAAAAATGACCATGAGCTTCCATATAAATTGGTCAATTGCTTATGGTCTTCATCTTTCATGTCCTTCCTTCATAAGGTTTCCATAACATAAACCACTTTCCATTAACAAAGATATTTCTTCTTTCCACCTTGATGATTCACATGCTTGTTGAAGTTACCGTGTTTCTACTTGCAAAAGGACTTGCCTCCATTTGACCGTTCTTTATTGCTTATTACTCATTGTGGTTTCAAAAGTTTCTTGGATATTGTGTCTTGTCATACGTCTATGGGATTGTCCTTTGAAACCTTGTTATGGGTTTTATTCATGCATAATTTAATATCAATCAAAAATTAATCATGAATTCTCTTAACTACCATTTCACTCTATGTACTTTACTCTTGTATGATCATTTGGCCTTATACAAACTTTCATAAATTAATGCATCTTTTGCCTTGGGTTTCTACCACTCAACCTTAAGAGCATTTCCATATGCTTTATGGGCATCTTCTCTTGGAGGCACTGATACACAAGGAATCTCTTTTGATATGGTTTTTTTTAACTGTGATCTTTGCTCTTTTAGGATTGTCCTCCTATTTGCAAGTTTATCCCTCACTAAAAATGAAGGTGGTCTTTGCTTTTGCCTCTTATAAGACTGCCCTTGTTTTGGTTTGATGACATCTTCTATCTCAAAGGGATTGTCCTCATTTTGATTTTCCTCTTACTTGATCATCATTATTGCTTATAACCCTTGTATTTTCATATCATACCCTTATGTCTTTTAGTTGTTATTTACTCTTCATTTGATCAAGGACTATCATGCTAACTCCTCCAATTCCTGATAAGACTAAACTCTATACTAACTCATACTCTATCTATCCTTTTAAAATTTTCCATTCATGTAGATTGTTGCTCCTCTTTTATGGACTGTCACTATGCTTGTGAAAAGACTCCTCACACTTATCTATATGAAATGAATGTCTTCCGTTTGATGTGCAACTTAACTATGGTTGTAGGTTGCTGCAGCATAACCTTTGATTTCCCCTTATCCATACTGTCATTCCTCATGGAATTTGAGGTGAATTCACTATCTTTTTCATGGTTTATATTGAAACAATGTCTTCATCTATTAAATCATAGTGACCTTGTGAATGGAATGTCCTTATATCAAGAGTGAGTTGAATCTCATGCATCCTATGTCACAACTATCTTTTAAAGGACTGCCATTTATTATTTGAGGTCATTGATATTTGCCTTGGCTTTTAGACTTTAAATGGATTGTCATTTTGAAAATTTTCCACTATGGAAAGTATGTGCATAGTCCACTAAATGATGTCAATTTTCCTTTTTATTGTTGTCCTTTCTTGACTATGCTCTAACATGTGGACTTACCTTTGATATTTGTAAGGTGATTTCCCATTTTTGATGTGTGATTGTGCTAAATATTTGAGCTCTTCCCTCCTTACCCTGAAACCATAGGTTTTAGCTACTGTCATCACTTGAAACTATCTCAAAAACCTTGAAAACCTAGTCCAAGACACTCCTTCTCACACTCCCTAGGGTTCAATGCATAAGGTAATATTGTGACATTTCTTCAAAAGAATCATCTTCAAATCTTCCCAAACATGACTATGAGAAGACTATCTTTTGATAGATGAGGTCCTTTGATGAAAATAAAATCCTATACCCTAGGTGAGCTACAAGAAGGCAGTATGCTGGGATCAACCCTTGAGGGAGCCGCATTTTCCTCCACATATTGCAATTTTGAGTAGGGTTTTGACTTTCTCATGCCTATTATTCTTGCTTTCAACCTTTTTTCTTTTTCTCATGAAAATTAAATAAAGATGAACATAAAACCTATTGTGTATGCATTCAAAAGTGTTGAATGAGAGTTAAAATACAAGAAATAAAGGATTTATTAAGTGCACCTATCAATATGAGCCCCATATCTTCAAGTTTGCATGGATGGACATGGTTAAAAAGCTTAATATCTAGCTACTACTTGTCTTATGCTCTTCATGGTGAGATAGCTCTTGAAATCTCCTCAAAATCCATGCAAGATCCTCTTGAAACTCCTCCTTTAGTAGAAAACACAAACCCTAGCTCCTTTTACGTGATTTTTTTTCTAATTTTCTCCTTTTCTCCATTATGGTGCCCAAACTTAGAGTCTTCTTCTTTTATTTTTTCATGCAACTTCACTTCCAACTTGAAAACCTCTTTTTTCTTTTTTCCCTTTGGCGTGAGTTCTTTTCTTTTAATTTTCATGCAACTCTTTAACTTGGTGTGGAACCTTTAGATTGCCTTTTTAAATGTTGTGGAAACCTCATATTTGTTTTTAAAGTTTTAACAAAAAAAACTTAACCAAGATTTTAAATAATGAAAACTTTAAAGTTCTTTTGTTGATCTAAGACCCAAAAATTTATTTAAATGAGATATTTAAATAATGCCAGGGGTTTTTAAATAAAAAATGGACCACAATTACAAAATCTTGATAGATTAGATAATAAGATTGGTGTCATGCCTAGTGTTGGCATCCTTTTTGTATATTAACACTTAAACCTAAGGTTTTTATGAAGATATGAGTAGTGTGACAAGGTTTTATAAGTCATGGAAAAAACCTATAAAAAATTAGGGTTTGGGAAAGGACAATAAACAAGAGGATTATAAAACTCTTTGCACTTTGAAACTTTCCAAGCTTGGGAGGGTAATCTCATATATCTTTTAAAGAATAAAATATTTAAGAAAAATTATATGAACTATCACACAAAGATGAATCTATATTGAGTACAAACTATTGCTCTTAGTTGAAGGCTACTATGCATTGGTATTGTATATCTCTTACTTAGACAACTAGGTTAAATGATGCAGCTTAGGACGAATATAGGTCATAAATCCCTTAAGATGTATTTAATGTTATTTTCTTACATCACTAACCCAGTCTAATACATTATCAAACAATTATCTATGGGATTTAATAGTCATAAGAGAACAATAGTTAGAATATAAATTTATAGCAATGGACTAGGCATAGTGGCCAAGAAAATAAACTAAAAAAATAGAAACCTTTAAAATGATTTTCTTGACTTATAATGGTGTTGGTGGTTGGCCTTCAACAATTAGATCAATGCCTACTCTTTGAATATAGAGTCTAATTTACATGAAACACTAACGATAATGAAAATCCTAACTTTTAGATGAGTTTGATTTACTAGGATTTGTCTTGTAGATATCAAACCCTCAAATTCCATTTAAACCAATAATGCAATCTCTACTTAATAATTCATCAACTATTTTAAAGCTTCATTTAATACCTTGAAAACATTTCACACAACATACACATGCATGTAATGAAATATTTTACTATACCCATTGGATGCAAACTAACATATTTTTGATACAAAATATATCAAATGTGTATTTGGGGTTTCTTAGAATCCCCTATAACACTAAAAATATTACAGAGATAGATTGAAAAACAAGATGAAAATTATGTGTTATATTGATTTTTAAAAAAATACTTACATAGCCATTACAAGTTATTAGCAAACTAAAATTTCTAAGTTGTAGTCATATACATAGGTTATACATAAAATAAATCTTAAACTAGATGAGCTTTTCTAATATAGATGCAAAAAACCCAACCCTTTATAATGAAGATTGAACACCCTTACATAGATTTGTGAAAAAATCGTGGAGAACATAACCAATAGGGTGTGTACATGAAAAACATGTGATTTACATCACACATTACATCCTCTAGCCTTAAAAATTTCATCTGTAGGTCAAAAAATATGCCAATAGTCAATAAAATCCATCCTCAAAGATTTGTGGTTAAAATAATCACCAATCATGACCAAATCTACATGCAGAGAGATAGAGAAATCTATGAAACATATCAAGAAAAATTATCAAAGTGGTTTTAAAATTATATCCTTGCAACATTTGATCCTCTATAATAAATTCAATTGTCCATGAAATCTTCCTCCTTTGAATCCATGTGCTTAGAGCATAACAATGGTTTTTGGGCGTTCTTTGACCTTGGAGGACCAAATTAACCAATAAATGGAACCCTAACTAGTTTTATTTTTTACCATTGAAAATCACTTGAAACATACACCAACACTATGCTTAGCTCTCCTTGGGAAGTAAAAATATCATCACTATCAATTGTAAGTACTTTTTTGGCATGTTAGGACCTTTTTCAATGACCATGTGGATTTTTGAGCCATTTTGGTGAATTGATGAGAATATTTGATCTTTCCCTACTATGTGAGACCTTTTTCCTATCATGAACTATGTTGGAGGCTTAGAAATTTCATGCACTCATGAACTCTCTAATGTTTATAATTTTTTTTCCTTTAGATAGGTTCATGAACTTTTGAACTCATTAAAAATCAAAACTAGTCCCTTTTATTCTACATTTTATATCCTCCCCTTTAGCTTGTCACACTTTCTATGATTTGATGATCTATGCCACACTTTTAAGAGTTCATGAACTCATGAAATTTATAACATTTAGAACCTATCCACTTTCTCCTTTATCCCCTTTGTCACATTTTTTTGTCAATTTTCTCTACAACTAAACTTGGTCAATGATTTATCTAGTTCAAAAACTTGTGAACTCACCAATATAAAGCCTCTCCCTATCCTCTTCACTTACATATGAGGTATTTTGGTATTTGTGGAACCATGTTGAAGGTTTAAGGGGTTCTTGAACCATTGAAAGTTCTAACACCAACACTTTTCATTTTTTATTTACTTTTGGACAACCTTTTCCTTTATTAGGGTTTAGGGATCAAAGGTGATGGGGAAGCCATGCCAAAAGAGGGAAGTATAAATGCATAGCATTAGGGAGTTAATAAAGTGTTAGGATTCTAGGGATGGGGGTTTATAATTGACTCATGATTGGTCCCATTTTAGAGGGAACTTTGGTTCTCAAACTTTTATGGAAAATATATAAAATGTTATCAAGGGATAGGGTTTCAAAGGAACCAAGGAAAGAGTATTGAGGCAACTGGAAGGTCAAAAGTCTAAATCTAAAAAATATAAAAGAATCAATAGGGTTCAAGAGTTGAGCATACCTTGGAGCAAGTATCAGGATTAAGGGAAGTATGAAAACTCCAAAAATGAACATGTAGAAATTATTGCATTTGAAATAATATTAGAGAGTCAAGGAATGGATGGTAGCATAACCAAGTTTGAAAGTATGAAAAATAGGCTTTAGGAAACTTTCAAAAGGTGGGGGATTAGAATGTTAGGGATGATAAGGAACAAGTACTCAAGTTAAGGGAGGGCCATAACTTTGACTACAAAAGATAGAGGAATTTTGAAGTGTCAAGAATTAGGGATGACATGTGAAGTGTACTTTAGGAAGAGGAACTTTGGTGGGCTGATACTAATGAGTGGAAGGAATGGAAGGATGAGGAAGTTTGAAAGTCTAATGGGAATAAGACAATTAAGTTACTAATTTATTTTGAGGATAAAACTTTGGGAATGCCATGGAAATGATACAAAGGGAAGGATACGCTTGAATTTCTAATGCTATAAAGTATTGAAGGCAAATGACTAGATTTCAAATTTTTGAGGGAACAATGGAAATGGTATACTAGTTAAGGGATGCCTATTAGGAAAGATGTATTTAAACATTGCAACTACAAAATGTTACTATTTATAGTATATTTATATTTGAGCATGATTAGATTAATTTTTTTCCCAAAGCTACAGAATAGCCAAATAAATATGTTGGTAAAGTTTCAACCCAAGATCATGCTTTGTTTTTAAGATATTTAAAGTTTCCATTTTAAAAAACTTCAAATTCAAAATTGAGGCACTTAGAAGTCATTTTGGGCCCAAAATTAGTCATAATCGATGAACTAGGTTATAGCTTGATAGAGCACTTCATGAGATTTCTAACAGTTCAAACGATTCATCAATCTGACTCCAGAATTAAAAGTTATGGCCTCCAAAAGTTGGGTCTCATGAATTTGGAAATGTGAAAAAGTGTTGGATATAAAAAAGAGCTATAAGAGGAAGTTACACATGTTGGTGTGTTTTCTGAAAAATCATAGGGAATCTTTTATTAGACATAGGTTGGGTGCCACTTTTTTGGTGGTTTCAACTCATGTTAAATTGTAAAAAATATGATTTGATAGTTTTATTATTGTATCTCCTATATATTAGGTGCTTGAGATGGAGCTTGTATGTGTTGGTGTAAATAAGGTTATTTCCTAACTAGTCATTCGTGGGGAACTATTCACATGATAAGTTTACGTAGGAGTTAAGTTATTCCTAGGTGTCATTTCTAGAACTTAGATTTAATGGGGCTATATCTCATTATTTACTTTTAGTCATTTAGACATTTAACAATTATCTCATGCATTTAATTTTTTGCATTGAGCATTTAATGTTTGTTTCAATGGTAGTAGTCATACTTCATTACACCTTGCCTATATATTCAAGGTGCTTGTACATTGTATCATATATCAATATATCGAATCTTTCATCTCATTGTTGATCAATATCAATTCTCAATATTCATGCAAGCTCTTGTTATAACACTTTCTTGTGGATGGTATCTTTCTTAGTTTGTCCTTTGGAGACTGCAACTTCATTTGGGTTCATTAGCATTTCCAACATGGTATCAGACCTAAGGCCTTGTAAAGCACGTCTCACATTGGAGAGTTGAGCTTTTGTGTGAGGAGAGAATTTATTATAGGTCATTATTTGCATGAGAGCTTTAATTTCGGGCTAGTTTCCATCATCAAAGAGGTAGTTAATTTTTGGAGTAGATTGGGCCAGATTTGACTGGGACCATTGCATTTGAAAGGCCCAAAAACCCTTAAAACACCTGTCAAATCGACAAAATTTGACACTTTTTTTGAAGGGTATCAGAGGATTTTTGTAATGTGTGGAGATTCTATACGACTATACTGTACGTATCTGTATAATATGACAAAAAATGCCCCCCTGTGGTGAATTTTTTTTTTGTGGGTTCACTATTTATTATTATAGGGAATTTTTTAATTTATTTGGGCATATTAAAGTTTGGCATGTATTATTTGTGGTTTAAAAAAATCCATGGAAAAAATCTTTGGTTGGCAGACATTTATTTTATTGCAGCATTGTATGCAACATTTATTTCCTGTTGCCCCGTACTTTGTCTTTGTTTGCAAATCATTATCGAGCGTATTTATTGTTTTCAGCCCGGTCAAATCAACCCCCGCCTAAGGTTCTCCACCACTATGCCCTGGTCATATCAAAATCCAGGGGCTCTAGCTTGGAGGAGCGACACATGAACTTGTTGCCTTTCCATCACTCAATCGCTGCTCACTTGGCAACGAAATTTTTAATTTTTCCACTGTAAAACCTATGGTCATATCGATGATTGAGGGCTAGTTCCCTAGGACTTAATTTTTGCGACAAGTTAGCCTGTTAGCACCCAATTAGGGCCTTTTTTTCAAGCTGAGATAACTTTTGATCTAGGAGGTGAATTTTTCAAACAAAATATTAGTGGAAAGTTGATTTAGTTAGTGTCACTATGGTGAAGTCTATTTCTCAGTATTTTGCTATTTGATATCATTTATTGTAGCTTGAAGTGAATGTTCTCTTTTGGACTCCCAAGCTTGTATCTTTTTATTAGAATATCGAATTTTGGAGATTCCAATGATATTGAAAAGGTGATCAGGAGCTCTATCATTTAGTCCATGCACATTTTATAGATACAACCCCAGGTATTGTCTATTGAGTTTTTGCAATTTGTGGAATCTCCTTGATTACTAGGACATACTGCTATTTGGAGAAGTTCTATTTGTTAGGAAAGCTTCATTTTTGGTTGTGCATCATATATGGGGTTTCTAATTGCTGTTGAAGGTTAATGTCTTTGTAATTTTGGAGATTTATCATAGTTCATTATGGGGTTTTCATTTCATCCTTCTTTGATTATGTTGAAAAGGGGAAACTATAAACAATGGAGAGATGGCATCATAAAAAATATTCATTGGCTTCATTTGTTGCCACATTTGTATGATCTCGTTCCCCCTTCAAGTATAGCTAGTAAGAAATTTTCTTGGAATTGCAAAAGGGATCATAACTTAGGAGTTATTGGTATGAATTCTAATGATGACCTTTTGAATGCTATTTATTCATTGTGAGTGTTCTCATACTCTTTGGACTAAAATTTTGGAGATATATGGAGATACTAATACTCAACCATTCCAAAATGATCCTGTTTCAGGTTGTCTTATGCCTCTTCATTTTTCAGATAGGATACCTTATGATGATGATACTATTTGGGAGTTTGATTATTTGGAGTACTTTGAATCTTTGGATGAGGATGAAAAGGTTTCTTCAGATGCTCCTTCTCCTTCATAGTCATTTGATGTACCTTTACCATCAGAGATTCCTTGTGCAAAGTCATTGATTGAGGCTCCCATCATTCCTGTTCAACATGACCATTCATTTTCTATTGGTGATTCATTGAGAAATTCCCATGATTCATTGTAACAGGTATCTCATTGTCTTCTTGATTAGTATTCCTATTTATCAAAAAATGCATCCTTGTTTGTGGAGTCTCACATTTCATATTTGGAGGAAACATTTGAGGGGGTATCTCTCCTCTTTGATGACAATCATTGCACAATTTTTGTCAACCATCTTTGAATTTGGATCTTGTTCAACATCAGTTTCCGTATAGTCATGGTTTGTCATCTTCTTCATTGATATTGCATGTACTTGATTTGATTGTGTCATCTTCATCTTTAGTGGCCAAGGAGACACATGAGAAATTTTTAGAGACATCATCATACATATTTATGCCTTTTTTTAAATTCCTATCTAGAAAGGAAAGCACTCCTATATTTATACTTGGTTTTGTTTCTTCTGAAAGGGAGACAAGTTGTTTGTTGATATTGGTTCATGCTTTGTCTTTAGGCACTTACCATTTTTGCAGGTGATTATACATTGTGAGGGGCTACATAGTCTCTCTATTTACCTCTTATGGGGGGAAATTATATTGTATCCTTGTGATGGATATAATTATTGGGGGTATTGATGTTGAGGCTTCCATACATCACTTCTTCTATCACTTGTACATGATTTGCATTGCATCTCTTTTTTGGAGAAGAGTTTTGTCCCACAAGGTTTTCTTCTTTTCTCCAATTGTGAGAGATTAGTTGCATGATTAGTTGTACATGGGTACCTAACATGGCCTCATTTTTGGGACCCATTTTGCTTCATTTGTATAATAATTTCACTCCCTATGTTGCACTTATGGGGGGTGTTGGTGTGAATAAGTTTATTTCCTAACTAGTCATTAGTGGGGACCTATTCACATGATAAGTTTACTTAAGAGTTAGTCCTAGGTGTCATTTCTAGAAGTTAGTTATAATGGGGCCATATCTCATTATTTACTTTTACTTATTTAGGCATTTAATAGTTATCTCATGCATTTAATTTTTTGCATTGAGCATTTAATGTTTGTATCAAGGGTATTAGTCATACCTCATCACACCTTGTCTATATATTCAAGGTGCTTGTACATTATATCATATATATCAATATATCAGATCATTCATCTCATTGATCAACAAAAATTCTCAATATTCGTGCAAGCTCCTACTATAACACTTTCTTGTGGATGATATCTTTCTTAGTCGATCCTTTGAAGACTGGAGTTTCATTTGGGTTCATTAGAATTTGAAATAGTATGTGAGAGACTTATAGATGTTGATTTTCCTCCAAATATTTGGTTGGTGATACTCTTGAGAAATCTTGCTCTAAAAATATATTATAATTCGTTGATTTTTAAATAATACATTGAGTGGATTTTGGAGCGTGGGTTTTTCTCTCGAAAGAGTTTCCCCCGTGTAAATCTATGTGTTGTGGTATGAATGATATTTATTCTTATTTCATTTAGTTTTTGTATCTATTGTAAATTTTTTTTTTGCATAAACCTCCTCTCAAGGTAAGTGTAGGAAGTTGTTTTGCTACCTTAGCTTCCTTACAATGTGTAAATATTTGATGCAAAAATAATTAGAAATACTTGGAATATAAAGAATAAGGATTTCAATGGTTGAATGGAATCAATATGATGGGATGAAAAAGTCCAAAATCCCTACAAAAAAAACTTGAATTCGATAATAGGTTTTTAGGGTAAGAGATTAAGAATGTAATTATTGTAGTATGAATGAAGGATCAATTATGACACTTTGACAATAAAAAATGTTCAAACACATTAGCACATTTAGATTTTATGTGGCTAGAAAGAGAACTTCAACAAGTCTGATAGGCCAATAGAATAAAATCTTAACCAAATTTGATAAGGTTTAGATTGAATTTTCGAGATTGGTGGAAGGGTATGTTGTAAGGATCTATAATAACTTGATAGGTAAGATAATGTGGAGGTTGTTGGGATGACACATTAGGATGGACTACCCCAAAAATTTGAAACTCCAACAACTCATAAAACTTCAATAAATGACCCACATGAGTGACCACTTAATTTTTCTCTTTATACAAATTTTGAAGCATGATGATTACTATTGTCACTCAGAATTACACCTAGCTGAACCAGGGGTTCAACATTCTAGTGAAACAATGGAACTAACCTCAAGGTGTGGGACCTTGTAAATGAGGTTAGATCTATGGAGAAGGTCAGATTCCTTTCTAAACCAGGTGCAATGAAGGATGGTTCGACCCAACGCTTAAAGTTCTACACTAACCCTAAACTATGAATTGCAGGAGGAAAATGGAGAAAAAGAAATATTGAAAATAAGGGAAAAAGGGGGTGATGCACCAAGTTTAAGAATATTTCTTCCTACTTTTGATGCACAGGGTGTCAACTAAATTGTTTAAGAAACTCACAAAGTTCTCTACTTTATTAGATTTACAAGGGAAACATGAAGGGGTAGAGGTTACCCATAATCAACACTTTTACAACAAGCTAGCACGATTATGCACCCTACAAAGATGATAAAACAATGCATGCATAAATGTATCAAATAATACACAAGATACAAGCATAGAGAAGAGGTAAAATATAGGATTTTTTATTGACACAAAGGCATGGAAGCCAATTTTACAGTCACAAAATGCTAGAGTAGCATAAACCTGTTAGAGAAAATCCCAAGGAAGAACCCTTGAAAAATATACAAGTGTTTCCTTTATATTTCAGGCATAACTTAGTTGAATCCAACCCAAACCTAACCTCGTTAGGGTTAGAAAATAGAAAAAATCTCCTTAGATTGGGTTGAGGCGATTAGATCCTAGAAAATGTGTTGAAGGACGAGCCTTGGATGTGCAAAGACCTACACACCATACCCCTGCAATAAATGTTGACCAAAAATCCCTCCAAAATTTCCCCCACAAAATCAATGATCTGGTTATGGGGCAAGAGAAGAAGGACAAAATTAATCAATAAATGAGCATGGGTGCCCATGAAATCAACCACAACCATTAGGAAGTGCAATATATGCTATCCTCGAGCCTCAAAAATTAAGCAAGTAGGTGAGAAAGTCACTCAAGCATTAATGGCATCGGGCCCGAAAAGAACCTTTGTCTGCTTACAAAATAAATGGTTTGGACCCTCAAAAATGTGTCCTTATCAAAGGTCAAGT
Source organism: Sequoia sempervirens (assembly GCA_007258455.2). NCBI lineage: Eukaryota > Viridiplantae > Streptophyta > Pinopsida > Cupressales > Cupressaceae > Sequoia > Sequoia sempervirens. The sequence goes on along the minus strand of VDFB02000003.1, from coordinate 167,268,769 downwards.
GTAGAAGATACCTCATACCACTTACCTCCTGCTAAATATTGGAACAAAGAACAAAGCTACGAAGTCAGAGAGCTACTCTTCGTTGGATGTCGGGGATCGGGGGTTGGGTGTCAAATTACCTCATACCGATGAATGGTAAGAGGTAAGGTGAAACTCTAACCTACAAATCCTGAAGATCTTGACACTTAGCTAGATTTTGATGAAAGGAGTAGAGGAGTGAGGAGGGGGCGGGAAGTTGAGGGTCCGATCACTGAAGGTTGAAATGAGCTTTCTAGGATTGGGGGGAGGGGGGAGGGGCTATCTCTTACCGGGTAAGAGGAAAGGTGAGACCTTGGTGTCCAATGCCCAAAGGCAATCATTGGAAATTAGAGATTAAGAGGAGGAGATGAGGGATAAGTGGAATGACGATAGGCGATAAGAGGGAATACTGACCTCTGAAGCTCGAAATGAAACACTTAGGAAAATATTTAAAGGACTTAGTTGGACTTCGAGGGTCAGGTGGGAGGCTTATGACTTGCAAGGAAGGAGTGGTAAGGCCTAAAGAGTAAGGCCAGAGGTCAACACTCAAAACCCTTAGGAGGAAAAGGGGAAGAAGGAAGAAAAGATAGAAGATTGGGATTGATGAAGGGAGCATGCACGTAGGTAGGGAAGCGAAAAATTGAAAGCCCAAAAACTAGGACCTAGCCAAATTTAAGAACCTCCCCAAGGAAAATTCATGCAAGATGACCCATGTAGGATCTCTCAGATCGGTTATCAATGATGGGTCATCTAAGGGTGGCATGAAATGTCAATAATTATACAAGGGCCAATGAAGGGTAGAATTATATGGTTTTTTGAAAAAGAGACATCCCACTTATATTATCTCATATTGGTTATAAGAGGTAGGTTTATATAAAGTCACTATAACACATAGACAAGCATAACTAAATTTTTAATTTTTATGGGCATCCATGGTTGGGCTCTAACACCTTGTAGACCGAGATATAGATTATTGTATTCCACCATGACACACTCATCTTACTTTTGAGATGGTGAGTTATCTATTACTAGTTGGTTTTGTGGAACAATTCTTTAAGAAGCATAGTAGAAAGAGTGACCCAAATAACCATTTCTAACCCTTTAAAGCTACATCTTTTGATTATGTGTAGGAGGCTAGAAGTTGTTGGCCATTTTTTGTAACATATATTAAGGGATTTTTTTATAATATGGCTCTAATTTTTACCATATGAGTCCATTCATTCTTTTTCTAAGACAAAGCTAAATATTTTTTTAGTCAACTTCATGTGAATATGAGCTTGAAGACTATAGTTTCATATTTTTTGAGTGTACAAAAGGATCTAGTGTGGCGATTATTGATTGTGTGATTAAAGATTCTAGTCTTTATGTGTTAAGATAAAGTATCGCCTTCCCAATTTTGAATTACATAGTATATTTGTTTAAGGACATTTGTCATTGGGTGATCTAATAATAGTGTGTCCCACTTTTGGGCTTAAGTGGGACACTAAAATCAACATTTAAAACTAAAATCTCACTTTTTGTCACTTTTAGCAAGCAAAATGTTAAGAATTTGAAGATAATGTGAACTAGTAATTTTTAAAATTTTATGTGTAGATTCTAAATATATATTTTTTTAAAAATTGTCTCATTTTTAAGCATTTCTTAAGCACTTGTTTTTTATATTATATAGTATTCTAACTAGTGATATTTATTCTATACCATAATTTTTTTTAGAATGATTTAGTTCATAATTTCTTAAACATAGATCACTAACACATTATATCTTGTACTATGCATTATTTTTCATATTTTTTGTTTTATACTTATTTATACTTATTTTTTAAAATTTAGATTAATAATAACTCAGAGTAATTTTATTCTATATTATAATTTTTTTATATCCCTTTTTTTGTTGAAATAACGACATCAATATGGAGTGCACACATATTTTTCAAAAAAACATTACCTTTTTTTATAAAAAATCCATGTACATCAAACAAATCAAAGACAATCTTCGCTATAATGGTATTATGTTTGGTAAAAACCTTTGTTCACTAGAAAATAGAAAATAAGTGGAATATTTAAATAAAATATATTAAGAATTATATTGTTTGGAAAGTTTATTTGGAGGAATAAAACCTTACAAAATCTTATGTCATGGTGATCCAATTTGATGGTTCAACCCTTGCATCAAAACACATTTATGTTAAAACCTTAGTGACAAGTAGGAGGATGACATATGTACCTTCATTCGAGAATATTTCCTTTGTTTAAAGGTGTATTCATTCAAAGTTCCCTAGAATAAAGGATTTTGAACACGAAGCATTTAAAATAAAAAATGCCTTCATTTGAAGGTGCCAACCTTCATTCAAATTCTCCTTCATTGGAATGCCATGTTAAAACCATCTTAAAATAGAAGGTCCTTCATTTGAAGGTATTCATTCTTTTGAAGGTGTTTTACAACTTTTGGAACTTTAGGTTCACTTTTTTGCCCCATCCCACAACTAGGATACACTATTATGGAATCACCCCACCAATTTAGGATAATCTGTATTTGAACAATTATTTCTCTTTTATTATTTTATGTGGTCATATGAAAAATGCGAAATTATTATTGAATTACATTGTATTAAAATATAGGTCATCGTATGTTCCTTCTATGTCTTCATATCCTTCAAAGTTTCAAAAGAAAAGTATTTTTCAAAAGGGTAGTGATAAAAATGTTGAGATAGGTGTGTTGTACACCTTGCATAGTAATGTATTACTCTTATTTTGTTGTGGTGCATCTTAGGATGTGCATACCACTCTAGGATAGGAATTCTTGGGGAAACTTGTAAGTTGTTGTAGTGTCAAAAATTGCCACCCTTAAAAATTTCATATTATGTTTTGATCCCCTTTATAATTTATTGGACCTAATTAAGTCCTTAATTTCCTAAAATTATGTATTCCAAGGCCTATTTTTACCACTTTCTAAAGGATTGGAAGCATTGAATAAATGCAAATAATTGATGTTTTGATCCCGAAACTAAAAGTCTTGTAAGATAGGGCTAGTACCCATATGCCCATGGGCTTATGGGATCTCCTATATTGTTGGGGACCAATTTTTAATATGTTGTTGGTGGTATTTTAACATTCAAATTTCAAATTTCAAGTGTTGGCTTTTGGGATATAATTTTTGGGAAATTAGAACAATTGCATATAAATATCTAGTTATTTTATCATTTGAAATCTAACGAGCATTAAGTACACTATTAAGAAAATACTATTGTTAAGAGAAAATCAAGAGAAATTTTTTAGAGCATTATAGCAAAAATTCAAGATCCAACATCATGCCAAATTATATGTATGTTCATGTTTTGTGAAGGCTAACCCTTGTTGTAGGTCTCCAAAGCATTCATGTATTCAAGAAAGAAAGATCCAAATCCTTGAGGTGATGTGCATTACTTCAGTCCTTCAAGGAAAGGAAGCCATTGAAGGGTGGTGAGTTGCAACATTTTTTTATCTCATCATTCCTTCCTTTCAATTATAATTTCTATCATTAACATTGGCATTGTGGAAGTGAAAACACTAACAGGTTTTTGATTGAGGCAAGCCACTAAATGGCCCAATATTTTCTCTCTTTGAATGTGTAGTTTATAGGTTTGAAGAGGATTTAAGGAAGATTGAAAAAAATTTGTCTATTGTTGCATTCAAAGGCCTAAAATTTGTCAAGCCACAAAAACTCACCTACATAATTACCTAATGACATTCTAAAAACTCTACAACTAGGAAATAGAAGGTCATATCCAACATCAGATGGCTACAAAATCATTTTCAAGACCCCCTATAAGGGACCCATATGCCCCTAAGAATCTATGTCCTTCTCTGCATGCCAGATCCAAATTTTTATGACAAGTGCACATCATTCAACATTTCTCAGATTTGCTTGCAGTTTATTGTCTCAATCTGTGTATTTGTGGAATATTTCATTTATCATATTAGGTCATATATTTCAATTAGGTTAATCATTCTAAATAATTTCCAATCCATTTTCAAGGCCCTAAAAAAGAAGATCCAGGCCTGATTGGCTCACCTTTGTGGTTGATAGTCAATCTATTCACCTTGTTGATCTCCATTCTCAATGAAACTTTGAAAAAGGAAGTCAACTGATCCTAGGTTTAAACATTAAACTTAGGGTTCCCCTTTTTCTTATGTTTCATTTTGGTGAACTCGATATTTTGACATAATAGACCTTTTGAAAATTACATTCATTCACCCTAGATCTAGGTTTTTCATTGCATTGTATTGCATTTCTTATTTAGGGTTTCATATTTACATCATAAAAACTTGTAAAAATCCAAAAAAAATTGCACTTGACATTGCATCATAGCTTGTATTAGGGTGTGTTTCAGTCATTTAGATTATATTTTTATTCAAAATTGTATTCATAATTATTTAGTTTTATTCACATGTTATCATAAATTTTCGTTTGAATCACATTGACGAATTATGAAAAATAGTCATTGTCAAACCTGTTTGTAGATAGAAACAAAGACCTTAAACAACAACTCAAAATTTTAGTTTTTCAATTTTCAAACCCTTTCCAAGGACTTAGACGTCCCTAGGTGACTCTATCCTTGTACAGGTGCATCAAAAAACTTTTTCATAGTTGTCCTCTTTGTCTGCCTGGTTTGTAGGTACTTGCAGATCTTTGTTTTGAAATCAATATTTCACAATTGCATCAAAATCATCATTTTCAGGTCTTTGCATTTTAGAATCATTCAATTATTGCATTTCAGATCTAAAATTTACATTCATAACTTATTCAAACATCTTCAACATTCTTGCATACTTATATTTTACATCAAATTGGCATATAAACAAATTTTGAGAAATTACTTACTGTTACAATTGTTTGTAAGTAGAGTTAGAGTCATTAAACAATGTAAAAACCAGTCAAAATTTGAATTTTTAGAACCCTTATTGAAGACTTAGACACCCCTAGGTGACTCTATCCTATTTTTTGGGCATAAGCAAACTTTTTGTGATAGAATACTCTTAGGAGACTTTGTTTGGAGTTGTATGATTGATCTTCACCCGTGGATTAATAATCTAAGCCTCATTGCAAAATTTCATTATGGATATGAGTTTTGATAAAATTTGGATGTCCTTGAAATATTTGGTTGATGTTTCAAATTGTGTGTTTGGTGATAATCCAAATCTTGATAATAATATTCATGATCCTTCACCTCTCAATTCATGTCCTCATGAGATAGATATCTTGGGTCAAGATGAAGAGAGCATGCATGAATTCATACAAAAATCCTTGCATAAACTTGAAAACCTTTTATCCCTCAATGCAATGGCTTAATAACCCATGTCAACAACCAACACCTCCTACAATTCCATCACTTGAAATGTTCAACCTCTTGCATCTTGAAATTGAATCACAAGGCATATCTCAATCATCGATCATGGAGAAACCTATTCATAACAATCAAAATGAAAACACATCTATTGATGCTCCTCCATCCTATGAGAACAAATTCACTAACACACCTGTCAACCTAGAAAAAGGCTATGGTCAAGGCTTTAGGATCTTAAGAAAGAAAGGATATGACATAACTTAGAAGGAGCATAAAGCCCATTCTCTCTTGGAATAAACACCATTTGAAGATACTAAAGGACAAAGTTACCAAGATCCTCCACCTTTACATTTAATAGTTGTTCCACCAACTAAGAAATATAAACTTAAGAAGTTACCTTTCATGCATCATATAACTGAAGAGACCTTATACACACTTCTCAAACTAGGAAAAATCACATTGCCACGTATCCACAAATGAGAAAATAAGAAAGGAAAGAGTACAAACATGTCTTATTGTGCATATCATAAAACACTTGGACATCTTACTGATGAATGTCATGCATTAAAGAAGAAATTAAGAGAATTTGATCCTTATGGGGATCAAATTAAGTATATAATACATTAACATTCATTTTCCTTTCTCCTTACCATGTGGTAGTTTTAGTGTCAAAACATGTAAAACATGCTCATTATCATTCATGAGGGTATAAAATGGGATTTATATAATCATTTGTCATTTTATAAGGAGCAACACATCATAATCAATTTGTCTCACCTTTGTCCTTATACTTTGGTGGCAAGGGGTTAGGAAGCCTTGTCCTAGGTGCATTCCTTCTAGTAAGGGATCCCTCTTTATCTCCTTAAAACACTAGTGTAGCAAGTACACTAACATTTTAAGGGGGTCATATAGTCCCCTGCTCATTGTTTGCATAGGAATAGTCCCTTCTTAGTGATAATATCATATATTTACTAGGAGGTGTGACCTTGTTAATCAAAGTGTGGCCTTCTTATTCTATATGAGTGTCTCTTTGGTGGTGATATTGGGCTTGGTATCCCTCAAGAGTGTGACCTTTCTTGGAATATGATGTTCCACTTAAATAAAGTGGTAATGCTATGGTTAGTATTGCCTAAGGTGTGTATTTCTTTTTCCACAATTAGTCCTCTCTTGGTGGTGATGTCATGAGCAATATCCCCTAAGGTATGACCTTTTGTATATTAAGTAAATCCCCTTTGTTATTTTTTTATCATCTCTTGTGGTGGTGTTGATATAACACCCATTGAGTTTTTAGCCTTATCTTATCATTATTTGTGCACCCCCTGAGGCAAGTTTTATGCATCCCCTGAGGTGAGTTTTGTTTCACCCCTTGAGGTGAGTTTTTGCAAGATAGTCCATGGATTCAACATAGCGGAGTTTGTTGGGGCATGAACTTGAGCACCCTTTTTAACATGACCACCTAGCATAACACATATTTCTTGCTAGTGGAGCCATGTGTTCCATAAGTGATTTTTATGAATTTAATCCTCATGGAGTATTCCTTTATTATATGGATGATGTTTGGTATTTGAGATGATTTAAGATTGAGGTCTCTTTGCCTTACCAACTCAAATCTTATAGTACTAATCTTTTGTTTTGTTATGTGTTTTGGCATGTGTCTTCTTTATGTTTGCATTGTGTTTACATCGTGTTTTGTTTTCGTTTCATCACCATCCATATGTCATGTTGTGTGTTTTCATCGTGTATGCTATGTTTTTAGACACGTATGTTTGTGTATGTTGTCTTGCTGCATATCATAAATGTGCATGTTCCTTTGTGCTTATGTTGGTTTTCCATGTAATCTTAGATCTTGAGGGCTTGATCATCTCCCTTGATCCTTAGTCATCCCATCTCTTCAATGTTTGGACAATCAAACCCCTGTTGACATATATTTCTCTACTTTAGTGTGATTCTGAGTGTAGGTTCATACTCTCACTAAAGTGGGGGCTAAATGTAGTGTAAAAAATTATCACCCTTAATAATTTAACATTATTTTTTATCCCCTTTATTTGTTGGACCTAATTAAGTCCCTAATTTCCTAAATATGCATTACAAGGCCTATTTTTACCACTTTCTAAAGGATTGCAAGCATTTAATAAATGCAAACAATTTAATGTTTTGATCCCAACACTAAAAGTCCTAGAAGATAGGGCCAAGACCCATACGCCAATGGGCGTATGGGTCCCCCTGTTGGAACCAAAATTTTCATAAAAAAATCTTAGTATTTTATCAGTTGAAATTCAAAATTCCCACTCTTATTTTCATAATAAATCACATTATTGCCTTTCAAGGTGATTTTTACCCTTTACCATGTTACCACTATCACATTAGCCACCCCTCATAACACCCATATCATACCTCCCTACTACAGATCATCCCCAAGCAGCTCACGGTACGACGGTGAGAGCAACCACTACTATATACACTATACTACTATACCTCGGGAGGTCAAGACATAGCCCACAGTAGAGCAGTACATTGAAGATAGGTACTAAGGAGACACCACAGTACCACAAGGGAGTAAAAGGTGACATGCGATAGAGCAGTACATTGAAGAAGGATACTAAAGACATACCACGATACCCTAGGGGAGCAAAAAGTGACACGAGGTAGTGTAGTAACCAAGCCGTTGGGTCATTTAAAACACAACAATCACATCAGTCGACATAAAAATATAAAATTGAGCTCAATACAAAGATTTGAATTGTGTGAATTTATGAGTCAGGAGTAAATGCATCTTGGTGTTAAAATACACAAAATAAGTAGAGATTTTTCACTCATAACAGCTGAAACCAAGTTGCAGACGAGCTCAAGTTGCGGGAGTGAAGGGAATTCTTCGAAGTGAGTTCTATTCTCTGGTAAGTTTTTCTCATCTTCTGTGAATTTCATAAAATGGCACCAAAGAAGACTAAAGTAGGAGTTAATAGGGATGAAACCAAAACTAGTAAACCATCATTACAATCCCCATTGCTTTCCTTGTTACCTGGTTCAGTAGACAAAGGACCTAAATTTTTTTTCAGAGACTTAGCTCAAGGCTGTAGGGACCCCATTATACCTCAGTCAGGTTGGAACCTTTATTGGTACTTCTATCAGAAGAGGAACAACAAGGTTCTGACATCAAACCCATGGGCCCTAGTTTTGGCTAAAATGATTGTCCCTAATGTTTTCATTGATATTGAGCTAATTAAAGCCCTTTCCTAGAGTTACCATGCCCCAACCAAAACTGTTAGGCTTCCAAATGGTGGGTGCTTAGTTGATGTCACAAGAGATGCAATTATAAAGTGTTTCAACCTAAATAAACAAGATGTAACAGAGGTGAATTTAGTGAAACTGGAGCAGGAATATAAGAGGTTGAGAAGAACATATCAAAGTGACAAGCCCCCCATACACATGAAGAGGAGTGATGATAAGAAAAAACTCCCCATCCCTTCCTCTAGAATGGAACCTTTCCAAGCCTCAAAATTTCAATTTTATTTCAAGAATACCTATCATGCATTGTGTCAAGTCTTGGGGATAGATGTAGAGGAGCATATGCCAATAGGATTGATGAGAATGGCCATGATAATTCAACATTTTGAGTCGAATGTAGAGTTTGATTTTGCATCTATAATTGAGGAACAAATACATGAGGGCTTGCTGCAAGTTAGGGAAGCTAAGGCCCCTATTAATTTTAGGAAATATTCTTTATTATGTCCCTTAATCCTGTATCAGAATGAAGTGAAGTGGACTAAAAGAATGAAATTGTGTACACAAGATAGTGGAGTAAGACTCCTTGTGCAAAATTGGTGTTACATCTAGGATAGCATATGTACAGAGTGTGATTTTGTAGTATTTCGAGATGATTTTGCTATTAGACTAATAGCTGCCCTTGGTTACCTAACACCAAGATTGCCTGAATCATTGATGAAAGTAATGAGGCCTATACAATATAGGCTAGATTAGAGCTATACCCATAATTATGTTGACTAGTTTTTTATGCCTCAACATACAATTATTAGAATATATGGATGTGACCAAGAACCACATATTTTGCCTAAGTTTGTACCTGCAAGGGTATTTTTTTGGAGTTTATGCGGCAGATGCTTTGGATGGAGCATGATCTAACGAGAAATCAAAGGAAATGTACATTTTTTCCCGATTTGACTGTATTTGAAGAGTTGGCCATTGGGTTTGATATGCTAGAATAATTGCAAAGGTTCATGAGGGTTAATTATCCCCTCAAATTTGGAAAAGAGAGAATGTGTGACCCAAAGGGTCATATCAACATGATTAGAAGAACTTTGTTGACAAAGAGGGTCGTCTCACATGAGTTTGACCCTGAGGAGGATGTTATAAGGAATATGGTGTATTTTGTTGATGTAATGTAGACTAGAAAAAGGTGGATAATAATGATGAAGTGGGAGAATCAGAAGGAGAAGGATATAATTTTTAGAGGTTTTTTTGCAGATGAACCCAACCTTCTTAAAAGGATGCAGATGATCCTTGATAAATTTGATGAATTATACAAAATGACCCAAAATGAGGGGTTGATTCCACTTCCCACACCTCACCAACCACCACCTTGACCATCACCTACATGTCCATCCCATTCATCTCCTACTCATGAACCATTGGATAAAAGACAGAGAATTGAGCCATTGGTTGAATATGACTCAAGTGATGATGAAGAACAAGAAGCAGTCCTAGCTCTGACTGAAATAAAGGAGGTAGTAGAACAACAAAGAAGTCAAAATCCTCATGATCTTAAGGCTAGGATTTCAGAGGAAGGAGCTGATGAAATTCAAGAAGATGAGAGGGTAGTGGCCTCTCTAAGGTTCATATCTAAGATGATAATTTTATCCATACAAATGAATTTAAGGACTTTTGGATTAAAATGAAGATGAAACAATTTTATGAAAGGTTGAAAATCAATCTTATTGGAGTTGATGAGTCGAAGCAAGCTGAGATCCAGGCTCAGACATTTGTAGAGTTAAATGTTGATAGCATTAATGTCACCCCTAGGAGGCGAGATAGATGGTATTGAAAAGTGATATGCGGGTATGTGCAGGATCATCATGGAAAAAATAGGCCCTTAAGTGGCGAAAAATTTAGAAAAATCAAAGTTAGGCAACTTGACATAAAAATTTGAATAAGTTATCTATATTATTTCAAAAATATGTAAGAATAGAATTTGTAGCAAATTGAATGTAGTTTTTAAAAGTTGGTAGGTTTTTTTTTTTTTAAAATCTATTTGGTGAAAATTTAAATTTCTATGCAATAGTACTTAAATTTTAGGAAAAAAAAAGTGGGTGTTTGTCGACCACCCTAACCACACTAAAATGATAATAATTTTTTATAAGATTTTAGATATAAGTAGAGGACTCATGTCCCGATGTGATGCATATTTTTTTGTAATTTTTTTCCAAGTAAATAATTAATTATGAATTTTTTATTATAAATTTTTAAAAATATAAAAAATCGTATGTCTGACCACCTTAACTTGGTCAAAACTTCATGAAATTCATTTTTTTTAATCCTATAGTATGCGAAGCATAGAATGTGATGCATGTTTAGGATTCAAAAAATGTGATACCATTCAAAAGCTATAGATGTTTTTCAATCAGCCTATTAATCAAGATTTTAGACGTAATTCAAATAGAAAATGAATAATAATTATTTATTAAATTCAAAGTAAAGCATAATTTATATTGGTGGACAGCTGAGAATCTCCTTTAAAAACCCTTTTTGTTTCATAAATTGTGGGTAAAAAAAGAGTCATCAACCACATATCCAACATATCACCACTTTTTGGCCCATTATGATCCTGCACATACCCATGCTAATTATACTAGGGATGGAGTTGTGTAAAATATTTCTTCTAGATCAGATCAGAGCACAAGATGACCCCATGTTGGTAGCAGAATTTGATTCAGAAGAAGGTGTCTCAGGAACAAGGTATAACCCTACTACCCAAACACTTGCTCTATGGATGAAATAGAAAAGTATAAGGAAGCCTCAACTCTTGGATATAGTGCAGGAAATAAGGGGCTCAGCTATGGTCAGAACAATGAGAGACACAACTCCTACAAAAGCTGCCACTATGACCATGCATTCTGCAATGTTCACCAAGGATGTAGTAGAAAATGTGGAGAAGAAAATTAATGAATGTGAGAAGAGATTGAAATTATCAAATGATGAGGTGAACAAGTTGTTTATTGAAAATGTAAAGCTAAAACATTAGTTGCAACAGGCCACCACAGTGAGAGGGGATGAATTAATCGTCTATCACCCACCTGTCCAGACAGAGGATCCACAGATACGACAAATGAGAATGAAATTGATAAGCTGAAGAAGCATAACATGGAGGATGTCAAGCATCATATCACATAAACTCTAAGGAGGATATTAGAGCATAGAGTTGGGATACTAAAGGAGAAGATAAATGGAGTACATGAAAACTTCAACAATCTGATTAAAGCTTTGGAATAAATGAACACTAACTCCCCCATCCTTAAAGAGCTTCAAAAGAGATGGCAACCTACCTTCCACATACTAAATACTTTATGAAAAGCTACACATAGGGATCTAGAGGCCCCATCAAGGCTTAAACCTACACAAGAGATGGTAAAAGGTGTGATCGAGGAGTATAAGTATCTGGTGGATATAAGGAAGATAGTGGAAAGTAGAAAGAATACATTTGACTCCATCGAATAACTCTTCAGCCCAACAATCCTCAAAGATGATAATCAGTTGAAAGATATAGGTGAATGGAGAGAAGAATTTGATCAAATGATTCCTAAATGCTTGGCACATATACAGGATGATGGGGAGATCAATCTCAACAAGTTCCATACTTTGCTCGATGGGATCGTCATGCTGGAAAATGAATATACAAAGTTCGTGGTGCATGTCAAAAACCTCTTGGATAACAGATGGAAGAGTCATCTTACAAATTTCACAGTTGCAGAGAAATTCAAATGGCCAAGTGACCTGACAATTAATAAGTGGCAGGAAAAATATTTGGGCTCTGAAGAAGATTGATTAGGTACATCATGAAGAGGAAGTATCATACAGTAAAAGCTTTGAATAGGTCTTAGGTGACCACATGTTTTTACTCAGAGATTAATAGATTGATACACATATTTATGATTAAGCTTCTTTAGTTATGTTATGTTTTGTTATCAAAAGACACGACCTTTGGTCTGAAGCTTGTTGCCTCTCCTATATATAAGAGAGACCAGGACCAAAAAAAAATCATTGGAAGATAGAGGAAAATATAGTAGTAGAATTGGAGTAATAGATGGACAACAAAATAATTTCATAATGTTTATATTCTGAAAGACCATGTTGCAAGCACAATTTTGAAGAAGTTAATGAAAAAATCTCTGATTTTGTGGCATCATATTGGTATCAATTATTTGTAGAAATCATGTTCAATTATCTGGTTGTCTCCATTTTAGTGCTTCCTTATTATTTAAATTGGTATATCAAGTATATATTCAAATTATCAATGCACATTTGCTATACTTGTGTGATATGATTAATTGATTTCCCCAAAGGAATAAAAATCCTTCTAGTCAATCACAATAGTTTGGAAGTGTTATTTGGATCAATAAGAAGAGCCATATAATCAAGATTGTCAATCTATCTCCAATTTGGTGTTATCTATGTTCTTGCATAATTTATTCAATTGGTTCTTTCATGTAAAGATTAAAATCCTTTTGATAAATTATAAGTAACCCAGTTTTTCCAGTTGGATAAATAAGTAGCTCGTTTGTCAATCACTTGCCTACATGTTTATACAAGTTATAAACCAATATTAGTGTGCCAAACAGTTAGAGTTACTACCAAATACAAGCCACTTATCTTAGAATTTCATTTGACTCCACACACCCAACAAGGAACTGGTCTTACCCATTTCATCATTTAGTTTTATCATATTTATTTTCAAAACGTCACATCTGTTAATTGAACATATTCATAAACTTCACCTTGATATTGCTTATACAATTTATACCAAATTGGGTTTACATCTCTCCACTCCCAATTGCCATTGTGGACAGATTGCTTAAGTAGGAAACACACAGTTTAATTCTGCCTCATTTTCATAGGTATACCCACCTAGGTCTAGCAGAGCCTAAAGAGAAGAAGGTTCAAATACATTATTTGGCCTTGTTTGTTAGCCTAAAACGTACCGAGAGCTTGGAAACCTCTTGAGGTTTTTCAACCAACGTTTTTGAGAACTAACACCCCCTATCTTGTCAGGTACTAATTTTTAATATGTTGTTGGCAACATTTTAACATTCAAAATTCAAATTTCAAGTGTCAACTTTTGGGATCTTATTTTTAGGAAATTAGAACAATTGCATATAAATACCTAGTTATTTTATCATTTGAAAACTAAGGAGCATTAAGTATAGTATTGAGAAAATACTATTGTCAAGATAAAATCAAGAGTAACATTTCAGAGCATTATAGCAACAATTCAAGATCCAACATCATGTCAAATTACACGCATGTTCATGTTTTGTGAAGGCTAACCCTTGTTGTAGGTATCCAAAGCATTCAAACATTCAAACAAACACGATCCAAATACTTGAGGTGATGTCCATGACTTAAGTCATTCAAAGAAGCCATTGAAGGGTGGTGAGTTGCAATGTTTTGTGATTTCATCATTCCTTCCTTTCAATTATCATTCCTATCATTAACATTGGCATTGTGGAAGTGGAAACACTTACATGGGGTTTGACTAAGGCAAGCCCATAAACGGCCCAATATTTTCTCTCTTTGAATGTGCAAGTTATAATTTTGAAGAGGATTGAAGGAATATTGAAGACATGTTGATTGTTGCACTCAAAGTCCTAAAAGTTGTCAATCCACAAAAACTCACCTATATAATTACCCAATGACATTCCAAAATCTCTACAATAAAAAAATGGAAGGTTAGATCCATCATCAAAGGACTACAAAATTAGTTTCAAGACCTCATATCAGGGACCCATATGCCCCTAGTCATCTATGTCCTCCTTTGCATGCCACATCTAAATTTTTATGATAGGTGCACATCATCCAAAACTTCCCAGATCTACCTACAATTTACTATTTCAGTCTGTGTATTTCTGGAATATTGCATTGATCATATTGGGTCATATGGTTCAATTAGATTAATCATTCCAAATCATTTCCAATCCACTTTCAAGGCCCTAAGAAAGGAGATCTAGGTATGATTGGATCACCTTTGTGATTGATAGTCAATCTATTCACCTTGTTGATCTCCATTCTCAATGAAAATTTGAAAAAGGAAGCCAATTGACCCTAGGTTTAGACATTAAACTTAGGGTTCCCCTTTTTATTATGTTTCAGTTGTATGGGATAATGTAAATTTATTTAATTTTGGGGTTCATGGTTTAGTGAGCACGTGGTTTTGGGCTCATGGTTAATGGAATTCCATTTAGTGGTTTTGAGTATGCTTCATCTATGAAAGAAAACACACATAGTGGTATGGGAATTGTAACACCCAGCCAAGGAACCTCAGAGGACAACACAAACATGACTAAATAATGGAACAATTTTTTTAAAAATAGGAAATAACAGTGAACTTGCATAACTTAACATAACATATAAACTAAACTAAGTCCTCTAAGGTCCCATGATTGCATTACTAACACAAGTATAAACAAGAACTAGAATTATTCCATTAACAAATATGTTCACATGATTTGTCTATAGACAAGTACATTTCTAACTAACCACATTTACAAAATGCATTACATCATAATATCCATTACAAAAAAGAGCTCATCAATAACAATTACATCATTACAATGATTGCAATATTGCTTCCCTGAATACAATTGGGAAGAATACATCAATATTACAATACATGGTACAACTGATATACAAGTCCTACACATGAAGACTATCTCCTCAAACTGGATTAAAACTTGGAAACTTCTACACAAGGTACAACCTCCACGCATCCAAACAATAGCAAGGGAAAACCCAATGGAGGAAAAAGCACCAACCTCCCGACCTTGTGGAACCCTAAGGTCCACCCCTCGTGCTAGGAGATAACGTAAGGTCCCACTACAAAAAAATACTCAAGAAGACACCAGACTAACATAAACAAGGCTTTACATGACTCTAACACAACACTGCCATAACATGAACATCACACACATCACATTCATTGCTTCTAGACACACACACAACATAAGAAGAACACAAAACTAGGGAATGCTAGATTGCAATAGGGAGGAGTGTCATCACATAGCTTGATATGGGTTATCCTGGAAAATCTTCCTAGGCCTCGACCCACATCCTAAGTTATCTCGACAACCTCTATTGATCCCCGACCCCCATACAAACTCATGTGGAATCAACATACCTTTCATGAGGACAAGGCAGTTGATCTTGCCATTTCAGGCCTTCCCATCTCATCTCAAGCCTAAACGAGCACTTGAGCCATGAGTGAGGCATAACATTATCTTGATTAATGTGAAATCTACCCAACCCCCTAATTCATTATTTAGGTTATCACTAGATTAAGAAACTCCCAATGGGTTATCTTGGACAACCACTTTGGGTTTCGTCCCCCATTGAAAGCCACTCCCCCTATGTGGAACTAGTAGACCCTACTCAATAAGCAAGGTAAAAGCCATCTTGCACACTTACAAATTTTACATGAATCGCACACACATAGAGCAAGACATTGACCATCTTGCTCACATATCAAACACAAGAGTGTATAAATAGTGCAAGGCATAGACCCTCTACACACATCTCAACACAAGAATCTACATAGTGCAAGGCATTAAACATCTTGCATTTTTAACATGATCACATGAAACCATACTAGGATAGAAGGCCACACCCTTAGGGTTTACAATTGCATAAAGAACATAACCCACACATTACCATCCACTTCCAAAGTAAAACCATCATTGGACAAATCACACATAAACCCCCCTTCCTAAGCCTCTGGAACCTGATTTTAACAATTTGCACAATGAAACCCTCTTTACAATTACAAAATCACTTGATCCTAAAGTCAAGCATATAGCTTAATGCAACCAAATAATCATAGCATAGTGACCCTGGGAAAAACTCCTTAAATAAAACATTATCTCCACATACTTATTACTCATTTAACTTAACCACACAATCTTTAAGTAACCAAGACTAAGAATGTAACTTCACTTATCTAATTTAACAAACCCTAATTCTCAAACATATATAAGGTAATTCAATTCACTTCATTTAAATACTCACTTATCATCTAATCTTTCACATATCGAAAACATTCTTTTCGTACTATCCAATATATATATATATATATATATACTCGCACATCTCTAAATCTGTGTGAGCACATTCAAGTGAACAAGTAATCTAATCAATTTAGGGTAGGAAATCAATTTCTAGACTATAACCAATTAATTAATTATTTTCTTTTATTTAACTACACTTTACAAATGCAAAAGAATCTAATGAATTAAAACATGTATCTAAGTCCTTAGTTGCAATTGCTATAATAAAGTATTTGAATATTTTAAACCATTGATTAACAAAATCTTATACTTGAATATGAATCTCAAATAATGTTAATAAAAATTGATTAACAAGTTCCATATCTAATAATATGTTAAGAAAACTCATAAATGAAGATAGTCTTTCAAAAGATTACCCAAACTCAACCCAAAACACATCTTACACAATTTTTTTACAAGGAAACAATCAATGATACATTACAACACGATGCGAGATCTCCTAACCAAAGTAAGAATGGAAACATAAACAAGCGACAAACTATTTCATAAGATGAATAAACATAGATTATATAAACATTAAGATCCATTTATAAGTCATACACTATTACATACATTTTAATATTACTATAAATAACAAAACCATAATAATTATTAAATCTTTGTACAATAAACGAAACCCAAAAGTATCTTCTAAAACAACTAACTAATAGAAATGCTAGAGTATAGGTACAACACTGTAATCCAAATTTCAATGACAAACGTAAAAGTTCAAGACATACCTAAGGATATTTATCAAAATAGCCAAACCTCAATCGTTTTAAATAATGATAATTTTCTAAGTCGAGGATTTGCTCAAAGCTAGGCTTAATCAAACAGATCTTATAGTATAAAATATCGAATTCAAAAGGGCACAAGCTAAACCCTAAGGCAGTTGCGTAGGTAGAGAAAAACATATGGAAGCCATGAAAAACTTACATGACCGTGATACTCTTACGAAGGCCAAGATTTAAGGGCATGGGCGTTAGCTATCAAACGATTAATTATCTATCATACTAAGCGGATAAGAAATTACAATGACGAAATGAAATGAGTAATTTAAAAGATGACATTATCCCATTCAGTTGTCCGAATTTTACTTACCTATTTAATTTCCAAGCGCTTGAGCTCCAATCGCATTCCATGATACTACAAAAATTACTAAAATGATAACTAAATGAGATTTTTGTTAAATTTATTAACATATTTACAAACTTCCATGGATTTTCTAGATAACAAATCTTAGGCAGGATGGACGCGCGACTATTTAGCATTATGCTTCGCAGAAATGAGGTCTGAAGGAAAGCAGATTTGTAAAATATGCACAGAGCAGATTCCTTACAGAGGCTTCAATAGTTTTCAAAGCAGATGCCTTTGGCAGTTGTGAAACCAAACTTCACAAACATGAAGAACAAAGACTTAAGCCAGTGAGAAGAAGGAAAGATGTTATATTTTGCCTATAACTGATCAACACGGATCAATGGAAAACATATGCACACATACAATAAGCGGTCTAAGAATGCAGAAGGGAAGGCTAACAAATGAACAATAAAGCATATTCATTGAGTATCGAATTTGCAGGCAGAATAATCGAATTTCCACAAAATAAACATGCAGTGAATTTAAGTCTTAGTATGCATTTAATCAAACTCCTATGTAATTATTTGCAGTGACTAATAAACTAAAAGGTAATCATCGAAATGCACTGCCCTACAATGTATCAACTGCCCAGCATATGCAAAACACAGCATCGAATGCCATCATATGACTACAATATAAAATCGCATGCCAGGGTAATATGGTATCGGCTGCCAAAGAAGTTCTAATAGGCTTTCCTAAAGGCATAACAACCATTAGCGACATTGGAGAAGGAGAGGGCGCGCGTTGGTGTAGCCTTGAAAGGATTTAGAAACTTAAGGCAAATATACATCAACACCCATAAATTCCCAACAACAAGAATCAATAACCATAGAAAGAATCGGTTGCTAACAAAATACATATCCACCAAAAATCAAAAGAAATCGAATTGCCAAAGCATATAGTGTATGCAGATCCAAATATCAAATGCCAAGCAAATATAGATCGCTATCCAAATATCATATGCCACATATACATCACACTACAAGCAAATTAGAAGCAGCGTGCACCGAGAGTCAGACGACGTTAACATACTCTAGCTTCTTAGACACTTACCTTATATCCCATTCAAATATTCATAGAGATTGCTTATCAGGAATATCAAGGTCTGTGTTATCAACTTGGGTTTCTCCTAGAAAGTTAACACTAGAAGAAGTTAGTGATGGATCTCAAGAAAAACCACAATATTAAGGCGAAGGAGGAAATGAATGACTACAGGAAAAGAGCAGCCCTTGAGATTATATATCTCTGTTTCCTCAAGGTTTGGAAGAAATATTTCAAGTCCACATTCTGTGGCATATTTGTTCACCTAATTAGATCCCATGGAACTCTCAGCTTGGCGCATATGTGTGCTTTTATAAGGACTCATTTAACCTAAAGCAAATGAAGGTATATGATGGGAACTTAAGTTTCGAGGATACTTTTGTATTAGAGACCCAAGACTTTGTTGGAATATTTAATCCTGAGCAGCAACGGGAAAGTGCATTTATTGCACCTTCAAATGAAATCAAATTTGGACTATTCCCCCCCTTGCCGTGTCTGACCATCATGCTGGCTAGTTAATATTTGACAGCAAATTAATTGTGGCGGTTGAATTTGAATTGGGCACCATTTTTTGGAAAGGCAACAAAAGACAAAAGAATAGAATGTTTTGTTTTGTAAAATGAGAAGGAGACAGAGATAAAAAGTTTTTGTAGCAGCAACAAAAATGAATGTTTAGCAGAACACAGAACTATAGAAAGTGAAAGTTTAGGAGAACTTGCAGCAGCATAGAACATTGATAGTGCTCTAGTGCTCTGGAATGTCTCCAGCACAGAACAACACATAGAAGGAAGATGCAACAAGCACAGTTTGTGTATGAGAATGTACAGAGTTTTTGCTCTGAGTTTTTGTCAGTAACCTTTTTTGAAAGTAATCACTTTGGGAATGAAATAAAAAATCGAATATATATTATTTTTTGTCTCCTTGTGTTTGTCTCCTTTATTGCTGTGAGTTTTTCATTCTTTGCCCAATGTAGTTGGGTTTATTTTTCCCCAACAGAATGGTATCGGAGCCCTAAGTTTTCTAGGCATTTAGTTTTTAAAGCCCTAGCTTTGTTCTTAGGCGTGTTGTGACAAAACTTTTGTTTCTGGGTATTTGGCAAAGCCCTATTTTTTTGGGTAGTGAAGAAAAGCCTTAGATTTTATCTACGTATCTGTGTTTTTTCCCCATTTAGCAAAATGGTTGGAGGAGACAATAGGAGCTGGCAGCAACCACCCATATTTGATGGAAAAAATTATGATATTTGCGCAAAGAAAATGAAAACCATTTTAGTAGCAAATGGGTTCACAGATGTGACTGACCCAAATGCATTTGCAGCATTGAGCAATGCTCAAAAGAACCAGTTGAAGGAGACAAGAAAAAATGATGCTAAAACCCTCAGTCTAATTGAGGTAGCCTTGACAGAGGCTATCTTTCCTCGAATAGCAGCAGCTAGTTATGCAAAAGAAGCATGAGAAATATTTCAAACCACTTGCAAAGGGACCGAGAAAGTCAGGTCAGTGAAACTCCAGGTACAAAGGAGAGAATTTGAGACCATACAGATGAAGGACAGTGAGTCCATTTTATATTTTCATACAAGGCCTTCTACCCTGATTAACCAATTGAGGATAAATGGAGAAACTATGGAAGAGCAGAAGATTGTGGAGAAGATTCCTAGAAGTTTACCCACAAAATTTGACTCGGTGGTTATTGCCATAGAAGAGGAAAAGGACCTCTCAACATTATCAGTTGATGAGTTAATGGGTTCACTTCAAACCCATGAGCAACGCCTAAATAGGTCTGCAAATTCTTCCCAGGAACAAGCCTTCAAAGCACAAGCAAATGTGAGAGGCAAGGGAAGAGAAAGAAATGGCAGAGGAAGAGGTCAAAGAGGTAGAGGCAAAAGCAACTCTGGAAGAGGAGGCTCAAACAATCAAGAGGAGGCAAGTACCTCCCAATCAGAATTTCAAAACACAAAGAAAAATAGCAACTTGAATCAAAGATCTGATAAGAGAAATGTGCGGTGTTACTACTGTCACAAGTATGGTCACTATGCAAGTGAATGCAGGAAGAAACAACGTGACCAAGGGAGTCAAAATGAAAATGTAGCAAATGAGAACAAGGCTGAAAATGAAAAATATTCACAAGTGTTCATTGCATGCAATCTTGCAGAACAAAACAATGCTGAAGTTTGGTACTTGGACAGTGGCTGTAGCAACCACATGAGTGGTAACATAAATTTATTTGCCTCCATTGGCCACAACATTAAGTCTGAAATCAAAATGGGCAACAATGAGAAAGTTTCAATCATGGGCAAAGGCAGAGTGAGCTTACAAACCAAGCATGGTGAAGAAAGACAGCTTCATGACATCTTCTATGCCCTAGGAATGAAACACAACCTATTGAGCATTGGATAGATGGTCCAAAACGGATATAGAGTGCTAATGGAGAAAGGGGAATACATCATCTACGACAGAGATGGAAGCAAGAAAGTTATGGCGGCGGTTCAAATGACAAAGAACCAAATGTTTCCCCTCAAAATGCAAATCTCAACATAGTCAACAGGCTTGCTCCGAAAACTTTGCATCGGTGCTCCAGAACTTTTGGTCCGTTGCTCTGGAAGTTTTGTAGAGTGATGAAAAACAGATACTCTTGCGCCAAAAACTTTGCTTCAAAAGTTTTGCGTTAGAAGTTTCAAATGATAATGAAGAGCAGAATGGCTCAAGATTAAGGGGGAGTGTTGGAATATTTAATCCCGAGTAGCAACGTGAAAGTGCATTTATTGCACCCTCAAATGAAATCAAATTTGGACTGTTCCCCTCCTTGCCATGTCTGACCACCATGCTGGCCAGTTAATATTTGGCAACAAATTAATTGTGGTGGTTGAATTTGAATTGGGTGCCAGATTTTGGAAAGGAAACAAAAGACAAAAGAATAGAATGTTTTGTTTTGTAGAATGAGAAGGAGACATAGACAAAGTTTTTGCAGTAGCAACAAAAAGGAATGTTCAACATAACACAAAACTAGAGAAAGTGAAAGTTCTAGAGAACCTGCAGCAGTAGAGACCATTGACAGTGCTCCAGTGCTCCAAAATGTCTCCAGCATGTAGCAGCATATAGAAGGAAGATGCGCTAGAACAAGCACAGTTTTTTTGCTATGAGTTTTTATCAGTAACCTTTTTTGAAAGTAATCACTTCGGGAATGAAATAGAAAATCGAATATATATTGTTTTTTTCTTCTTGTGTTTGTCTTGTTTATTGCTATGAGTTTTTCATTCTTTGCCCACTATAGTTGGGTTTATTTTTCCCCAAAAAAATGGTATAAGAGCCCTAAGTTTTCTGGGCATTTAGTTTTTAAATCCCTAGCTTTGTTCCTAGGCATGCTATGATAGAACTTTTGTTTCTGGGTATTTGGGAAAGCCCTATTTTTCTGGACAGTGAAGAAAAGCCTTAGATTTTATCTAGGTATCTGTGTTTTTTGGACCCATTTAGCAAAATGGATGGAGGAGACAATAAGAGCTGGCAATAGCCACCCATATTTGATGGAAAAAATTATGATGTTTGGGAAAAGAAAATGAAAACCATTTTATTAGCAAATTATTTGTGGGAATTACTAGCAAATGGGTTCACAGATGTGACTGACCCAAATGCATTTGCAGCATTGAGCAATGCTCAAAAGAACTAGTTGAAGGAGACAAAGAAAAATGATGCTAAAGCCCTCAGTCTGATTGAGTCAGCCTTGACAGAGGCTATCTTTCCTCGAATAGCAACAACTAGTTATGCAAAAGAAGTATGGGAAATACTTCAAACCACCTGCAAAGGGTTTGAGAAAGTTAGGTTAGTGAAACTCCAGCTGCAAAGGAGAGAATTTCAGACCATGCAGATGAAGGACAATGAGTCCATTTTAGATTTTCATACAAGGGC
This sequence comes from Sequoia sempervirens, assembly GCA_007258455.2. Classification (NCBI taxonomy): domain Eukaryota; kingdom Viridiplantae; phylum Streptophyta; class Pinopsida; order Cupressales; family Cupressaceae; genus Sequoia; species Sequoia sempervirens. The sequence goes on along the minus strand of VDFB02000003.1, from coordinate 167,246,026 downwards.
TTCTACCTTGATTAACCAATTGAGGATAAATGGAGAAACTATGGAAGAGCAGAAGATTGTGGAGAAGATTCTCAGAAGTTTACCCACAAAATTTGACCCAGTGGTCATTGCCATAGAAGAGGCAAAGAACCTCTCAACATTATCAGTTGATGAGTTAATGGGTTCACTTCAAACCCATGAGCAACACCTAAATAGGTTTGCAAATTCTTCCCAGGAACAAGTCTTCAAAGCACAAGCAAATGTGAGAGGCAAGGGAAGAGAAAGAAATGGCAGAGGAAGAGGTCAAAGAGGTAGAGGTAGAAGCAACTCTGGAAGAGGAGGCTCAAACAATCAAGAGGAGGCAAGTACCTCCTAATCCGACTTTCAAAACACAAAGAAAAATAGCAACTTGAATCAGAGATCTAATAAGAGCAATGTGCGGTGTTACTATTGTCACAAGTATGGTCACTATGCAAGTGAATGCAGGAAGAAACAACGTGACCAAGGGAGTCAAAATGGAAACGTAGCAAATGAGAACAAGGCTGAAAATGAAAAACATTCACAAGTTTTCATTGCATGCAATCTTGCAGAACAAAACAACGCTGAAATTTGGTACTTGGACAGTGGTTGTAGCAACCACATGAGTGGTAATAGAAATTTATTTGCCTCCATTGACCACAACATTAAGTTTGAAATCAAAATGGGCAACAATGAGAAAGTTCCAATCATGGGAAAAGGCATAGTGAGCTTACAAACCAAGCATGGTGAAGAAAGACAGCTTCATGACATCTTCTATGCCCCAGGAATGAAACATAACCTCTTGAGCATTGGATAGATGGTCCAAAACAGATATAAAGTGCTAATGGAGAAAGGGGAATATTGCATCATCTACGACAGAGATGGAAACAAGAAAGTTATGGCAGCGGTTCAAATGACAAAGAACCAAATGTTTCCCCTCAAAATGAAAATCTTAGCACAGTCAACAGGCTTGCTTCGGAAACTTTGCGTTGGTGCTCTGGAACTTTTGGTCCGTTGCTTCGGAAGTTTTGCAGAGTGACGAAAAACAGAAACTCTTGCGTTGAAAACTTTGCTCTGAAAGTTTTGCACTAGAAGTTTCAAATGATAATGAAGAGCATAATGGCTCAAGATTAAGGAGTGTTGGAATATTTAATCCCGAGCAGCAATGGGAAAGTGCATTTATTGCACCCTCAAATGAAATCAAATTTGGACTGTTCCCCCCCTTGCTGTGTTTGACCACCATGTTGGCTAGTTAATATTTGGCAGCAAATTAATTGTGATGGTTGAATTTGATTTGGGCACCAGATTTTGGAAAGGCAACAAAAGACAAAAGAATAGAATGTTTTGTTTTGTAGAATGAGAAGGAGATAGAGGCAAAAAGTTTTTGCAGCAGCAACAAAAAGGAATGTTTAGCAGAACACATAACTACAAAAATTGAAAGTTTAGGAGAACCTGCAACAGCAGAGAACATTGACAGTGCTCTAGTGCTCTTGAATGTCTCCAGCACACAATAGCACATAGAAGGAAGATGCGCCAGAACAAGCACAATTTTTGTATGATAATGTACAAAGTTTTTGCTCTGAGTTTTTGTTATGAAATAACTTGCACAAAATAAGAATATGATATGAAATATGCTGCAAATACTTGATAATAACTGAGAATAACAAGCCACTTCGAGGGGGCAACCTCCAAATATCTCTAATGAGAACACACTTCACACTTGATGATGAAATAAGACTCACAACCTCCTATATATACCTATTTATGCCAAGGATATCACCTAGGCCGACTTAGACACACCTATATAAGACTTAGGCCGACCTAAACAACTAAATAACAATATACTAATGATAATATGACTTAATAGAGAGTTAAGATAGCCACAAGCCGACTATTCATAACCCGATGTACACTAATATTAAGGGCGTAGCATGCCCCCCTTCTTCAAAGAAGCATTGTCCTCAATGCTAATCAAGTTTGGCACTTTTGAATGAACTCCTCATCCTCCCATGTGGCATCTTCAATTAGAAAATATTTCCTTGTAATGAGGTAACTTGGAATTGTTGATGTCACCAGCTTCTTCATGCGTGTCTGGAAAATTAACTTCAGCTCCAAGATGTGTCTTCCCTTTACCTCAAGCTCTTGATGGCGATGAATGTGTTCTTCCTTTGCCTGAACCTTTTGATGTGTCATAAAGGAAGAGGTGAGGAATAATATATGGTACCCTTGCATAGCTTGATTAGGAACTTCTTCTTCAACTTAGCCTTCTTCTGCTGGTTGGTCTTTTGCTTCTTCTTCTTCTATTTTTGCTTCTTCTACTTCTGCATATGCCTCTTCTTCTTCTTCTTCTTCTTTCGAATTTGTATCTTCTTCAAGGTGGCTGCTTGAGACCTCCTTTCTTGGTTTATTCATAAAGTCGCTTATAGGTTTCGTAGGTCCATATCTCCTTTTAGGTCACACATATGCATCTTAATTGAGGAAATTTCTTAGACACCTTATTTATTTCTTCATTATGAGTAATATCCTATTGTTTCACCATCCTTATCAGGAGTCTTCCCCGGAGTGACAACATTCTTTTTACCCCTTGTTGCAGGCCCTATCATGATGGAAACCACTAATGTTGAAATAAATCACACAAATGAAACTTAAATTCTCTCAAATTTTTATTGTAATCTCCTTTAGTATGTCTTCAAAAACCCAATAAAAATCAGACTCCAATTCAACAAGATGTGCGAGATATGTAGATTCAAAAAAATAGTGTAGAAACCCTAATTCTGCAATAATTAGCTTAATTCTGTTCCAATTCTTCTAAAATTTGGACTGTAGCTTCTTCAATATGTTCTTCAAAAACCCTTTAAAAATTAGAAAAAAATTTGACAAATTCTGAAAGATATGCTCTTCCCAAAATCGCCTCAAAATTGAGAAAAACCTTGCCTCTATGGTGCCAAGATCATGCTCTGATACCACTTGTTATGAAATAACTTGCACAAAATAAGAATATGATATGAAATATGCTGCAAATACTTGATAATAACTGAGAATAACAAGCCACTTGAGGGGCAACCTCCAAATATCTCTAATGAGAACACACTTCACACTTGATGATGAAATAAGACTCACAACCTCCTATATATACCTATTTATGCCAAGGATATCACCTAGGCCGACTTAGACACACCTATATAAGACTTAGGCCGACCTAAACAACTAAATAACAATATACTAATGATAATATGACTTAATAGAGAGTTAAGATAGCCACAAGCCGACTATTCATAACCCAATGTACACTAATATTAAGGGCGTAGCAGTTTTTTTCAGTAACCTTTTTTGAAAGTAATCACTTTGGGAATGAAATAGAAAATTGAATATATATTATTTTTGTCTCCTTGTGTTTGTCTTCTTTATTGCTGTGAGTTTTTCATTCTTTTCCCACTGTAGTTGGGTTTATTTTTCCCCAACAGACTTAACCTTGGATTACCCCAAACCAACTTAGGTGAACGATAGAATATCCTTCAAGGGTGGAAATCAAATTTATAGTACCAAAGGTATGAAAAACTTAGACATACATGGATTTAAAGCACTGGATAAGATTACCTACAGACCATAGCAAGAAAAATGCATATCATGGAGAGGTTCATCACTATTAAGATGAGCGATGATGAACATGTGTTTTAGGCGAATCGATTGTCTCATCAACAAGGATTATCCACTATTAAGCAACAAAAGAATTCATACCTTAAGACTGTCTATACTCTTTTCTTTGTGTTCCTTGTAGAGCCTACGATTGAGGAACCACAGTCTTGTTCATCCCATGAACTATATGCAGAAAATCGATGCACAAGACATTAGAAGGTCACGACAAAGATAATGCTATCTATGCAGATATGGGAGATTTGGGTCGGCCCCCTAAATCCCTGACAAACGCCTCGAAGAGAGAGAGATGCTTCTCTCAAGGAGTGAAAACAAACCCCTCATTGCCTCCATTGATCTAGATGGAGCTACCTATCTTTTCCCCTCCTAGAAAATCTCTTCCCCCAAAATCTCTAAAATCTCCCCAAAAATAATTACAGGGAAAAAGTGGAGATTTCATGCAAAAATCCTTTTTTTTAAGAAAATAACTAATTTTAATAACTGTTTGAGGTTGCATGTTGCTGCATGCAAAACCTTTCCATTTATTTGCATTTATAACTCAAAATAATATTCTATTTATTAATTGCAACTTTCCGATTATAATATTTTATTTTATTTTAGTATTTCATTACACTTTTAATTTAATACATTTATATTTATTTGTCGCACCACCTTTTTTTTTAATAATTTATTCTAATGTATTAAACAACCCAAAACAACATTTATCCAACACCATGAAAGGGTGAATCATGGAGGGGCACTACAAGCATGCATTGGAGATCATCGCAAGGGGATTGTATATGTGATAGGATCTTGAGGAAGGAACATAGTGTGATGTGAGACTCCCATATGTTTTTGGATTGAACATATGAAGAGTGAAATTGGGCTGTTCAATATTGTTGAAGTCTTAAATGGATAATTTTGTATTATAATCCCATTCTTGAGATAATACATTAAATTTGTGGTGTTTTAGAGGTTGGGGTTTTTTGAAAAGAGTTTTTCTAGGGTGTTTATGGTGCTATCTTATATTTATTCTTTATTGTTATTTTATATTATCTAAATACTATTAGTGTATTTTATCTCATAAAAATCATGCAAAATTAGCATTTATGGCTTAAAATTCCTAACATTTGGTATTAGAGATTTGTTTGAAGTTGTGGGAAGGGAAATTCTCCTTGTTGATTTAACCTTTTGTTGGGTGGAATTTGTGCATACGTGAATCCAAGTTTTTGATAAAGAATTAAGGAAATAATTTATAAAGATAAAAATACTAGATGTGTGTTCACATGTTGCATATCAAAGATATTCTATCATTTCATTTATATATTTTGTGGTTTAGATTTACAAGTTTTTTAAATTATCCAGAGGATTCAAATTTATATTTTAATATACATACATTTCATGGATAAATGTGACATCATTGGATATGAGTTTGTTCAAGTGTAACAAAATAATATATTCGTGTATGCAATAGTTTTATACTAACAAAGATTTAGGAATGTAGAGCTTGGGTTGAAGGTGTCATAGAGAGATAATGTTCAGGAGTTAAAAATCTAGTTTATATGAGATTTGACCTAAATGAAAAAAGTATGGTGTTTATTATTTATATTCCCATGTTTTAGAACCATGTGAGAAAGCATTGCAATATTAGGCATTCCTAGGTGAACCATTACAATTTACGTACAAGGTATTGTTGTAGTTATGCTCTTTGATTATGTGAGGACCATGGGTGATATTTAGTTAGGATATTCTTATCATGATGTCATGAGTAGATTAGTATCACTTCGAGTGAGATATTTTTGTCAATGATGTGGATATGCCACATTGATAAATGATCATTGGTTGAGAGGATGGGTATGATTGTGCCATTATGGACTTTTAATTATCAACTAGAGTTTTCATATGATAAAAGTTCTCTTGGGAGAAAATATGTTTAGTAGAGACTATGATATTTTGTTATGTAAATTATGATGTATGGCGAGTTCTTGGATTCTACAGTGCATGTAAAAAGAGTTTTGGTAGTGATTTGAGGTAGTCTTCTATTATTGAATACAATGGTCATTTTTCCTTGTCAATTTTTAGATAATGTATTGGTGTATTTGGAGTTTATTTTCAATTTGATTATCATTTGGGTGCTTGTTGATACTGGGTAGGCTTGGGTGAGGATGAAGGTCTCTATAATTTATAAATTATGTGCCAAAATGATGAATCTTGATGATTTTTTAGTAGAATGACTAGGGACCCTATACTTGGAGCTAGACATAAGTTTAGCATGGACATTATGAGGAGACTGTTCATGGAAAGAAAAATCTCATTCCCACGTTTGGTCCACTTAGTAGAGAATCATTTGACATTTATTTTTGACCTATTTTCTAATACTCATTTTATTTTTATTCTTCCTCTTCTCATGGAAATGAGTCTTGAGTTGTGGATGCCAATTTTGGAGGCCTAATTTGAGGAATAATTGGTAGATTTATTTTGCTTTGTCTCATTATATATGAGTTTATTATGAGGATAATTTTGAGGATTACAAGGGATAATTTTGGGCATATTACCTAGTTTTGGGAATTCTTGTTGGATTGACATTCCTTCAATTGAGAGGCTTGTATCTTTGCTAGTTTATTAATCCATATGTCATATTTGACTTGGGGTTGAATGGTTGGATGTTGATAAGGTTTTTTTGTTTGGGGTTTTGGAAGGAAATATAACTTTTCATAGTTAGGGTGCTTAGAGATATTGGAAGAAGGACATGTTATGTGGTATGGTTTGTAGGTTTCCTCTTCATGGTCTATTGTTCCTTCTTATAGGTTCATAATTATATGACATTTGAGTTGAGGTTTATGTGGAGCTATAATGATTATTGTGCTTGTGGTTATTTACTCTTACTACAATTCATTATTCTATTTATTAATAGTATGGAGGATATTTAATCTCCATCTTTGTGATATATATAACTTGAGAGAGTTATGGATATTAGTAGTTGAGAGAGTGAGGAGACAACTATTTGGATGAATTGTTCTCTAATTTTTTTGTGGTTTAATTGAAATTTCTATATCATTTTAGGTGTTCTTTCTATTTTGGTGGGATTTCAGGCAACTAGGGCTAGCTATATCTTATTTTGAAGCTCATGGAATAAATATAGTTCCTAAACATCCCCCCTCTTTCTAATAGTTGTGGAGGTAGCGGGGCCTATTCATTGCCTGTTCATTGGCTCTGGTTGCCTAGTTATAGATTGTTGTTGGGAGTTCTAGGGATGTATATGTATTGTTGGATTGTGATACAAATATATCCAAGTTTTTCAATGTCAACATGTTTGTTACTAATGGAGATAGACTTTGTGTAGGAAAATGTATATATAGGGACTTGAGATTACATATTGGACTAGCCATGTGAATAAAAGGAGGTCTACTAGGGGTAATTTTATCCTATATTATGTTTCATTTAGTTGGATTTGTGTGCACAAATCTATGGTTGTTGTTCTAGATATGTAGGCGAGCACATATAATATTATTATTCCTAATTCAACTTGATATATTAACACAAACACTAAATCATAATAGTAATAAACAAGATTGAGTAGCTTGGGTAGATATCTTGTCTTTCATGAATTGGAATGATGAAGGATGAGAGGGTTTTGGTTGAGATGTTGATTACATTGGTTGTTGTTGTAAATGCTTTGATGGCACATATGCACATATAGACGTTTAGATGGTATATGCTAGTTGTGGGGATCATTCTCTAGGTGTTCACGTTCATTCTTTGACCCTTTATGCAATATATATAACAAGTGGGAGACCTTTGAAAAAGGTGTGTTTTAAAAGTTGCATAATAATAATATTTTTTTTGTGATGCATCTTATAATGTGTATACTACACTCGATAGGAATTATTTGACACTTATTATTTTTATGGGGCATTGTACTTGTATATGCTTTTGGGGGTCATGGTCTAGGGAGAATATGGTTTTGGGCTCATGATTTATGTAATACTACTTAGTGATTTTGTGCAAGCTTGATCTATAAAATAAAACACATGGGAAGTGGTATGTGTATGCATTGGAGAGAACCTCAAGGATATTGCATGTGTGGTAGGATATTAAGGAAGGCATGGAGTGGGAGGTGTGGCTCCCATATTATTTTAAATTGATCACATGAGGAGTGTGACAAGTTTCTTAATACTATTGAAGTCCTACATAGATAATTCTATAAGTTTATTGTAATCTTATTCTTGAAATAATACTTTGAATTTGCATTGCTTTAGATGTTATATTTTTTCTAAAATGGTTTTCATGAGGTACATCTAGTGTTATCTTATGTTTATGCTTTGTTATTCTTTTGTATTATAGATTTAATATACTATTTTAACATAGTTTCCACCATAAAGTTTATGTGGAAATAACATTAATGACTAGAAATTCCTAACAAAGAAAGAGAACAAGTTAGTACCCATCACATGATTAATGCTTTCAATCTTATTAGTTTGAGCCTCATTATTTAAAAAGTTTACAAATTTGAGTGAGCCCTAAATAATATACTTCAAACTTTTCTTCATGATAACAATGATTAATATTCCTCTAAATTTTTCATTGGATCCAACTATAACACTAAAGAAGATAATGAAAACTTTTTTTTATAACTACCATAGAATTAATGGACATCACACACAAAATTTCATGACATTCAAGCATAAGCTAAGATTTTTGATTCATAATAATATTATACATGTAGAAGGTCTTAATGATGGGGAAAATCCTTCTATGGATACTAATCAAAATCTAAAGATTTATAATTTTTTCAACTGCATAGTCAAGACAAAAAAAGGGAATTTCACCAAATACACGATTATATATAGCTATATAGTACACAATCATATGGATAAATATGATATGCATGGGAATCATGTTGGTTATTATTCACATTCATGTATGGATTATTTTTTAGGAATGCCTGACAATAGAGATATATTATCCTCCAATAATAATTTATTGATTTTATTTTATGATAAAGAGATATCATATAGCGGTAATTATGGCCCATTGTATGTTAGTGGTAGTATACATGGTTAATTAAGTGATGGAAATATCATTGATCCAACTAACAATTTTAATGTATGTCCAAATATTTATAATGTAATCATCACCTTCATCAATATAGTTATGCTCATTCAAGAGTTTATTTAAAAATGACTAATGACATACTTATTGATACTTTTGGTTGCATTATTTTACCACTACAAGTGGGTCTCAAAGAGGTACTTATTTTATGTTATGTTATTTCTACTTTATATATTTTTTCTTATTCACTTGGTAAATATATGCTTGAACAATCTAAAGTCATTCCTTATATGGTTGGTAAAAGTTAAAAGAGATCCATATGAAGAAAAATATCAAATTTGAGTCATTTTACATTGGATACTTAAATACGAGAACCCTTAAGGAACCACCATATGAACTTACATATTTGGTTCATAAATTTTATCATTTGTATTTAGATGATAAAATAAGGGGTAAATATTAAATTATGATGCACCATGATATATAAAAAAAAAACATTATTATTTGCCTCCATTGTGTAAAGAACCAAAATAAATTAAAGAATTAAGTCCTAATACACCTCAAGTTGCACATGCACCTCTTATGAATGAAGGTTTTAATTTTGTGAGCATCTTCATTGAGTAGGAGATCCCTATCTTTCACATGTGCTTACAAAAGAGGAAAATAAACAGAGAAATGCTAATGAAATAATTATTTCATCTTCTAGATAGAAAATTACTATACTAGTACTAAAGCAAGATTCAAATTTCAAGAAAATATAAAGAACACATATGGAGCCACCTCTAAAGAAAAAAAAAGCAGTGGGTCAATAATAAAAATTAGCAATGAATCCTCTTTCAAGTATTTTCATTAAGGGTACTGCTTTATATGATGGCAAGGGGAATTTACTTAACGATATAGAGGTTGCACATGAATGAGGATGATTTTTTAGGGGAATATTGTTCCCACCTTATTGTTTGAGACTTTGATAAATTATAATTAATTTATAAACCTATTTATCTATATAAGACTTTCCTTCTAAATTTATTTGTTTCATGTTCTTAGTTAGCATGTGAATGATGCAATGATACCTTAACTAGTACATGTTGACATGAGTGAGATCTAATATTTATTTTTTGTGTTGGATCTATATTTTTCCCTTTATGATTTTCCCATAGATTTGGGATGATGCAAAGTGTTGGTAGGATACTAGAAATACCATAACTAATATTATACCTCCATATATGATATTCTCATGTACTACAAAGACATAGTAGTACCATAAAAGAGACTCAAACATTTAATAGAGACACACAAGGGGTTGTGTAGAATCACACATAATTATATAATGATATTTAGACTCATACATGTTTCATAAAGTGGTTAAACATCCTACAAACCTCATAATATGCATGGATAAGTCACAATGAGTTACAAATAATAAAGGGAGAAATAAAATTATGGCAAGAAATTATTATGATTTATAATAAAAAGGATATGAAGAAGAGGCATTATATAGAGGCACTAAGAGGGTATGAAAGGGGATAAGAGTATAAGAAGAGAGAATGAATCATGTGGATGGAATAGAATGATAATGGGATTAAATAATAATATCTAGTATGAGGGATAAGTGAAATGAAATGAAATACATGTATTATATAGAATGATATGGAAGAAGAGTATTATAGAATATATAAGCAAGATGTACTCATTATAAATTGATGTTAAAAATATATACACAAAATATAACTTCTCTCTTTTGATTACATTAAGCCAAGAATTTGATAGTTATCAACAAGATCTAATAAGCCTCTTAGCTTGATTTTCTCATCCATATTTGGTACTATACCTATGTTTCCATTGGGTTATTTATTATCAGTTATTGTTTTCCTAGTTGGTGGAGCTTAGGCAGGCAGGAGCGAAGTGGTTTTGGTGGGAAGGGGTTCCATTTCATTCTCTCCTATAGAGGGGAGCCCTCTCCTTTAGAGGTGGAGGTTGGGTTGGATTATCGAGTGGGAGGGTGTTGCAAGGAGGTTGATGCTTCCTAGTTTTCTACCATGTTTTTCAAAACCCCTATTGAGGTGGGGTGTTTGGTTTATAGGGTTCTTTCAAGAAACATGGTTAGGATGGTGTTGTACACCATCAAGTTATCTATTTTTATGGGCTCAAATTTGGTTGCTCTGAGTAGATGCTTGTCTAAGTTGATGGTTGGTTTTAGTCTAGTTGATGCAAGCTGGTTATTGTCTGATTGATTCAGGTAGTCTTTGTTTCTGTTAAAGGGTTCAAGGTCCTTGCTAAAACCAGAATGTAAAAGTGTTTTAGGCCCCTTCAAAAATTGGTTCCTACAACTTGTTTGGTTTTTTCATTATGTCTAAGGTTGTTGTTGTTTAGAATGTTGATGGTCTATGTTTTTTATTCTTTGCAATTCTCTCTCTTTTTTTTTCAAGTTTCAGGTCCCTATAAAACTTGTCTATATTGGGTTTCAGGGCCCACCTACTTTTCTAATAATCAAAAAAATTGGGGGCACCTATTTCTACAACTTTCTGTGTGCTCTATTTTTCAAAAAAATCTCTACATTTCCTAGGGTTTCCAGATGTGTTGGCTTGGTGGGGGGCCCAAGCAAGCTCCTAGATCCAAAAATGTTGTTCCCTATTCTGGTGCTATTTTGGGGCATGCTTCCTCTTCATTCGTAGGGTTTACAACCTAGACCCCTGGAAAAATCCTGAGATCTCCCTCCTACGGTCTAGATTCGTTTTTCTCTGATGAGGATCCAGTATCTTTTATGGACAAGCTTGTGGGTAAAATCCGGCTTGCTATGGTTAATCAAACTATGAAGTTTTCCTTCTTCTCTATTGACGGTTGGGAAGAGGAAGTACCCGATGAGTTCATGAATGAAGCCATCAAGAATTTGAAGTTTCCCCTGGTGGGAAAATTTCTAGCGTACCATCTAAACATAGACCAAGTAAGGAAATGGGTTGATTATGTTTGGGATATTAAAGGTAGTGCTTCCATTAGTGTTATGGATAAGGGTTTGTTTCTCTTTAGCTTTATTGTGCATGAAGATTTTATTAAAGTGCTCACAAGTGGGCCTTAGGAATTTGATGTTGGTTTTAAAAACTTTCTCTCTCTAGAAATGGAAACCAAGTTTTGACCCATCTGTTGACCTAGGAAAGGTTGCCCTTACTTGGGTTCGCCTTGAGTTTTCCATTGGAGTTTTGGAATAATGGTATCTTTAAGGGGATTATTGATTCCTTTGGGAGCCTATTGGCTATTGACAAGGTCAATCAACTCGAGAATAGATTGGTGTTTGCAAGAATTTGTGTTAATGTTGTGGTTAACACTATCCTCCTTACCTTTGTTGCCCTAAAGTCTTAAGTTCAAAAAAATAGATCCAATCTTTGGAATATGAAAATGTGATTTTTTTTTCTTCCAAAAATGCAAGAAGTTCGACCATTTTTAGGTTACTTGTAACAAAAGGATCCAAGACCCCAAAATTGGAAAGGTGGGTCTGAAGAAAACTTTCTTACCCCAAACTAATGAAGTGGTGGAGAAAGAGAATGCTAACCTGAACCTTTTGAATGTTGTTCGTTAAAGGATCTTCATAATAGAGAGAAAGCATATGTTTCAGCTCTTCCACTATGGAGAACAACAAGGAACCAAATGAAGACAAAGAACATGTATCCAACTCCATTGGAATAAATTATCTACCCCTGATGGAAGAAATGGTTGTTCCACCAAAAAATCATCCCGAGGAAGAAGATTCAGCCTTCCCCTCTAAGGGGCCTAAACAAAGCGTTGAGCTACCTCTAACAGAGTTGGAGAAGGAAGAAAATGAGAACAAGAAGAACACTCAATTGGAAGATAAATCAAAAGTCCTGGAGGAGGGCAAGATTGAATGTCAAAAAGGTATTGGTATGGATTCCTCCCCTCCCGACTCACCCCAAGGTAAACTACTTGATGAAGAAAATACACAACTGCCTTCAAACCAAAACAAAAACATAAAGGATGCCTTAGCTCATATGGGCTTCTCATCATCTCTTGTTGAAGGTACAATCAAAGAAGATTTGACAAAAATTAGCTTCAAATATAGAAAGAAAAATAAAATTGAAGTGGGAGGAGGAAACAAAGTGGGTAGACCATCTTGGAAGGAAGCCAAAAGCAAAGACTCTGCAAGAGATGTGGCCTCAGGAAAGCAAAAGACTCTAGAACTACTCTCAAGTTCTAAGTCAAAAAAGAGGAAAGATGTCTTTCCTTTTTTGCTGCATCTTGGTGGTACGTGTTCATTCTTTTTTATTTCCTATGAAGTTGTTATCATGGAACATAAGGGGCCTGGACAACCCCTACAAACAACATTTGTTAAAAAACTACTTAGTTGATGATAGATTGAACATTTTATTAATTCAAGAAACTAAAATGAAAAAGGATACTTTTGATAAAGCTATTAATTTTTTTTGGCCCAATGCTAATTTTGTTGTCAATGATGCAGATGGAGCTTTAGGGGGTATTGCTACATGCTAGAATTTGACTATATTTAAGGGTTCCATGGGGTTTTTTAGTAACAACTGCTTGTTGGTTTCTCTTGAAGATCTTGTCACATCTAAGAAATAGAATATGTTAAATATTTATGGGCCTAACTCCTATCTTGATAGATTGGACTTATGGGATTTTCTAGCCAATCAAATAAGGAGCAATAAAGAGGTTCATTGGATGTTGGGATGGGATTTTAACTCTTTGTTGTATCCTTTCGAGAAAAAAAGGAGGATTGGAGGATTTTTTTTATAGCATGATGGGTCTAGTTTGGTTTCTCAACTCTGTTGGTCTCATTGATGTTCCTTTGATAGGGTCATTATTCACTTGGTCTAATAGATGCCTAGGAAATCACCTCATCCAAGTCAAACTTGGCCAATTTCTTATTTCCTCCAATTGCAACATTCTCTTGGCTCTAACCTTATTTTTTATTCATAGAACTGGCTCGAATCACAATGCTCTTCTTTACTGGGAGGATAATGTTGTTAAAGGTCCTTTCCCCTTCAGATTCAAAATCATGTGGACTCACCACCTTGATTTGAAATCCCTTGTGAATAGATGGTGGAATGAACTTTGTGCTGGTACATTGATGTTCTACTTGGCCAATAAACTCAAGATTCAAGGAAATGGTTAGAGGTTGGAATAAGTTTTCCTTTGGTAATATTTCATATAAAGAAATCTATTGGAGACAACATAAAAGAGGTGCAAAATTTGATGGAAAAAGGTGATATTGACGAGGATTTATGCAACAAAGAACAAGATCTAAGAGCTCAATGGTACAAAATCAACAAGAAGGAAGAGATTTTCTGGAAACATAAATCCAGGGTCCAATGTCTTGTTGAAGGTGACAAAAATGCAAAGTTTTTACACCAATGTACTATGAAACATAGAAGAAAAAACATGATTAGATATCTCATAAAAGATGATGGATCCATCCTTAATACGAAAGAGGAAATTGCTAGAGAAGTTGTTTCTTTCTTCTCTAACTCTTAGAAGAACTCTAAGTTTGACTCTAATGAGCTAGATTGCCTCCTTTAGGTGATTCCCCAAGTTATCTCTAAGCAAGATCTAAAAGACCTAACTAAGTTGTTTCCCTTTAGGAAGTTAAGACTATTGTTTTCTCCTTTGGTACCTATAAAGGCCCATGGCCTGATGGGTTTCCTCCTATTTTTTTCCAAGAATTCTGGGACATTACTTCTAAGGACCTCTTAAATGTTGCTCAAGACTTCTTCAAATTTGGCAGACTCCTAAACCAACTCAATTCCATATTTATTGCTCTCATCCTTAAAATAGAGGAAGCTTCATCCATGCAAGATTTCAGATCCATCAACCTTTGCAATACCACTTATAAGATCTTTTCCATGATTATTATTAATAGATTGAAGATGGTTATGGGTAAGATGATTGTTGTTAACCAGAAAGTTTTTTTTCAAGTGAGGCATATTTTAGATGCTTCTATCTTTACCCACGAGGTGCTCCACTCTATGGATCTTAACAAGAAACATGGGATGACGTTCAAATTGGATATCTCAAAAGCTTATGATAGGGTGTCTTTGCCATTTCTTATTGTTGTCCTAAAAAAAATTGATTTGATGGAAGATTCCTCAAATTAATCACCTCATGTGTCATGACCCCTAAATGTTCTCTTCTTTTGAATGGAGTCCCTAAGGGGTTCTTCTCTTGTGGAGAGGGTTTAAGACAAGGGGACCCCCTTTCCCCATACCTCTTTATTATGGTTGTAGAGGTTCTTGGAAGAAACATTAAAAAGTTACTAGATTCTAAGTTGTTAAAAGGGTTCAAAGCAACTTCCTCTCTCCCTCTAGCAACTCATCAACAGTTTGTGGATGATACCATCCTCTTAGGAGAAGCCTCAGTTGCTGAAGCAAGTCATTATAAATCCTTCCTCAATGATTATGCTAAAGCCTCATGTCAGTATATTAACTACAACAAAAGTAAGATCTACTTTTTAAATATTGATCATATCGATAAAGATAGGGTGATGTAAATTCTTGGGTACCAAGATGTTCTCCCTAATGCTTACCTTGGTCTCCTGAGATGATTTTACTCGCAACAAATAGGGCAAATAAAATCTTCACAAAAAATACCGCAAAAAGCCTGTCCTTCTTGAAAGATATGGAACAAAGACAACCTAAGAGGGAATTCTGCATTTACAGAACAAAGATTGGCTTTCGTTCAATCCCAAGTATCTGATAACCAGGTCATGGTTGCACTAGGGTCGCTTTCGGGTAATGATGTGATATTGTTGTTAATCTCAAAGGGACTATGGTTATTCTTTGAATATTTTAGATATACATTCCAAATTGAAACAATGAGTTCAAACATCATGAAACCAAAAGATTTGCCATAATATTTCATGAATATCACAAATTATTTGCTATCACTTAAGTAGATTTAGCATTAAGCATTCAACAATCATATAGAAAATAAAGGATTTTCAACAAAATTCATTCCATTCATTTAAATTTTTGGAACAATTTCAAATATTTAAACATCTACTCTAAAACAAAGTACAAAAAATACTGAAAATCAAAAGTTTCTCCTGGTTATTCTCCATGGATGCCCCAAAGTATTAATTAAAATAGAGCAAACTACTTTATACTTCACTAGATTGCTTCACAACTACATATAAAATGATGCAAGCTTTTAAAGAGAAGGGTTTCATTTCTGGACACCGAGTAGGTTTTGTATGCACCCTTAAATGATGCAACATACAATTTTGTTCAACCGAACTAACAAAACCAGCTACAAAAGATATTAAGATATGTAGCTATCTAATAAGTTCTGATATTAATTAATGTCTACATGCGTACAAATTTTTATGCCGGAATGGTTCAGAAAATAAGAAAAAAGAACAAAACTTAAAAGTTTATGCTCCCCCGCCATCCACAAATTTTGAACTTAAAATAAAAATGAAGCATCCTTTGGCCTTTTATAGAACACAAGGCTTAGATAGGATAAGACAACTACATGAGAGGAAATCCAAGGGACCAATCTCATCAAGACACATGGAATATAGTGACCAATAGGAGAATTGCAATTGAAGTCAACGGTCCAAGTCAACTCCAATTACACATTGAAGCTCTTCGGGTGTTGATCTTGAATCTTCGCTAGGATGATACTTTGAATCATGATAATGTGTAGGGGGTTCGCATACATTCAGAATGAAAAGGTAGAATTTTTTCCCCCACACATCGCTTGGCTCCAGTTTTGTCACTCTCAGAAATCGGCTCTCTCAAAAATTAGCATTTGTTGCCACCGCACATCAAATACCGAGATCCCCAGCATTCTGGTGAACTCAAAGCCGTCTACATTATCACCTCCCAAAGTGATTGAACTGGATTGAAAATTATTCCATCTGTGATTCAAGTATTCCTGACCGTCCATACCCGAGCTTTGCATCATAATCGATATCTCCTGAAATCACAAATTCCACACATTAAATCCCTTTAAAAAAACATTTATAACATCTCATGTAAATAAAACCATTATTCAAATGTTAGTACAAAAATATCATAATTAACACGCCTTTTAAAAGCATATCATGAATCCTCATACATATATTGGATCACTGGGATCATTAGAAAAAATTAAAATTTCACATTTTCACTCTACATTATAACTTGGTACCCAGTATTTAGCTTTACCCACTTACTTTCCCAGACCTTGGTTATACCAGAACTCCACTATACCAGAACACTTTATATCAAAATGCTTCATACCAGACCAGAGCCTTCCGCTTGAACTTTACATTACCTTTTTCCTTTTCCGTGTTTCTGATACTTAGTACCCAGTGTACGAAACACTTACAATACGAAATACTTTATTATCAAAGATTTTCTCTTTTACTTTCGGTGATCTTCCAATTTGCTAGCTCTTGCCATAAGAGTTGCACATTTTTTTACTTGGGTACCCAAGTCTTTTTAGTCTTGGGGCGCGTTGTGAGACCACACAACTTGCAACCAATAAAACCAAATTTAAACCAAACTTGAAATTAAATAACCAGTTGTAAATTAAAACTTATACATATTTTAAAACAATAACTTTCTACCTTTACCTAGATTCTGGCATAAAAAAGTAAAACTCCACCAGAAACATCTGTGTGTGCTTTGATTAATTCCAATTTTTGGAACTTAGTAAAAAGAATCAGTTCATTAACATTGAACTACATAATATAGTAATCCTCCAAAGCCAACCATGGATAGACCTTTGCTACCAGTCAAGCGTCCATAGCCTCGACAAGGTTATCTCCGTAATTCCCCCAAACATAGCTCTACTTCCAGTCAAGCATCCATAGCCTCGACAAGGTTATCTCTGTAATTCCCCCAAACATAGCTCTACTGCCAGTCAAGCATCCATAGCCCCGGTAGAGTTATTTGGATAGCCTAAAGAGTTGATATCTTTTTTTTTTATATAGCAATGATAGCTCATTTTCAACTTTTGATATTTCAATAATAACTCTTTAATCAACTTGCAAGCAATGAAGCAATGCTATTAGGTTGGGAATTACAGTGGTAGCGAAGGCTACTTTTTTATTTTTCATTCAATGTAAATTCCTTCATCAATTCACTACCTAAAAACTCATTTAATGATTCCTTATAGGTGTGTATTTCAGGCTAAATTTTACTAACTTATGCCAAATCCTAGCTAACTGTAGCTCACTATATGTTAAAAAATATGCATAAATTAAAATTTAGCAATAGAAAACACAATTACCAAATTTAAATCTAAATTTAGAAACATTAGTTACCACCCTTCTGATTAAATTTTATGGAAACTACTAAAATTTATGCTAGCTATTTCGACTTGAAGGCGCTGCAGTTCATTAATGGATCAAAATGTCATGATTACCTTGAAACATGATCACATTATTCTATATTAAATTCACACACCTTATTTAGCACGTATTATCTCTTCAACTTACTTGGGTGATGATGTGTATTGCCTTGCCGACTTCATTTTCCTGTATATTCCATACACATAAGCACCTCCATAATTAGTATGACTATTTTTTAAACAATTTTAAATGACCACTATTAATTTTGAAATCTTCAACTTGCTTGATTTGCAATCTTCGTACTGCTCAAATTTGAAGCAATTTCACCATATATGTGTAAAGAATTAATTTGATTTAACCTTTAATTCTGAAGATTATTGTTCAGCTGCCACTTCGCTTATGGTTTCCCAAAAAGCAATTACTCAAGGCAACTATGTACTGCAACTTCCTTACGACTCTATAAATTCTAGCATTTCTTCTCGAATTCTCCACATTTCTCCTTTATTTTCCTTTTTTTTTAGTTTCTATAAATCCACTCTATGTCTTCACATTTGCTTCTTAGCCATGGATACTCCAATTTTCTTAGGTTGTTCTCATAGACATAATATTTTCTTAGGAAGTATCACACCACAAAGGCTTGAAAAGGTCTTCTTCATTACGACTTCCAGTTTCATTATGCCAAATTTATGCTTAGTCCTTGGGGAAAGATATGTTGCATCCAACTACTACTTTTGTTTCTACTCTGACATTGCTTCTCACTTTGTAGCATCACTTCTAGACATTGGGCTACTTGTTGAAGATGTTCGCGTTGCTTCCAACTTAATAGTGAAACTTGAATTCTTGGAGAATCTGGATACCATTTTAGCTATTGCACATCCGACCATTGGGATTCCCTCTATGGATGACATTCCTCGGTTCCTGGGACACAGGGAAGTGGTTCCACTTCGACCCTTTCTTACTGATCTCCATATCCAAGATTTTAAAGCTCATCGGGAACTCGCCTACATAGGGTATTTAGCCCTGATAGAAGAGGCGTCTCACATTGACTGAATGGCTACTATCATCTACAACTTTTCTCACTCTTCTTTTTGACTCTTTTTGAATTTTTGAACAAGGATTTTCTGATATCTCATGTATATACATGATACACACACACACATATATATCTCTCTTTTGGTACATTTTAAAGCATGTTTTACTGTGTATGGCTTTTTTGTTTCTTTTTCTCATTTCAATTTTGCAAAATGTTTGAATTCACTCTCATGTGTAAGATAAGTTTAAGCAGAATTTGCTAATGCAGAGGCCAGACAAAAGAAAAGAACAAAAAAAATGAGGAAAGAAAACTAACTCTAACTACTCTAACTCTAACACAATAAAAGATTAACTCTAATAAAGCAATTTATTTCAATTTCTACGGCTATTTCTTCTATTTGTGATGAAATATCTCTAGATCTCGACATTCTCGCCTATTTTCTTGCAAAGTGTTAGAATTTTCTTTATAATAATCACAGTTTTCCAACTGTTTTGGTATATCGGTTGATTTTTTAATATTTCCAACTTCACTAGGGAAAAAAGTTTTTCTTGTTAACGATCCCTTTCTTTTAGCAGTTAAAAATTCTTCTATTAACAGAATCACTCTACTTATGGCCAAACAAACCCTAGTTAAAAAAATTTCACACTCAAGTTCGCCATGGTCAGTTGTATCATGAATTCTACACTCAGTGACTCTTCCAAAAGTAAAAAAACTCAAAGGATGCATTTTGTAATTAATAATTTTACAAAGTTTTCCAACTTTCATAGTGAAAACTAGCTTGCATTCAATTTCTCACTCACAAGCTTCTTGCCAAACTCAGAACCAGTGTTTTGAAACACAATTCTGTAAATTCCAGGAAATGATACCTAAAATATTAAATGGGGGGGAGGGGAGGATCTCCTTCTAGTGCCAATTCCTATTGATGACAATTGTACTTGCAACAAACAAGGTGAATAAATTCTTCACAAACAAGACCACAAACAGCCTATCCTTGAAAGATATGGAACAAAGACAACCTAAGTGGGAATTTTGCATTTACAAGACAAAGATTGGCTTTCGTTCAATCCCAAGTCTTCGATAACCAGGTCATGGTTGCACTAGGGTCGCTCTCGAGTAATGACCTGATATTTTTGTTAATCTCAAAGGGACTATGGTTATTCTTTGAATATATTTTAGATATACATTCCAAATTGAAACAATGAGTTCAAACATCATGAAACCAAAAGATTTGCCATAATATTTCATGAATATCACAAATTCTTTGCTATCACTTAAGTAGATTTAGCATTAAGCATTCAACAATCATATGGAAAACAAAGGATTTTCAACAAAATTCCTTCCATTCATTTAAATTTTTGGAACATTTTCAAATATTTAAACATCTATTCTAAAACAAAGTATAAAAAATATTGAAAATCAAAAGTTTCTCCTGGTTATTCTCCATGGATGCCCCAAAGAATTAATTAAAACAAACCAAATCGCTTTATATTACACCAGATTGCTTCATAGCTACATATAGAATGATGCAAGCTTTTAAAGAGAAGGGTTTCATTTCTAGACACCGAGTAGGTTCTGTATGCACCCTTAAATGACACAACATACAGTCTTGTTCGGCTGAACTAACAAAACCAGCTACAAAAGATATTGAGATAGGTAGCTATCTAATAAGCTCTAATATTAATTAATGTCTATGCGCATACAAATTTTTATGCCAGAATGGTTTAGAAAATAGGAAAAAAGAGCAAAACTTAAAATTTTATGCTCCTCTGACATCCACAAATTCCAAACTTAAAATAAAAATGAAGCATCCTCTAGCCTTTTATAGAACACAAGGCTCAGACAAGATAAGACAACTACATGAGAGGAAATCCAAGGGACCAATCTCATCAAGGCATGTGGAATATAGTGACCAATAGGAGAATTGCAATTGAAGTCAATGGAAGTCAACTCCAATTACACGTTGAAGCTCTTCGGGTGTTGATCCTAAATCTTCGCTAGGATGATACTTCAATTCATGATAATGTGTAGTGGGCTCCCATACATTCAGAATGAAAAGGTAGAATTTTCACCCCCACACATTTCTTGGCTCCGGTTCTGTCACTCTCAGGAATGGGCTTTCCCGAAAATTAGCATTTGTTCCCACCGTACATGAAATATCGAGATCCCTAGCATTCCGATGGACTCAAATCCATCTGTATTATCACCTTCCAGAGTGATCGAACCAGACTAAAAATTATTCCATCCATGATTCAAGTTTTCCTGACCATCCATACCCGAGCTTTGCATCACAATCGATATCTTCTGCAATCACAAATTCCACACATTAAATCCCTTAAAAAAAAACATCTCATGTAAATAAAACCATTATTCAAATGTTAGTACAAAATCTCATAATTAACATGCCTTTTAAAAGCATATCATGAATCCTCATGCATATACCGGATCACCGGGATCATTAGACAAATTTAAAATTGATCACATTTTCACTCTACATTATAACTCAGTACTCGGTACCCGGTATTCAGCTTTACCCACTTACTTTCCCGGACCTTGATTATACTGAAACTCCACTATACCAGAATGCTTTATACCAGAACACTTCATACTGGACCAGAGCCTTCCGCTTGAACTTTACATTACCTTTTTCCTTTTCTGTGTTTTTGGTACCTGATATCCAGTGTATGAAACACTTACAATACATAATACTTTATTATCAAATATTTTCTCTTTTACTTCCGGTGATCTTCCAATTTGTTAGCTCCTGCCATAAGAGTTACACATTTTTTTACTTGGGTCCCCAAGTCTTTTCAGTCTTGGGGCGTGTTGTGAGACCACACAACACTACTTATTTCCAAGAAACCAAACAGTAACTACTATAATTATATCAAAAGAAGTTGGCTGGTTGGAAAGGGAAAATCCTAAGCCAAGTTGGGAAAATACAACTTCTCAAAGCTTCTTTGAAAAATATCTGTCTATTACCTTTCCCTATTTAATATCCCTATCTTCATAGTGGAGAAAATTGAATAGATCTAAAGGAGGTTTTTGTGGTTAGGAACTGAGGAGAGAAACAAGATGGCCCTTATGGGATGGGATAAATTTTGTGTTCCAAAAGGGGATGATGGTCTTGGAATTAGAAGGTTGAAGCTTTTCAATAAATCTCTTGTTGCTAAAATGGGATGGTATCACTTGAAAGGATCTAAAGATTAGGTCAAATTTATAAGAGCTAAACATTTGGGGAACAAGAATTAGGGCTAAGAAAAAAAGACTCCCTTATGGTTCTATTTTCTGGAATAATCTTCTAAAAATAAGAGTGTTAAAAAAGAGAGTTAAAAAGAGTAGGAAATGACATACACTGAATTTTGGGATGATTTTTGATCTAAAGGTACGACCTTATCTTCCAATGAAATTCTCATCCAAATTAAATGCATGCTCATAAGAAAAATTGGAAAGTAGGTTAATGGGTATATAAACTGGGATGGTCAAAAACCGCAATGGATCAACTTCAAACATTACTTAAATGGTGCTATTCTTAGAGATGGGAGACAAAAAATGGGATGCTTTTTTGCACACATTATTCCAACAGATTGGTGAGGTTGACTTTTTTTTCAAAAAATAGAAAAAGATGAATGGATTTCTACAAAAAATCATCTAGGAAGCCTCTCAGTTAAGTCATTTTATGGAGTGATGGAGAAACCTTTGATCCACAAGGATGATTTCCATTGGAACTATGTTTGGATAAAAAACTTGATTCCTAAGGTGAATTGTTTCTGGTTGGAAGTTGCTAAAGGAAAGATCCTCACTATTGATAACCTAAATAAAAGGGTTCCAGTTTTTCAACAAATACTATCTCTACAATGAACCTGAGGAGTCAATAATGCACCTGCTTTCCACTACTCTTACTCTAGAGAGGTGTAGTCTTTCTTTCTACATTTCCTTTTGACTAAATGGGTTTTTCCTTCTTCAATTAAACTCTTTTTGGAAAGTTGGAATTTTGGTCCTTACTCCCACAATATAATTGCTAACCTCTAGAGACAAGTCTCTCCTTTTATAACATGGGGGCTATGTAAGGAGAAAAATAATATAATTTTCAGGGAAACAACTAGAAATAGTAAATATATTTTCCTTGCTATAAGACATCAGATCCAGGAGAACATTAATGCTGGGATTTATGCTCAATCTAAAGACATGCCTACTTACAAAGAAATCAAAATAAATCAATTGTGGGGTTTAAAGTAGGACCTAACAAACTACAATTGGAGAAAACAACTTATCAAGAAAAGTATGGTCTAGTCTCCTCCTGAGTTTGGATGGATCAAATGCAACTTTGATGGTTGCTCTAAAGGTAATTTGAGATTAGCTAGAGTGGGAGGAGTTATAATAAATCACCAGGGGATCCTCATAGAAGGCTATGACAAATGCTTGGGAACAACCTCTAATAATGTAGCTGAGGCAATGGTTGTTTGGGATAGTTTAAACCATATGAAGTAGAAAGGCTACACTAAGGTCATAATTGAAGGGGATTCTAAATTAATCATTGATCACCTTAAGGAGAATGCTAATGTTCCTTAGGAGTTGAGAGGTGTTATGGATGGTTGTAAAATAACTCAAATATTTTCAACATTAAAAAATTTGTCACTTATATCGGGAAGGAATTTTTTCTACTAATGTTATGGCTAATGAGAGCCTTAGACATTACGTGGACCTACTAGGATTAATTTTCACTACCATGTCACATCAAGAATATTGTTAATAATGAAAGATATGAAGCTGCTTATGATAAGGTGTCACAAGAAAGAAGGTGAAGGTTACTTTGGTATGATTATTACAAATATGGATTACATAATGCATATTCAAGTTGATTGAAAAAGGATGAAGGTTACCCAGATTATAATTATTAGGGGAATCATTGGCTATACAATAAGTGGTCTCCCTAATGATTATATTAGCTCCCACAATCTTTCTATATCGAAGATCAAAGGAATGAAGAAATGAAACATTAATAACATCTTATCGATAGATGTTATCGGCTGGTACTCTAAGATGTATGATAAAATAATTATCCTCGCTAAGACTCTTTTCAAAAATTATTTGGCGGACCATACAAATGACACCCCCTTGGTTGTCTTAGCTTGTAAACTTATGTGGAATGGCCACTTGATTAATCACCATTTTAATGCACTGAATTTCATCATTTTAATATGGGCATGAGAGACACATGTGATATCTTTTTTCGTGATCCTTCCAACTCTTAGCTCCCTTCCATAATTGATGGTGAGTTTAATCTGAAACCCCAAATGAAAACTACTAGTTTTAGCCTAAATGCTGAAGAGTTTACTCTGTCTGTGATTTCCTTATCTGACAAAAGAGGCTTAGGAGAAGATTATCTACTGCTTCGCAAGGATTATTTGGGTTGGGAAGAAATTTGGACCTAAGAAAATGACTGAACCTAGGAATTGTGACACTCTAAAACAAAATGAATATTTGTGGGGCTTTCTTAACAAGGACTAATTCACCCCTTTTTTGAAGCCATGGAGGCATACAATAAGAGCCTCATCGACAAGTTTGCAAACTCTTGGAGTGATGGAGAGGTCAATATCGACAAGCTTCACTTCACTGTGATGACAAAGTTCATTGCTCAGGCCATGAGACTTCCCTATGAAGGAAAAAAGGTGGTGAAGAAAAGCACGAGCAACTATTAGGAGTTCATTGAAAAATTCTTCGAGGTGAAGGAGAAACCTAAGAGATTTTAGAATTGGTATTCGAGACTGAAGTTGTCAACCCCTTACCATAATTTAAGTTTGTTTATTATGAAATATTTTACCTTGGATAGGTGTTTCATGTCTATTCACGGTTGCCATTTTCCCATCTTAAATCATGTTCGCCAATATCTAGGAAAAATCAACCTTCCCTTTTTCTTGTTGTCCTCCCTTCAAAAAAGTATGGAAAATGGGGTCAACCCCCCTGCATCAAGGTCTCATCTGGGCCATTTATAAATATGCACTTGCTACTACCCCTTAGACTACCCATGTTGTTAATCTTGTTGAGAACCCCTAGAACCCTAAAAGTTATGTGTGCATTGAGCTATTAGATAGCGAGCCCCATTCCCCTAAGAGAGTGTCAAAGTTGAAAAAGACTATAAACCCTTCTCCTTCCATGGTCGAGCCTTTCTCAAAAGAGCTCCTAAAAATTACCCTAGAGAAGAGAAAATCCTCCCCCTTTCCTTTGGTTTGATAAAACGTCAATAGGTGGAACCTATAGGAAGCAAGAAAAAAAACAAACAATAACCATTTCTGATGATATGGGCACTAGCTCAGATTGTGGTTCAATCCCCCTAGGAGGAAGGAGGTCGATTTGAATTGCTAAAGCGGCCTCCAAAGGGAAAGAAGTTGAAAAAAATGGAAAAAAGGTCACCAAGGGGGAGAGTCTCAACTCGTCTGAAGAAGAGTATGTCCCCGATAGCCTGGGTGAAACATAGTTTTTAGAGGATGAAGACAATTATGAGTATGAAGAAAAGGAGAAGGGACGTGATGATCAGGAAGAGGATAATAATGAGCCAGAAGAAGATAATGAGGATGCTAAGCGTAAAGAGCCTAAAGATGAACATAAAAAGGAGGTGAATACTAAAAACCCAATTGCTATGGAGTGCATGAAAGCCCTATTCAGCCACCTCAAAATTCATGTGGATGAGGACAACAATAATTTAAATTCCAAATTTGAAGCTCCCAGGTCCCAAATGGATCACTTGGAAAGACAAATAGAAGAGACTAAAAGTTCTAAGGATCTCAAGAGAATGGAAGGAGCTATAAAAAAATATATGCAAAGTGGTGGGCAAAATAATGAAGGCAGTGATGGGGATAGTTTTTGGAAGAGGGGAAATCAAAAAACATATGAAGAAGGTGGGGCGAAGGAACAATGCTAAAAATACTGAGAACAAGGATAACGAGGAAAGTTGGACTGCTGTGGTGGAAGAACTCCAAGGAAATTGGAGTCTCATTAAAGATGTTTAGTTTTTGCTTGCATGTTTATGCTCTTCAATACTCTTGACAATAATATTTTCTCATATGAAAGTTGCCCTCTTGCTAGATGTTTTGAATTGATAAAAAGACTAAGTATTTATAGGTATTTTTTTAATTTCCTGACAATTAAAATTCAAAAGCCGACAATCGCAATTTGAATTTGAATCATAAAAAATTCCACCAAAAACATAATTAAAATTTGAGATCCAAAACTTGAGGGTGAATGGGTCCTAGGTCCTAAATCTAGGACACTCAATTTCCAAGGCAATTTAATTAATGTTTGCAATTGTTTAATACAAGTTTTGCTTTCAGAAGACAAGATGAATTAGGCTTTTAAATGCATAATTTGGTCAATTAGAGGCTTAATTAAGTCCAATTGAATTAAGGGACCCAAAAATAGTGTGAAAATGTAAAGGAGTGCATTTTCTAACACTACATTTAGCCCCCACTTTAGTGAGAGGATGAGCCCTACACTCAAACTCACACTAAAATAGACAAATATATGTCAAGAGGGAGTCCAAGTGCACAAATATTGATGGGATAGGATGAAAAAGATCAAGGAGGTGGCCAATCCTCGAGGATCAAGATCCCATGGTAAACCAACATAAGCACAAAGGGACACACATGAATGTATGATATGAAGTAGCAAGACAAGATACACAAACATACAATGTCAAAAGAGGAAAGAAATATGGACTAGCAAGTTGCATTATGCCACATCCATCAAATACAATCATAAGGATGTAAAATCACTTATGAACAACATGGCTTCATAGACAAGCAAGTTGTGTTATGCTCGATGGCCATGAAAAATATGCTCATAAGGACTAGTGAAATCTAGTGTCCACTAGGCGAGCCCCCACAACAAGTGGTGATGGGACAGCCATGCCAGGTCTATAAGCTCCCATACATCAACCATACTGAAAGTTATACCTCCTCATAAATTTGATAAGGTGCCACAAAAATGGTCACAAGACTAGCAAGCTATGTTATGATAGGCACTCATGAAAAACAAGGCTCCACTGGCAAGCAAGTTGTGTTATGCTTGGTGGCCATGAAAAAGATTGTAAATGCAATAGGATAGGAGAGTCAAAGGGGTTTTTCTTAGTTCATGAAAGGTCTCACCTTAGGGAAAATAATGCTTAATTTCACCAAGAGAGGATTAGTCAAGGATAAAAGATTCACAACTTAGGGAATGAAAGCCATAGCATTACCACTAAGAGGAATGTCATATGCCAAGAAAGGTCACACTCTTGAAGGGTATCGAACCCAATGTCACAACCAAGAAGACACATCACATGAATTGAGAAGACCATACTTTGAATAAAAAGTTCACACTTCCTAGGAGATGTATGCTATCATCACTAAGAAGGGGACATGTTGTGAGATAAGAGGGATTCATTGCTCACAAGTCTCTTCATTCTCAAGAGAATCCTGAGGAGAAAACTGCCCTTAACAACCTCAAATGTTGCTGAATGAAGAAATTGTAAAAAATACTATACACATCCTAACGATTCTAGAAAACTACTTCAGAATTTGAGAGAGCAGGGTTTCAAGATTTCTACCCTAAAAGGGATAGCTCTCAGCCAAAGGACTACAACATGGTATCAGGATGCCAGCGTGACACGTTGGAGTCCAAAGGATGTGCTAGCATCCAAGACGGACATAGAACTCAAACCTTGAACATAATGACTAGAACCTTACTATCTTGCACAAATTTGAGGTCCATTTAATAGAATAACAAAACAAAGAACAAGAAATGAAATAAAGTACAAAGGAGAGCTAAGAAAGAACTTACAAATGACCAAACGTTTGAAACCATCCTCCAAGTTCCCCTTTGACAACCTGCACACAAGACAAGCAAGGAAAAAGGTTGGGGTTGTTTCGAGGCTTGTTGTAGTCAAACCCTTGTTTTGGTGTTCCCACCTCCATGGACATCAGGATAGATAGAGAGAATAAACAAAATGGACAAATACCTGCACCACCAAACAACAAATGAACAAAGTGATCTAATCTATTAAAAAATAGACAAGAGCCAGAGAGTGTTAGTTTTTATGATAAGATATAAAACTCATAATTTAATTCAAAAATCAGACACAATAACACAACATATACCATGGGAAAACCCTCCACTTGAGGGAGAAAAAACAGCAATAGAGATCTCTTATATATATATATATAAATAGTGGCAAAAATTCTCTTTACAATGGCGCCAATCACAAGGCCAATATCCAACACCAACTCTAGTTGCAATAATAGATAATAATCTACTCTTCCTTAATATCGAAATCTGCACTTGAAGAAATTCACAATCTACTCTTGATGAAATTTACACTTGAATGAATGAATGGATCGAACTTGCTTGATGGATGAATGGATGGAAATGAACTTGTATTTATACAATGTGTGAGAGAGGTAACACCTCTTAAAGAGCAAAGGCGGCCACAATATAGAAATATAATTACAAAATAAAAGATGTGAATTACAAGGAAGGTCGGGCCAAATAGAAATTATATTGTTTCCAACTGAAGTGCCTCTTCACTTTAATTAACTCAATAAAATAAATAGCCTATAGGCTATATGCAATTTTATGTCTGGAATCGAGGCTGGAAGGATAAGCCCGAAGCTGCTATAACATCAACACTCCCTCTCAGCTAGGGAGGAATACTTCCAGTTCTACAAGACACATTATCTCATCGTGATGTCAACCACCATGGTTACTCCCATATGTGGAAAAGGAACATACCATCTCATTGTGATATCAACCATCATGGCTACGCCCATGTATGGTAAAAGTGCACAGGTTCCCATCACGGAATCACTCAACGTGATTTTGTCACCCAATCGTGACATTCACCAAAGATACTCCCAGAGGGTGAAAAACACAAGTGCAAGAAAATCATCATGGACTCTCTCACATGATGTTGTCATGGAGTCACACACATGACATCCACTATGGCTACTCCTAGAGGGTGGAAACAAGGGCTTTCACCTCAAAACTCTCTCACAGAGAGAAATACATTAACAAGGGCTTGCACCTCATATCTCTCTCACAAGAGAAATGCATTAAAGAAAATCATAGAAGATCACTAATACTGAGACTCCTTCCCAGCTACGGCTTCATTCTCCACAATACCAAGCTTGTCTCAAAAGTACACAAACTTTACTTTGGAGAGAGGCTTGGTGAGAATATCTTTCGTTTGCTCATCAGTGCTAATGTACTTCAACTAGATTGCTTTCCTCAATAACATATCTCTGATATAGTGGTATTTGATCTCAACATGTTTATTTCTATCATGAAACACTGGATTGACAGAAAGCTTCACACAACTTTGATTATCACAATGAATGATAGTCGGCTCCAACGATTGTCCAAACAATCCTACAAGGAGCTTCTGAAGCCACACTACTTCTTGAGCTTCCACACAAGTTGCAATATACTCGGCCTTTGCGGTGCTCAGTGCCACTGAAGACTTCTTCCTGCTACACCAAAATATCATCACAGACCCAAATTGAAACAACATTCGGAGGTGCTCTTCCAATCAATGACACACCCTGCACAATCGGAATCAGTATATCCATGTAGCTTCAAGTCCACACGAGAAGAATATCTCAAGCCATACCCAACTGTGCCACGCAAGTATCTCAGGATATGCTTCACTGCAACTAGATGTATTTTCCTTGGTTCACACATGAAATGACTAAGTGCACTCACTGCATAGCAAATATCTAGTCTAGTATTGACTAGATACATCAATGATCCAATCAATTGTTTGTACATAGTAGGATCCACTAGATCTAAACTAGTTGCAGCCTCCTTAAGCTTCTGAAAATTGGTTTCCATAGGTGGAGACATGGATTTGCAATCCATCATACCAAATCTCTTCAAGATGCCAATAGTATACTTTCCTTGACTCAGAATGAACTCATTTGACTTTTGCCATACTTCTAAGCCAAGAAAGTAGTGCATGAGACCAAGATCCTTCATTTAAAATTCAAAATAGCTCCTTCTTGCATTTGATAATGAGGTGATCTTCTCCAGTAAGAATTAGATCATCAACATAGAGAACCAAGATTAATGCTTCGCCATCAATTACCTTGAACTATAGGTTTGAATCAACATCATTCTTGGAGAAGCCCAAGCTTATCAGGTATCGACCAATTCTTTCGTACCAAGCACGAGGAGCCTACTTAAGGCCATATAAAGCCTCCTTTGGCCTACAAACATGAGACTCCTTCCCATGAACCTCAAAGCCATTAGGTTGCTCAATATATACCTCTTCTTCAATTACACCATTTAGAAATGTTGTCTTCACATCCATCTGGTGTATCTTCCATCCCTTAGATGCTGCAATAGCAATGATGGTCCTAATGGATGTATAACGAGCAACTGGAGCAAAGGTTTCCTCATAGTCTACTCCCTCTTTTTCATAGAATCCTCTAGCTACAAACCTAGCCTTGTACTTCTTAATTCTCCCATCAGCCGCATGCTTGATCTTGAAGAGCCACTTAGAAGAAACAACATATTTTCCTTCAGGTCTAGGTACAATGTCCCAAACATCATTCTTGAGGATGGATTGATACTCCTTAGCCATAGCATCTTTCCATACTTGTTGACTAGTAGCTTCCTCAACACTGGAAGGCTCTAACTCAATGATTTGACTCATCAAAGCAACATAGCTTAAAAAATTATGAGGTCTCTTGCTTTCTCTAAAAATTCTTCTCGGGGCTGAAAACTTTTCTGCCTCCTACATTGTTTTCCTAGCCCAAAGAGGTCTCTTATGACCAATCACAATGTCTGTAGGCCCATTAGTAGGTTCCAAAGGCTCAACTAGATCATCATCTTCTTTAGGATCAGTAGCTTCCTTTTGAATCTCAAGAGTATGGTCAACTTCCATATCTTGAGGAGACTCTTGGTCTTCATTGTCTAGCTCCAAGTGGATGTCCTTAGACCTCTTGAATGCAACATCTTCTTCGAATGTAACATCCCTACTGATCTCAATCAACTTCTGACTTGGAATGTATATTCTCTAGGCTTTTGAAGACTCACTATAGCCCACAAATATTCCCTTCTTGCTAGACGGTTCCAACTTTGTCCTTTTGTCTTTAGGTACATGAACATATACTGGACAACCAAAGTTCCTCAAATGACTTACTTTCAGCTTCACCCTTGTGAATGCTTCTTCGGGAGTCATGTTCTCCAAAATTTGGCGAGGGCTTCTATTTTGAACATACACAGTTGTCCTAGATGCTTCATCCCAAAGGAAGGTTTGCATATCTTGGTCATGAATCATGGCTCTAGCTGCTTCTACAATAGATCTATTCTTCCTTTCTGCAACACCATTTTATTGTGGATTGTAGGGAACACAAAACTCCCTCTTAATTCGTACCTCAACACAAAAGTTACGAAATCTTTCGAAGATGTATTCTCCTCCATTGTCATATCTTAGAACTTTGATCCTCTTCTCGAACAAGTTCTCTACCTAAGCTTTAAATTCCTTGAATCTCTCAAGTACTTCCTCAGATTCTTTAGTCTTTAAGAAATAAATCCAAGTCTTTCTAGAGTAGTCATCAATAAAAATTACATAATACAAGAAACCACTTAAAGAATCAATAGACATTGGACCACATAAATATGAATGAATAAGATCTAGAATACATTTAGATCTACTTTCACTACTATGAAATGTAATTTTAGTATTCTTACCTAAAGCGCATCCTCGGTAGGTACCTTCATGCTCCTTGTTGAATTTAGGAAGGCCCATGACCATCTTCTCTATGGTTGGTAGTGCTCGAAAGTGAAGGTGAGAAAGTATTATATGCCAAAGTTCACATGAACTTGAAGAATCATGCAACAAAGCCTGAAGTGGATGAGTGCAAAGTCTGTAGAGACACTCATGTCAAACTCCAATCACCCGAGCAGTCTTGATACTCGAGTTCTTTGGCCATGCAAGAAATTTTCCTTCAGAGAATGCAACTTGATATCCTTTGTCCTCCAAGGCTGAAATAGAGACAAGGTTCCGCTTGATACCTGGAACAAATAGAACATCGCTCAATTGTAGGGAGATACCAGAATCTAAGTGAAGAGTAGAGGTCCCAAAACCTTTCACAAAATAACATGCATCATCTCCAATTATGACTTGAACACTTGTATCTCTCTCCACCAAATCTGAAAGATGTTCTCTAAAACCAATAATGTGACGAGAGGCACCACTATCAATCAACCAAGTGTTGCAATCTGTAGGAACATTGCTTGATAAGGCATAATAGAATAGGAAACCACTTGAATCCTTTTGAGGAGAAGTCTCATCCACATCCACAGCTGAAGAATGTTTTTTAGGTCTAGATGGACAATCTTTTGCATAGTGACCAAACTTGTCACATCTAAAGCATTGAATGTGAGAGAGGTCCTTCTTCTTCTTAGATGTAGGGGCACCATCAGATCTTTGATCTCTATTCCTCTTGAAGTAGCCTTTCTTCCCTTATTTTCCTTTCTTCTTCGTGGATTGAGCGGCAAGAACATGAATGTCTTCATTTGTAGAGCTTTGACCAATGCCTCTCGCAGCCAACCTTGATTCTTCTTGAATACAATCCGCTCTCAACCGATCAAACTTAGGAAGTTTTGATCTCGCACTGATTCCTTCAATGAATGACTCTCAAGATGGAGGAAGACCATTAAGAGCCAACATAGTCAAATCCTTGTTATAAACAATATGCCCAATGGTAGAGAGCTTATCCCTCAACTCGGTGATCTTCATGAAGAATGTGATGAAAAAATCTCCTTTGGCCATCTTGATGTGATGAAGTTGTTGCTTTAATGCAAAAGCTCGACTTGTGTTGTTGATCTCATACATCTCCTTCAAGGTCTTGAACATATCTCTTGTTATTTTCAACTTGGAGATGATTGGCACAGTGTGATCTTTCATGGAATCAACCAACATCTTTTTCACCTTAGTGTCATTTCTCTTCCATTGAGACTTCTCATTCTCATCGATTGGTTTTGGAACTTCTCCCTCCACGAACTCATCTAACTAATTTTCTTCCAAAGCGAGCATGACTCTAAACTTCCAAGATGTGAAGTTTGATGCACCCTCAAGTCTATCTTCGATCTTGAGCCCATTCACCATCTTAACAATAAGGTAGATGCAATCAAGGATGAGAATAAGAGAGGAGGGTTGCACTGCTTGAATAATTATGATCACGATCTTTCTTATACCTGCTCTAATACCATGTTAGTTTTTATGATCAGATATAAAAATTAGAATTTAATTCAAAAATCAGACATAATAACACAACATATACCATGGGAAAACCCTCCACTTGAGGGAGAAAAAACCAGCAACAAAGATCTCTCTTATATATATATATAAATAGTGGCAACAATTCTCTTTACAATGAGGCCAATCACAAGGCCAATATCCAACACCAACTCTAGATGCAATAATAGATAATAATTTTCTCTTCCTTAATATCAAAATATGCACTTGAAGAAATTCACAATCTACTCTTGATGAAATTCGCACTTGAATGAATGAATGGATCTAACTTGCTTGATGGATGAATGGATGGAAATGAACTTGTATTTATACAATGTGTGAGAGAGGTCGCACCTCTTCAAGAGAAAAGTCAGACACAATATAGAAATTATATAATTACAAAATAAAAGATGCGAATTAGAAAGAAGGTTGGCCCAAATATAAATTATATTGTTTCCAAGTGAAGTGCCTCTTGACTTTAATTATCTCAATAAAATAAATAGTCAATAGGCTATATGCAATTTTATGTCTTGAATCGAGGCTGGAAGGATAAGCCTGAAGCTGCTATAACATCAACAAAGAGCGTTACCAATAGTCCTCAACCCCCTCTTGAACACACAAATGCACCGTTAAATGCTTGCTAGAGAGATTTGGCTGTTGGGGGGACCTCCGCATGGCAGAGCTTCATTGTAGAAGAGATGTTGCGAATTGTAGAAGAGGCTGAGAATAGAGTGAGATTGAAAGAAGCCATGCTAGAATCAGAGAGAACCCCCCAAGATGAGAGCAAAAGGGGAGTTTTATTGCATGCAAGGGTAGAAGTATCGATTACACTTAGAAATCTGACTACAGGGGCACGTGTCAATCGTCAAGATTCTGAGATTGCTCGTTTCAAACTCAAAAAACTGTCAAGATGCTAGTGTGTTGCGCAAGCATCCAAAATGCTAGTTTTTGGGAAATGGGGTGGTGGACTATAGTTGCTTCATCATTAGACCTTGTGGAATTGGAATCGTGAAATTCCAACCCATGAGCCTCTTATCATAAATGTGCTTAGGTGCAATAAATGCAAGGAAAAGTGCTAAAATGTGAAATTTCCCCTAAGGTGCAATTTTGTGACATTACACATGCAAACAATGAATGGGGAACAATATTCCCCCCACTTAAAATGTCAACATACTTGCTATGTTGGTATTTTAAGTAGAAAGAGAGGAAGAGGGGATCCTTGGAAAGAATGCACACCTCCCAAAACTAATTATCCTTTCCCCCAAATTATAGATACAAAGATAACCACCAAGAACTATCATGTTGCTGCCAAGAGAAATATGGTTGCACCTAATATTGTACCACCATGAATGACAATGAGCAAGACACATAAAGCTAATAATGCCACATAGTGATGAGCAACATGATAGGATGAAAATAATTATCAATTAGAGGAAATAGGTGCATCAACACAAGAGCACCACAATCCTTAAGATACTGAATTTTATTACTCAAAGCCTTGCATTCACTGGTAGAATGACCATGAACTCGATGATATGCACAAAATGAGATTTTGTTATAAAATTTCTTTTGTGTTCTTGTAGGAAGACTAATCAAGCGAGCTTTGAGAAGCCTTGACAAGATAGTCTCTTGATCAATAGTAGGGGACATTTCGTTCTCAGCACAAGATGTCATACACATAGTAGATGATAAGGCATTAGATGAAGATGAAGATAAAGGTTGGAAACCTAGACCATGCCGGGAAAATTATGTTATAGGCTTCACTTGATTTCTATCATTTTGTTCCAATTTTTCATTATATCCATGTTTAGAAAGGCTTTTGTATCCAATACCATAACATGCTTCCAACTCAGATGAAGAGATATTATGCTTCTGAGAAGGATTGGCTTCTTCACAAGCACACAAATCCTTTTTAAGTTTTTTAAAGTTAGTATCTTCCTCTCATGAGGGATGGGAGTTGAAGAGCCCCCATCACCAACATGAGGTGATTTTGCTGATGTAGAACCAAGTTGACCATATGAAACACAAGTCTTTAGGTTTAGATTGTGATATTTTGTACTCTCCCTAAAGGAGGGTGTAAAATATAGTGAACCCCAATCATCTCTAAAACATGTGTTTGAAGACGAATTGTTTATATATGGCTCTTTGAACTTTGAGGGTGAGATTTTGGACTCTTCTTTGAAACAAGGTGTAAAATCTAACAACCCAAAATCATCATCTAAGAGTTTTGTTGTAGGTGAAGGATAATTAGGATTACCATCAACTTGTATTGGTTCTACTTTGGAAGTTGGAATCAAAGTATTAAGATAGTTGGAAGTGTCATGATCATGTTGAAATTCTGAATTAACTTTGTTCGTCTGCTTCAACTATGTAGATCTTGTTGTTATATTCAACTTCATCTCATGATGAAGAGTAGATGGGACTCCTTTCATGGCATGAATCCATGGTCTCCCTAGGAGAAGGTTGTATGAAAGAGGTCGTGACATGATATGGAAAAGGGTGGGAAAAAATATAGGTCCAACCTCAATGGGTAATGTGATCATTCCCAATGATTTCCTATTAACATTGTCAAAGCCATGGATATTAACATCATGGGGTTGAATATGCTTCTTGTCCACACCAATTTTATCTAGGAGATCAATGCTACAAACATTAATACTTGCTCCATTGTCTATGAGGGTGTGCCTAACTACAATTTCATTAATGATCACCTATATCATTAAGGCCTCATGTTTATTTTGGATCTCAAGTGAGGGTAATTCTTGTTGAGGGAATGTGATATCCGAATTTGTCACTTGCATACAATGAAATGAGGTTGTTACATCATTCAATTTAATAGAAGATTGGATATCATTCTTCTGCAAAGCTTCTTGGAGCATCCTATTATATGTAGGTGATGTTTGAATCAAATCCCAAAGGGAGATGTTTATCGGAGTATGATGAAGTTTCTCAACAAGATCATACTCTTTACTACTATGTCGAGGAATGTTCTATGTGTGAGCAATTGTGTGATAACTTGGTTGCTGCGACACAATACTACTACAATGTTTCCTTACAAAGTTCAATATATCACCTCAAGGTAGTGGATGTCTAATAATAGGAGGTGACTTAGGAGGCTCACTAATTAAAGGAGATCCAATTTGTCTGTTCATAACCTCAACTGAGTTACCTAGATGACATTTTAGTGAGGGAGGATCTAATGTGAACTTCACATCTTCATATATGCCATCCATCTTATTGTTTGTTGAGAGAAATGTAGCATTGGAAGAGGAACAAACAAGATTCTCATGATGCTCAATAGTTGGGTCTTCTAGCACCAAGATATCTTCGTCACAAGTAGGAGAGGTATTGGGAGAAGAGTAACTAGGATTGCCATGATTGTCTACGATTTCATCCTCTTGCACCAAAGTTTTAGTGGATGATCTAGGTGAGATAAAGTCCTCAAGGGCTTCATCTAACATGTCAAAGTCATCACAAGTAAAGGGATTAAATAATATGCTTTCTCCAAGGTTTATCATTTAGTTTATGGTTTTTTGTTTAATTTTTTTAGGGTAGTTTTTGGTTTCCAATGATTGTAAAATGCAAATTAATCTATCTAAACTATGAAATGATGCTGAAAATAAAGAAAATGTATACAAATATAAAACTATCCACAACTGAAACATGCAAATTTTATCCCAATTTGCAATGCCTAAACTAAATGGATGATTAGACCTAATGCATAAACAAAAATTCTCAAAAATTGATAGATTGAAACAATGGTTTACCAACGGATCTAGGAAGTGCAGAGGACAACAAAAATGCTTAGAAAAGTTGTTTTTGATGGGCCCTCAAGGACTCATTCGCCCAATGGAGAATGGGTCCTTGTACAAGGTTTTTAAAAATAAAAAATTCAAATTCTAAGTTATTGTTTGTGTTCTCTATTCTAGGTTGCAAACTGTGGTTTATGTGAATTTTTTTTCTAGATTTAGGTATCCTAATGCAGGTGAAATTAGGGACAAATGATGAAAAAATTGACACTTTTTGAAATGCAATTTTGACAAAATTTGTGAATGTGAATGATTGAAAATACACTAATATGCAAGTACTATGCAAAATTAATGTAATATGCATGCAATTTTTTGAATTTTTAGATTTTAAAGGATGCAAAATGGGTAAACCCACAAAAGTGGTTTACAATTCTAGTGAGGAAGGAAAAGTTGCAAAAAATTACCCCATACAAAAAAATTTGGTTTTTGGGGGTTCGATAGAACCCCCCTTCGAGTGAACCCATTTAATGATCGGCCCACCATTTCCAACAAAAATTCAAAAGCGAAGGCTTGTGGAAAGGGGTTTAGCTCAAACCTTGGTTCGAGCAACCCATGGGGGTTCGAGCGAACCCCCTTGCTTCGCTCAAACCCCCCTTTTCCCCCTTCTCCCCCTTAGGCACCAAAAAAGTCTAGAATTTTGTGCTTCAAAGCTCGGGTTGAGGATGAAAATGGAGGAGACTTCACAGACCCAACTAGATGATGGTAGTCCTCAAAACGAGCTATCCAATGAATATAATTTTAATATGTTTTGGTTTTATTATGTATTTATTTTTTTTAGTTTTATTAAACATAGGGTTTTCACTAAAAATCAAGCTCTCTTTTCTACATGTGGAAAAATAGCAGATTATCATTTTATTTTTTTGAAAAATATGAGTGCACCAGATATTGAAGTCTTTGATCCAACCAAAAGAAAAAAATTGAGTTTCGATACATACAAAAAAGGTTACACATTATATGGTCCACCTATGTCTGAATTGTAATTTGTTTGACTTTGAAACTTGAATAAGGAAAAAATATTCAATAAAACACTATGAAACCAATTGGAAGCACTAGATATCGTAGTTACAAATCTAAATTTGAAAAATGAGAATTTTATCTTTCATGGAAAAAAATTTATGCATTATACGGTGAGCGTCACTCCTTAAAAATGTTGTTTACTGAAAAAACTAGTTTTTGAAGGAGATGGAAAAAGAAGTGCAATCTGATTCCAAAATTTTTGAAAAAAAAAATATTTAGAATCTATAGACAAAATGTCACAAATCACTAGTTTGCACCATCTTAAAATTGCTCGCGGTTTAGCCACTATAGGTGCCCGAAAGTGAAGATTTAGAAAAAATTATTTCAATGTCCAGTTTGGCCAAAAATTGTAAACTAGTATTGTGGGATCACCCAAATGAAAACTTAAAATCCTAAATAATATGCAAACTAATGCAAATTTAGCAACCCTAAATGAAATGCAAACTAATGCAAATCCTAGATCTAGTGTTTGAACGGACTCCAATTTCAGAAATTTTGATGTACAATGTTGGGTTCACCAAAATGAAACAAAGGAAAATAGGGTTCAACCAAAAAGAGATGTGAAATGGTAACAAGCAGTATGATGAACCTATCTTCCCTAGTTCATTAGGAAAAAGAGATCCCTTAGGGAAAGATTGACTTTCAACCCTTAGGTGAGTCAATCTTAATGGAGATCTTGTTGTTTTCCTTATGATCGAGGACAAGGTAAATCAGTGTGAAATGCACTTTTGGGAGAAACTAAAAATAGTAAATGTAGAGGAGGGGGACCGACTGCTTCAGGACTCCAGGCACCATGGGCAAGACAAGAAGTTCAAATACTTGATGCTTGGATTTTTTCCAAGTGAGCACCATCGGGCTCCCCATACGAGGCATGGGAGCAAGAGCCGAAGGCATCACGATAGGGAAAGAAGTAGAAGCATATGAAGTAGAAGAAGAGGAGGGCTCTTGGATGCAAGCAAGCTTCCCCTTCCCCTTTTGTTGAGAGGAGGAAACTTGTTGTTGTGCAATCATGCAACCTTTGACCGAGATGGAATAGGGGGATGCAAGGTAGGTCACCTTCGGTGACGTGCCCCCAATTTTATACTTGACATAGGAACAATACAACAAGTCCATCCTTAAAGGAAGTAGATTGACCAGTGTGGGCTAAAAGTGATCTAGTAAGTAGCCCCCACATGACAGCATCGGTTTGTAACTAGTATCATGCATAGCGTGCATAGAGCCCTCATGAGAAAACTTAAGAAACTTATGAATAACCGAAGCAATTCCATTTATGGAAACTAGCCACAAAATGCCTAGTTTCACCCTGAATAGAACAGAGAGGATGGATCAAGAGTCCATCATGCATACGTATGGTGGTCTTCAACTTCTTGTATTCCTCCCCATGCAAAAAGTTTATCAACAGAGTCTCCTTCGTTATAAAATTTACACGACTTGCAGGATCAACCAAGACACTAGCTACGATGTTCCCGTTGATGTGAGCAGGAATGTACAAGGGTCAAGGCTCTTTGTTCATAGGTAGATCTTGCAATGTGAAAGTTATATCTGGTAATCCATTTGCAAGATGAGCAGGAGGAATGTGTGTAAATGAAACCATATTTACGTACTTTGACAAAACAAACTCAGTGGAACCCAAAGGTTCAACAGCCAAGTTTGTCGAGTGAGATGGAAATGGATTGGTGTAAATATGCAATTCACTAGTGGCCTTTTCCATAGACTTGTTAGCATTTTTCTTTTTCCCATCAAGACGGATGATACCGTCATTGATGCAATATCGAATCTCATGATGCAGGTGCATGCATCCTTCGGTATCATTCCCGTGAACTCGATGGTATTGGAAAAGTGTGTACTCATCATACCAGTCGGGGTAGGGCTTAGTGAGAGGTCGAGGAACTGGAAAAGTCAAGACTTTATCTTTTAATAATTTCTTTAAGATAGAAAAAAATGATTCATATAGTTTTGTAAAGCACCTATTGTGTTTGAGGCCCTTGTCATCAGTTGAAGTGACCACATTCACAACGGTCTTGTTTTTTCCAAAGATCAACACAATAGACCTACCCTCAGAATGGGAGCACGAGGAGGATCCACCGAACTAAGCAACCGTCTACTAATACTCTCATAGTGCGGAACATAGATGTGCAAAAGAAGGATATTTCATCACAGAAAGTTTCTTGTGCCAAGACCTCTGCAGGTTCTTGATGAAAACCTTCTAGACATTCGACTTGGGCAAAGGATGAGAAATTTGTGAGAATAACACTTGATAACAAGCTATGAAATTAGTTATATTTTCATGTTCTCCCTACTTGCACTGGAGAAGATCAGAGAAGGCCATCTTCAGCCTGATGTTTTCTTGGAACTGTCTTAGAAACTAATTCACAAGCCAATCAAATGAAAATATGGAATTGTTAGGTAAGGAACAATGCCATTCAAGGGTTGTATCCTTAAGATACCTAGGAAACAACTTAGCCATAAGCACATCATGGTGGAACAAATTTGTACACATGGCATTGAATGCTGAAACATGCATTTTCAGATCTCCCTTACCACCATATTTCTCAAACTGCGAAATCTCCATCCCCTGGGGGATAGGAGTATTTATAATTGCTATTGACAAAGGATTGTGACAAAAGAAGGGTTGAAAGATGGACTGAGATGTGTCCTAGGACAAGTTTGCTAACTAGTTCTACATTCGGCCCATGTTTTGCAACAAGGCATTCAAAACAAGATTAGATGACGAGAATGGACTAGTTGAACCACCATGGGAGCCACCATGACTACCAGACCCACCGGCTCCCTTTCCAATAGGAGCCCCACCTCCCAAGCTAACACTGGCCTTGGGATTATCGTTGAGAGCATTAGGAGTAGCGGAGCTAAATTCCAAAGGGACCTTGTTCATTTTGATGACATGGGGCTTCAGGAGTAGAAATGGAAGGGCCTATTTTAGCCATGTTCACCGACAGCCTGGGCATTGAGATTTCTATTTGTCTCTTAGTGGTCTTGGGCCTAGTTCCTCGAACAACACTCGATCTAGGGTTGTATGATGGGAAATGAGTTTCCATTATGTCAGTAAGATCTCAAAGGAATTCTAGACCTACCTAGTCCTTATCCAACATATGTCCAAATAGTTCTCGAATTCTAGAAGCCTTCGATCTAGGGAAAGGAGTTGCTCCACGGGGATCACGAGAGCTTCATATTCCTCCATAGATGAGTCCATAGGAGAAATAGGAGGAGTAGGGATGTGTGGTTTCTCCGAAGAAATTTGTATTAGTTCCTAAAACCATCTCATCAAAGGTGGGAGCCATGGTGACCTTCGTAAAATCCATTTCTAAATGTCCCACGCTCCTAACGACATTCCCAGAGGTCATAGAATGAGTTGTAAAACTCATAAATCTTTACAATGCACAAGTCTGTAACACACCTCAGACACAAGAGAAGAAGTCTTGAAACAAAGAAATAGATTCAAGAGGTTCACATCAGGTTCACCAAAATGTTGAGGAGGGGAGCCGACTACTCTGGGACTCCAGGTAACGGGAGAGTCCTAAGCAACAGGTTTCCTTGATCTACCTCAAGTTTGCTAAGAAAATTGGGAAGGTTAATATGTTAAGGTCAAAAAGGAAGAACAATCTAGGTGTTGTCCCACTAGTACATTTTGACCCATTTTTCGACGAGCGTCCATCTAAATTTTGACGGTCGTTTGTCGCTATTATTGCGTCCGAATTTCGACAACATTTGAAACGTCCAAATTCTAGCCTGACATCTGGGCCGTCGAAATTTTGACAGACGCTCGTCGAAAAATGGGTCAAAATGTACCAATCTATTAAACCAAATGTTTCATAGGGCTAGATGAGCCAGTTTCAAGGGTTCAATCCACTGGCCAAACAACTCACTGTTTGAGGACAACAACATAGATAAAAAACTCTAGTGCAATGCGTTGGAATCTTAGATGTGTGTTGGAATCTGTACAGGGTCTTAGGAATAGACTAAAACACCAAGAAACTTACAGTCTAATTGATGGATATTTTATGCTACGACAGAATATTATAAAAGTGCAAAATTGAAGTACAACAAGAAGAATACTACGTCTAAGCTAAGCTAGAATTGACAAAGAGAAAGTGAAAAAAAAGGGCCTTTCTATCCACAAGTCAAATCTTCAAGTAGCTCTACGTGAAGACATCTACACACACAAGACCAAGGAAAAATTTGGGGATTTTTTTAAAGGACTACCTCACTCAATCCCTCGCTTTGGTATTTCCACCTCCATAGACTACCAGATAGCAAAAACATATAAAAATATGATGTAGAAACATAAAATAAGTAATGCTAAGAGAAATAACTAACAACAAG
The DNA here is from genome assembly GCA_007258455.2 of Sequoia sempervirens. Lineage (NCBI taxonomy): Eukaryota > Viridiplantae > Streptophyta > Pinopsida > Cupressales > Cupressaceae > Sequoia > Sequoia sempervirens. The sequence continues at coordinate 167,203,571 of VDFB02000003.1, read as the reverse complement.
TATGCTACGTAAATACACAAAGTGATATAAAGAGTGATAGTAAAAGAAAATACCACCTCCCCAACTATGAGTTCTCAAGGAAAGTAGTGGGAGGAGAGAGCTTGCAAGTCCTCCAACAACAACGTTGTCACAACAAAGTGTAGGAGCTAAGAACCAACAACTCAGCTAGAAAATGGGTGATGTAGAAGCTTGAGAGGTTGAGAGAGAAGCCAAGAATGTGTAGAGAATCAAGAAGTGTGAGAGAGAAGTGAAGGAATGATAGATAACTCATTTGAACAAAAAAAGGGAGGCAAAAGACCCGTTTCTTGGTGATCAAGGGAGGCAAAGACATTACACTTCATCGCCAATGGAGAAATGTAATGCCTCTATGGATTCCAGAGGTTGGAATCTTCTCAGGATAGCAGCGCAACGTGCAAACATTTGCGCCATGTGTGCGCGTCCCTGACAGGATTCTTCCACCGATGGAGAAATGATCTTCCAAATGGATGGAGAAAGGTAGCAGATGTGGAATTACATCTTCATATTTTTGTTTTCTAAGGTAGGGGTGGTGTAAATGGGGAATTTTCCCAGGGGTGCAAATTCGCTCCAATATAGTAAATAAACCCAATTGCACAATGTAATACTTGAAACATCAATTTAAAACCTTAATCTAACAAAATCCACAAATTTCTAACAAATCTGAGAAAGTTATGATTTTATGCACCTGCCACCAAAAGCTCATGTTGAGTGTCCTCCTGGGACAAATTTTCCCTAGGGTGAATGAGTCTTTGTAGGGCTTTCTTGCTCAGCTTTTAGGGTCCTCTAGAGATGGATCTGGGCTTTTGTTTGCCCCAGGTTTCATTGGAAAAATGTCAAAAATAAGGTCGGGATCTAAGTTTCCATGATCTTGACAACTTTTAGTGACAACTTTGCAACTTGGACAACTTTTGAAATTTTGCACTTTTGAGATTTCCAATTCCAATAATTTCTTCAACCTAATATTTGCACATACACAAGAGAGGGAAAATTATTTGTTTTTGGTGAATAGGGGGTTCCCTTGGTCAAACCTCATTTTGGTAATTAAACTTTGAAATGAAATAATGATAAAGAGAAGGAATGGTGAATGAATGCTAGCTTGTTGCAACTCATAAAACCTTTGAATGGAGATCCTTAGAGGACTGAAGTCTAACACATCTCTCCAATGTCTTAATCTTGCATGAAATGGCTTGATTCGATGTTGATTTAGATGCTTGAAATTTGACTTGAATGCTTGAAACCTACATCACAATATTAGCTCCAAAAACATGCATAGATGCAAATAAATTTGACATGATGATCTTGATCTCAAGATTGCTATTGTAGATGATTGATAAATCTGCTCTTCAATGCTCTTGACAATAATATTTTCTCATATGAAATTTTCCCTCTTGCTAGATGTTTTGAATTGATAAAAGACTAGGTATTTATAGGTATTTTTCTAATTTCTCGACAATTAAAATTCAACAACTGACAATTGCAATTTGAATTTGAATCATAAAAATTCTGCCAAAAACATATTAAAAATTGGGGTCCAAAACTTGAGGACCCATTCGCCCTTGGTTAAATGGGCCCTAGTACCTAAATCTAGGACACTCAATTTCCAAGGTAATTTAATTAATATTTGCAATTGTTTAATAAAATTTACCCATTTGGAAAATGAGATTAATTAGGATTTTCAATGCATAATTGGGTCAATTACAGGCTTAATTGAGTCCAATTTAATTGAGGGACCCAAACATAGCGTAAAAATTGTATAGGAGTACATTTTTTGACACTACACTTGTTTTTGCTATGGATAAGTGGACTACTATTCTAATGTTCTATCTATAAGGGTTTTGGTTTCTCGTTCTTGTTGGTGATGCTATGTTTCTTTGCTATTCTTGACTGGTGTTGTTCTTCCCAGTCTATTTTTTTGAGCCATAGCTTTGTTGTTCCTTTGTATGAGATTAGGGCCCTAACCTCTACTTATCTTATTGAAAGCATTGGTGGCACCTTGCTTCCTCTCTCACACATGCTTTTATGATCACAACTTACTTTTTTTTTAACATATATATCACATGATATATTTTTATTCTTATATGCTTATGTAGTTTCACATGACTACATATTTTTCTCTTCTCCAGATTCTTTCATCCCTTGTATGTAACCAATTAGACGGGGCATATAATTTCACCATCATTTATTTGGTGAGTATGAACATAGTGATAACCTCATTGGAATGATGATCACTTTACGTCCAACCACAAACCATGTTCCTACTACTATCATAGGAGGAAACTATTATTTCTTTTGCTCTAGATAAAAAATCACATTGCTTTTTTGCTCTAGGTTAAATCTTATTTTCACGCTAGGTGAAATCCCTTATTCTTTCTAATTTTAATTTTTAATCATTAACATTTTAACAATTATAGTTTGTGCCTATTTCCAATGCATTATAAATGCTACTTCAAATTTTAAATATTTTTGTTGATTTCAAGACAAAAAAATTAGTACAAGGAGAAATGTGAAATGTCCACTTTTCCCCTACATTCTAGACTCATTTTGATTAGGTTGTCCCTAATGCAATTTCTAGTGTACAAGTGACACATTTTAGCATAAAATTTAGAAAAAAAAAACCTAAATCTAATGTAAATCAATCTACACAAGTTCCCAAGGACGGGTCTTGATTCTTTGAATTATCCATCCATTATCTTAGGTAACATCTATGGGTAGAAAAATAACCTAGTTCAATTATGTGGGTACAAAAATAACCCCAATACTTGTAAATTCAAATTTAAAAAGTTGAATTGAAGCTAACTCCTTATAACCAACCATCATGAGATTTTTTAACTACAAAAAATGTTGTTTTAGGGTGTTGTATTTAAGTGCAAACCCTAATTTATATCCATCTATTAAGAGAGCAATCAAGATACATCCATAACATCAACGTTACATCATCAACCTACATTAGAATCATAGGCATCACTAAATTTTTACTTGATATTTTTCATCATTTGTACTAAATTGTTAAATCAACAAGGCTTTGATGAAAGGAGAATACTTCTAGCCTAGAAAACTCCTTAATGGTGTCCATCAACACCACCCCTATTTAGCAAGCCACATACATTAAGGTGAAAAAATTCCAAGTGTTTTTTTTTTTGTAAAGATCCATTTTGTGTGTAAATTTCAAATCCATAGGTAGAGTTTAGATATGTAAGAATATAGATTAGTGCCATGCGTAGAGTTTAGATATGTAGGAATGAAGATTAGTCCCATAGGTGTAGAATTGAACCAAAACATTACACAAGAATTCATTGGCATATAGGTGTTTGTTTGTTAATTTCATAAACATTGATAACTTTTTGAATCAATTAGTGACATATTTCATAAAGGATGTTTATCAAGTTTTATACTAAGTATTTACAATTTTAATTTACTCAAATTCAAGAATTTATTTTAGTGGAATTATTAGTCTCAATTCATGAACTATAAAGGGTTGATTTATATCTTGTTTGCTATATTTTTACCTTGGACTTACCTGGACAGGTTATCTACTTTTACTTATTTTTAATTATAAGTTCATTAGTATGCAACCTTCTATTTTTATGTACAAATTGTTGTCTACACTACCTCTCCTGAAACCTTCTTGTTGCAGATACCTATCCAATCTAGAATACCATGCTCTGGGGGTCTATTTGAGTCCATACAAATCCTTCTTTAGCCTGCACACAAATTTTGGTTTGTCTGAAGATTGAAATTCTTTCGGTTGTTCAATATAGACTTCTTCTAACTCTTTGTTTAGAAATGCAAATTTGACATCAATTTGATATACCTTGAAGTTCTTGAATGTTGATAACACCAAAAACATTTTGATTTCTTCTAACCTTGCTACCAAAGTAAATGTCTCTTCAAAATCAACTCCTTCAACTTGAGCATATTCTTTACATACAAGTCTAGCTTTATTTCTAAATCACTTTTCCATCTTCATTCAACTTCTAAAAACCCATTTGGTACCAATGACATTTTTGTCTTTACGTCTCAGAACCAACTCCCAAGTTTCATTTTTCTTAATCCAAGTAAAATATTCTTCCATGTCCTCTAACCAACCTTTTGTTTGCTTACCTCTACATAAGAACGTGGTTCAATTTTTGATAGTAAGGAAAAGTGTACATGTTCATTTTTTTTCTCAGTTCTTCTTCTGATCTAAACTCCACTATCTTTATCTCCTATGATTTGATCTCCATAATGGTTCTTTTGAACATACTTGGCCGAAGTATTTGTAATTATATTCTTTGATTCACTTTATGAGCCTTCATCATTCCTGTGAATTAAGTCATCATTTTCTTCTTCATCCAAAACCTCAATAGACTGTATTCTCATCAATACTCACATTGACACTTTCCATGATTCTTCTCAACCTTTTGTTATAACATCTACATGCCTTGCTTGTTATAGAATATCCAAGAAAGAAACCTTCATCAGATCTAGAATCAAACTTACCCAAATGTTCTTCATCCCTTTTGATGTAACACTTACTTCCAAATATTCTAAGATGCCTAACAAAAGTCGGTCTTCCTTTCCACAATTCTTATGTTGTCTTGGTAGTCTTTGGTTTGATTTGGGATTTGTTCAAGATGTATACTATTGTCTAAACCGCTTCTCTCCAATACATATCCGACAACTTCACTTGACTTAGCATTGTTCTAGCCATCTCCTATATAGTCCAGTTCTTCCTCTCATTTACTTCGTTTTGCTAAGGAGTTCTTGGAGAAAAAGTCTTTGAATCCCATGCATCTCATTGAATTCCTCATATCTGTTGAAAGTAAATTCTCCACCTTTGTCTGATCTTAAACACTTAATTGTTCTTTTGGTCTCATTTTCAACCACTACCTTAACTACCTTAAACTTCTCAAAATCTTTTGACTTCTCTTTCAGAAAAGTAATACAAGTCATTCTAGAATAATCATCAATAAGCATCATTAAATACCTATCACCTTGAATACTTTGTGTTCTCATTGGTTTGCATAGATCTGTATGAATTAGATCCAATGGGTTTGTTGTATAATATTCCTTAGTAGGAAATCTAGTCTTCGTCTACTTTCCCTCATGACATGGATTGCAATTGATAGATGGAGGCTTCTTGATCTTTGGCATATCTCTCACCATCCCTTTTGAGCTAATCCCCACAAGATCATCAAAGTTGATATGCCCCAACCTTCTGTGCCAAAGCCAACTCTCTTCTCTTTGAATGGAAAAACAATTTTTCCCATTGACCTCACTAAGATGATACACATCACTATCAATCTTGCTTCCTTCTGCAATTAACTCACAGGTACCAATTTTTCTAATTTCACAACCTTTGGAATTAAATGAGAGATTATATCACACATTTGACTTACACTCAGAAGGTTGTGTTTCAACCCTTCTACATACAATACATCATACGTTTTTGTCTTTCCACCATCAAGATTCAAAGTACCTTTACCGATAATCTTAGCAATTGAGTTATTACCAAGAGTTACAACTCCTTTGTCAAACTTCTTGAAGTGCATGAACTTTCTCTTATCTCCAGTCATGTGACTTGAACATTTGATATCGATGATCCATAGATTCTTCTCTTTCTAAGCATGTAATGTGGTCTGAGCCACCATGGATTTCTCTGATATTTGTCCTTTTGGTTTCTTCTTCCACACCTTTTTGGTTTCACAACTCTGGCTTACTGAATTATTTCCTTTTGCATTTAGCATGGGAGAATTCGCAAAATTGCTTCTATAGTTTCTTGCAATATGCCCAAAATTTTTGTAAAAACATTTTTGCTAACAAAATTATTTCTTCTTGCCAGAATCTTCCTACAATTCATAGCCTTATGCCCAAATTGATTACAATTGAAATAGTAACCAAAAAAAATATGATTGAACCTAGTATTGTATCCTTGTCCTCTTGAATTTTGTCTTCCAAATCTTCTATTTTGTCTGTGCACTTGGATGAAACCATCGTCCACCATCTTTCTTTCCTTAGTTATTACAACTTGTTCAGATTTTGAAATTCCAAAGTCATTCTCTTTTGGACTCTCACCAACTGATTTCATGGACTTCTTAGTCACCTTATTCTTATGTATATCAGCAAAACATGTGCTGGTTTTAATATGTGGTGATATCTGACTTTCTATTATCTGATCCAAGATCTAAGTGCTCTTCCCAAACTTCAAATTTAGTTGATTGTTTTCCTTTTCTAGATCTTTCCTTAATGACACAATCTCTACCTCAAGTTTATCATAGTCCTTATCTCTTGTCGGCAACCTTTCAATCATAACTTCTTCAATCCTCTTTGCTTCTTCCACTTGAATATTCAAGTCAATGGCCATCTTCTCTACCTTCTCAAGATTCTGAGATAATTTGACTTTAACATTTATTTGTTCAAAAATTCTCTTCTTTAGTCTCTTAATTTCCTTGACAATGCAAAGCAATTCTTCTACAAGATATATCTCATCATCATCACCATCATTTCTGAACTTCATTTCTGCATAACCTTTAGTAGTTTCCATAGCCATGAATAGTGCCCTTTCTCCTTCATTCCTGGTAGTGTCTTGGTCATCATCATCAGATGAATAGCTTTCCTCATTGATGAAGAAACTCTTTTGATTCTTCTGAAACATTTTCCCCTTTGGAAATGACTTCTTTCCATTCTTTTGATCATCATTGTTAGAATCTTTGTATGAACACTTAGCCATGAAATGTCCTACTTCACCACAATTAAAACATTTGAAAGGAAACTTACCTTTATACTTTTTGAAACCCCTCTGCAACTTTCTAACACAGTTTTCTTCCTTTGGATCTGACTTATCTTTCAAATCTGGATCATCTTGCTTCTTGGACACTTCGAATGTCGCCTCTTTCCTTGCAAATTTTTCACTACAACACACACACCGTCTCTAACTCACATCTCACCCAGGAATGAGCCTAGATCAGCTATTTATATGCATTATAATGATGATTACATTTATATGTCAGCCTAGAACATATTTGCAATATCTATAAGTCATCCACAAACAAATTCCTTAACCAAACACGTACCAGGCCAGGTCCAAAAACCCACATGTTACACTAGGAGAGGGGACACACTATGTGTTACCCAACATATTAACAACTTCTCATGTCGACCTAGAATCCTTCTGGTTGTTCAATATAGACTTTTTCTAATTCTCCATTCAAAATGCAAATTTGACATCCATATGATATACCTTGAAGTTCTTGAATGCTAATAATGCCAAAAACATTTTGACTAACCAAGTGCTACCAAAACAAATGTCTCTTCAAAATCTACTCCCTCAACTTGAGCATATCCTTTGCATACAAGTCTATCTTTATTCCAAATCATTTTTCCATCTTCATTCAACTTATTTCTAAAAACCCATTTGGTACCAATGACATTTTTGTCTTTAGGTCTTGGAACCAACTCTCAAGTTTCATTTTTCTTAATCCGAGTTAACTCTTCTTCCATGGCTTCTAACAATAGCTTAGAGCTTGGTGAAAGAACCTAGAAGATGAACCTTTTAAGAGAATATTTTTAGGGTCCTTTTTGAGGTGTGGTTGTGTGTGCAAATAATGTGAAAATTAATGGTTACCTAAGGCTATATCTAACTATCATAGCACTAATTAACAACAATATGAGCTAGGATTGGAAATTGGACTAAAACCTTGACAAACTATGTAAATTGAGAACATGTAACACTTGAGAAATGAAATTGACTGATTGTTAAGTATTGCAAGTGAACATCAATGAAAAAATGGCATTAGATGCACTTGTATAGAGAAATGGCCTTTATGAAAGTTGCTTAAACTAGTACGTTGGAGCTACCTATGAAATTTGGGAGTGATTGGAGTTAAATGCCAAGGTTTTGTTAGTGCAATATTTTTATTACTTTGGATATTTTTATCCTAAATATGATATTGCAAATACTTATTTCATTTTACATAGGTAATTTATTTTAATTTCTTAGGTGCGAGAGGATAATAAGTAGTACATATTGCTTTCATGGGATTTCACTTTTTCCTTATCCTCATAGATTTAGAAACTTAGATAAGTATCCCATGATTTTTAGTTTTATGCCCCTCATCCTCATTAGGTTTGAAAACTATAAGGCTATATATATTTTTAGCTATCCAATGCATCTAGAAGGCTTAAAAAAATTCAAACAATGCATTTGTTTTGTTGGATTTGGAGATCATATGACATAGTAGCAAATATGGGTTTAAAACTTAGATCTAGCAAACTACTCACAAATGGAGCACTTTCAGGCCAAACAAATTACCATTGTATTCAAAAGGCTTGTGAAACCCCATTTCCATCTAAATTGTCAAATTTAGATACAAAAACCATTATGGGAAAATTTTCATTGGAAGTCATATGACCCTATGAATAGTGTTTTTTGTGATGAATATTGTTTTTGATGGTGAATAGTGTTTTTAGTGGTGAACAATTTTTTTGGTTGTGAACAATGTTTTCATTGGTGAATAGTGATTCTAGCCATGAACAATATTTTTTTGCTTGTGAATAGTGCTTTCAAGTAGTGAATAGTGTTTTTAGGTCGTGAACAATGTATTTAGCTTTACCCTTCATCATTGGCATTTTTAGTTTTGTACATCAACTTCATGAGGCCCATTCTTGGGCACACAAAGATATTTTTGGGTACAATGTTTTTTGATTTGGAGTATAATTTCATACTCTATGTAGTAGAAAGTTAGTATTTTTGTTTAGCACTTTGATTTTTCAAATAATCAATTTTGCTACTTAGTTGTGCTTTTTGGAGCTTCAATTGCTTGTAACTTTCATAATTGGGTTATTTTTAGGTGCCATTTTTTGAGTTTCTTTTTTGTAATCACATTATACTTTTAGCATTTTGGCTACTTTTGGGCCTTGTAAAATTTGATTAAATCTAGATTATTGCATTGTAATCACACTAACATAAAGTGCCAACCATTATACTTGTTGGTGGGTCATATCATCAATTAAGAGTGTTTAAATTGACCAATTTGGGTTGTTTATGCACACACCCAACTTATAAAGTGTCAATTTAATGTACCAGTCTTAGGGGCTTATACATGGGCATTTGGTAATCATGGATTGAGAAAAAAATCCATTTTGGGGGTTTCATCATGAATTTTAGCATTAAATTTCATCCTTCTATTGTCATGATAAATTAAAATAACTATTTATCTTGAAAATAAATGATAAACAATCATTGCCTTGAGTAAGATCTATTGCCCTATCTCCCTTGACTTATTCTTGACCCAAGTGACTATGAACAAAAGAATATAGGGTTTTACAAAAATGACATGATATATGAAATAATGTATTACTATGTTTGAGGATATTCTACATCACATAGAGCATACCAAGTGTCCTTTCACTAATTGGACCATCATCTAATAGTTGTATTGAGACTTTGGATCTTCATATGATAGCGATATTTCCTTGGATGACTAGGCACATGTGGATGATATTGAGGCTTCTATTGCCCCATACTGTCTAGAAATATCCTCATGGGATGAATAGTCTATTTGGTTGACATACATTGAAGCCCCATCTATAGTGGAGGAGATTACAGATCCTCCTATTGATACTAAAAAGTTTAGAGTTGCTTTTTCAAGAGTTTCCAAAGATTCTCTATAATAAGGTTCTTCACATCTATTGGATCCACTTCATTGGGAGGTCTACTTACCAAATACTTCATATCTATTTGTGGACTCTCGCCTTTCATATCTTGGTGACAATAGTGAGGAAATTTGTCTTCTCTTTGATGATAACTCACATCAATTTACATCATCTCCTATTCTAGATTCTCTTGCTCTCTTTTCCACGCCATCTACTCACTTGACACATCTTGATTCACATTGGTCTAGGTCTCACTTCAATGGTCACTATTCTTGAATCTTGTCTTGCATAGTCATAGTTCAACATCAAAATCAAGAAACATGAGAAACTTATACAATCATTCATCGTGATTCTTTTCTACATTCCACTTGAGTGGGAACTCAACAATTTGGTAGCCTGGGGTTTCTTTCTTCTGAAAGGAAGACACAACATTTTTTGTAGAGAGACCTATTACAACATTCACCATGTGACATTTTGCATTACTTTTCTCTCTTTTATTGTGGAGGCACACATGCACCTTATCTTGTAGGGATTTTAGAACACTTAATTTTGGGGGTGGGGGGGTGGAGGGCCTTTCTTGTTCTCCTTCTTTAATGGGACTCCACTTTTTCCTTCTCCACATATATTTTGAAACTTGGATAAGAAATCCCTTAGTTTTTGGTTTTATGCCTTATCCTCATCCTCATCAAATTTGAAAACTGTAAGGCTATATCTTTGTAGCACTTTTTCTTTCTCGCTCAATAATCAAAGCAAGCCATTATGAACTTAGAGACCAACTTTGTTTCGGTAGTTTGATTTCAATACCATGTCCATTTACAATTTTAATAATTCTCTTAATTACACGAAATTATGGGCTATACATCTACTTAAAGATTCTAACAGATTTCCATCTGCAAAATGAGTTACCTTACAACATTAACTAGCCCCCATAACCATTGTGACAACATTAACCAAAAGCTAGCCTTAAGAGTAGGTACACACTTGAAACTTGTTAGATAACTTGTTGAAAATGTGCCCCAACTTCTCAATAGTGCCCACCTATCAATGGCCAATAAAAACATGTAATTGATAGTAAAATTATGAGGTCTTGATAAGAAAGGCAAAGCATGCAAGTTAAAGAGTTGAAATAGTTTTGCTTGGAAGATGGAATGATAATGGTCTAAAATTGATAGGGGTGAATGCCAACATTACGAGGAAGCATCCCAATAGTTTTTAGGTCTTGATCTATGGTGGAGACATGAATCCTGACTAAAACCCTAGAAGTCCTGGTTATTGATAAATAAATAAAAAGAAAGAAAGATAAAATGATCAAATTGCAGCAATATCACTCACTAAATTCTTAATTTCTAAGCTTGGATGGGTATATGTAGATATTAGGGGGGCTCAATAATCAAATCAAATAAATAATTTGCTTCTACATTTTTTTGGAAACTCTATGGACTTTCTTGAGACTAACCTACAACCAAGCTTTTGTGAATGGAAACACTACAAAAAAGAGGTTGAAGGGAGAATTCAGCTTAGTACCTTTGTGGGATTTTAAAAGTATGGGTCCACATTATAAATATAATAAAAAGCAAGCTATAGCACTAGTCTTTGTAATGAAATAAGTTTGAATTATAACAAACCTCCATTGAAACCTACAACATTATGGTAAAGGATTAATAGAAACACAAGACAAGTGGGGTCGGAGAAAGGTTTTGGAAACAAGGTTTAGGTTCAATCCCTAAGGGTTTTGGGATGTTTAAGAGGACTAATATGGGGATGGTCTAAATCACTCTAATGGATGTTTGGTATGGTGATGGCTTGCAATTCCAAAAGGTGGTATAAAAGAGATTACATTCACAAAGAGTCAATGGAAAACACACCTAAATAATGAAATGAATCCATGATGGATGATGAAAATAATAGAGGGGGGTGTTAAGATCTACAATTACAAATCACAAAGTGGGTTGATGGAGGATTTGAGAAAAGCAAGCAGAGATGGCTGAACATTATACTAAATGCATCAATAAAGGCAATGGGGAGATATGGAGATGAAAAATGGACCAAAATGGTGATATAAATAGATGATGAAGGCTTGGAAGGGTGTAGGTGAGAAAATAAGAGGCCCTTATAGATAACTCAAAAAAATAACTCCATTTTAATCAAAAATATTAAATCAAAATTCCTTAGAATTCCTACAAATCAACCACCTAGTCCCAAAGATCTTGTTGTAGCATCGTCCAATGGCCAAATTAAAATTGTTCGATTCTTTGTGCATGAAGCTAGCTCACTCCTAATTTTTAAAGTAGTGTTGGGGTGTTTTCCATGGGAAAAAATAACAAAAACCTTACAACGAACTCATAATTTCTCCTTTTCTATATGAAAATAAGGAAAAGATGGCTAGTTTTAAAGAACTTACTTTGGGATTTTGAAGATAAGAAATCAATAGGTGGGAATCCCTAACAACTAATTATATTAGATTTGAATATTATGGTAGGAGGATAAAAATTCAAGGCTACCTTATTTGGTGGTGAATTGTGGGCATTGTTCACAAATGAAAATTTGGCTCAATTTCCTAAGGGACCTTGAGCTCAAAGGGAGTCATCTAGTGGTAAGTGTCCTCATTATTTTTCATTCATTAAAGTATTTTTAGATTGGGAAAAGGTGGGGTTTAAACATAGGATGGGGCTAGGAAAAATATTTAAGGTTTAGCAAGGGGGTAAAGGGGCATTAATTAATGGGAAATTAAATGTGGAGTAAGGACATGGGATGGGGATAAAAATTAAATGAATGGGAATGTAAAGGTGTAAATTAGATCATGAGATCAATATAGGAAAAGGAATATGACTAGGTGTGGCTAAGGGGGTTTAAATGACACAAGACACACACACACACACACACACACGGGCTAAGGATAAGATGCACACAAAATTATAATAAGAAAATTGTAAGGTATGCAAATTCTATTATTACATTTTTACCGCCAATTTAGTAAGATTATGACAAGCTATATGAATAAGACATTAAAAAAAGAGTATAGCAACATGAATAATTAGAGGTAAAGGACAATGGATACTAAAAGGGGAGATATTGGTTTTATTATTTCTATCACAATTATTTCTCTATCTCTTGTTTATATTCTTGAAAAGCATCCAAAGAGAGTAGTCACTATATGGTAACAATACATACTATAATAAACATAGAAACATAGGAAATGATACCATGATAAGGTTTTAACATGTGTATATAATGAAACGACATAATCTTTGAGCATAAATGGAAAACATTTGATAAATGTGTGGAATTAGGTTTGATCTTTAACATTTTTCTTTTGGTAGGGGAAATCTATGAAGATCTGTTCCCTAAGAAAATCTAAGGATTGTAAATATGGTAATGATCCATGCTAGAAATTGGATATAGATACCTTAGTAACTAATTGGTTGGAATTGGGCTAATGGTAACAACAATAAGGGCTATCAAGAAGCCATTTATAAATGAGGGTGAGGCTAGGACAAAAACTAGGTGCTAAATAACAATGACTGAAAATAATTTGGCAACTTGGTTTAGTTTGGTTTGGTAATATGGAGGGAGTCACACTACAAATAAAAATAGTAGTTGACCAAAGGGAACTTGGTGGGAGCCATCCTATGGCTAAAGATGATTACTAACCCTAGAAATTAGAAACTAGTTTGGCAACATGTCAAGAGTCAACTTTTAGCTAAAGATGGTAATTAGCCTTGGAAACTAGAAAATGGTCATCATCTAGTTGATTTGATAAGTAGGCTTGGATAAGTTACATGGTTTAGAAAAAAAACTTGGACATAATCATATGGTCAAAGGCAATGATCAAGTGGATAGTAATCATCACCATGATCCCAAGGAAATTCTCTAATGAATTGAGTGATAGTGAGTAATGTAGGATATATGCCTGCCTTAAGTTGACTAGGAAAAGAGCTAAGTGAATTGAGCTAGTCAACATAAGGTAGAAGATGATCAGGATTTAGTTGTCAAAGGTAAAAATGATTGGTAGTATTATTTGTCAATCGCATGCCCTCAATGTGATCATAGGAGAAGTTGGTGTGTCATGTCCCCAAGTATGATGTGATGTATCAATGGGAAAAGGGCATATCATGGTTATGTCCCAAAAGTGGTCAAAAGATGTGATGTTGGAAAATATGAAGGACCACTAGTAAATGTTAGCAATGGATCATGTGGATATGGCAATTGTCAAACTAGGATTGAGGATGATGAATCAATTGGATATGGTAAAGATGAGGTTCAAAGGACAAATCATAGGATATGTTAATGGAAAGATTCAAAAGAGATGGCAATGTTGTCATTCCCCCAAGGGTGGTCCAAGTAATAAACCACTTAGGATATTTAAATATGGATCAATGAGGGTACTAAAGATGAGGATATCATGGTTAATGGGGTTCTAGCATAGGTAATAGGTAATGTGAGGAAGAGAATAAGGGAAATAACACCAAAGTGTATAAGCTCAAATAATAGATAAGACAAGGTTCAAAGTAAATGCCACAAGTAGTAGGGAATCTCACAAAGGATAATCAAAGGATGCATATTGGCACTAGCATGTCAAAGTTGTAAGTGGCCACTCAAAGGGGCCAACCATTTGACTTTCCTCCTTTTTTTTCTTTTTCTCTCTTTTGGAGAGGAGTTTCCCCATGTGGTTTTCTCTTTTTCTCTGGTTATGAGAGATTTCATTTGAATCTATATGGGTACCTCATTACGCCTTGTAGTCGGGGCTCATCCATGAATCCATCATTGCATTCTTCATCAAGTTTTTAGCTTCTCCCTAAGTTGATCTTAAGGGAGGGGGGGGGATGGAGAGCAGGGGGTGTTGGAGTAAATAGGTAATCACCTAATAATTAATTAGTAGGCCCCTTTTACTTTAATTAAGAAGATTTGATGAGATTGTGACAAGTGTCTTTATCCTACACAATGAGACAACTTGACCTATAAATAGCCCAATCTAATAATAAAAAAACACTCATAAGTTTAGCTTAAGCAATTAAAGTGAAAGGGGCAATCACTAGGATTCAATGTCATTGTGGAAGGGACACTCACTTGACAAAGGTGTGATGGCAAAACAAAGGCTTAAAAATTTTGAAAACAAAAAAATTGAATAAAATATACCAAGGGTAAAATCTAGAAAAAGTGCATGGATAGCTCTGAAAAGTTCTGAAATACATGTCCAACATCGCGCAAGAATCATAGAAAATGGAAGAACTGGTCAATAGATATGAGCTTGAGAGTGAAAAAAACACATGACTTTGGCAAACGATAGAATGCACCAACAAAAAAATCTAAGAAAACTACCTACACCACTAGAAAGTTGGTAGAACTAGCTTTCCAACAATATCTCGTTTGCCAAATTTTGATATCGTATGCCCAAGTTGTGCCAAAAATAGAAAAAATAGCTCCTTTAAGGCAAAAGAGGGCTAGAGGGCAGGTCAAAAGGTCCCATTCGTATGGATGACGCCAACAAACAAAATATGCTACTTGGAACGAAATATTTCTTGCATTGACTGGAAAGATCTTCAGTGTCCTGAAATTTTTTTGGTTGCTAAGAAAGCACATAATCTTGGAAAGTTGACATAAGATGGAGGGGGCCGAACCAATAAAAAGTCTACTAGCATAGACAAACACAGTGTTACCCGAAGATGCGTCCTCAGGTCTAAATCCCTCGTCCTTGTCCTAGGGACATCTCAAGGATAGGGGACAGCCAGGGGATGGTAGTAGTGCACTATGTATTTTTTATTTTGATTTTCATATCATAATTGAAAAAAAACTATATGGCAGAAATGTAGCCTTTGGGCATTTTGTTATACATTTATAACTTGTATGTTATTGTTTAATATCACATGCATATTGACAATGAATTCTTAACACAAATGTTATATGCTAAGTTTCTATATTGTATATATGCATGCTTTATCCATGTTTCATATGAATATTTAAAATTTCCCTATATATTTAAATTTTTCCTATATTTTATATAGCCGTCCCCAAAATTGGCTTGAAAAATCGAGGACCTTGGGGACTCATCCCATCGTCCCTGTCTTGGAAACTTAGGGTAACACTGGTCAAACATAAAACCACCACCAAAAGATAATAGTCCATGGTACTCAAAACTTGGACATGCACAAAAATGCCAACAAAAAAATCACAAGTTTGAAGGAAAAAAAAACCAATGAATCATTAGTGGACTGCATAGGAAATTTGGACATGCACGAAAAAGACTCAATGAAGCCGATGTGTGAAAAGTAACCGCTGCCACACTCAAGAAATAGCAACCGCCAAGAATAAAGAAGCCACGAGGAGTGTAGAGTTCATCGTCACCAATCCAATAGACCAAGCATTCAACATAAACTGCTCTTGAAGAGTGATCGAAGAGAATTTTCAGCAAATTCAATGACTTCATAATCCTTTCATCCCATTGTTTGTGTAGTTTAGATCAAATTTTTGAGGTCTTGACCTTGGCATCAAGGAATTCACAAATGCCGAATTCAATCTTCTTTTTAACTATTCTACACTTAGTTGCCTTTCATTGAAAATTCTTTCTTTTCTCTCTTTCCATATATGCCAAATAACCATTGACAAGCATACAAATGACAACCCTGCCCAAACCGATTTGTTGTAGAGCTACAACTAGCTTTGGAAATGTTCCAAAATATTCTTCATATATATCTAGATATATGATTTATTCTTCATATATTTCTAGATATATGATTTTTATATATTTTTTGTATGGACGAAGCCAAACAAACCTTACTCCCAAAAAAATTTGCTAGGTCCACAAACCAAATTCGTGAACCCAAACCAGAATCAGTGACTTAGCTTGAGATACCAAAGCTGGACACAATTGACCACACAAGAAAAAAAGAAGAAGAAGAATTCAGGTGAAACTTTAGAAACTGACTCTTGATGACAAATTGTTTTTAAGACTAAATTGTCTTATCAAAAGAACAATACCTCTATCCAAGACTGTGAAATCAGTTTATAGTCTTTTATAAACAAATAATGCAATTGTGCCAAGAAATTTTTTGTATGAACATGAGGCAACACAGCAACACAAAGAGTTTCATTGTAGGAAAATAAAACATAGTGAAGAGTACATAGAATATAGTAATCTTGGTCTGTGATGTCTTTACAATCAAGTTAATGTGACTTATGCCTTCTTTCTCAAATGCATGACAAGGAATACAGAGACAAATCTCAGTTCCACTTGTTGCTGAAAGCATCATGAAACTAAATGAAACCAGCATCTTTCAAGCTGTCAGCTTGCATTATGGCATTTCTACAACTTGTAATTAGTTTTTAATTATAACAGAATTTTTACTAATTTTGTAAGAGATTCTCCTCTCTTTTAAGTATTGAACCCCACATAGCTCATCTTGCCATTATAGCTAGAGCTATTGGCATTACAAGAAATAAGTGGGTTGTAATTTAGAATTCTTTGCAACATTAACTTGTTCAAAATAAAAAAGATGTGTAAAAAATGTCAAATATAAAGTGAAATAATTTAGAATTCCTTTTGACAATTGCTGTCTGCTTCTAACAAAACCGATGAGCTTTTTTTTTCCAATATATTGAGGAAAAACAGTGAACTTTGCAAACACCAGTGTTTTTCTGATGATAAGAAAGTAGTATCCAGAATCAAATGTAGTCAACCATTTTTAAAAACCTAAAAGAAGCATTCAATACTACCCTTTTATATGTTGAAAGAAACAAATTAAAAAAATTAGAGGCAACATGATCCATGCCTGTTTAAATCCTACCTCATTTGTCATTTACATTTTCTGCTTCAAACCAAATAATATTAGATATGTTTTTTACTTCGGCCAAACAGCAAATGCAGACCATAAGCACTGCCACCTTGTTTCACAGTTTCTAAGCGCTTGGGACCAATCTGATACACATCACAGAAGGAATGTTAAAGATTTAGTAAAAACCAGTATCCTCCATCCTTTAGACATGTTAAAATGACAACATAAACAATAGTCCCTTGTTTTCCAAACCCCGGCTTATTTATGGATGAACTTATTGAACCTTACAAATGATATCAAGGCAATATAACATAAAATTCATGTCAACTTCGTTTTAACCATATAAAGAATCAAAACAAGCCTGAAATTGAAGTGCAAAATAAAACGATTGCTTCAGCTCCAAAAAGTATAGGTGTTTGGCCAATAGATTTGGGGTGAGTAGTAGGGAATGCTGAGTTCCACACCACAAACCGAAGTTCCATTCCCATGTGTAAGAACCATGTAGTAGTCATGATGCATTTTCAAGTAGGGGTCAAACTTGTGGCAATGCATTGATCTAAGTTCATCACCAGTTGTCACCATGGGGTTATCTTGAGGCATGGTTGAGCATAACCATATTAAGGACCTGAGCCCACCCCCATGATCTTTGTAAGCTCTACCTATGTTCAACTTAACATTTTAATCAAATGAGATGAGTTAAAATGGTAAATCATTGGGATTTTCATAACACCCTACAAGGGGATACATCAAGCCTATAAAACAAAAAGCACTGGTGTTACTCATCTAGACAAATTCTAATTAGGACTCCATAGAAAGTAGTAACACACTATACAGTTGTGTCATGCGTCTAGCAAATTATATACCATGTCTAGTCTTAGTACTTACATTAAGGTATACAGCTGGAAATTAAATGCTCATTATGTAATGTTGGCGTAACAACTAACACCTCTGGAGTAAAAGTTGTTATGAACAGCCTGTGTACACTACACAATGAGTGCTCTTCAAATTAGGAGGGGAAGCTCCCTTGTTGTGCTTTGACAAAAATACTTGCAAAGGAAAAGAAGCTAAACTATGTCCTGTCTTTTTGTTTCAGCTGTAGAGGCACAAGGCTTTCTTGAAAGAACCTATACATTGCAGCTGAGTTTTCTCTGGTTTTGCAGATCTACTAACTACAACTTAAATTTAATCTATCCAATCTCCTCAGGAAAACAGAGCGAGAGGAAACGGAGCAAGGTTTGACTAACTGACGATAAACGGGTTTAGATTCTTTACTTGAGGGCAAGGTGGCGCAACTATCATCTCAATCTAAACCAGCTTATTGGGCACAAAACAGATTTAAGAATTTACCAAGACGATCTTATGGAACCCTGTGTGGCATAACACTTGATCGAAATAGCAAAGTCTTCACAAAACATCCTTTATCATCACAATCTTACGAAACCCTATGTGGCATAACCTTTGATTATATTGATAAAGATTCACGAAACAGATTTATCACTGTAATTTCTCGAAACCCTATGTGGCATAACGATTGATCACAATGGTAAATAGACACAAAACAGATTTATCACCTCAATCTCTTGAAACCCTATGTGGCATAACAATTGATCTCAATGATAAAGATGTTCAAACAGATTTATCTAAACTAAGGAAAGAATTCACCACTACAATCTCTTGAAACCCTATGTGGCATAACAATTAATTGCAATAGTGAAGACACATGAACAAATACCAAAAGAGTAATATTGAGGGCAAGGTAGGCGCAGCATATATTTCTCTCTCAAGCAAAAGTTATTTACAAATGAGCAAAAGCTCTTATTTATATACATCAAGGTGTAGGGAACCCTAAAATCACCTTGAGTCATCTACAGTTCTTGCAATGCATGCAAGATTTGCTGCCAAACCCTAATGAAGTAAACTATACAGTTAACTGGAAACTACCATCAGTTAACTGGAACATCTAATCTAAAAATGGACAATTGTGCGAGCATGCACGTCCTTATTGAAAGCAAGTTAACTGGAAGACTATCATCAGTTAACGGAAAAACCCTAAAAGAAACTCCAAGTAAATAAGGCAAATCTCAGAATAGGTATGCATGTGATGACATCATCGAGTTAACTTGAAAGGATAACACCAAGTTCAACTCGTGTGTGTAATGTCTATCCTGAGAGGTAGGAACTGAAGTTTACTGTCGTGATCTCGAGCAATCAATCCCTCAACGAGATTGTTAACTGTATCACTATCTGGAGCTATGAGACTCTGTCGAAGAATGCTATGTCGATGCAGCATATCCTCACCAGCTGTGATCTGAGACTGAAGTTTGCCCCTACTCCTCGTTGCCTCATCGAACAATGCTGACATGACTATAAGCTGAGTAATCTTACAGCCAACGGTCTCCCCACTGAAAATGGTATGAATGAGTGCCTGGAGCTCTGACTGAACGTTAATTGCAGCTCCGTAGGCACCACCCTCGATCGATCGGCACGGTAAGCGAGATACTAAGTTCTCCTGGCCAAGTGCACTAGTGGCGTGCTCTCTACTCTCGATAACTCGGTCTTCGTATATCTTTATACACCGAAACCAATTGTGATATTAGGTAGATAGCCTCTACGTCCTCTGCATCGTGGCGGTATCATAAGCACACTTTCGAGGGAGGCAATCATGATCATCCACGGGTTTGTTAGTGCCATATCTCTTTCCTCATCCTGAAGACGAAGACGGAGCTCTCGTGCATTGTACCGCAACTGATATAACTCTGTAAGCATAGTATGGCCTCTAGCAACGAACTCCTCCTCCCATTCCTCCAAACACTTGCCATATGCAACCAAGTGATTGAGTTGACTTTGCTCTGCTGGAGGCTCAAGCATCGGCCGGAGTGTGTTAATGGCATCGGGTCTATGAACAAGGCTAGAAATATACTGACGAAGCTGTCTGATTTCAGCCTTGAGGGCTGCCTTATCCTCTCCGTCCTTCAGTATTCTATCCCTGGCACTGTCCGTAGCAATTTGTAGGAGATCAACCTAAGTCTGGCGTGTGCTGCAACCAAGGTTGACTGTGATAACTTCAAAATCCTGAGATTCTAATTCAGCCAAGCTCTTCCCCTGTGGAGGTACGGCAGTCTCAACGACAATCTCCATGTCAGTGTTTCTCTCTACGTGAACCATGTTCTTAACTCTTTTGTCCGGCGCATCCTGGTAAATGTCGTCAAAATTAGAATGATTAAGGACATAAGATGGCTGCCTCCTCTTCCTAGCTGAGCTTTGATCCAAGATTGGTCTCGACTAATGCTACTAGAAGGGTCTGCACTAGCGACAAGAGGTACTGATGAGAGTGAATGTGTAGAAGACCCACTGCGAGGTGGAGAGTCTAAATCCAATTCAATGTGAATTGGGACTGGTGAAGGCTCTGAAACTGGTGTAGGAGCTTGAGGCTGAACCTCAGGTACTGGCGGGCTCTGAACTGATTCTGTGATAGGATGTCTGTCAGGCTCCGTGTGTGTAACAGTGGCAAGCGCCTTGCCCTTTGAATTGTTTGGCGCTTGTACTTTCTTGGGAGGATTACTCCTCTTCTTTTTGTTAGGTTTTGACGAGGAAGGTAACGAAGGATTCACCACTACTGGCGGCTCTACTCTGGGAACACTTACCCTCCTTACAATGGCCTAGCTGGCAGCCGAGGTAAAGTATACTGTTCCGAATAACTCTACTTGACCTCTCCTTGACCGTTGCATATTCCTTGGCGTACCAATCTACTGCTGGCAACGGTTGTGTATCGACCTGCTCTCTGAAAAACTAAGGAAGAACTTCTCCTAGATCATCGATAGGCCTCCACATCCTCGGCAAAGGCAATCACGGTAGAGAAGCGGCCGTACTTCGTCCTGGAACACCGAAATCATGCTGCCTAATGAAATCCTCCATAGAAGGCTAAATTGATGTATTGCCTCCAGCAAGGCGAGCTGTATAATGACCTGAAAGGTCATAGGCACGTGCTTCGACAAGATACTTAAGATGATATTTCTCAAGTTCTTGCCTTGCAATCTTACTATCAATTGCCGACTTGCACCAATACATTCCAAATTGAAAAGGAAAGTTAAGTGATGGTCTGTGCCTGCGGCGTAGAAGACGATGAACATCATGCATCTGTCTAAGGAATTCTTGAAAGATTGTCTTATCCGAAGGATAACGTGGAAGCATAGCTGGATTTCCTGTGAAGCCGTATACTCGAATGTAGGTGTATGTTGGGAACTGAATAAACCAATCTGCCCATCCATCCATTGCTGCCCTAGCAACTGCCGAGATACGAACATGCAATTCCCGGTCCAAGTTCCTTACTGTATAAGTCAGGAAAGCCTCGTGAACACGCTTGAAATGACGTTCAGCTCTGGTGAACTCAAGCTGATCATAATATTGATAAACTTTCTGAACACTGAGGATGCCCACGGTGTTTAACACTCGGAACTGACCCTGATAAGCGATTGAGTACACGAGATATGAACACATGTGAAACTAATGGGCAACTAGGAAACCAGTGATCTGCCTGTGGAGAATGTCACTGATGAAGGATGCCCAGTCATAATGCTCCTGCCCAGAAATGATGCGACCAATAATGTAATACATCCAAGGCTAGAAAACATTTTGCATGTTCTTGACACGAGACGATTCGAAGTGTGATTAGAATCGCATACTCATCCTTGTATTCACCACGACCCACATTGTTTGGCAATACGTTCTTAAGCTTGTTTTAACCATCTTTACGCCATCTTCTTACGACACTTATCCGCCATGGCATCCGGAAATGCTGCGCAGCTCCATAGAAGCAAACTAGGAACGTTACGGTGTTGAGGGAATGCCAAAAACTTTCCTTTGATGTCCAAGGTTTTGAGGGCTGCCAAATGACGAATCATTCAGCCCGACACTATCTTTTCGAGAAGTAGTGGAATTGTAATGCTCGAAATGCAAGCCATCCTGAATTCAATACAATGAGCGAGGATAGGTATGAGGCGGCCTCCTAGTAAACCGGGCGCTCAATATTGAATGAGTTGAACCGATCTTAATTTGGATACAGCAACATACATGGCCTGTACTTTGTGAAGATCGGTCTCAACCAACCTGCGGAAATCATGAGTAAGGACGGTTTCGGTCCTGTATTCGAGCTGAGTGAACTGCATTCTGAAAAATAAGCCTGTTGACTATGAACTTGACTATATTCTGACAAGATTTCTGGAAAGCTAAAATAGCCTGCGAGAGTTAAAAATAGCCTTTCGAAGAATTATTTTCAGCGAAAAATCCGAGATATGGGTTTTGTCCAGAAAAGGATTCTAAGACAACCCAGAACGTCAAATTTGCGAAAATTCAACTTCTACTCGATTGTACAAAGATTTTTCACTTGAGAAAATTAGCAATTCGAGAACGAATGTTCTGAAGCTAAAAATTCATGAAAAATCAAACGCACGTTTCTAACTCGAGGAAATTATATAAGAATGATCCAGATACTGAGACTTGCCAAATTCGCCAATTTTAGGAACATGCACAATGTATTTTGTGAGAAATCTGTGATTGAAAGGATGAAAAAGACGTTTTTATTATGTCTTCTTCTTGTGAAAATCGCCCAAGATTTCTTCAGATTGCTGATATTTGTGAACTTGAATCTGCAAAAAGATATGTTAAACAAAATCGCCTCTGTGAATTGATGTAGACTTTGCCTCTGAACTAGAAAAATTCGCCTTTGATATGAAAACCACGAATTTATCTTCTTGAAATTTGCGCCTTTGGTTATGAAGAAATTCGAATTTCCTCTGAAGAAAATACGAATTTTATTGAATTTGAGGATTCGCCTTTGAGGAATTAAAATCCGCCTTTGATATGAAATCCGCCTTTGAATCTCTGGAGAACTTGCGAATTTTATTGATTTTATGAAAACGCCTTTGAGGAATTTGCGAATTGTTTTGGATGAATTTGCTTTGAAGATATGCGCCTTCTCTTCTGAAGAAATACGAATTTATCTTTGAAGTTGCTTTGAAATTAATAAACTTCGATTTCCCTTTGAAGATAATGAATTTGCCTTTGAAAAATACGAATTCCACTCAAGATTGGATTTGCTCTTAATGAAATACGAATTTCCTTTGAAAGCTTGTGAAAAACAATGAAAAAGGCGCCATGTTAAATAAGAAGAAATTCGCACCAATTTGATAACTGCAAGAATCGAAAACCCTAACAAGAATAGAAGTCCTCTGATTGGCTGCCTTTCAGTTCTACTGCCACTGACTGGAAGTTCAAATTTGAAAATAATAATAAAATATTTATCATCATGCAAGGGCGCCAAAGATAGAAAATCGCCATTTATAAACGGGTATATTTTGAACTTCAGTTGACAATTTTGTTGAAGCTCTGAGATTCATCATCATGCTTCAACGATTCCGAAAAGTCATCTCTTGAACACATAGGCGTCCATTTGCTCAAGATACTTCATTTTTTACTAACTCCCTATTTTATAGCTGACAGCACTGTCACGACTGGCCAACTTCGACACTGATTTCCGGATGACCGGGTGATGCTGAGACTGATCTGAAGAATTCATCGGAAAGCCTACTGAACAAGGAAGAAATGTCTGCTGGGAGACACTACTGCAAAATCCATTGTTTAACCCCTTGAAAAATTAGGCGCCCCTGATTAAATTGCTTTTACGGGTTCTAGACTTGGCCATTTCTCAAACTGCCATCTGACGCTTCAAACGGCTGCCGACAATGAACGGTGAACCCTGCTGACAGGAAAAGAAGCTCACTGCATGACTGGAGACGTTCTGCATCCAACGACTGTACACACGACACCTGAAAGCTGTGTTAAGGGCCTCAAAAGTAAAAGCGCCCCTGGCTCTTGTTTGCACTGGTGTCATTTTGACGAAAATTGAACTTTCATCCAAGTACCCTACTTTGACGTCTAATATCTGGAGCCGGGATGACCCGATTCAAGCACTATCTGTTTTAACGGACAGCCAGAAGGGCCCACAAGAGAAGTCTCTGGAGGTGACGAAGCAAGAAAACTGCTTCTACGACCTCAAAAACCGCAGTGCGTATTTTATTTAAAATTACCGCTCCAGACTTAGCCATTTTCCGGATATCTTCACTTTGCAGTATTACACTAAAGACCTCGCACGTACGAGCGACTGCCAAATCTCGAAGGCTGACGGCTAGGCTCGTTGAATAGATAAAATGAGTACGCTCAATAGCCGTGAAGACTTCGAACGCGAACGGGCTCATCTAACAGGCCTAAAGGCTAGGCGCCTCTAGACTGTGAAAATACACTGCAAATCGTTTGTTGGTCCGCCCGTGAAATTACGCGCTTGGTAGAATCTCTGCTACGACCACCTGAAACGTCGGATTGACAGGCAGGATGGTGCATCGCGGAGCTAGGCTAGAGTATTACTGATGTTAGGAAGACTCTATCTGCAAATTTCACCATCTAAAGGGTCCTTTAAACCAGCGCCCCTGGCCTGTACTTGCACTGGGAACAAACGGAGAAGCTCAGAAACGTGAAAACTCCATTTTAAGCTGATCTTTGGATGACTGCCACCGGAGTTCTGAAACTCAGATGACTACGTTTGATATCTCGTCGGATAAACAGACTAGTCGAGAACAAATTGACTGTATCCGCCATCGAAACTGTCGAGATTTACCCCCTCTTCAAGATGGGTGCCCTCAGGCTAGAGTTGCGCTTTTGCCCGAAAAAGACAAGTTTCTCATATCTGGCAATTTAGAGATTTCAACTTCTGACGCTGATTGTCGGAGCTGTGAGTCTCGGAAAACCTCGCTGGATAGCTCGACGGATAGCCAAACTAATTCTGAAGAGACTGACTGGATGCTTGAGCATTTTAGACAAGATCTTGACCTTTAATAAGCTGGGCGCCCCTGAGCTATACTTGCACTTTCTGAGTTTTCCTTTGAAAAATCTTCATATTTTGACCATTAAAAACTCCGTCTCGATCACTGAAATGACCGTGTGCAATGTGAAATGCCGTCGTGGGATGCTCCTCCATCGTGAAAACTCCATCCTGAGTCTCTGCTTCAGGTTCTGTTCAATAAAACTGACTTTGACTGACAAACTATTGACAAAAACTCCATGCTTGATATTGCCCAAAACTATGTTTTACAACATTTTAACAAGATTTAGACTTTTAAATACAAAACGCCTTGATGAAGCAAAAAATTTGGTTTGGGTACAACATGTAAGTAATTGGTGACGCTGACAATTGAAGTAGTGGACACAAACCAGTATGCAAACTGATGCTCAATACATATGCCATGATTAACATCTATGCAGGGACCATCTTATAGCAATAAAATTCAAACCTTATGCAACTGGGCTATTAGCCAATATAGAACATTGGAAAGAGGGCATTTGTTTTCTATTGATCTAGCATTTTATTTTCTCTCGTTGCATACTAAAAAGTGATAGTTCAATTTTCACTCACCAAGAAGAGGGCAACCAGAATTAGTTAGGAGTTTAAGATGTATACATGACTACTCAAGGACTAATTATGCATGTTGGAATAGACTCTCGTATAGTTTGTCATATGGGATATATGCCTTTAAAGGTCATGCCACATTGTTCAATCAAAATCTTCCATAAATTCTTCCTTTATGGTTGGCAACAATTGGTCATAATAGTGTACATAATCATAGTTTACACTATTATGACCAAATTTAGTCTTGTAGCTCCTATATGGAATTGATAGGATGGTTTGATTAGAGTCCAGCTTTCCGAGAATCCTGTTTCCAAGGCAAGCATGGAGTCGTTGTCGACATTGAAATAGTGTTTTAACCTCCATCCAAACTCTTTTTGCAAAAAAAGATTGTTGTTGGATAACATGTATGTTCCTTTCAAGACAAATATCCTATGCTCCATGGCATTTCCAAGACAAGAACAGCAGAAAATGTAGGGATGTGTTTCAGGGATGGCAATACATTAAAATTTTAAATATAAAGAGGGAAAATTTTACATTGTAAAATTCAAAATATAGGAAATTAAAACAAGTTACAACACTTGAAAGTTAAACAAATATAGCTGTACATGAAGATCAAGATTCATCAAGATTCATGTCTAGATATTTTCATAATGCATCATATTCATGATTCAATGTTTATTAATTTGAGTATAGGAGCAACAAAAATTTCATTGTTTTCATCACAAATAATAATTGGCCCAAAGGCTACAAAATGTCCAATAATAGACATAGCAGTATGATATAAAAATCACATCAACTATACATCCTAGTGTTGCATCTCATCTAGGATATCAATATCAAAATTAGCCTCTAAATTTGAGTCATTCCCAATATCAAATTGTGAGTCATTCAATAGGACCCCAATCAATCCCTATTGCACCTCGTTCTCCTCATCAATATGTCTAGCATTTTCTTGATCAACATCTTAATGTGTGGTTAGAGTTTATCAATTGTTGATCCTAAAGTCACAATAATTATTAATAGTAACCAACTTTTCTACTTGTCTAGAGGTAAAGCCTATTCCTCTTGATAGAATAGATGAAGTTATGTGTGGACTAGTTCTTTTCTATCAAAGAAGAACTAGCTACATACAAGTGTAGGGGAGTCGCAAATGTCCTCAACTTCGTCGTATGCTTCCCATGCTTCCCATGTGGTCTTTTAATGAGAAAAACTACACTTACTCATCTTAGCCTTAAGTTATTGAATATCAAACCCAAAATATTGAGAAATGCAATCCATTGATTTTGAAGTCTAGAGGCATCGTTATTGTTAACATCTTCCTAAAAGCCTTCATAAACCCCTCCTTTACCTCATCATCATCAAAAGTAGGCACTTTGTTATCCCTAGTTGCATAGCACTAGGGGTAAGGAGCATAGTTGCATGTGTCATATGAAGTGGGGTTTAAATTTTGTTCCACCTCTATGTTGCAATGGGCCTAATATGTGTAATAACCCCCATTGTGTATTAGCTCAAAACCCAATAATTTTTTTGCAATCAACTTAGTTCTACTCTTTTTGATCACCCAGTTCCCAAAATGGGCACAGTAAGAGCATACGGAGTAAGAACAAGGACAAAGGAAAATTAATTGAAAAGTGTTGGCGGCTAGCTGATCAACTTACAAATTAAAATAATCATAGAATTGCTCTAGCCAAACTGGCTGATAGTGAGTGCAAACAAAGTTGCATCGACGCCAAAATGGCAGATTAACTCACCTGATTTTGGTTCACACCATGCAAGGTGGAGAATGATAGAAAATAAAATGGGATTTGGTGGTACTATCGTCCAAGGATCTAATACAATGAAAATTCAAAAAAGAAAGAACTTGGTGATGTACCTTCTAGATTATTACAATGATGAATGAATTTCATTTACAATCATATTTGAATTAGTTTCTAACACATTTCTTCATTATTCTAAAAATGAACATATCATCAAACAATTGGCATGAAATTGAAAATCATAAAATAATTACCCAAAAAGAGCTAGAGAGATGAACAAGTGTTGTAGCTGAATCATTCAACTGATAAACCACTATTATTTCCAACCCAAACTGTCGATTTATTAATTTTTCAACCAACTGGTCTTTAAAATTAAAAATCAGATTTTTCTTTTCTTTGCAAAGCATATTATATATGTGTGTGTGTATGCATACATACATACATACATGTGTATGCATACATACATACATACATACATGCATACATATATATATTAAAATCTGCATTTCACATAGCACAAACCTCAAAAAGTAAAATCAGATTCCCACACCACACTATTTTTTTTTCAATTTTCTAGAATATATAAATCACACCAAACATTGAATCCACACAAATCCTGGAAACATTTGCAAACCCAAAAACTTGAAAACCACAAACCACAAACAAATACCCATTGAATTCGAAACTCAGCCTACAACTTTCAGCACAATGGTGAATCTGGCATGAAACTATACAGCCAGCTAGGAGGGTTTCCATCCTTGAAACTGGATTTACCAAAAAAGGTTTTTCCCTTGGGTAAAATTGAAGAACAAAGTTCATTTCTACAGAAAAACAACGCAAATTCAATAGTAACCCTTCTTTTGAAGACCCAACCTCCTTTTATGACCTTTTCAGAGCTATTTTTGGTAAAATCATTTTTTTGCTGCTTTTTATAAAGTGTTTTTTTGTTTTTTATTGTTTTTCTGAAAAGCACTTTTTTTGTTGCTTTTTAAAAAAAAAGTTTCCTTAAAAAAATAATAAAGTGTCCTTCTGACCACTTTTCAGCACCTTGAGCCTAGCAACACTTTATCTGCACACTTAAAACACCTTTTTAAATAATTAAATGTAAGTTAATTAAAATATTAATCAAAGTACCCTATTTGACAACTTAATTTAACTTATTTTCCCTTTAACAACACCCAATATCCTATGGGAAAAACTTAGGAAAATAGGCTAAGGGTCACCAGCAACTTATGCTTAAGAAAGGGGCATTACAATCCATCCTCCCCAAAATTGATTAGCCCCAAATAATTGCAACTCAGAATGCTCCAAAATCTGCTCTCATTCCCAAGTAGCATCCTCAACTAAAAGATTCTTCCATTTTACCAAGCACTCCTTGATGCTCCTATTCCTCAATTTGCGTTCTCTAAAATCAATGATTGCTTTAGGAATCAAAATTAGTTTCCCTTCTTCATCCAAAGGAGGTAACTCAATCGAAACAACCACATATGGCCAAGTGCCTTCTTAAGACATGAAACACATTGCGCACTTACTAAAGTCTAAAGTCTAACCTAATGAATACAATTACAACTATGATTGCAAGTATACTAAAGTCTAACCTTGAGCTTTCTTTAGCTTCAAGTGGAGGTTGTGGTGAACAAACACCAAGTCATTCATCCGTTGTTGTGTTAGACGGATGCATTTCTTCAAATGTACGTGTTCTTAAACACTCCAAGTATGCTCACAAGTAGATGAACTACATGACTAGCTCAAAATGCATATAGCCATCCATCTAAGATTTTTGGTTTCGTGACCAAAAAGTCCCACCATTGTTCTGAAAACACATTATTTGGAGATGATATCATGTAAGAATATATTAAAATATTAACACATTTAATGTACGTGCCCAAAAAATAGAGAGACTGTCAAAATTTTGACTCTATTACCTTGTTTGAAGGTCTTCTTGCCTTCCACGACAACCTTAGATGAGAGAAAACCCCTTGCTTTCTTGTACATTGGCAACTCTACCATAGCTGCTTGCAATGCTTTAGAGGTAGGAAACGTTTTCTCCATGCAAATGAACAAGCCCTGTGTGACCTCACCATCATCATGTTTCAATGAAGAGTTATAGAACAACGTTGGATTAAGATAGTATCCTGCAGCATGGAGAGGAGAATTCATCTGTTGATCCTATCTTCTATCAATTATGTCCCATAATGGCATATACCTATCCCTATTATTTTCCATCCTACCCCTCATCACCTCCTTAGCCCTATCCATGGCCTCATATAAATATCCCATGGGGGATTTATCCCCATCCACTAGTCTCAACCCTTTTACTAGAGGCTCTAAAAATTCTACAACTTGTTCAGCTGCATTCCAAAAACTAGTATAATAAGTGTACTCTGACACTGCTATGCCATCTGCTTGATTTGTGAAGCTAGATTCCATCCACTCGTTTGAAACAAACATTCGTTTCAAATTCATTTTTTGTTGGAAAAGAGTCTATAGTGCAAGGAAGCGTGTTGCAAATCTTGTCACCCTTGGTTGAACTAACTCCTTGCACTTTGTGAAAGAGGGCATCATACACAAAACCCTCGTGTGATTATAGATAAATTTGGTAATTGTGTGTGCTTTTTGCAATACCTCCTTAACCCATTCAAGTTTTCCAATGTCCTCTAGGGTTAGATCAAGGTAATGTGTTGCACATGGGGTAAAACATAGAGGGGTATTTGTTTGTCAGGAGTCCCCTAACAACAACACAAGTAGCAACATTGTTTGTAATCACAACAGTAGATCTAGTATATGCATGATCAATTCCAACCAATGTGTTTGCTACTTGTTGATGTGTGTTTTATCATCCACCAAACATTCAGAATAAAAATGTCCAAAGACACTCTATCCTCTCTTGAAAAACCACCGCATAGGCGATTCCAAGGTTTCTTTAGTCGGGTCTCGACGTGTGGATAAGCTCAATGGTCGTTGTGATAATGCTGGTAATAAACAAGGGGACTTACGTAGAAAGTCTGCACAAGCTAGGGACTTAGGAAATTTATCTTTGTAGGTTCTCAATTAGGACTTTCAATTGTGGATCTCAAAAAAAATGGCAAAAAGAATAGGGTTTAAGAAATCTAGTCTAAACCTAAGAAATCAAGAGACAGTAAGGACTTGGTGAAGCGAAATAAACCACACTTTGTTTCGCCTCCTGCAGGACAACATACGCAAAGTGGGTGCAATCTTCAAGGGGTTTGTGAGAATAATTTTCAAACCTCGATAAGGTTGAAGTTAGGCTTCCACACTTAGGAGCTCAGGCTAACTTTACGCATCGGATGAAAATCATTCATCCGAAGAAAGTATGAGCTACACTTCACCAATGAGTCGATACGATCAATCTTTCATTCAATTAACAACTTTTCAAAGCAAATTCTATTTAATCTAACTTTAATTCTAATCTATGGCGGAAGATAATATGTAACCTCGCTTACTATTCAACAATAAGAAGTGATTCAAGGCAAATCATGCTCAAGAGCTTTTATCATTCAAAATAGTCTCAATGCGACAATATACATAACAAGTCTCCACACAAAATGAAAATGAGAGAGCACTAGTTTATATAGAGCTCCAAAAATGAAATAGACGGCCGAGATTTAAACAAGATTAACGGCCCAGATTGTTACAACCAAACCCTAATTAGGGTTTCCCAAAATAACAAGAGTTAACCATCAGAAAACTATCAGAAAAGTGGCAGTTCCAGCTATAATCAAGGAGAGGCGTCCTTATCCATTCGAGTGGCATTGTGTTTGGCGAATCTGGACACTACGGCAATGACTTCGTCCATCGTGACAGGAGGTAACATGCTGATTCGGAATTCTAGTCCGTCCAACTTCTCGGCGCATCTGGCAAAGGTACCTTCCCAATCTGTCTCCTGCTTCTCAAAATCTTTCCGAATGGATGAGAGTCTTGCCACTCTCGCAAAGTCCTGCTTCGAAAATGGTCCAGCGGTCGGGAAGAAAGTTTCTTGAACTTTTTGCTTCAGTCTCTCTAACTGCATGTCGTTCTCCCGGATGACTTCACGGTCGAACACATCTGTAGTTATCATGCACATCTTCTCCTGGATTTTCCTGACCTGTTCTTCAATTCCAAGCCCATCGATTATTGCCTTCTCCAATACTTCTTCTCTTATTGTCACTGCCCAAAACCAGTGATGAAAATCATATGCTGCCCCTGCAACAATAACCTTTTTATCAACTAACTCCTCCCTCGGAGTGCTCTTCAAAATTCTAAGGCTCGGAATAAGCCTTTCTTGCATATCCGGGATACCATCCCATGTCTCTGCCATATCCATCAACCTAGAAAGAAACGAAGAGGTTCGTCCATAAGCAAGCGCCAACCTCTCCATGAACAAGGCAGCTTCCATGCCTTCACCTGCCATCCAGTCTTGCGCTTCCCTGGCTGTCACCATTCCATGCTCAACTTCCTGAGTCATCTCCTGTGATGAATTGAGGAGAGGAGGAACAGTTGCATTGCCTTGATCTAGCGGCTGGGTCAAATGTTGTATATATTCTTTGAGACGTTTGACCTCCTTTTTATACTCTTTCTTCTTGGTCACTTCCTTTTCCAGTCTCGCTTTAATGGTCGAGACGGAATTATCTAACTCTTCTACTTCCTGACCTTTTGAAGTCGGACCAAGGTCAACAGTGGTGATAGCATACTCCTGCGGAGTGATTTCGTCCTGTGGCTTATCCACTGTAGGTACTGCAATGTGCACGGAACGGTGGCCTGTCTCGTTCCTCTGGATGGTGGAAAACTTCTTGGCGGGCTTCTTGGTAGCAACTTGTTCTAATCTTGCCAAGAAATCGGCAGTATCGTCCTCTTCTTCCTGTTGAGCCTCAGCAGGCACCTGAACTTTCATTCTTTCTAATAGCCAGTCTGGAATGGTTGACTGTTCAATGCCATCCTCTACTTGAACCTCGTCCTCGTTTGGAACATCCATGACTCCTCTGAGGGCGGAAATCATTCCTTCCTCTAAGTCATTATCCCGGACATCCATGTCATTGTCTGAACCTAAAATCTCTGTGCCTGCTGGTGATGCAGGCTCTTCATCATCTAATTGGATAGGTTCATTGTTCACTTCCTGAGCTGCAAGAGGTTCGAGCATCTCAACCAAGGAGTCGTCTATATTAGCCACCAAATGGTCAACATTCCTGGACGCCGCTGACCGAGAAGGTCCTCCTTTATGCTTCTTGGAAACAGGTTCTGCACTTGGCACCATTTCTTTTCTTTTCTCTCCAATCCCAACCAAGTCTTGATGGGATGCCCCGGCATTAGAGGAATATGATCTGATTCGCTCAACAGATCATATGTGAGCGTGATTCCTTTTTGTCTCAATTCCTGAACATGATCATCAACCCACCACTGAGAATATTTCGTCACTGGCCTCATTAGGGTGGCTAGGTCTGCATGCTCTGGCTCTGACCACTTCACTGGAGGGAGAGGTCTGCTTTCCTCAAAGCGAGGCTGGACATGGTTTCCATCGTCTTGTAGCTGGTCAGGCACTCGACAGAACTCGATTGTTCTCATGAAATCTACGGACATCCTGGACCACATCTTTCGTCTGATCTCGTATTCATCGGCAGCATTTGCCCAATAATCCTCCAGTTCTGCCCTGTGCTTATATCTCCTTCCTTCCACTGTCCGGATATTATGATGTGGGTCATAATTGACCCTGGACTTGTATGCCGTGAAAGGGTACCATTGGATCTCCAGCCGTGCACTCTCAGCTGCTTGGGCGGATGGGCAGTACTCTAGCATGTTCCCGATGAAAAAAGGGAATGTGACGGACGCTTTCTTGGTCGGCCTCTGAATATTCTGGTACTCTTCTAATTGTCTCAAAACCTCGAGCAATACCATCCGATTAGTCGGATAGATAGGCAATTTATAGGGATTTCCAGTAAATCCCTGGATCCTGATATATGTGAATTTCGGGAATTGGATGAACCAAGACCCGTATTTGCTAATAAGGCTTTTTGCTTCATGGCTCAGCCTTTGATGTATTCCTCCTTGGAGCTTTCTGGTGATATGCATTAGGAATGCATCATGCACCCTCCTGAAGTGAGTCTTTTCTTTCAATTGGAGCTGAGGATAGCAGTCGTAAGGCCTGAGCTCGTTCTCTCCATTGCCAATTCTGCCTTTGCAGACCAGTCCTGGATATCTGTATGATCTGGCCAATAGGTATATCACATATGAACTCATGTGAAAAGACTTAGTCTCTTCAAGGTTGATCAGTTGCTCGTGAAGGTTGTCACTTATCATCCGTGACCAGTTGAACATCTTAACTCCGGAGGTGACCTCGTCGATGAAGTAGTACATCCAGCTCTCAAAGAAGGCGCCTTGCGGATTGCCTGCGATCCTGTTCAGCATCAGCACGATATCTCCAAAATCTTCCTTGAAATCCGTGCGGCGAGGTCTCTTGGGCATCTTCTTGATTGATGGCTTTGGCTTGTCCATCCATACCTTGTTGACTGTGGTGGCGCACAAATCTGCCTTGCTGTCATATAGCATTTTGGTTTCTTCTTTGGTCTTATAGACCGTTCTTGAATGCTCAGGGATGCCAAAGGTTTCTTGGATTACAACTTCATTCAAATGTGCCAAGACTCGTCCGTCAGGGGCGATGATCTGTCTCTTTTGAGCATCATAATGGCGAGCACATTCCACCATTAACTCAGCACAATCCATGGCCGGTGGGAATCCAGCTGCTTGGAAGATCCCGTTTCTGACCATTCTTATGGCTATTGCTGTGGGAAGTCCCTTCTGACCGTATACTCTTTGCTTGAATTCGTCAAAATCCACATGTCCGAGGTCAGTATCTACAACATTCTTCCACTTTGAGATGACCTTGGTCTCCTTTTGGGCACCCTTATTGGCGAACTTCATTTTCAGCTTCCTTGATAATCCTCCTGCCGTGTCCGTCAACCTGCAGTCATAAAATTAACATTAATAAAAAGACTTTTAAAATAGTTTAAACCTCGTGCCTTGGATTCGAAAAAAATAATAACTTTCAGCTGTTCAAATAATTAAAATATTGCGAAAAAGCAAGCTGAAAGTGACTTTGATGGAGTTGAAAATTCTTGCCAGAACTTCGTCAAGAGGAAAGGGCATAAAAAGATAGCAAATTTAATTAACCAATCCTCAAACCTCAGTGAAGGATCGTCAAATGTAAATCAGATTTAAAAATCTGATTTTTTTGAAAAGTGCGCCCCTCTTCAAGAAGAATTCAGCTTTGAAAATTTTCTTTTTCTTTTCCCGCGAAAAATTCCTCAGCATAACACTGTTTCTCCTTCTGGACAATTCGACTTTGCCTATTGATGAATTGATTGCCTGACGATTTCGAGAAAGATCAAATTTCTCTTCAGCTGTGTGTGAAAAAAATGAGTTGCTGAAACTCATTATAATGCTGAAGGATTGAATTCGATTTAGCAACTGCCATCTTTCTTCTTGATCCTCGATTTGTTTTCATTTTCCAAACAGGCAACTTTCCTTTTATTTTCCGACAAGGCTCAGTCTCGAACTTATCCGGACAAATCTCCTTGATCTTCAAAAATTCGATTTTTTTCATTTAATGCTTATCTTTTGATTTTTCGAATTTTTAAATAAACGTTAAATCTTTAATTAAATTCGTGGTGAATTTAATTTTCTTCTTGCTAGATTTCATCTTTGCCTGGCGTCCTTCATTTTCTTCCGATTCGTGTCTGGCAAATTTGATTCTGTCCAAGGTATTTTTAAATTCCAAATAGTTGAGAATTAATTATTAAAATATTAAAATATTTTAATTAATTCCAACCCGTTCGTCTTGGACCCATGGCTATCTCGATTGTTCTTCCGTTTTTCTTGGCTGAGAGTGTATTTTCCGATTTTGTCCTTGATTTCGTCTAGCCAAACCAAAATTCAAGCCATTCCGTCGAAAATTTCATTGCCAGATCCTCATTTTTCTTTGCCAAGGCGAGATTTTAAGCTTATTCTCCTCTGCCAAAGTCAAATATTTCCTTGCTCGGTCGAATTTTTTCTAGGCAATATCGTTGTCCGAATGTCTTTGCCGGTCGAATTTTCCTGACGTCTGACATATTCTTCATCCTTTTGGTCAAGGACGATCCTTCCTTTCCTTTTACCTTGTGCATTTTTCTTTAGCCAAAGTTGACAATTTCTTCGCATTTTCCATACTTAGGCAAATTTTGCCTTTCTTTTCCCTCATCGTATTAGGCATATTCCGTTTCATTCTTCGCCATATCCTGACGTTCTTTAGCACATGTCCTTTCAATCTTGGCATTTATCCTCTCGAAGGTGTCCGGATGTCTAGCCAACGTCTTCATTTTCCGTCCATTAGCCTCTATACTTAGGCGAATTTTAGAGCTTTTCTTTGGATTTGGCCTTGACACTTAGCCAAAAATCATCATCTTATCATCTTGGGCGGACTTCATTGGCATCTTGGACGGTCATCATGGATTTCTTTAGCAACTTGCTAACTCCTTCCAAGTGCATGGTGGACATCTCTCCTCTTTGGATATGCATCTTGGACGTAGATCATGGATGTCTTTGCACTTATTCTCATCGTTTTATCCCTTTGGGAAGGATTTTCCACCCTTTTAAGCCTTCATACTTAACCAATTTCGAAATTTTCCCTTGGTAGGCATCAACACTTAGTAAAATTTCAATTTTTTCTTACTTCATAAGTCTAGGCGGACTTTACTTGACTTTCAGCCAAGTCCCACCTTTTAAGGGCGGACTTCTCAAGCATTTTGGACGAGTTTCATGCACATGGGCGGACTTTGAAGGTCTTTGGGATGTCTCCCTTTGAAGATGGCGGACTTCTAGCCTTCTTTGGACGTGCCTTTTGGTGCTAGGCGGACTTTAGAAGCACTTTGGACATCCCTTCTTTCATATGGCGGACTTTGGGACCCTTTTGGATGTGCATTCTTGAAGATGGCGGACTTCATGAGCCTTTAGGATATCCCCCTTAACTGCTGGCGGACTTCAAAGCTGTTTGGCACAAGTGTGGCGGACTTTAGAGACCTTTTGGACATCCCTCTTGCACATGGCGGACTTCATCAACCTTTTGGACATGCAGGGCGGACTTTGGAGGATGCAAGGATGGGCATGCTATATGCTGGGCGGACCTTGGAATATCCAAGGATATTCTCCATTGCTGCTGGGCGAACTTCATGACTTCCAGATTTTCACAAACTTCATCTTTCCTTCTTTTCCCATGGCAGATTATCCAGACTTGCACAGATTTCTCACAAACTTCACCATTTTTGAGCCGATTTCATGATTTCATCTTCAAATCTGATCGATCTTGACTAGTTTTTGACTGGTTTTTCCAGATTTTCGAACGTTTTCAGTCTGATTTTCATGTTTTTGAACTTTTTTTTGCAGATTTTTCAAATTTTTCAAATTTTTACTTTTTGATTTTCTGAGAGTTCTGGTGAGTTTTTCGGACTTCTGAGTGCGTTTTCAGAACTCGGGACCCTTCTAAAAATAGAAACTTTCCAAAAATAGAAGGTTAGAAAAAGCAACCCTAAAAAAATAGGGAACCCGGTTTGGTCCAAAAATGCCAAAAATGAAAAATCGAAAAAGCAACTTTTCCTAAAAAATAGGAAGTCTCAGAATTGGCCGAATTCACAGTCGATCTTCGTCTCTTGGGCCTTCTGAGCGCTCCCATGACATCTACGCACTGATTCAAACATGAATTAATGACTTGGTTCGGGTAACCCTCGACGAACTAACTGGAAACTCTAAGCAAAGTGATCTCTCGTAACCGCCGCAAGGAGACAAAACCCTAAAAACTAGCAGGCAACTGGGGGTCCCCATCAGCGATGGGGCGATGTGTGAAAAGGTCACAACACTACTTTGCACATGAACACCAATTATGAAACCCTAGAACAACATTAGGTATCAAGCATGCTTGTTGATTTGTGCATGAATAGCAGTATCAAACCGTAGAACAACAATAGATCTCAAGTATGCTCACTGATTTGTGAATGAACAGCAGTAGTAAACCTCAAAACAGCAATACATCATGAATATGCTTTCTGATTTATGACAGTACAGCAATGTAAACCCTTAGAACAGCAATAGAACATCAATGTACTTGCTGATTTAAAGGAGAACAGCAATGCCAAACTCACATCAGATCTAAAAACTCACAAAACCCTCCAAAAAAGATGGTACGGCAGCAGATATGGGTAGAGGCAATGATGGATGAAAACAACGATGCTAGGAGTTATGGTGGAGGTGTGGGGCAGCAATGTATGACAACAGAAAATCTTGGATAAAGTCTGATTTTATAGTAACAGCGCAAATAATTATCCTCATTTTGGCATTCCAAACAACGAATATTGAAGATGAATAGCAGCAACATCTGTTGATAACTTCTAAAAATCAGTAAAATTCAATCCAATCCTCTACAAGATAAAATCTTCAATACTTCACAGTAGTGACATTGTAGCAAACTAAAAATGACTTCGATTCTTTGAGCACAAATATGATTCCCGGGTGGAATCACCTCTTATGAACAAAAAGACTTGTGCCCTCATATCCAACCTTGGAAATCAAGAGGGTTTTCGTCCTCCAAGATCTTTGAAATGCCAAGGGACACAAAGCTCAATCTTTGGAAATAATTCCAAATGCTAAATGACAAGTGATGATTTGATGTGAGCCATGACTACGCTTTATAGGCACTTTATTTTGGGCCCTATATTTTATTTTTTCCCTCCAAGTATTTAACAATACTTTTAAATTACATCCAAAGGCCCCTTTTTGAATTGTGTTTTGAATAAAGAGTAAAAAGCACTTTTAAAATATTATATAGGAACAAAACTAATATTTTAAGTTGCCCTTTTGAAAATAAAGTGTTCAAGCCCACTTAAAATATTATTTTTATTTCCCTTGCTCTATTGTTTTGCTTATGGGAAAAAGGGGATAGGATAGAGGTCCTCTCCATGGATCTCATCCTAAAAAGGAAACATGACACTTCTAATGGGCTGAAAGGAGATGGTCAACCAGACAGATCAAAGGATTCTCTTCAAGAATCTATGTCCAAGAATGACAATCTCTCAAAGAAAGGGGACCAACAATAGAGAGTTGTACAGTTAGCAGAAGAATTAAGTCTCTGCTTGTTTATACATTTGCTTCCTTTGTTATCAAACATAGATAGAAATCCATACATCAACATGGGCAAATAAAGGTTCTAAATTATGGATTATATCAAATAAATTTACCATATAAAGGGACTGCCTCCAAAATTAAGTATCATTATCAATGTTATCTCAGAGGAAAAAGCTAGTTTTATCACCAATCACTAAGCATTAAATGTAGGTATCCAATTACAGCATCAGTTTATTTGTTCTAAATTTTTAATTTTAACATGATCCATGTGTAATCTATGATGCAAATTTCCTTTACTATACCATCAACAGCCCACTATCTTAATGCTTACATAGATTTGACAAGATCCAGAATCCATACACAAACCCATAAGATGTCAATTTGCTACTATGTAAGTGAACAAGGGAAACTCACTTCAATGGAGCCAAGAGGATTCCACTAATCTCCTACAGCATGTAACCATTCCTATAGTCAGGAACCTCCATTATGATTGAAGAACTTGAATTTTGTGCAGAGTTATAGTTTTCTGGCTTTATACCTAATATATAAGTATATCTGATATAGGTTTGCAATATGAGGGAATGCAGATAGATAGTTATCAGGTCAATTTCAAAGTGGTCACGATAGGCTTAGTCTAGGCCTCTTTCCCATATAGGTAGAACGAAAGTCTGGGGTGCAAGAAAATAAGTGAATAGTGTACATATTAAAAATGATCCCCCAACAATGTTCATGACCTGGAATAGGTAAGGCATTATACAGTATCTCTTGTATGTTCTTATGGTGGATAACACTTTTGTTGCTTTAGTGTTTTGAAAAATGCACACCTTCTATAAGCACATTTACACAAAATAGGACAGAAAATGAAGTACCATACCATGGAAACAAGGATCTGCACAATTTCATGGCGTGGCGTGGAAACGGCGTAGGGCAAGGGGCGTGGCGGCCTGCAAGGCACTTCCAGGCGCTACGCAGGGTGGATTTTCGAAGCTAGGAAGACAACAAAAGAATAGGCAATGTGAGGTGGGGATGAGAGGATCCGCCTTTCAACAGAAATGAGCATCGACCGTCCCAGCATCTTAGGGTAAAGCGGAGGTCACCTGGGTGGGGTTACAGTAGACTCATCTCAAGCCCAAAACAACAAAGTAATGAGACTATAAACAAGATGTGGAAGCCGAAAGATGGAGGAAAAGAAAAAACAAATACTCAGCAAAAGGTGAGCGTTAAAGAAGACAGGGCAATCTCATGTGAAATAGGTGGCAAAATATGGGAAGATGCAGTGAAGACTTTCAGAGCCAAAGCCTTTTTCATGAAGTGGGCTAGAGAGAAAGTGGACTTCTCTAGGGTCCATAGCTGGTGTGATGAGGTATGGAACCCTGGTATCAAATTAATAGCACTGCAAAATGGGTTTTTCTTGAATGTGATTCAAATAGAACAAAACGCTACGTATTAAACAATGGACCCTATATAATGGATGGTATGGGCTTCTTTATAAAAGACCGGGTTCCGAATTTTGATCCCAGAAAGGAATCAATGGAAGAGGTTCCGGTATGGATCTGTTTGCAAAACCTTCTGGTTGAATATTGGGACCTTGAAATTCTTAGAGAAATTGGTAACTGGCTTGGTACACATGTAGCATCAGAGCAAGCTATTGATAGCAAAGATTTGAGCAGATATGTGAGGGTGTGTATAAATTGGAAACCCTTTCCCCCTCTCTCGAAGGAGATTGAAATCAAAACAAATGAAGGAATTTGGAGACAACAAATAGAGGTGGATAAAACTGTGATTAATTACAGTACATGCAAAGAAACAGGGCATACAAGTAGTGATTGTGTCCGTGACAAAAAGGGGAAAGCCATAGAGGAGGAGGTGCTGGTAAGAAAGTTATTAAAGGCAACAGAAGCTTAGGTAGAGGCTAATAAAGGAATAGAGGTAGGGGACTTGGTTGGGAATGTGGGAACGGCTGTCACTGTGGAAAATAGTATTCAAGAGACTCATAAAAACTCCCCTCCCCCCCCCAATCTGAATTTAAAAATGAAAACAAATGCTCTCTTAGATATCACAAACCGATGTGAACAATTGGTTAATACGCCCTAGGCTGTGGGAGTAATTGAAAAAGATAGCCTTGAGCTTGGTATTGCACATTGTATCGAATCCCCCAAGGTAAGGCAAATGGTGTATGAACCTCAGAATGACAACGTCTTCGTAGAGGCAAAACAAAGATCTGGGGATTTCCAGGATCCTCACATGGAAAAGATTAAATCTTTGTCGAATATTGATTTATAGGGTTATGTTACTTGTGCAGACAATATGATGGAAACTCTGCTAGGTGGGGATAAAGTAGACATTAAGAGTGGATTTTCAGATGATAAGGAAAGTTTGGATGGTGAAGCGGCAGAAGGAATCATGGAAAAAAGGACAATCAAACAAACATTGTCGAAAGATGGAAAGCTAAAAATTGGAGAGAAGAAAGTGTGAGGTAGGAAGTCAAACAAAATGAAATTGGAGCTAGCGGGCAGTGCTAAGGGGCAAAGAACACTGAGATCTAGGAAGGGGTTGACCCTTCCTGAGTCACCATGAAGGCCTTAACTTGGAATGTCAGGGGCTACAATGCCTCTGACAAGGGGCGTCTGATCAAGAGAGGTATGGATCAGATGCGCCCTGATTTCATCCTTCTTCAAGAAACAAAGCTTGACAAGGAAAATGCAATTAGGCTCATGGGTAAATGGAATCAGTGGAGAGGGTTCTTTATGGATGCAATTGGAGCTTCAGGTGGGCTAGCATTTTTATGGAATCCCCTAAAGGTGGAGGCTGAGTTGTTAGTGCAGAATAGACAATGGAAATTAATTAAAATTAAGATTGATACACTAAAAGAAACAATTTTTATAATAAATGTTTATGGCCCAATAGGTACAGGGCAAAAAAGGGAAACTTGGAGTTAGATTTCCGAGGTATTGCAATCTTTAGGTGATGCTTTGGTGATAATAGGAGGTGATTTAACGCCACGCTCTCTTGTGAAGAAAAGAAAGGGGGGTGTAACAGTTTGAGTATTGTACAAATGGACTTCCAGAATTTTGTCACAGGGAATAGCCTATAGGAAGTTTTCACCAAAAATGGGCAATTTACTTGGACAAATAGGCATAAGGGATTCACAAATATAGCAGAAAAGTTGGATCGTTTCTTTTTAGTAGGCAAATGGAGCGAGAAGCCATATTTGGTGGAATCTTTTATTCAAACTCATTCGGGCTCAGACCACTATCCAGTCACTCTCACTGTCAGCAATGATGCAGTTCCAGCAAAAAATCCATTTAAGTTTGAGAAAATGTGTCTTAGAGATGATGGGTTGAGATCCCTGATGGAGGTATGGTGGAATAATGCCCCTTGTGTGGAAGGTACCAAAGCATTCATTTTCTTCAAGAAGTTACAATTCATTAAAGGTAATTTGTGAGAATGGAACAAGAGGCATTTCAAGAATATTTTCGAAGAAAAAAGGTTAGAAGAAGCTTTGGAGCAGCTCCATAACAAAGTTTTACATCAAGGTATGGGGGACCATGATTTTCAGCAAGAGCAATCTTTAAAATAAGGAATATACAGAAATTTTAGCAAGGGAAGAAATTTATTGGTGCCAAAAATCAAGGGAATGTTGGCTAAGGGAGGGTGATCGTAACACAAAGTTCTTTCACAATTCGGTTAAAATAAGGAGGAGCAGAAATAAAATCACGGAAATAAAGGGTAGTGCTGGTGTAAATTTGGAAAAAAAAGATATAAGTGATGAAGCAGTGAGATACTTTCAAAATCTCCTCAACTCACAAGGTAATAGCAATGAAGAAATAGTTGCTGAAATGTTGAATGTAATTCCAAAGATGATCAATGAACAACAAAATCTCATGCTTAAGCAGAGGGTGTCGTTGGAGGAAGTGAAATTGGCTGTTTTTCAGCTGGGCAGTGATAAAGCCCCAGGCCCAGATGGCTTCCCAACATGTTTCTATCAAAACTTCTGGGAGGTAGAAGAAGAATCTCATGTGC
This sequence comes from Sequoia sempervirens, assembly GCA_007258455.2. NCBI lineage: Eukaryota > Viridiplantae > Streptophyta > Pinopsida > Cupressales > Cupressaceae > Sequoia > Sequoia sempervirens. The sequence goes on along the minus strand of VDFB02000003.1, from coordinate 167,160,774 downwards.
ACTCTTATATGCTGAGAGATTTGAATAACACTCTAATAGCTCTAATTCCGAAGAAAAAAGATTTTCGGACTTTTGAAGATTTCCGTCCAATCTCTCTATGCAACACGATCTATAAGGTGATTTCTAAGGTGATGGCAAATAGGCTGAAATTGGTGTTAAAGGATATCATATCAAAGGAGCAGAGTGGCTTTGTTCCACGACGCTCGATTGTGGAAGGTATCATTATTGCACATGAGGCAATTCATTCAATCAGAAAGGTAAAAACTAATAGGATGTTGGTTAAGTTGGATATCAGAAAGGCTTACGACCAAGTGGACAAGTCCTTACTGAAAGTGTTTGCTAGTTGTGGTTTTTCATCCTCTTGGGTAGAATGGGTGAAGAGTTGTATTGATACACCCATATTTTCCAACAAAGAGAGGTCTTCGCCAAGGTGATCCACTGTCACCTTTTCTTTTTATAATTATGGCTGAAGTGTTAGGCAGATTTATTCACAAGGCTAGAAGGGAAGGTAAATGGAAAGTGTGTGTATTGCTCAAGGGTTGGAAGCAATGACGCATCAGCAATTTGCTGATGATACTTTACTAATGGGGGAGTCTTCTTTAAGAGAGGCTCGTGCTATGAAAGCCACACTGGAAAATTATTGTTTAGCATCAGGGCAAACAGTTAATTGGCACAAGTCAGAAGTTTTTTTCTTTAATACAAGGTTGGATAAACAGAGGGATTTATCCTGAGTGCTTGGGATTAAAATGGGAAAACTACCAGGGAACTTTCTTGGGACCCCATTATTTGCAGGTGGTTGTAAATCTGAATTCTGGAATTACTTGTTGGATAGATGTGTTAGCAAAATGGAAGGCTGGAAGGGGAGATGGCTCTCATCAGCAAGGCGCATTCTAATGTTAAAATCAGTCATCTCGACATTACCAATTTATTCTATGATGTGTTTAAAGCTACCTACAAAGATCATTTCATTAATGGAAAAAAAGATGAGGAATTTTTTTTGGAGTGGCAGCAACGAATAGGATAAATTTCCATTACTAGCATGGGATAAAGCATGCACATCAAAATCAGCTGGTGGAGCCGACATTAGGAAGTGGAAAATAATGAATGAGGCTATGGGGGCAAAGTTAATATGGAGCATGGTAAGTAAACCAGATCAAAAATGGGTTAGGATTTTACAAAGGAAATACTTGGATAATGCACAAAAGGAGAGATTTTCTCACAATCCAAAATCCACCAAATGGTTCAGCAATTTGGAACTTCATGATAGTTTGTAGGAAGGTAATCATGGATCATATCACTTAGCAATTGGGATTGAGCGAGCAAGCTAATTTTTGGGAAGACTCATGGGAAGGGTACCCAGTTCTGAAGGCAGATGCAGGGTCATTGGATATCCAACGGGTGACGGAGAAGAAGTGGGGCACAAAAGTTAAAGACTTTGTAATTTGGAAGGATGTTGATGGCATAGAAGAGTGGTTATGGAAACCTATCGAGGAGCTGAATTTAACAGTAGAGCAGCAAAGGTCATTGTCAAACATTTTCCAAGCAAGAAAAGTGGTATTATCAGCGGGTAGAGATGAAATAGCATGGTGTGGTTCAAGCGATGGAAAATATAATGTAAAGCTTGGGTACAAATTATTGGAAGAAGATTGGCATGAGGAAGGTTGGCCAATTCAGCTTTGCTGGAACAAAAATGGTTTGCCTAAGGTTGGATCATTTGCATGGTTAGCATTAAGAAGGTGCATTCTGACTGGAGAGAGACTTAAGAAATTGGGTTTTCATGGCCCAAATCAGTGCGTAATGTGCAAAAAAAAGTGAAGAATCATTGGACTACTTATTGTTACATTGTGAATTTGCATATAAATGCTGGATGTTTTTACTAAAGAAACTAAATTGGCAGTTAGTGTGCTTGGAATCATTGAAGGCAATGTTTCAAGGGTGAAGAATGAGTGTGAAGAAATCTGCCTTTTCATGTATTTAGCAGGTCAGCCCTACACTGTTGATATGGGAGTTATGGAAGGAATGCAATCGAAGAATTTTTCAAGGAAAAGAGTTAAGTTTGGAATCAATGTGTGCTAAAATAGAATTGGCAATATCGGAAGTGATGAAAGTGGCGGTTGGGAAACAAAATACATGCAAATTTCCCTTATGTGTATGGCAATACGGGAATATGTTTGAAACCTTCAGCAACTAAGAATGTTCAATGGATGAGGCCAGAGTCAGGATGGATAAAGGACAATTTTGATGGTGCTTCAAAAGGTAACCCTGGTCCTTCAGGGGCAGGGTGTGTTATTAGGGATGATGTAGGAAATATTCTGGTGATAGGTGCCCAAAAGCTTCAGGAAGGAGCAAATAATGAGGTGGAAGCTCAAGCTACGATGTTAGTGGTAAATTTAGCAAAAAAAATTATTTTCCAAAATTGCATCTGGAAGGGGATTCACAAATTTTGGTGAATGCGTTAGCAAATGGGAGTTCTCAGTTGTGGAGGATAAATAAATATGTACAGGTCATTAAACAGAAGTTGGAGTTTTTTCAAGATTTTAAAATATCACATACCTACAGGAGCAGCAATGAGGTGGCTGATTGTTTAGCTAATTGGGCAGTGTCAAATGACCATGAAAAAGATAGTGTGTTTTGTGAAGATTTTCGGGGGTGTGGGGTTGAAGCTTTTTCGGTTTGGTGAAGTTGTATAGCTTAATAAGATGCTCGAGGGCTCAAAGAAAACGAAAGTTTATCTTCAAAGCAGCAGCGTTTTTTAGGGATGCGGAGGCTGGAAAGGGTGTAATTCCAGGTTGTGAGGTTTATACTGGGATGAGACTTTGTAGGGGAGAGCAATTGTAAAAACTAGGTGGGCTGGTTAAAGGTAGGGTGAGTGTTTATTTTTGGGGGGTGGGAGGATGATTTAGAGCTGTTGGAAGCTAATCGTAAATGGATATTGCATTTGTAAGCTTTATTATTGAGATTAAATAAAATATACTGCAGGGACTCCCTGTCTTTACCAATCAAAAAAAAAAGGATCTGCATAATTCATTGCCAGTGAAAAAGTCTCATTAAAATAAAAATTGCAACAGACTCCATGTTTATTCTAGTCAAATTCATTCTTTCATTTGTAAAGAAAAAATAAAAAATAAACTTCATCTTTTAACTAAACAAGAACAGAGTAAAATTTACCTTTTCCATCAGATGATGACCTAGTGATGGAATGTACTGCATGACATACATGACTGCAAGTACAGGCTGCAATATCGGCAGGCATTATTGTGTTTAGTACATTTACAGATTGCCTTTCATCATTGTATCATCAACAAATCATTGTAAATGCCTATAATATACATTATAACGAAGAAATTGCATATAGCATGCCAATAAACCTTGGAAGCATTAGAAACTGAAACTAAGTTGCTGTATAAATGAGATTGACTGTGAAAAAGCATTTGTAAATTACTGTATGCATGCAGAGAAAAGGTTCTATTCCATGTGAGCCAATAAAGAATCTAAGTGCTTATAAATTTGATCTATCTTATCCATTCAATAAACAGTATGTTACAGGATAAACCATCCTGTCCTCACAAATATGTTGGAAAATTGTTGTCATTGATGTCCAAGGTGGTTTAGTGTAGTTTGGTGGCCCCAAAAATTATTTATTTATTCATCACACTTACCCATCACATGGTGATTAATTGGAGAAGGTCAACTTAGGTAAATGTGTTGTGTTTTATCTATTTCCTGTCTCACTCAAAGTCAAGCCATGAGATGTGTTTTGTGTAGCCTTGTCAGCCTAAATTTGAATCAGCTGATTATGGATTCTCAAGTCGTGTGCAAACTGTAATTGTGTCCATGTGTTGCCCAATTCTTGTGATTCATGTTATTTAATTTTTTTTGTGAATCTGCCTGATTTCAATGATTAAATTCATTTAATGACCTTTTGTAATTTATTGTGTGCTGGTAATTGATTTAAAGTTATAATTGTATGTTTTCCACAAGGTATTTTAGTTTTGTGTGGTTTAATGAAATCTATGTCGTATTGGAAAATCGTGTTATTATTTAATTTCTATAAAAAGGTGAATGTCCCCTTGTTGCAAGATTGAAATATTTAATCATAGTATCATGTATTTTAAAAGATTTCAGAAGTGAATTTCTTAATGTAAATAATTGTTATTATTGTTTTAAAATGAAAAAAGGTTTTTGGGAAAATTGTCTTGGGAATAAAAGAAGAAAAGAGATCCCATTTGGGGGCATTGGGAAAAAGGAGGAAAGAAAATTGTGGGTGTGAAGTTTTGTTGCCATTTGTTTTTCTTCATTCCTCGTAACCCTTGGGCGTGGAAATTTGCTGCATGTTGGGTGCTTGGATTAGGTTGAGGTGAGGTTTGGAAGAGAGGAGAAAGCTGCTCTCTCAACTCATTTCACTTTTCATTTTGTATGCATGGCAGCAAGGTAAGTGGCTAGATTTGTGTCGTTTTGCTTTTCCTTTGTGCTGTTTGGCCATTTCCACCTTAAGTGGGTGCACCAGTGTTCTTTTGTAAGAAAGATTGATTGTGATAGATTGTTGAATCTATATGTAATATCCCCAAATTGAGAGCTTAAATAATTTGCAATTTTTATAATATTTTGTGGATATGCAAATGAAAGTAAAATATGATTTTTGGAAAAATATATATCTTTTATTTTTATTTTCTGCAATTAAATACCTAATGTACAAAATTCAAACCTTAGACTAATTCCAAACAATAATATATAAATTTTCAGACTAACAATTAACTAATACTGAATACCAAACACTAAAATTAACACTGGAAGTAATTAGACCAAACCCTATGCTAAAGCAGAATTAAAGTTAAACCTATAGCAATATATAATATTAAATGTAATGTCCCAATTTTAGCCATTTGCTCTTCAACAACTGATAACCTATTTTCGAAAGCCCGTAGGCCAGTCAGGAGCTGAAATTAGGGTTTCCTATTTTATAGTTGGGTTCTGAAGCAATTTTGAGGGCTTGCATGTATGAGTCTCCGATGCATGTCTGGTGGAGTTTTCTGGGTTTTTGGAGAGCTTTGGGAATGTGTGACTTGCATTTCCATATGACAACCTTTTTCAGAACTTGCTATTTTTAGCCAGCACATTGGAGTTTCGAGAGTTGGATCGCGGATTCTTTCAGGGTTTTCAAAGAGCTTCGCAATGATATAACATGCAAAGTGAGTTAAGCAACTTTCCAGAATTTACTATTTTTAGTAAGTTCTATTTTTGGCAGTACTCAGGTTGGCAGCAGTTCAGTGTGGTTTCTACTTCAGGCAGGGCAGTTGAGTATTTATGGATTTGGCTTTCTGAGGTGCATTTTCGAATAAATGATTTATTTAAATCATTTAATTATTATAATGTGTTTTGAACCCTTGGCCTAATGTTATAACTTAAAGTTGTTCTAAAATGGGGACCTTGAGGGTGGACGCCTCATGAGGAGAATATTCAAATATTTCTAAAGTCAAAATATATGCTCTTGGGAAGTGGACGCCTCTTTTGGAGAAGATTATTGTTTTATCAAAAGCTTTATGTCTTCCTTGATTTGGACGCCAATATTGAAGGTGGAGAAAAATGAATTTAAAAATTACAATATTCTCAAGAGTGTGGGGTGTACCTTCTAGAAGTTGTTGGAGACTCACCTCAGTCTATAAAAGGAGGCCTTTGCTCACTCATTTCTCATCAGTTGTTTTATCTTATCGAAATGCTGCTGAATTGTTTGCAGAACTTGGCTAAGGGGAAGCTTAGCTTTTACACCACTCTTCATGCTTGAAACTATGGCTCCCTAGATGGTCTAATGGAGTGTAATACATTTAGTAGTGCATATTGAGTAATATTGTTTCAGTTTTGATGATTTTGTTGAATTTCAGGTTGCTGGTTTTGTCTATGGTTGAAGCTAACTTTCATTTGCAGCTCATATCCTGATTTTTTTTTCATTATGGGTATTGGCTAAAACCATTTCTATGCCCTAGGCACCCCATTGTGCAAAGTTTGGTGATTTTTAATGAAGAATCTGATTTTATCTTGCAAGGTTGCCCCCTTTGAAGGTTGTTCTTGCCTGGCAAAGGTTTAGAAAATTCATTACGGGGTTGTTGCAGTCATTTCTTAGTCACAACTTGGTCGCCATCACTCTAGGAGTCTGTTGCATTTGGTTTCATGTTATTCGGTGAATTTTTGGGGAAGTTGTGAGCATTTTAGTGAGTTTAATGCTTGCTGGTCTGAGTTTGTGTTTTCCTGGCTATTTATATCAGACTTATAGAAGTTCAGATTTTGGGTTGCATTTTCAGTGTTGTTGAGCCTTTGAAGTTGGAGAAACAATCTTACAGCTGTTGCATTGATTTATCAATTGTAATACTTTGTAATTTGCAGATTATTGCATTGTAAGGCTACAAATAGTAGTACTATTTCAGTCATTTATTCTCTGCAATTACTTAGTTTTCTTTAAGAGCAAACATTAACAATCTTTGGACGGTTTACTGCTAGAAAAGGAAAATGAACAAGCACACTCAATCTCTTGGATGGTTTACCGCCAAGAAGGGGAATAAACAATTTGTATCTTTCTTTCACCCACTGAATAAGTGGAGTATTCCCACTGCATAAGTGGATGCCTGTTGATAGCAGAAGTTTGTTATTTCATTGTGATAGCTCTCGCTGAATAAGTGGTCGAGCCTTCTTTCTTTCAGTTACTCTTTCGCTCCCGCTAAATAAGTGGTTGAGCTTTCATTTCAGCATTGTAATTTCATTTGAGCACTAATGATCCCCAGCGCCATATGATAGTACCTCACCTACCTCGGGTCTTGAGTGCACATTCTTGGTGTTGGGTTACTTTCCAGCATTGTAATCTTTCAATTGCTACTAACGATCCTTGGCGCCATATGACAACACCTTTTCCATCTTGGGATTGAGTGTGCATTCTTGGCGTAGAGTTACTTTCTAGCAATTAATTTGGATTTGGGCTAACCATAACGGGTGCTTGTTGTACTGAATTGTTCATTCAAAAATTCAAAAAAATTGGTTGGCTCATTACATTAAATCATTATTATTTAAATGCTATTCTGTAAAGGAAAAAAGGCTGATGCCAATTATCATTAATGATTATGAAATATCCATAAACAGTCAGCCACAAATATAATTTGCAATTAAATAAACCCAGTGATTCCCTATGTAGGGTGTACAGCAGACAAGGAACAATGTTGACAAGTAACAATATCCAATGAGATGCTATGTTGAAAATGTATGGCAGTTCAAGCAGATTTTTACAACTCATAAAGACTATTTAGACCTATCAATGATAGGATTAGGATCTGATTTATTATTATTTTTTTTTTTAATTGTAAACATCCAACAGTGGTTTCCACAAACAAACTCTCTCAAATATATTAATTATGTTGTGATTTCTCCAAAAGGCAAAGAGTAGTATGAGGGAAGACCTTAATAGACATCCATCAAATATATGAAATCGTACAGTCCTTGTTTACTGCTTTGTTTGATAAATTAAATACATGAATTAATAATAGAGATGACAATGCATACCAGATACATGCGTAAAATATAACTTTTTTCGCACATGAAATTATTATAGAAGAAGACTGAAGATGGTCTGCCAAGGATCAGAGTCGATCTGACTAGATCATACCACTCTCCTCGATGATACACAATGTATTTAAAGGACCCAATGGTTGCCAAGCAGAACACAACCGTCAACCAACCGACGCTTATAACTACTTGAAGCCGACAATCAATTAATACGGACAACTAATATGTAGTTGGATAGCTAATTTTATTGAAACATAATAATAGACATTGTACATCGACTACATTATGCCCCCCCAAAAGAAAAAGTTGTCTTCCAGACAACAAATAAACATCAAGGAACATTAGGGAAGACTTGCCAAATGGATGACAATATTGTAGACAAGGACCTATAAACAAACTTGGAAGTGTACTTTGCAAACTCAAACTTGGAGTGTACTTGGCAATTCAAACGAGTGCAATGGGTACCTAGGGGCAACGCCCCCAATGGGGTCAAGGGGCAGCGCCCTAGCAAGGCCCAACGGCAGCACTCTTAGTATGCTCCCTATCACAATATAGGGTAGGTCGAGAGGCGGGGCCCCCGCCACCAAGCCCAATTTAAGACCTTCAAAACCACATAGAATTTCATGGCATACATCATTTTCATGAATTTTCAAGAGGTTCCAAACAATGTTGACAAAACCAAAAAATAGAGATTTCACAACGTTTAACCAATGTATGCCAAGCCATACAATGTAAGGGTAATGATGTCATACAGTGATGTGGTGCCTTTGCCAAGGACATCGTACACTTTGCTAGGGACGTTGTGCACTGCAAAATTGATTACATTGTACTCTATAAATTAAATGTCGTGCATTGACGTGGTACCCCTACCGACGCTGTATGATAGAAAGTCGTTCAACCCGTACAATGGAGGACCTTGCATGTTGTATGGTGAAGAAGAATGCAGGTCGTACATTGAAAAGGAATGCAGGTCATAAAGTGAAAATGAATGCAGGTTGTGCAATGAAAGGAAATGCAAGTCGTATGCTAAGAGAACTGTTGATTGTTGTATTGTATGCTGAGTTCTTCATATGTTGTTCTTCTGTATGGTTTGAACTTTCCTCCATCACTGCCATACGATGTTCTGAGAGAGTGGTCGTACGATGTGAAGGATGACCAGATGGTGATGTCGTTCTATGAATGGAGTTGTCTGTACAATGAGATAAATTACTTATTGTTGTATTGTATGTTGAGTTCTTCATATGTTGTTCTTTTGTATGGTTTGAACTTTCCTCCATCACTGCCATACGATGTTCTGAGAGAGTGGTCGTATGATGTGAAGGATGACCAGATGGTGATGTCGTTCTATGAATGGAGTTGTTCGTACAATGAGATAAATTACTTATCGTACGTTAGGAAATGCTCTGAGTTGTATGTTGTGACTGCGCTAGTGGTGAGGGGATGATGGTGACGCTGCTGTAGTATTTAATAATTGTACCATACGGTGTGAAGATGGAGGTCGTCGTACTATGTAGGTCCACCATACTATCTATAGGAAACCAAGTTCTACAATGTATAATCATTGTACTATGTGAATAGGTCATACGATGTGCTTGTGTGTCATGCTAAGTGATGTCATCCCATGATGTCACAACAATTGAGGCCATCATACGATGCGAAGAGGTTGAGTTTGTTGTACAGTATACAAATCACTTCCTTCTTGCCATATGATGTGCAAAACTTTTTGTCTTTCTCCTTGTATGATATGACAAGATGTTCGTACTATATACTTGAACCTTTTAATGTAGTCGGGCTTTGTACTTGGGCCTTTTATGTAATCGGGCATTTTAATATTTTCTCCTTCAATTGCCAAATAATATTTTTGCCTCTTACTTTCCATTGTTTCTTTATTTTCTAATTTTCTTTTTCATTTTTGTAAATTTTTTGTGAAGTTGATTTGTCTTGACCAGTATTTGTCCGTTCCAAGTTAAACACTTTTCTCTGAGCACTCTGAGACGTACCGGCAATAATTGTGAATTCTTTCATCAATTTCTCTTCACTGAGAGTTGTAGCTTCAAGAAAATTATAAGTTGACAAAAATACCTCATAATCCTCCATTTTCCAATGAAATAGGCCCTGGAGAGAATTTGTTTCATCCTCCAAGAATGATTGTAATTCTATGATCCCTTTGTCATTCAACTCTAGTGGACCGAAATCATGCTTCTCTGTCCATTCTTCTTTGGAGTTCGACTTTGATGAATAGGAGGAAGCGACTTCCTCACTTACAGCTTGGTTCTTTAAATCAATAACATATTTTCGACCCTTGTTCTCAATGGAGATTGTATTCTTTTTCCAGTTGTGATCGACTTTGGCTGTTACCAGCCAACACCGACCTAACAATGAGTCGTACGCTTTCTTAATGAAATGAACACAAAGTTCAACAAAAATGATTGAGTTCCAATAATATCCTTTTGTCCCATTAAAACTCCAAGTACCTTAATACCTTGTTGATCTACACCCACTAGTTGAAAAGTTGGCGGCCAAATGGTCAATTTGCCAAGACTTCTCCAAGTGTCTTTCAGAAGTGCCTTCATGCCAAACCTGCCATCAACAATTGTATTGGTGAGATTCCTTCCAAGGATCTCCATATTCACCATCATTGGTTTCTTTGTCGTGTTAACTATCAGTAACATTGGGTCAATCACTTGGACGCTTGTTAGCAGAGGTGCGGTTATTGGTTCTTCATTCTAACCATATTCCAATTAGGTTGTAGCATGCACCATCTCATTCTCCCCCGATACAATATCATTTCGAAGTTGAGGAATACTTTCTAATAAATCCACTACTTTAACTAGTACAGTAGCTTGAAGTACTTGTGCAATATTTTTCTAGGATTGTAATTGGTTTGTTTTTGTACTTGCATTTGCATTTGAGTGGTGATGTTCCTTGTCCATAGCATTCTCCACTTCGGCACTTGCTTCATGAAGCCTTTCTTTTTTTTGTATGTGGGTCCGAGTACATAGCCTTCTTTGCTTTGGGCACGAGTAATGGCCAATACTTCATTATGCCTTACATCAATCATGTTGACACTAGCCTTTTGCTTCAGACATTCGGTGTCTTCGTGGTTTCCAAATCCACACCATTTGCACAATAATTGCACTTTGTCTTTTTTGGCGTAACAATTAGCACCTCTGGAGTGCGAGTTGGTACGGACAGCTATGCACAGTGCGTAATGATTGCTCTTCAAATTAGGAGGGGAATCTCCCTCTTTATACTGATTTGTGTGAAAAAGTAAAGTAATCTAACTCCTATCTTTTTGTCTTCGCTAGAAGAGGCACAAGGTTAAGAAAACCAAGAACGTTGCAGCTAAGGATTTTTTGGTTTCGCAAATCACTAACTACAACTAAACTAAAAGCTTTAATCTATCCAATTCTCCTCAAGAAAACAAAGCATGAGAAAAAAGGAGCGGGAATGGTTTTACGATAATCTTTAAGTCAAGATTTCCAAGGAGATGACGACACCTATCCGAGGCATAGGCTGAAAGAAAGATTATTAGCACAACATTAAAACGACAACCCTTACTTTTAAATTCCCAAGGAGGTGACAACACCTATCCGAGGTATAGATTGAAACAAAGATTGTTAAACATAACATAAGAAAGCCAACTAGGACAGCAAATTGCATTGGCGAGACATGCATACAATAAATGATCAAACTAGCCACTCCATTTAACTAAGGTGAACAAATATCAAACAATAACATTCAGGTAAGGCTGCACAGCTATTTATTATCATAATAAAAGTTCATTGAACAGATACAGAATAGCAATACTACAAGTAAGGTTGCTCAACATGTATGCTATCACGTGCAAAAGTTAATTACAAATGACCAAAGAGCTCTTATTTATAGACATCAAAGGTGTAGGGAACCCTAAAAGCACCTTGAGTCAACTACAGTCTTGCGAGCATGCAAGATTTTATTGCTAAACCCTAAATAAAGGAAACTATATAGTTAACTAGAAAGCTACCATCAGTTAACCGAAATAGGACTCAACTGAACTAGACATGTGCAACATGCAAGTCCTTATTGAAATAAAAATAATTGATAACTAACATCAGTTAACTATTCCTAACTGAAAGTCTAAACTACTGCGAAGATATCTCCAAGGATGAGATGTGCGTGCATGAAATCAACAATTAGAACTCAAGACTAAATGTTGAGTTAACTGCTACCCCTAACCCTATCCTCGAAAATAACTGCAGGTTCCAACTGACGGATCACTCCAAGTCATCACGATCTAACACCTCCTCCAGGAACTGGTCAATTGTCTCATCCTCTGGTACTTTGACACTATCCATGATGATAACCTGCCTGTTCAACTCTCTGTCACCATCTCTAATTGCCCTCATGCATTCTTTGACCTCTTTAGTTGCCTTTTTGAAACTAGTTGTCATCACTAAGATGTGATCCAACTTGGACGCCACAGGATCTCCCTCGAGATTATCACGAACCAGCCCCTCAAACTCAACTTGTACTACATCAAGTTCGACATATGTACCATCTTCAAGATGATAATGGCACGGGATCTGAGTGACAAAGCTGCTGATGAGTTTGAGAGCTCTAGTAACGCTTTCTTTGAGTGTATTCGACCTAGTAGAGATTCTCTCATATGTCTCCATCCTGAAAAGGTGTTGCTCTCTCCAAGCGAAGATCTTCCTTTTCTCTTCTTCTACTACCATGGCGTCATATGCAACTGCTAACTGGGATATGAGAATCCGATCTTTCGCCATGCCTTCTGCTGCAGTTATCTCGAGCTGCTAAATTCCCTGACGAAGTCTATGCGCATCACTTCTCAACTAATATAACTCTACAAGAAGATGCCGATCTGTAACAATGAAGTTTTCAACCCAGTTGTCCAAAAGTTTACAATGATTGGCTAACTGATCCAACTTCTATTGTTCTGCAGGTATGCTTTGTGGAAGAATAGGTGCTCTACTCGAATTCCCATGAATGAGATCAGAAATATATTGTCGAAGTTGCCTGATTTCAGCCTTAAGAAGCATTTTATCTTCTCCGTCCTTCATGACACTCTCTCCAAGATTATTCGTAACAATCTTGTTTTGACTCACGTCCGTTTCTCTAGTGCTCCTGCCAAGATTTGCTTTGACGAAGGTGAAATCACCAACCTCAACTTCATCCAAGCTCCTACCTGTTGGTGGTGTAGCAACTTCTATGATGATCTATACTTCCGGAGTCTTCTCAATGTGCACTTGCTTCTTGATTTTCTTGTTCAACTTTCCTTGATAAGGATCGCTAAACTCAGACAAATCAAGGTGATATGAAGGCTCTCGCCTCTGTCTTCCCAAAGATTTCTTAAGTCAACACGAATGAGCAATATTATCAGCTTGAGGAGAGACTGTTGCTGCTGTATCAACCTATGGTGGATCAACTGTCTTTGATGCTCCTCAAACTAGTGGTTCCAACTCTGAGTCTATATCAATAGGAGACGATTGTGGTGAAAATCGCGAACTAGGAGGTGAAAGATGTGGTTCAGCCTGTTTAACTGTCTCTACTGGAACTTCAGGCGCCCTTTCTATCTGTTTTTGTTTCCACTTCCCAGTACTTCTCCCCTTTGTGTTTTTGCTGAGTCTAACCCCTTCAGGCGGCTTCAAGATAACCTTAACCTGAGGCCTTGACCTTGAGGTAGAAGGTAATGAAGAAAACCCTACTGGCGGCTCCGTGACTAGAACTATCTTGTGCCTTCTCTTACTCTCCAAGAATTGCTTGCTGATTTTGATAACTGATTTTGACACGTCCTCAATGGAAGTACTCCCCCTGGCGTACCAATCTAGTTGGTGAAGTGACTGGCGAGCAACTCGATCTTTGACATATGAACTAAGCAGAACCTCGCCATCATCATCTGACAGACCGTCAACATCCTCTGATAGGAAATTAGCAAGTTGCGCAATAGTAAGTCTGTAGTAGTGACGTTGACGGACTTCAAATTCATCCTCGCAATTAGCCCAAAAATCCTCAAGTGTTGGCTTGTGTGCAATACTTCGCTCCACCCGGACTGCATAATGACCCAAAGGATCATAGGAACGCCTCTCAATATGGTTCTTGAGGTTGAATTTCTCAAGCTCGGTCGTCATAAACTTGCAATCAGTGGCAGTCATGCATGTGAAAATACCCCATCCGAAAGGAAAGGTAACTGCTGCTTTTGGCAACTACGAAGAAAAGAGTGAACATGTTGAGCTTGTTTGAGAAACTCCATGAAAAAGACTTTGTCTGACGGGTACCTTGGTAGCATCAAAGGCTCTCTGATGTAACCATACACTCGGATATATGTGAAAGTAGGGAATTGAATGAACCAATCCGCCCAACTCTCCATCGCTGATTTTGCCTCTGGTGAAATCCTGATGTGCATTTCATTGTTGAGATCCCTAACTGTATTCATGAAAAAGTGATCATTCAACGCCCTGAAATCTTGTTCGGCTTTTGATAACTCCAACTGAGAGTAATATTCGTGAGTGTGTTGAACACCAAGAGTCCCGTTAGTCTTCAAGTGTCTAAAACTGCCATGAGATGCAATCAAGTAGACCAAGTAAGACAGCATGTGAAACTCGTGGATTTTAAGGAATCCAATGATTTGCTGGTGAAGGCACTCGTTGATCAACAAGGCCCAATCAAAGTGTTTTGTACCATCGAGGATCCTAGAAATGACATAGAACATCCATGCTTGGAAAATATTAGCTTCCTCCTAACCTGTAACGCAATTGAGTAGAGTTATCAAAATGGCAACTTCATCCTTGAATTCGCCATGACCAACCTTTTTAGGCATGTTAGTCTTCTGTATTTTCAACGATCTCTGAGCAACTTTCCCTCTGTGATCTCTCTTGATCTTCATACCATATCTTATCACAAGCCTCAATGACTACATTGAAATTGTCTGAACGAGGAGGAATAGCAAAGCACTTTTCCATGTCCCTCGGCTTAAGATTGCAGATGACTCTCCCATTGGCTGATCTGATTTGTCGTGTAGACGAGTCGTAATGCTTGATGCAAGCAAGAACAATCTCAAGATTGAAAGGCGAAAGCT
>VDFB02000003.1:167006612-167146051 GCA_007258455.2 Sequoia sempervirens | reverse complement strand
AACCTCAAACAGTTATTAAAATTAGTTATTTTCTTAAAAAAAAGGATTTTTGCATGAAATCTCCACTTTTTCCCTGTAATTATTTTTGGGGAGATTTTAGAGATTTTGGGGGAAGAGATTTTCTGGGGGGGGGAAAGATAGGTAGCTCCATCTAGATCAATGGAGGCAATGAGGGGTTCGTTTTCACTCCTTGAGAGAAGCATCTCTCTCTCTTCGAGGCGTTTGTCAGGGATTTAGGGGGCCGACCCAAATCTCCCATATCTACACAGATAGCATTATCTTTGTCGTGACCTTCTAATGTCTTGTGCATCGATTTTCTGCATATAGTTCATGGGATGAACAAGACTGTGGTTCCTCAATCGTAGGCTCTACAAGGAACACAAAGAAAAGAGTATAGACAGTCTTAAGGTATGAATTCTTTTGTTGCTTAATAGTGGATAATCCTTTTTGATGAGACAATCGATTCGCCTAAAACACATGTTCATCATCACTCATCTTAATAGTGATGAACCTCTCCATGATATGCATTTTTCTTGCTATGGTCTGTAGGTAATCTTATCCAGTGCTTTAAATCCATGTCTGTCTAAGTTTTGCATACCTTTGGTACTATAAATTTGATTTCCACCCTTGAAGGATATTCTATCGTTCACCTAAGTTGGTTTGGGGTAATCCAAGGTTAAGTCTGTTGGGGAAAAATAAACCCAACTACAGTGGGAAAAGAATGAAAAACTCACAGCAATAAAGAAGACAAACACAAGGAGACAAAAATAATATATATTCGATTTTCTATTTCATTCCCAAAGTGATTACTTTCAAAAAAGGTTACTGAAAAAAACTCAGAGCAAAAACTTTGTACATTATCATACAAAAATTGTGCTTGTTCTGGCGCATCTTCCTTCTATGTGCTATTGTGTGCTGGAGACATTCAAGAGCACTTGAGCACTGTCAATGTTCTCTACTGCTGCAGGTTCTCCTGAACTTTCAATTTTTGTAGTTATGTGTTCTGCTAAACATTCCTTTTTGTTGCTGCTGCAAAAACTTTTTGCCTCTGTCTCCTTCTCATTCTACAAAACAAAACATTCTATTCTTTTGTCTTTTGTTGCCTTTCCAAAATCTGGTGCCCAAATCAAATTCAACCACCACAATTAATTTGCTACCAAATATTAACTGGCCAACATGGTGGTCAAACACAGCAAGGGGGGGAACAGTCCAAATTTGATTTCATTTGAGGGTGCAATAAATGCACTTTCCCATTGATGCTTGGGATTAAATATTCCAACACTCCTCCTTAATCTTGAGCCATTATGCTCTTCATTATCATTTGAAACTTCTAGTGCAAAACTTTCAGAGCAAAGTTTTCAACGCAAGAGTTTCTATTTTTCGTCACTCTGCAAAACTTCCGGAGCAACGGACCAAAAGTTACAGAGCACCAACGCAAAGTTTCCGGAGCAAGCCTGTTGACTGTGCTAAGATTTTCCTTTTGAGGGGAAACATTTGGTTCTTTGTCATTTGAACCACTGCCATAACTTTCTTGTTTCCATCTCTGTCGTAGATGATGCAATATTCCCCTTTCTCCATTAGCACTTTATATCTGTTTTGGACCATCTATCCAATGCTCAAGAGGTTATGTTTCATTCCTAGGGCATAGAAGATGTCATGAAGCTGTCTTTCTTCACCATGCTTGGTTTGTAAGCTCACTATGCCTTTTCCCATGATTGGAACTTTCTCATTGTTGCCCATTTTGATTTCAAACTTAATGTTGTGGTCAATGGAGGCAAATAAATTTCTATTATCACTCATGTGGTTGCTACAACCACTGTCCAAGTACCAAACTTCAGCGTTGTTTTGTTCTGCAAGATTGCATGCAATGAACACTTGTGAATGTTTTTCATTTTCAGCCTTGTTCTCATTTGCTACGTTTTCATTTTGACTCCCTTGGTCACGTTGTTTCTTCCTGCATTCACTTGCATAGTGACCATACTTGTGACAATAGTAACACCGCACATTGCTCTTATCAGATCTCTGATTCAAGTTGCTATTTTTCTTTGTGTTTTGAAAGTCGGATTAGGAGGTACTTGCCTCCTCTTGATTGTTTGAGCCTCCTCTTCCAGAGTTGCTTCTGCCTCTACCTCTTTGACCTCTTCCTCTGCCATTTCTTTCTCTTCCCTTGCCTCTCACATTTTCTTGTGCTTTGAAGACTTGTTCCTGGGAAGAATTTGCAAACCTATTTAGGCGTTGCTCATGGGTTTGAAGTGAACCCATTAACTCATCAACTGATAATGTTGAGAGGTTCTTTGCCTCTTCTATGGCAATGACCACTGGGTCAAATTTTGTGGGTAAACTTCTAAGAATCTTCTCCACAATCTTCTGCTCTTCCATAGTTTCTCCATTTATCCTCAATTGGTTAATCAAGGTAGAAGCCCTTGTATGAAAATCTAAAATGGACTCGTTGTCCTTCATCTGCATGGTCTCAAATTCTCTCCTTTGCAACTGGAGTTTCACTAACCTAACTTTCTCAGACCCTTTGCAGGTGGTTTGAAGTATTTCCCATACTTCTTTTGCATAACTAGTTGTTGCTATTCGAGGAAAGATAGCCTCTGTCAAGGCTGACTCAATCAAACTAAGGGCTTTAGCATCATTTTTCTTTGTCTCCTTCAACTGGTTCTTTTGAGCATTGCTCAATGCTGCAAATGCATTTGGGTCAATCACATATGTGAACCCATTTGCTAGTAATTCCCACAAATAATTTGCTAATAAAATGGTTTTCATTTTCTTTTCCCAAACATCATAATTTTTTCCATCAAATATGGGTGGCTGTTGCCAGCTCTTATTGTCTCCATCCATTTTGCTAAATGGGTCCAAAAAACACAGATACCTAGATAAAATCTAAGGCTTTTCTTCACTGTCTAGAAAAATAGGGCTTTCCCAAATACCCATAAACAAAAGTTCTATCACAGCATGCCTAGGAACAAAGCTAGGGCTTTAAAAACTAAATGCCCAGAAAACTTAGGGCTCTTATACCATTTTTTTGGAGAAAAATAAACCCAACTATAGTGGGCAAAGAATGAAAAACTCATAGCAATAAAGAAGACAAACACAAGAAGAAAAAAAAATATATATTCGATTTTCTATTTCATTCCTGAAGTGATTACTTTCAAAAAAGGTTACTGATAAAAACTCATAGCAAAAAAACTGTGCTTGTTCTAGTGCATCTTCCTTCTTTATGCTGCTACATGCTAGAGACATTTTGGAGCACTGGAGCACTGTCAATGGTCTCTACTACTGTAGGTTCTCCAGAACTTTCACTTTCTCTAGTTTTGTGTTCTGCTGAACATTCCTTTTTGTTGCTGCTGCAAAAACTTTGTCTATGTCTCCTTCTCATTCTACAAAACAAAACATTCTATTCTTTTGTCTTTTGTTTCCTTTCCAAAATCTAGCGCCCAATTCAAATTCAACCACCACAATTAATTTGTTGCCAAATATTAACTGGCCAGCATGGTGGTCAGACACGGCAAGGAGGGGAACAGTCCAAATTTGATTTCATTTGAGGGTGCAATAAATGCACTTTCACGTTGCTACTCGGGATTAAATATTCCAACACTCCCCCTTAATCTTGAGCCATTCTGCTCTTCATTATCATTTGAAACTTCTAACGCAAAACTTTTGAAGCAAAGTTTTCGGCGCAAGAGTATCTATTTTTCATCACTCTGCAAAACTTCCAGAGCAACGGACCAAAAGTTCTAGAGCACCGATGCAAAGTTTTCGGAGCAAGCCTGTTGACTATGTTGAGATTTGCATTTTGAGGGGAAACATTTGGTTCTTTGTCATTTGAACCGCTGCCATAACTTTCTTGCTTCCATCTCTGTCGTAGATGATGTATTCCCCTTTCTCCATTAGCACTCTATATCCGTTTTGGACCATCTATCCAATGCTCAATAGGTTGTGTTTCATTCCTAGGGCATAGAAGATGTCATGAAGCTGTCTTTCTTCACCATGCTTGGTTTGTAAGCTCACTATGCCTTTGCCCATGATTGAAACTTTCTCATTGTTGCCCATTTTGATTTCAGACTTAATGTTGTGGCCAATGGAGGCAAATAAATTTATGTTACCACTCATGTGGTTGCTACAGCCACTGTCCAAGTACCAAACTTCAGCATTGTTTTGTTCTGCAAGATTGCATGCAATGAACACTTGTGAATATTTTTCATTTTCAGCCTTGTTCTCATTTGCTACGTTTTCATTTTGACTCCCTTGGTCACGTTGTTTCTTCGTGCATTCACTTGCATAGTGACCATACTTGTGACAGTAGTAACACCACACATTGCTCTTATCAGATCTCTGATTCAAGTTGCTATTTTTCTTTGTGTTTTGAAATTTTGATTGGGAGGTACTTGCCTCCTCTTGATTGTTTGAGCCTCCTCTTCCAGAGTTGCTTTTGCCTCTACCTCTTTGACCTCTTCCTCTACCATTTCTTTCTCTTCCCTTGCCTCTCACATTTGCTTGTGCTTTGAAGGCTTGTTCCTGGGAAGAATTTGCAGACCTATTTAGGTGTTGCTCATGGGTTTGAAGTGAACCCATTAACTCATCAACTGATAATGTTGAGAGGTCCTTTGCCTCTTCTATGGCAATAACCACTGGGTCAAATTTTGTGGGTAAACTTCTGAGAATCTTCTCCACAATTTTCTGCTCTTCCATAGTTTCTCCATTTATCCTCAATTGGTTAATCAGGGTAGAAGGCCTTGTATGAAAATATAAAATGGACTCACTGTCCTTCATCTGTATGGTCTCAAATTCTCTCCTTTGTACCTGGAGTTTCACTGACCTGACTTTCTCGGACCCTTTGCAAGTGGTTTGAAATATTTCTCATGCTTCTTTTGCATAACTAGCTGCTGCTATTCGAGGAAAGATAGCCGATGTCAAGGCTACCTCAATCAAACTGAGGGTTTTAGCATCATTTTTTCTTGTCTCCTTCAACTGGTTCTTTTGAGCATTGCTCAATGCTACAAATGCATTTGGGTCAGTCACATCTGTGAACCCATTTGCTACTAAAATGGTTTTCATTTTCTTTGCCCAAACATCATAATTTTTTCCATCAAATATGGGTGGCTGCTCCTAGCTCCTATTGTCTCCTCCAACCATTTTGCTAAATGGGGAAAAAACACAGATACCTAGATAAAATCTAAGGCTTTTCTTCACTACCCAGAAAAATAGGGCTTTGCCAAATACCCAGAAACAAAAGTTTTGTCACAACACGCCTAAGAACAAAGCTAGGGCTTTAAAAACTAAATGCCTAGAAAACTTAGGGCTCTGATACCATTCTGTTGGGGAAAAATAAACCCAACTACATTGGGCAAAGAATGAAAAACTCACAGCAATAAAGGAGACAAACACAAGGAGACAAAAAATAATATATATTCGATTTTCTATTTCATTCCCAAAGTGATTACTTTCAAAAAAGGTTACTGACAAAAACTCAGAGCAAAAACTCTGTACATTCTCATACAAAAACTGTGCTTGTTGCATCTTCCTTCTATGTGTTGTTCTGTGCTGGAGACATTCCGGAGCACTAGAGCACTATCAATGTTCTATGCTGCTACAGGTTCTCCTAAACTTTCACTTTCTATAGTTCAGTGTTCTGCTGAACATTCATTTTTGTTGCTACTGCAAAAACTTTTTGTCTCTGTCTCCTTCTCATTTTACAAAACAAAACATTCTATTCTTTTGTCTTTTGTTGCCTTTCCAAAAAATGGTGCCCAATTCAAATTCAACAACCACAATTAATTTGCTGTCAAATATTAACTAGCCAGCATGATGGTCAGACACGGCAAGGGGGGGAACAGTCCAAATTTGATTTCATCTGAAGGTACAATAAATGCACTTTCTCGTTGCTGCTCAGGATTAAATATTCCAACAAAGTCTTGGGTCTCTAATACAACAAGTACCCTCGAAACTCAAGCTCCCATCGTATACCTTCATTTGTTTTAGGTTAAATGAGTCCTTATAAAAGCACACATATGCGCCAAGCCGAGAGTTCCATGGGATCTAATTAGGTGAACAAATATGCCACAGAATGTGGACTTGAAATCTTTCTTCCAAAACTTGAGGAAACAAAGATATATAGTCTCAAGGGCTGCTCTTTTCCTGTAGTCATTCATTTCCTCCTTCGCCTTAATATTGTGGTTTTTCTTGAGATCCATCGCTGACTTCTTCTAGCGTTAACTTTCTAGGAGAAACCCAAGTTGATAACACAGACCTTGATATTCCTGATAAGCAATCTCTATGAATATTTGAATGGGATATAAGGTAAGTGTCTAAGAAGCTCGAGTATGTTAACGTGGCCTGACTCTCGGTGCACGCTGCTTCTAATCTACTTGTAGTGCAATGTATATGTGGCATCTGATATTTGAATAGCGATCTATATTTGCTTGGCATTTGATACTTGGATCTGCAAACACTATATGCTTTGGCAATTCGATTTCTTTTGATTTTTGGTGGATATTTGTTTTGTTAGCAACCGATTCTTTCTATGGTTATTGATTCTTGTTGTTGGGAATTTATGGGTGTTGATGTATATTTGCCTTAAGTTTCTAAATCCTTTCAAGGCTACACCAACGCGCGCCCTCTCCTTCTCCAACGTCGCTAATGGTTGTTATGCCTTTAGGAAAGCCTATTAAAACTTCTTTGGCAGCCGATACCATATTACCCTGGCATGCGATTTTATATTGTAGTCATATGATGGCATTCGATGCTGTGTTTTGCATATGCTGGGCAGTTGATACATTGTAGGGCAGTGCATTTCGATGATTACCTTTTAGTTTGTTAGTCACTGCAAATAATTACATAGGAGTTTGATTAAATGCATACTAAGACTTAAAGTCACTGCATGTTTATTTCTGTGGAAATTCGATTATTTTGCCTGCAAATTCGATACTCAATGAATATGCTTTATTGTTCATTTGTTAGCCTTCCCTTCTGCATTCTTAGACCACTTATTGTATGTGTGCATATGTTTTCCATTGATCCGTGTTGATCAGTTATAGGCAAAATATAACATCTTTCCTTCTTCTCACTGGCTTAAGTCTTTGTTCTTCATGTTTGTGAAGTTTGGTTTCACAACTGCCAAAGGCATCTGCTTTGAAAGCTATTGAAGCCTCTGTAAGGAATCTGCTCTGTGCATATTTTACAAATCTGCTTTCCTTCAGACCTCATTTCTGCGAAGCATAATGCTAAATAGTCGCGCATCCATCCTGCCTAAGATTTGTTATTTAGAAAATCCAAGGAAGTTTGTAAATATGTTAATAAATTTAACAAAAATCTCATTTAGTTATCATTTTAGTAATTTTTGTAGTATCATGGAATGCGATGGAGCTTAAGCGCTTGGAAATTAAATAGGTAAGTAAAATTCGGACAACTGAATGGGATAATGTCATCTTTTAAATTACTCATTTCATTTCGTCATTGTAATTTCTTATCCGCTTAGTATGATGATAGATAATTAATCGTTTGATAGCTAACGCCCATGCCCTTAAATCTTGGCCTTCGTAAGAGTATCATGGTCATGTAAGTTTTTCATGGCTTCCATATGTTTTTCTCTGCCTGCGCAGCTGCCCTAGGGTTTAGCTTGTGCCCTCTTGAATCCGATATTTTATACTGTAAGATGCGTTTGATTAAGCCTAGTTTTGAGCAAATCCTCGACTTAGAAAATTATCATTATTTTATTTAAACCTTGAGCCTAATTTAAAACGATTGAGGTTTGGCTATCTTGATAAATATCCTTAGGAATGTCTTGAACTTTTACGTTTGTCATTGAAATTTGGATTAGAGTGTTGTACCTTTATACTCTAGCATTTATATTAGTTAGTTGTTTTAGAAGATACTTTTGGGTTTTGTTTATTGTACAAAGAGTTAATAATTATTATGGTTTTGTTATTTATACTAATGTTAAAATGTATGTCTTATAAATGGATCTTAATATTTATATAATTCATGTTTAATTCATTTTATCTGCTTGTTTGTTTATGTTTCCATTCTTACTTTGGTTAGGAGATCTCACATTGTGTTGTAATGTATCATTGATTGTTTCCTTGTAAAATTTTTGTGTAAGATGTGTTTGGGGTGAGTTTGGGTAATCTTTTGAAAGACTCTATCTTCATATATGAGTTTTCTTAACATATTATTAGATATGGAACTTGTTAATCAATTTTTATTAACATTATTTGAGATTCATATTCAAGTATAAGATTTTGTTAATCAAAGGTTTAAAATATTCAAATGCTTTATTATAGCAATTGCAACTAAGGACTTAGATACACGTTTTAATTCATTAGATTCTTTTGTATTTGTAAAGTATAGTTAAATAAAAGAAAATAAATAATTAATTGGTTATAGTCTAGAAATTGATTTCCTAGCCTAAATTGATTAGATTACTTGTTCACTTGAATGTGCTCACATAGATTTAGAGATGTGCGAGTATATATATATATATATATATATATATATATATATATATATATATATATATATATATATATATATATATATATTGTATAGTAGGAAAAGAATGTTTTCGATATGTGAAAGATTACATGATAAGTGAGTATTTAAATGAAGTGAATTGAATTACCTTATATATGTTTGATAATTAGGGTTTGTTAAATTAGATAAGTGAAGTTACATTCTTAGTCTTAGTTACTTAAAGATTGTGTGGTTAAGTTAAATGAGTAATAAGTATGTGGAGATAATGCTTTATTTAAGGAGTTTTTCCCAAGGTCACTATGCTATGATTGTTTGATTGCATTAAGCTGTGTGCTTGACTTTAGGATCGGGTGATTTTGTAATTGTAAAAAGGGTTTCATTGTGCAAATTGTTAAAATCAAGTTCTGGAGGCTTAGGAAGGGGGTTTTATGTGTGATTTGTCTAATGATGGTTTTACTTTGGAAGTGGATGGTAATGTGTGGGTTATGTTCTTTGTGTAATTGTAAACCCTAAGGGTGTGGCCTTCTATCCTAGTATGGTTTCATGTGATAATTTTAAAAATGCAAGATGCTTAATGCCTTGCACTGTGTAGATTCTTGTGTTGAGATGTGTGCAGAGGGTCTATGCCTTGCACTATTTATACACTCTTGTGTTTGATATGTGAGTGAGATGGTCAATTTCTTGCTCTGTGTGTGTGTTAGATTAATGTAAAATTTGTTGAGTGTGCAAGATGGATTTTACCTTGCTTGTTGAGTAGGGTCTACTAGTTGCACGTAGGGGGAGTGGCTCTCAATGGGGGACAGAACCGAAAGTGGTTGTCTAGGATAACCCATTGGGAGTTTCTTAATTCAGTGATAACCTAAATAATGAATAAGGGGGTTGGGTAGATTTCACATTAATCAAGATAATGTTATGCCTCACTCATGGCTCAAGTGCTTGTTTGGGCTTGAGATGATATGGGAAGGCCTAAAATGGAAAGATCAACTGCCTTGTCCTCATAAAAGGTATGTTGATTTCGCATGAGTTTGTATGGGGGCCAAGGATTAGTAGAAGTTGTTGGGATAACCCAGGATTTGGGTTGGGGCCTAGGAAGATCTACCAGGATAACCCATATCAAGCTATGTGATGACACTCCTCCTTATTGCAATCTAGCATTCCCTAGTTTTGTGTTCCCCTTATGTTGTGTGTGTGTCTCTAGAAGCAATGAATTTGATGTATGTGATGTTCATGTTATAATAGTGTTGTGTTAGAGTCATGTAACACCTTGTTTATGTTAGTCTGATGTCTTCTTGAGTATTTATTTGTAGTGGGACCTTATGTTATCTCTTAGCATGAGGGGTGGACCTTAGGGTTCCACAAGGTTGGGAGGTTGGTGCTTTTTCCTCCATTGGGTTTTCCCTTGTTGTTGTTCGAATGTGTGGAGGTTGTACCTTTTGTAGCAGTTTCTAGTTTTTGATCTAGTTCGAGGAGATAGTCTTCACGTGTAGGACTTGTATATCAATTGTACCATGTATTGTAATATTGATGTATTCTTCCCAATTGTATTCAGGGAAGCAATATTGCAATCATTGTACTGATGTAATTGTTATTGATGAGCTCTTTTTTGTAATGGATATTATGATGTAATGTATTTTGTAAATGTGGTTAGTTAGAAATGTACTTGTCTATAGACAAATCATGTGAACATATTTGTTAATGGAATAATTCTAGTTCTTGTCTATAGTTGTGTTAGTAATGCAGTCATGGGACCTTAGAGGACTTAGTTTAGTTTATATGTTATGTTAAGTTATGCAAGTTCACTATTATTTCCTATTTTTAAAAAAATTGTTCTGTTATTTAGTCATGTTTGTGTTGTCCTCTGGGGTTCCTTGGTTGGGTGTTACAATTCCCATACCACTATGTGTGTTTTCTTTCATAGATGAAGCATACTCAAAACCACTAAATGGAATTCCATTAACCATGAGCCCAAAACCACGTGCTCACTAAACCATGACCCCCAAAATTAAATAAATGTACATTGTCCCATACAACTGAAACATAATAAAAAGGGGAACCCTTAAGTTTAATTTCTAAACCTACGGTAAATTGGCTTCCTTTTTCAAAATTTCATTGAGAATGGGGATCAACAAGGTGAATAGATTGACTATCAATCTCAAAGGTGAGCCAATCATACCTAGATCTCCTTTCTTAGGGCCTTGAAAGTGGATTGGAAATGATTTGGAATGATTAACCTAATTGAACTATATGACCCAATATGATCAATGAAATATTCCAGAAATACACAGACTAAAATAGTAAACTACAGGCAGATTTGGGAAGTGTTGGATGATGTGCACCTATCATAAAAATTTAGATGTGGCATGCAAAGGAGGACATAGATGACTAGGGGAATATGGGTCCCTGATATGGGGTCTTGAAACTGATTTTGTAGTCCTTTGATGATGGATCTAACCTTCCATTTTTCGATTGTAGAGATTTCAGAATGTCATTGGTTAATTATATACCTATGATTTTTTGTGGATTGACAACTTTTAGGACTTTGAGTGCAACAATCAACAACATGCCTTCAATATTCCTTTAATCCTCTTCAAAATTATAACTTGCACATTCAAAGAGAGAAAATATTGGGCCGTTTATGGGCTTGCCTTAGCCAAACCCCGTGTAAGTGTTTCCACTTCCACAATGCCAATGCCAATGATAGGAATGATAATTGAAAGGAAGGAATGATGAAATCACAAAACATTGCAACTCACCACCCTTCAATTCCTTCTTTGAATGACTTATGTCATGCACATCACTTCAAGTATTTGGATCATGCTTGCTTGAATGCTTTGGATACCTACACCAAGGGTTATCCTTCACAAAACATGAACATGCATGTAATTTGACTTGATGTTGGATCTTGAATTGTTGCTATAATGCTCTAAAATGTTGCTCTTGATTTTCTCTTGACAATAGTATTTTCTCAATAGTGTACTAGTTAACGCTCCTTAGTTTTCAAATGATAAAATAAATAGGTATTTATATGTAATTGTTCCAATTTCCTAAAAATAAGATCCCAAAAGTCGACACTTGAAATTTGAATTTTGAATGTTAAAATGTCACCAACAACATATTAAAAATTAGTACCTGACAAGATAGGGGGTGTTAGTTCTCAAAAATGCTAGTTGAAAAACCTCAAGAGGTTTCCAAGCTCTTGGTGCATTTCAGGCTAATGAACAAGGCCAAATAATGTATTTGAACCTCTTCTCTTCAGGATTTGCCAGACCTAGGTGGGTATACCTATGAAAATGAGGCAAACTTAAATTGTGTGTTTCCTACTTAAGCAATCTGTCTACAATGGCAATTGGGAGTGGAGAGATGTAAACCTAATTTGGTATAAATTGTATAAGCAATATCAAGGTGAAGTTTATGAATATGTTTAGTTAACAGATGTGAGGTTTTGAAAGTAAATATGATAAAACTAAATGATGAAATGGGTAAGACCAGTGCCTTGTTGGGTGTGTGGAGTCAAATGAAAGTCTAAGATAAGTGGCTTGTATTTGGTAGTAACTCTAACTATTTGGCACACTAATATTGGTTTATAACTTGTATAAATGTGTAGGCAAGTGATTGAAAAACTCTACTTATTTATCCAATTGGAAAAACTGGGTTACTTATAATTTATCAAAATGATTTTAATCTTTACTTGAAAGAACCAATTGAATAAATTATGCAAGAACACATATAACACTAAATTGGAGACAGATTGACAATCCTGATTATATGGCTCTTCTTATTGATCCAAATAACACTTCCAGACTACTATGATTGACTAGAAGAATTTTGATTCCTTTGGGGAAACCAATTAATCATATCACATAAGTACAACAAATGTTCATTGATAAATTGAATATATACTTGATATACCAATTTAAATAATAAGGAAGAGCTAAAATGGAGACAACCAAATAATTTAACATGATTTCTACAAACAATTGATACCAATATGACGCCAAAAAATTAGAGATCTTTCATTAACTTCTTCAAAATTGTGCTTGCAACATGGTCTTTCATAATATAAACATTATGAAATTCTTTTGTTGTCCATCTATTACTCCAATTCTACTACTATATTTTCCTCTATCTTCCAATGATTTTTTTTGGTCCTGGTCTCTCTTATATATACGAGAGGCAATAAGCTTTAGACCAAAGGTCATGTCTTTTGATAACAAAACATAACATAACAAAAGAAACTTAATCATAAATATGTGTATCAATCTGTTAATCTCTGAGTAAAAACATGTGG
Organism: Sequoia sempervirens; assembly: GCA_007258455.2. NCBI lineage: Eukaryota > Viridiplantae > Streptophyta > Pinopsida > Cupressales > Cupressaceae > Sequoia > Sequoia sempervirens. The sequence goes on along the minus strand of VDFB02000003.1, from coordinate 167,133,288 downwards.
TCACCTAAGACCTGTTCAAAGCTTTTACTATATGATACTTCCTCTTCATGATGTACTTGACCAATCTTCTTGAGAGCCCAAATATTTTTCCTGCCACTTATTAATTGTCAGGTCACTTGGCCATTTTAATTCTTGTGCAACTGCAAAATTTGTAAGATGACTCTTCCATTTGTTATCCAAGAGGTTTCTAACATGCACCATGAACTTTGTATATCCATTGTCCAGCACGACGATCCCATCGAGCAAACTATGGAACTTGTTGATATTGATCTCCCCATCATCCTGTATATGCGCCAAGCATTTATGAATCATTTGATCAAATTCTTCTCTCCATTCATCTATATCTTTCAACTAATTATCATCTTTGAGGATTGTTGGGCTAAAGAGGTATTTGATGGAGTCAAATGTATTCTTCCTACTTTCCACTTTCTTCCTTATATCCACCAAATACTTATACTCTGTGATCACACCTTTTACCATCTCTTGTGTAGGTTTAAGCCTTGATGGGGCCTCTAGATCCATGTTTGTAGCTTTACATAAAGTAGTCAATATGTGGAAGGTAGGTTTCCATCTCTTTTGAAGCTCTTCAAGGATGGGGGAGTTAGTGTTCATCTGTTCCAAAGCTTTAATCAGATTATTGAAGTTTTCATGTACTCCATTTATCTTCTCCTTTAGTATCCCAATTCTATGGTCTAATATCCTCCTTAGAGTCTCTGTGATATGATGCTTGACATCCTCCATGTTATGCTTCTTTACCTTATCAATTTCATCTCTCATTTGCCGTATCTGTGGATCCTTTGTCTGGACAGGTGGGTGATAGACAATTAATTCATCCCCTCTCACTGTGGTGGCCTATTGTAACTAATGTTTTAGCTTTACATTTTCAATAAACAACTTGTTCACCTCATCATTTGATAATTCCAATCTCTTCTCATATTCATTAATTTTCTTCTCCATGTTTTCTACTACATCCTTGGTGAACATTGCAAAATTCATGGTCATAGTGGCAACTTTTGTAGGATTTGTGTCTCTCATTGCTCTGACCATAGCCGACCCCCTTATTTCCTGCACTACATCCAAGAGTCGAGGATTCCTTGTACTTTTCTATTTCGTCCATAGAGCAAGTGTTTGGGTAGTAGGGTTATACCCTATTCCTGAGACACCTTCTTCTGAATCAAATTTTGCTACCAACATGGGGTCATCTTGTGCTATGATCTGATCTAGAAGAAACATTTTAGACAACTCCATCCTTTGTATAATTAGCATACCACTTTTCAATACCATCTCTCTCGCCTCCTAGGGGTGACATTAATGCTATCAAAATTCAAGTCTACAAAAATCTAAGCCTGGATCTAAGCTTGCTTTGACTCATCAACTCCAATAAGATTGATTTACAACCTTTCATCAAATTGTTTCATCTTCATTTTAATCCAAAAGTCCTTAAATTCATTGGTATAGATAAAATTATCATCATATATATGAACCTTAGAGAGACCACTACCCTCTCATCTTCTTGAATTTCATCAGCTCCTTCCTCTAAAAGCCTGGCCTTAAGATCATGAGGCTTTTGACTTCTTTGTTGTTCTAGTGCCTCCTTTATTTCAGTTAGAGCTAGGACTGTTTCTTGTTCTTTATCATCACTTGAGTCATATTCAACCAATGGCTCAATTCTCTATCTTTTAGCCGGTGGTTTGTGAGTAGGAGATGGATGGGATGGATGTGTAGGTGATAGGGGTGGTGGTTGGTGAGGTGTGGGAAGTGGAATCAATCCCTCATTTTGGGTCATTTTGTATAATTCATCAAATTTATCAAGGATCATCTGCATCCTTTTTAGAAGGTTGGGTTCATCTGCAAAAAACCCTCTAAAAATTATATCCTTCTCCTTTTGATTCTCCCACTTCATCATTATTATCCACCTTTTTTGGTCTACATTACATCAACAAAATACACCAGACTCCTTATAACATCCTCCTCAGGGTCAAACTCATGTGAGACAACCCTCTTTGTCAACAAAGTTCTTCTAATCATGTTGATATGACCCTCTGGGTCACACATTCTCTCTTTTCCAAATTTGAGGGGATAATTAACCCTCATGAACCTCTGTAATTCTTCTAGCATGTCAAACCCAATGGCCAACTCTTCAAATATAGTCAAATCAGGAAAAAATGTACATTTCCTTCAATTTCTCGTCAGATCATGCTCCATCCAAAGCATCTGCCACATAAACTACAGAAAACATACCCTTGTAGTTACAAACTTAAGCAAAATATGGGGTGCTTGGTCACATCCACATATTCTGATAATTGTATGTTGAGGCATAAAAAACCAGTCAGGATAATTATGGGTATAGCTCTGATCTAGCCTATACTATACATGCCTCATTACTTTCATCAATGATTCAGGCAATCTTGGTGTTGGGTAACCAAGGGCAGCTATTAGTCTAACAACAAAATCATCTCAAAATACTACAAAATCACTCTGTACATATGCTATCCCAAATGTAACACCAATTTTTCACAAGGAGTCTTACTCCACTATCTTGTGTACACAAATTCATTATTTTATTCCACTTCACTTCATTCTAATACATGATTAAGGGACATAATAAAGAATATTTCCTAAAATTAATAGGGGCCTTAGCTTCCCTAACTTGCAACAAGCCCTCATGTATTTGTTCCTCAATTATAGATGCAAAATCAAACTCTACATTCGACTCAAAATTTTGAATTATCATGGCCATTCTCATCAATCCTATTGGCATATGCTCCTCTACATCTATCCCCAAGACTTGACACAATGCATGATAGGTATCCTTGAAATAAAATTGAAATTTTGAGGCTTGGAAAGGTTCCATTTTAGAGGAAGGGATGGGGATTTTTTTGTTATCATCACCCCTCTTCATGTGTAGGGGGAGCTTCTCACTTCGATATGTTCTTCTCAACCTCTTATATTCCTGCTCCAGTTTCACTAAATTCACCTTTGTTACAACTTGTTTATTCAGGTTGAAAAACTTTATAATTGCATCTCTTGTGACATCAACTAAGCACCCACCATTTGGAAGCCTAACAGTTTTGGTTGGGGCATGGTAACTCTGGGAAAGGGCTTTAATTAGCTCAATATCTATGAAAACATTAGGGACAATCATTTTAGCCAAATCTAGGGCCCATGGGTTTGATGTCGGAACCTTGTCGTTCCTCTTCTGATAGAAGTACCAAAAAAGGTTCCAACCCGACTGAGGTATAATGTCATCCCTATAGCCTTGAGCTAAGTCTTTGAAAACTTTTTTAGGTCCTTTGTCTACTAAACTAGGCAACAAGGAAAGCAACGGGGATTGTAATGATGGTTTACTGGTTTTGGTTTCATCCCTTTTAACTCCTACTTCAGTCTTCTTTAGTGCCATTTTATGAAATTCATAGAAGATGATGAGCAAAACTTACCCAGGAATAGAACTCACTTCGAAGAATTCCCTTCACTCTCGCGACTTGAGCTTGTCTGCAACTTGGTTTCAGCTGTTATGAGTGAAAAATCTCAACTTATTTCATGTATTTTAACACCAAGATGCATTTACTCCTGACTCATAAATTCTCACAATTCAAATCTTTGTATTGAGATCAATTTTATATTTTTATGTTGACTGATGTGATTGGTGCAGTGTTTTAAATGACCCAATGGCTTGGTTAGCACACTACCTCATGTCACTTTTTTCTCCATTGTGGTACCATGGTATGTCTTTAGTATCCTTCTTCAATGTACCGCTCTACCGCATGTCACCTTTTACTCCCCTGCAGTACCACGGTGTCTCCTTAGTACCAATCTTCAATGTACTGCTCTACCGCGAGCTATGTCTTGACATGCCGAGGTATAGCAGTATAGTGTATATAGTAATGGTTGCTCTCACCGTCGTATCACGAGCCACTTGGGGATGATCTATGGTAGGGAGGTATGATATGGGTGTTATGAGGGGTGGCTAATGTGATAGCAATAACGCGGTAAAGGGTAAAAATGACCTTGAAAGGCGATAATGTGATTTATTATGAAAATAAGAGTGGGAATTTTGAATTTCAATTGATAAAATACTTAGATTTTTTTATGAAAATTCTGGTTCCAACAAGGGGACCCATACACCCATGGGCATATGGGTCTTGGCCCTATCTTCCAGGACTTTTAGTGTCGGGATCAAAACATTAAATTGTTTGCATTTATTAAATGCTTGCAATCCTTTAGAAAGTGGTAAAAATAGGCCTTGTAACACATATTTAGGAAATTAGGGACTTAATTAGGTCCAACAAATAAAGGGGGATAAAAAATAATATTAAATTATTAAGGGTGATAATTTTTGACACTACATTTAGCCCCCACTTTAGTGAGAGTATGAACCTACACTCATAATCACACTAAAGTAGAGAAATATATGTCAAGAGGGGTTTGATTGTCTAAACATTGAAGATATGGGATGACTAAGGATCAAGGGAGATGATCAAGCCCTCGAGATCTAAGATTACATAGAAAACCAACATAAGCACAAAGGAACATGCACATTTATGATATGCAACAAGACAAAATACACAAACATGTGTGTCTAAAAACACAACATACATGATGAAAACACACAACATGATATATGGATGGTGATGAAACTAAAACAAAACATGATGTAAACACAATGCAAACATAAAGAAGAAACATGCCAAAAAAATAACAAAACACAACGTTAGTACTACAAGATTTTGAGTTGGTAAGGAAAAGAGACCTCAATCTTAAATCATCTCAAATACCAAACATCATCCATATAATAAAGGAATACTCCATGAGGATTAAATTCATAAACATCACTTATCGAACACATGGCTCCACTAGCAAGAAATATGTGTTATGCTAGGTGGTCATGTTAAAAAGGGTGCTCAAGTTCATGCCCCAACAAACTCCACTATGTTGAATCCATGGACTATCTTGCAAAAAATCACCTCTAGGGGTGCAATAAAATTCACCTCAAGGGGTGCATAAAACTCACCTTAGGGGGTGAAACAAAACTCACCTCAGGGGATGCATAAAACTTTCCTTAGGGAGTGCACAAACAATGATAAGATAAGGCTAAAAACTCAAGGGATGTTATATCAACACCACCACAAGAGATGATAAAAAAATAACAAAGGGGATTTACTTAATATACAAAAGGTAATACCTTAGGGGATATTGCTCATGACATCACCACCAAGAGAGGACTAATTGTGGAAAAATAAATACACACCTTAGGAAATACTAACCCCAGCATTACCACTAAGTGGAACATCATATTCCAAGAAAGGTCACACTCTTGAGGGATATCAAGCCCAATATCACCACCAAAGAGACACTCATATAGAATAAGAAGGCCACACTTTGATTAACAAGGTCACACCTCCTAGTAAATATATGATATTATCACTAAGAAGGGACTATTCCTATGCAAACAATGAGCAAGGGACTATATGACCCCCTTAAAATGTTAGTGTACTTGCTACACTAGTGTTTTAAGGAGATAAAGAGGGATCCCTTACTAGAAGGAATGCACCTAGGACAAGGCTTCCTAACCCCTTGCCACCAAAGTATAAGGAAAAATGTGAGCCAAATGGATTATGATGTGTTTCTCCTTATAAAATGATAGATGATTATATAAATCCTATTTTATACCCTCATGAATGATAATGAGCATGTTTCGACACTACAACTACCACATGGTAAGGAGAAAGGAAAATGAATGTTAATGTATTATATACTTAATTTGATCCCCATAAGGATCAAATTCTCTTAATTTCTTCTTTAATGCATGACATTCATCAGTAAGATGTCCAAGTGTTTTGTGATTTGCACAATAAGACATGTTTGTACTCTTTCCTTTCTTATTTTCTGATTTGTGGATACGTGGAAATGTGATTTGTTCTATTTTGAGAAGTGTGTCTAAGGTCTCTTCAGTTATATGATGCAAGAAAGGTAACTTCTTAAGTTTATATTTCTTAGTTGGTGGAACAACTATTAGATGTAAAGGTGGAGGATCTTGGTAACTTTGTCCTTTAGTATCTTCAAATGGTGTTTATTCCAAGAGAGAATGGGCTTTATGCTCATTCTAAGTTATGTCACATCCTTTCTTTCTTAAGATCCTAAAGCCTTGACCATATAATTTTTCTAGGTTGACAGGTGTGTTAGTGATTTTTTTCTCATAGGATGGAGGAGCATCAATAGATGTGTTTTCATTTTGATTGTTATAAATAGGTTTCTCCATGATCGGTGATTGAGATATTCCTTGTGATTCAATTTCAGGATGCAAGAGGTTGAATATTTCAAGTGATGGAATTGTATGAGGTGTTCGTTGTTGACATGGGTTATTAAGCCATTGCATTGAGGGATAAAAGGTTGCATTTTTTAAAGTTTATGCAAGGATTTTTGTATGAATTAATGCATTCTCTCTTCTTCTTGACCCAAGATATCTATCTCATGAGGACATGCATTGAGAGGTGAAGGATCATGAATGTTATTATCAGGATTTGGATTATCACAAAACACACAATTTGAAACATCAACCAAAGATTTCAAGGACATCCAAATTTTATCAAAACTCATATCCATAATGAAATTTTGCAATGAGGCTCATATTATTAATCTACGGGTGAAGATCAATCAGACAACTCCAAACAAAGTCTCCTAAGAGTATTCTATCACATAAAGTTTGCTTATGCCCAAAAAATAGGATAGAGTCGCCTAGGGGTGTCTAAGTCTTCAATAAGGGTTCTAAAAATTCAAAGTTTGACTGGTTTTTACACTGTTTAATGACTCTAACTCTACTTACAAATAATTGCAACAGTAAGTAATTTCTCAAAATTTGTTTATATGCCAATTTGATGTAAAATATAAGTATGCAAGAATGTTGAAGATGTTTGAATAAGTTATGAATGTAAATTTTAGATCTGAAATACAATAATTGAATGATTCTAAAATGCAAAGGCCTGAAAAATGATGATTTTGATGCAATTGTGAAATATTGATTTCAAAACAAAGATCTGCAAGTACCTACAAACTAAGCAGACAAAGAGGACAAGTATGAAAAAGTTTGTTGATGTACCTGTACAAGGATAGAGTCACCTAGGGATGTCTAAGTCCTTGGAAAGGAGTTTGAAAATTGAAAAACTAAAATTTCAAGTTGTTGTTTAAGGTCTTTGTTTCTATCTGCAAACAAATTTGATAGTGACTATTTTTCATAATTCCTCAATGTGATTCAAATGAAAATTTATGATAACATGTGAATAAAAATAAATAATTATGAATACAATTTTGAATGAAAATCTAATCTAAATGACTGAAACATGCCCTAATACAAGCTATGATGCAATGCCAAGTGCAATTTTCTTTGGATTTTTACGAGTTTTTATGATGTAAATATGAAACCCTAAATAAGAAATGCAATACAATGCAATGAAAAACCTAGATCTAAGGTGAATGAATGTAATTTTCAAAAGCTCTATTATGTCAAAATATCAAGTTCACCAAAATGGAACATAAGAAAAAGGGGAACCCTAAGTTTAATGTTTAAACCTAGGATCAATTGACTTCCTTTTTCAAAGTTTCATTGAGAATGGAGATCAACAAGGTGAATAGATTGACTATCAACCACAAAGGTGAGCCAATCAGGCCTGGATCTCCTTTTTAGGGCCTGAAGATGGATTGGAAATGATTTAGAATGATTAACCTAATTAAAATATATGACCTAATATGATAAATGCAATATTCCACAAATACATAGATTGAAACAGTAAACTGCAAGCAAATCTGAGAAATGTTGAATGATGTGCACTTGTCATAAAAAGTTGGATCTGACATGTAGAGGACATAGATTCTTAGGGGAATATGGGTCCCTTATAGGGGGTCTTGAAGATGATTTTTCAGCCCTCTAATGTTGGATATATGACCTTTATTTCCTAGTTGTAGAGTTTTTAGAATGTCATTAGGTAATTTTGTAGGTGAGTTTTTGTGGCTTGACAACTTTTAGGGCTTTGAATGCAACAATAGACAACTTGTTTTCAATCTTCCTTCAATCCTCTTCAAACCTATAAACTACACATTCAAAGAGAGAAAATATTGGGCCATTTAGTGGCTTGCCTCAGTCAAAAACCTGTTAGTGTTTTCACTTCCACAATGCCAATGTTAATGATAGAAATGATAATTGAAAGGAAGGAATGATGAGATCACAAAATGTTGCAACTCACCACCCTTCAATGGCTTCCTTTCCTTGAAGGACTGAAGTAATGCACATCACCTCAAGGATTTGGATCTTTCTTTCTTGAATACTTGAATTCTTTGGAGACCTACAACAAGGGTTAGCCTTCACAAAACATGAACATGCATATAATTTAGCATGATGTTGGATCTTGAATTTTTTCTATAATGCTCTAAAACGTTGCTCTTGATTTTCTCTTAACAATAGTATTTTCTCAATAGTGTACTTAATGCTCGTTAGATTTCAAATGATAAAATAACTAGGTATTTATATGCAATTGTTCTAATTTCCCAAAAATTAGATCCCAAACACCGACACTTGAAATTTGAAATTTGAATGTTAAAATACCACCAACAACATATTAAAAATTAGTCCCCAACAATATAGGGGAGCCCATAAGCCCATGGGCATATGGGTACTAGCCCTATCTTCCAAGACTTTTAGTATCAGGATCAAAACATCAATTATTTGCATTTATTCAATGCTTCCAATCCTTTAGAAAGTGGTAAAAATAGGCCTTGGAATGCATAATTTTAGGAAATTAAGGACTTAATTAGGTCCAATAAATAAAGGGGAACAAAACATAATGTGAAATTGTTAAGGGTGGCAATTTTTGACACTACAACAACTTACAAGTTTCCCCAAGAATTCCTATCCTAGAGTGGTATGCACATCCTAAGATGCACCACAACAAAATAAGATTAATACATTACTATGCAAGTGTACAACACACCTATCTCAACATTTTTATCACTACCCTTTTGAAAAATACGTTGCTTTTGAAACTTTGAAAGAGATGAAGACATAGAAGGCACATACGACAACCTATATTTTAATACATTGTAATTCAATAATAATTCCACATTTTTCATATGATCACATAAAACAATAAAAGAGAAATAATTGTTCAAATACAAATTATCCTAAATTGGTGGGGTGATTCCATAATAGTGTATCCTAGTTGTGCGATGGGGCAAAAAAGTGAACCTAAAGTTCCAAAAGCTGTAAAACACCTTCAAAAGAATGAATACCTTCAAATGAAGGACCTTCTATTTTAAGATGGTGTTAACATGACATTCCAATGAAGGAGAATTTGAATGAAGTTTGGCACCTTCAAATGAAGGCTTTTTTATTTTAAACGCTTTGTGTTCAAAATCCTTTATTCTAGGGAACTTTGAATGAATACACCTTTAAACAAAGGAAACATTCTCGAATGAAGGTACATATGTCATCCTCCTACTGCTCACTAAGGTTTGAAAAGAAATGTGTTTTGATGCAAGGGTTGAACCATCAAATTGGATCACCATGACATGGGATTTTGTAAGGTTTTAGTCCTCCAAATAATCTTTCCAAACAATATAATTCTTAATATATTTTATTTAAATATTCCACTTATTTTCTATTTTCTAGTGAACAAAGGTTTTTACCAAACATAATACCATTATAGCGAAGATTGTCTTTGATTTGTTTGATGTACGTGGATTTTTTATAAAAAAGGTAATGTTTTTTTTTTGAAAAATATGTTTGCACTCCATATTGATGTCCTTATTTCAACAAAAAAAGGGATATAAAAAAATTATAATATAGAATAAAATTACTCTGAGTTATAATTAATCTAAATTTAAAAAATTAATAATAAATAAGTATAAAACAAAAAATATGAAAAATAATGCATAGTACAAGATATAATGTGTTAGTGATCTATGTTTAAGAAATTATGAACTTAATCATTCTAAAAAAATATATGTTATAGAATAAATATCACTAGTTAGAATACTATATAATATAAAAAACAAGTGCTTAAGAAATTCTTAAAAATGAGACAATTTTTTTAAAAATATATATTTAGAATCTACACACAAAATTTTAAAAACTACTAGTTCACATTATCTTCAAATTCTTAACATTTTGCTTGCTAAAAGTGAAAAAAAGTGATATTTTAGTTTTAAATGTTGATTTCAGTGTCCCACTTAAGCCCAAAAGTGGGACACACTATTATTAGATCATCCAATGACAAATTTCCTTAAACAAATATACTATGTAATTCAAAATTGGGAAGGTGATACTTTATCTTAATACATAAAGACTAGAATCTTTAATCACACAGTCATTAATCGTCGCACTAGGTCCTTTTGTACACTCAAAATATATGAAACTATAGTCTTCAAGCTCATATTCACATGAAGTTGACTAAAAAAATATTTAGCTTTGTCTTAGAAAAAGAATGAATGGACTCATATGGTAAAAATTAGAGCCATATTATAAAAAAATCCCTTAATATATGTGACAAAAAATGGCCAACAACTTAGCCTCCTACACATAATCAAAAGATGTAGCTTTAAAGGGTTACAAATGGGTATTTGGGTCACTCTTTCTACTATACTTCTTAAAGCATTGTTCCACAAAACCAACTTTTAATGGATAACTCACCATCTCAAAAGTAAGATGAGTGTGTCATGGTGGAATACAATAATCTATATCTAGGTCTACAAGGTGTTAGAGCCCAACCATGGATGCCCATAAAAATTAAAAATTTAGTTATGTGTGTCTATGTGTTATAGTGACTTTATATAAACCTACCTCTTATAACCAATACGAGATAATATAAGTGGGATGTCTCTTTTTCAAAAAACCATATAATTCTACCCTTCATTGGCCCTTGTATAATTATTGACATTTCATGCCACCCTTAGATGACCCATCATTGATAACTGATTTGATAGATTCTACATGGGCCATCTTGCATGAATTTTCCTTGGGAAGGTTCTTAAATTTGGCTAGGTCCTATTTTTCGGGCTTTCAAGTTTTCACTTCCCTGCCTGCATGCATGCTCCCTTCATCAATCCCAATCTTCTACCTTTTCTACCTTCTTCCCCTTTTCCTCCTAAGGGTTTTGAGTGTTGACCTTTGGCCTTTCTCTTTAGGCCTTACCACTCCTTCCTTGCAAGTCGTAAGCCTCCCACCTGATCCTCGAAGTCCAACTAAGTCCCTTAAATATTTTCCTAAGTGTTCCAAACTTTGGAGGTTAGTCTTCCCTCTTATCGCCTATCATCATTACACTTATCCCTCATCTCCTTCTCCTAATCTCTAATTTCCAATGATTTCCTTTGGGCATTGGACACCAAGGTCTCACCTTTCCTCTTACCTGGTAAGAGATAACCCCTCCCCTCGACCCCCGATCCCAGAAAGCTCATTTCGACCTTGGGTGATCGGGCCCTCAACTTCTCACCCCCTCCTCACTCCTCGACTCCTTTCATCAAAATATACCTAAGTGTCAAGATCTTTAGGATTTGTAGGTCAAAGTTTCACCTTACCTCTTTCCATTCATCGGTATGAGGTAATTTGACACCCAACCCCCGATCCTTGACGTCCAACAGAGAGTGGCTCTCTGGCTTCGCAGCTTTGTTCTTCCTTCCAATATTTAGTAGGCAGTAAGTGGTATGAGGCATCCTCGATACTTGACCTTTGATAAGGACACATTTTTGATGGTCCAAACCATTTATTTCATAAGCAGACAAAGGTTCTTTTCGGGCCTGATGCCATTAATGCTTCAGTGACTTTCTCACCTACTTGCTTAATTTTTGAGGCTCAAGGATAGCATTTATTGCACTTCCTAATGGTTGTGGTTGATTTCATGGGCACCCATGCTCATTTATTGATTAATTTTTTCCTTCTTCTCTTGCCCCATAACCAAATTGTTGATTTTGTGGGGGAAATTTTGGAGGGATTTTTGGTCAACATTTATTGCAAGGGTATGGTGTGTAGGTCTTTTCACATCCAAGGCTCATCCTTCAACACATTTTCTAGGATCTAATCGCCTCAACCCCAATTTGAGGATATTTTTTCTATTTTCTAACCCTAATGAGGTTAGGTTTGGGTTGGATTCAACTAAGTTATGTTTGAAATATAAAAGAAACACTTGTATTATTTTCAAGGGTTCTTCCCTGGGATTTTCTCTAACAAGTTTATGCTACTCTAGCATTCTATGACTGTAAAATTGGCTTCCATGCCTTTGTGTCAATAAAAAATACTATATTTTACCTCTTCTCTATGCTTGTATCTTGTGTATTATTCAATACATTTATGCATGCATTGTTTTATCATCTTTGTAGGGTGCATAATTGTGCTAGCTTGTTGTAAAATTGTTGATTATGGGTAACCTCTACCCCTTTTGATCTTTCAGACTCTTAACCTTCATGTTTCCCTTGTAAATCTAATAAATTAGAGAACTTTGTGAGTCTCTTAAACAATTTAGTTGACACCCTATACATCAAAATTAGGAAGAAATATTCTTAAACTTGGTGCATCACCCCCTTTTTCCCTTATTTTCAATATTTCTTTTTCTCCCTTTTCCTCCTACAATTCATAGTTTATTAGAACTTTAAGCGTTGGGTGGAACCATCCTTCATTGCACCTGGTTTAGAAAGGAAGCCGACCTTCTCCATAGATCTAACCTCATTTTCAAGGTCCCACACCTTGAGGTTAGTTCCATTGTTTCACTGGAATGTTAAGCCCCTGGTTCAACTAGGTGTAATTCTGAGTGACAACAGTAATCATCATGCTTCAAAATTTGTATAAAGAAAATCAATTAAGTTATCACTCATGTGGGTCATTTATTGAAGTTTTATGAGTTGTTGGAGTTTCAAATTTTTGGGTTAGTCCATCCTAATGTGTCATACCAACCACCTCCACATTATATTACCTATCAAGTTATTATAGATCCTTACAACATACCCTTCCACCAAATCCCAAAAAATCAATCTAAACCTTATAAAATTTGGTTAAGATTTTATTTTATTGGCCTATCAGACTTGTTGAAGTTCTCTTTCTAGCCACCTAAAATCTAAATGTGCTAATGTATTTGAACATTTTTTTATTGTCAGAGTGTCATAATTGATCCTTCATTCATACTACAATAATTACATTCTTAATCTCTTACCCTAAAAACCTATTATTGAATTCAAGTTTATTTTTTTGAGGGATTTTGGACTTTGTCATCATATTGATTCCATTCAACCATTGAAATCCTTATTCTTTATATTCCAAGTATTTCTAATTATTTTTGCATCAAATATTTACGCATTGTAAGGAAGCTAAGGTAGCAAAACAACTTCCTACACTTACTTTGAGAGGAGGTTTATGAAAAAAAATTATTTACAATAGTTAAAAAAACTAAATGAAATAAGAATAAATATCATTCATACCATAACACATAGATTTACGCGGGGAAGACTCTTGAGAGAGAAAAACCCACACTCCAAAATCCACTCAATATATTATTTAAAAATCAACAAATTATAATATATTTTTAAAGAAAGCTTTCTCAAGAGTATCACCAACCAAAATTTATAGGAAAATCAACATCTATAAGACTCTCACATACTATTGCAAATTCTAATGAACCCAAATGAAACTCCAATCTTCAAAGGATTGACCAAGAAAGATACCATCCACAAGAAAGTGTTATAGCAGGAGCTTGCATGAATATTGAGAATTGTTGTTGATCAATGAGATGAATGATCTGATATATTGATATATATGATACAATGTACAAGAACCTTGAATATATAGACAAGGCATGATGAGGTATGACTACTACCCTTGATACAAACATTAAATACTCAATACAAAAAATTAAATGCATGAGATAACTATTAAATGCCTAAATAATTAAAAGTAAATAATGAGATATGGCCCCATTATAACTAACTTCTAGAAATGACACTTAGGACCAAATTAACTCTTAAGTAAACTTATCATGTGAATAGCTTCCCACTAATGAATAGTTAGGAAATAAACTTATTCAAACCAACACCCCCCATAAGTGCAACATAGGGAGTGAAATTATTATGCAAATGATGCAATAAAGATGCAAAATGGGTCCCAAAAATGAGGCCATGTTAGATACCCATGTACAACTAATCTCTCAGAATTGGAGAAAAGGAAAAAACCTTGTGGGACAAAATTCTTCTCCAAAAAAGAGATGCAATGCAAATCATGTACAAGTGATAGAAGAAGTGATGTATGGAAGCCTCAACATCAATACCCCCAATAATTATATACATCACAAGGATACAATATAAATTCCCCCCATAAGAGGTAAATATAGAGACTATGTAGCCCCTCACATTGTATAATCACCTGCAAAAATGGTAAGCACTTAAAGAAAAAACATGATCCAATATCAACAAACAACTTGTCTCCCTTTTAGAAGAAACAAAACCAAGTATAAATGTAGGAGTGCTTTCCATTCTATCTATAGGAATTGAAAAAAAGAAGCATAAATATGTATGATGATGTCTCTAAAATTTTCTCATGTGTCTCCTTGGCCACTAAAGATGAAGGTGACACAATCAAATTAGGTACATGCAATATCAATGAAGAAGATGACAAACCATGACTATAAAAAAATTGATGTTGAACAAGATCCAAATTCAAAGATGGTTTGACAACATTTTTGCAATGACTATCATCAAAGAGGAGAGATACCCCCTCAAATGTGTCCTCCAAATCTGAAATGTGAGACTCCACAAACAAGGATGCAATGTTTGATAAATAGGAATACTAATCAAGAAGACAATGAGATACCTGTTATAATGAATCATGGGAATTTCTCAATGAATCGCCAATAGAAAATGAATGGTCATGTTGAACAAGAATGATGGGAGCCTCAATCAATGACTCTGCACAAGGAATCGGTGATGGTGAAGGTACATCAAATGACTCTAAAGGAGAAGGAGCATCTGAAGAAAACTTGTCATCCTCATCCAAAGATTCAAAGTACTCCAAATAATCAAACTCCCAAATAGTATCATCATCATAAGGTATCCTGTTTGAAAAATGAAGAGGCATAAGACAACCCAAAACATGATCATTTTGGAATGGTTGAGTATTAGTATCTCCATATATCTCCCAAATTTTAGTCCAAAGAGTATTAGAACACTCACAATGAATAATAGCATTCAAAAGGTCATCATTAGAATGCATACCAATAACTCCTAAGACATGATCCCTTTTGCAATTCCAAGAAAATTTCTTACTAGCTATACTTGAATGGGGAACGAGATCATACAAATGTGGCAACAAATGAATCCAATGAAGATGTTTTATGATGCCATCTCTCCATTGTTTATAGTTTCCCCTTTTCAACATAATCAAAGAAGGATGAAATGAAAACCCCATAATGAACTATGATAAATCTCCAAAATTACAAAGACATTAACCTTCAACAGCAATTAGAACCCCCATATATTATGCACAACCAAAAATGAAGCTTTCCTAACAAATAAAACTTCTCCAAATAGTAGTATGTCCTAGTAATCAAGTAGATTCCACAAATTGCAAAAATTCAATAGACAATACCTGGGGCTGTATCTAGAAAATGTGCATGGACTAAATGATATAGCTCCTGATCACCTTTTTAATATCATTGGAATCTCCAAAATTTGATATTCTAATAAAAAGATACAAGCTTGGGAGTCCAAAAGGGAACATTCACTTCAAGCTACAATAAATGTTATCAAATAGTAAAATACTGAGAAATAGACTCCACCATAGTGATGCTGACTAAATCAACTTTCCAATGATATTTTGTTTGAAAAATTCACCTCCTGGATCAAAAGTTATCTCAGCTTGAAAAAAAGGCCCTAATTGGGTGCTGGCAAGCTAACTTGTTGCAAAACTTAAGTGCCTAGGGCACTAGCCCTCAGTCATCGATATGACCATAGGCTGTATAGTGGAAAAATTAAAAACATCGTTGCCAAGTGAGCAGCGATTGAGTGATGGAAGGGCAACAAGTTCCTATGTCGCTCCTCCAAGCTAGAGCCCCTAGATTTTGATATGACCAGGGCACAGTGATGGAGAACCTTAGGCGGGGGTTAATTTGACTGGGCTGAAAACAATAAATATGCTCGATAATGATCTACAGAAAAAGACAAAGTATGAGGCGACATGAAATAAATGTCTGCCAAGCAAATACTTTTTCCATGGATTTTTTTAAACCACAAATAATACATGCCAAACTTTAATATGCTCAAATAAATTAAAAATTTTCCTATAATAATAAATAGTGAACCCACAAAAAAAAAAATTCACCACAGGGGGGCATTTTTTGTCATATTATATGGATTTGTACAGTATAGTCGTATAGAATCTCCACACGTTGCATAAATCCTATGATGCCCTTCGAAAAAAGTGTCAAATTTTTCTGATTGACAGGCGTTTTAAGGGTTTTTGGGCCTTTCAAATGAAATGGTCCCAGTCAAATCTGGCTCAATCTACTCCAAAAATTAACTACCTCTTTGATGATGGAAACTAGCCCAAAATTAAATCCCTCGTACAAATAATGACCTGCAATAAATTCTCTTCTCAAGCAAAAGCTCAACTCTCCAATGTGAGACGTGCTTTACAAGGCCTTAGCTCCGATACCATGTTGGAAATGCTAATGAACCCAAATGAAGTTGCAATCTTCAAATAATCAACTAAGAAAGATACCATCCACAAGAAAGTGCTATAACAAGAGCTTGCATGAATATTGAGAATTGATATTGATCGACAATGAGATGAAAGATTTAATATATTGATATATGATGGAATGTATAAGAACCTTGAATATATAGGCAAGGTGTAATGAGGTATGACTACTACCATTGAAACAAACATTAAATGCTCAATGCAAAAAATTAAATGCATGGGATAGCTGTTAAATGTCTAAATGACTAAAAGTAAATAATGAGATATGGCCCCATTAAATCTAAGTTCTAGAAATGACACCTAGGACTAACTTAACTCCTAAGTAAAATTATCATGTGAATAGGTCCCCACGAATGACTAGTTAGGAAATAACCTTATTTACACCAACACATACAACCTCCATCTCAAGCACCTAATATATAGGAGATACAATAATAAAACTATCAAATCGTATTTTTTACAATTTAACATGAGTTGAAACCACCAAAAAAGTGGCACCCAAACTATGTCCATTAAAATATTCCCTATGATGTGTTAGAAAACACACCAACACGTGTAACTTCCTCTTATAGCTCTTTTTTATGTCCAACACTTTTTCACATTTCCAAATTCATGAGACCCAACTTTTGGAGGCCATAACTTTTAATTCTGGAGTCAGATTGATGAACTGTTTGAACTGTTAGAAATCTCATGAAGTGCTCTATCAAGCTATAACCTATTTCATCGATTATGACTAATTTTGGGCCCAAAATGACTTCGAAGTGCCTCAATTTTGAATTTGAAGTTTTCAAAAATGGAAACTTTAATATCTTAAAAACAAAGCATGATCTTGGGTTGAAACTTTACCAACATATTTATTTGGCTATTCTATAGCTTTGGGGAAAAAAAATTAATCTAATCATATTGAAATATAAATATACTATAAATAGTAACATTTTGTAGTTGCAAGGTTTAAACACATCTTTCCTAATAGGCATCCCTTAACTAGTATACCATTTCCATTGTTCCCTTAAAACTTTGAAATCTAGTCATTTTCCTTCAATACTTTATAGCATTAGAAATTCAAGCTTATCCTTCCCTTTGTATCATTTCCATGGAATTCCCAAAGTTTTATCCTCAAAATAAATTAGTAACTTAATTGTCTTCACGTGTCATCCCTAACTCTCGACACTTCAAAATTCCTCTATCTTTTGTAGTCAAAGTTATGGTCTCCCTTAACTTGAGTACTTGTTCCTTATCATTCCTGACATTCTAATCCCCCACCTTTTGAAAGTTTCCTAAATCCTATTTTTCATACTTTCAAACTTGGTTATGCTACCATTCCTTCCTTGACTCTCTAATATTATTTCAAATGCAATAATTTCTACATGTTCATTTTTGGAGTTTTCATACTTCCCTTCATCCCGATACTTGATCCAAGGTATGCTCAACTCTTGAACCCTGTTGATTCTTTTATATTTTTTAGATTTAGACTTTTGACCTTCTAGTTACCTCAATACTCTTTCCTTGGTTCCTTTGAAACCCTATCCCTTGATAACATTTTTATATATTTTCCATCAAATTTTGAGAACCAAAGTTCCCTCTAAAATTGGACCAAGCATGAGTCAATTCTAAACCCAAATCCCTAGAATCCTAACACTTTATTAACTCCCTAAGGCTATTCATTTATACTTCCCTCTTTTGGCATGGCTTCCCCATCACCTTTGATCCCTAAACCTTGATAAAGGAAAAAGGTTGTCCAAAAGTAAATAAAAAAAGGAAAATTGTTGGTGTTAGAACTTTCAATGGTTCAAGAACCCCCTAAACCTTCAACATGGTTCCAAAAAGACCAAAATACCTCATATTAAAGTGAAGAGGATAGGGAGAGGCTTTATATTGGTGAGTTCACAAGTTCTTGAACTAGATAAATCATTGACCAAGTTTAGTTGTAGAGAAAATTGACAAAAAAATGTGACAAAAGGGATAAAGGAGAAAGTGGATAGGTTCTAAATGATAGAAATTTCATGAGTTCATGAACTCTTAAAATTGTGACATAGATCATCAAATCATAGAAAGTGTGACAAGCTAAAGGGAAGGATATAAAATGTAGAATAAAAGGGACTAGTTTTGATTTTTAATGAGTTCACAAGTTCACGAACCTATCTAAAGGCCAAAAAAATTCTAAACATTAGAGATTTCATGAGTGCATGAAATTCCTAAGCCTCCAACATAGTAGGGAAAGATCAAAGATTCTCATCAATTCACCAAAATGGCTCAAAAAGGTCCTAACATGCCAAAAAAGTACTTAGAATTGATAGTGATGATATTTTTACTTCCCAAGGAGAATTAAGCATAGTGTTGGTGTATGTTTCAAGTGATTTTCAATGGTAAAAAATAAAGCTATTTAGGGTTCCATTTATTAGTTAATTTGGTCCTCCAAGGTCAAAGAACGCCCAAAAACCATTTTTATGCTCTAAGCACATGGATTCAAAGGAGGAAGATTTCATGGACAATTGAATTTATTATAGAGGATCAAATGTTGCAAGGATATAATTTTAAAACCACTTTGATAATTTTTCTTGATATATTTCATAGATTTCTCTATCTCTCTACATGTAGATTTGGTCATGATTGGTGATTATTTTAACCACAAATCTTTGAGGATGGATTTTATTGACTATTGGCATGTTTTTTTTGACCTAGAGATGAAATTTTTAAGGCTAGAGGATGTAATGTGTGATGTAAATCACATGTTTATCATGTACACATCCTATTGGTTATGTTCTCCACGATTTTTTTTACAAATCTATGTAAGGGTGTTCAATCTTCATTATAAAGGGTTGGGTTTTTTGCATCTATATTAGAAAAGCTCATCTAGTTTAAGATTTATTTTATCTATAACCTATGTATATTACTACAACTTAAAAATTTGAGTTTGCTAATAACTTGTAATGGCTCTGTAAGTATTTTAAAAAAAAATCAATATAACACATAATTTTCATCTTGTTTTTTAATCTATCTTTGTAATATTTTTAGTGTTATAGGGGATTCTAAGAAACCCCAAATACGCATTTGTTATATTTTATATCAAAAATATGTTAGTTTGTATCCAATGGGTATAGTAAAATATTTCATTACATGCATGTGTATGTTGTGTGAAATGTTTTCAATATATTAAATGAAGCTTTAAAATAGTTGATGAATTATTAAGTAGAGATTTCATTATTGGGTTAAATGGAATTTGAGGGTTTGATCTCTACAAGAAAAATCCTAGTAAATCAAACTCATCTAAATGTTAGGATTTGCATTATCGTTAGTGTTTCATGTAAATTAGACTCTATATTCAAAGAGTAGGCATTGATCTAATTGTTGAAGGCCAACCACCAACACCATTATAGGTCAAGAAAATCATTTTAAAGGTTTCTATTTTTTTAGTTTATTTTCTTGGCCACTATGCCTAGTCCATTGCTATAAATTTATATTCTAACTATTGTTCTCTTATGACTATTGAATCCCATAGATAATTGTTTGATAATGTATTAGATTGGGTTAGTGATGTAAGAAACTAACATTAAATACATCTTAAGGGATTTATGACCTATATTCATCCTAAGTTGCATCATTTAACCTAGTTGTCTAAGTAAGAGATATACAATACCAATGCATAGTAGCCTTCAACTAAGAGCAATAGTTTGTACTCAATATAGATTCATCTTTGTGTGATAGTTCATATAAGTTTTCTTAACTATTTTATTCTTTAAAAGATATCTAAGATTACCCTCCCAAGCTTGGAAAGTTTCAAAGTGCAAAAGAGTTTTATAATCCTCTTGATTATTGTCCTTTTCCAATCCCTAATTTTTCATAGGTTTTTTCCATGACTTCTAAAATATTGTCACACTACTCATATCTTCATAAAAACCTTAGGTTTAAGTGTTAATAAACAAAAAGGACGCCAACACTAGGCATGACACCAATCTTATTATCTAATCTATCAACATTTTGTAATTGTGGTCCATTTTTTATATAAAAACCCTTGGCATTATTTAAATATCTCATTTAAATAAATTTTTGGGTCTCAGATCAACAAAAGAACTTTAAAGTTTTCATTATTTAAAATATGGTTAAGTTTTTTTTGTTAAAACTTTAAAAACAAATATGAGGTTTCCACAATATTTAAAAAGGAAATCTAAAGGTTCCACACCAAGTTAAAGAGTTGCATGAAAATTAAAAGAAAAGAACTCAAGCCAAAGGGAAAAAAGGAAAAAGAGGTTTTCATGTTGGAAGTGAAGTTTCATGAAAAAATAAAAGAAGACTCTAATTTTGGGCACCATAATGGAGAAAAGGAGAAAATTAGAAAAACATTCACATGAAAGGAGCTAGGGTTTGTGTTTTCTACTAAAGGAGGAGTTTCAAGAGGATCTTGCATGGATTTTGAGGAGATTTCAAGAGCTCTCTCACCATGAAGAGCATAAGACAAGTAGTAGCTATATATTAAGCTTTTTAGCCATGTCCATCCATGCAAACTTGAAGACATGGGGCTCATATTGATAGGTGCACTTAATAAATCTTTTATTTCTTGCATTTTAACTCTCATTCAACATTTTTGAATGCATACACAATAGGTTTTATGTTTGTCTTTATTTAATTTTCATGAGCAAAAGAAAAAAGGTTGAAAACAAGAATAATAGGCATGATAAAGTCAAAACCCTACTCAAAATTGCAATATGTGGAGGAAAATACGGCTCCCTCAAGGGTTGATCCTGGCATACTACCTTCTTGTAGCTCACCTAGGGTATAGGATTTTATTTTCATCAAAGGACCTCATTTATCAAAATATAGTCTTCTCATAGTCATGTTTGGGAAGATTTGAAGATTATTCTTTTGAATAAATGTCACAATAATACCTTATGCATTGAACCCTAAGGAGTGTGAGAAGGAGTGTCTTGGACTATGTTTTCAAGGTTTTTGAGATAGTTTCAAGTGATGATAGTAGCTAAAACCTATGGTTTTAGGGTAAGGAGGGAAGAGCTCAAATATTAAGCACAATCACACATCAAAAATGGGCAATCACCTTACAAATATCAAAGGTAAGTCCGCATGTTAGAGCATAGTCAAGAAAGGACAACAATAAAAAGGAAAATTGACATCATTTAGTGGACTGTGCACATACTTTCCATAGTGGCAAATCATCAAAATGGCAATCCATTTAAAGTCTAAAAGCCAAGGAAAATATCAATGACCTCAAATAATTAAATGGCAGTCCTTTAAAGGATAGTTGTGACATAGGATGCATGAGATTCAACTCACTCATGATATAAGGACATTCCATTCACAAGGTCACTATGATTTAATAGATGAAGACATTGTTTCAATATAAACCATGAAAAAGATAGTGAATTCACCTCAAATTCCATGAGGAATGATAGTATGGATAAGGGAAAATCAAGGGTTATACTGCAGCAACCTAAAACCATAGTTAAGTTGCACATTAAATGGAATACATTCATTTCATATAGATATGTGTGAGGAGTCTTTTCACAAGCATAGTGACAGTCCATAAAAGAGGAGAAACAATCTACATGAATGGAAAATTTTAAAAGGATGGATAAAGTATGAGTTAGTATAGAGCTTAGTCTTATCAGGAATTGGAGGAGTTAGCATGACAATCCTTGATCAAATGAAGAAGCAATCAAAGCTAAAAGACATAAGGGTATGATATGACAATACAAGGGTTATAAGCATTAATGATGATCAAGTAAGAGGAAAATCAAAATAAGGATCCAATCCTTTTGAGATAGAAGATGTCAACAAACCAAAACAAGGGTAGTCTTATAAGAGGCAAAAGCAAAGACCACCTTCATTTTCAGTGAGGGATAAACTTGCAAATAGGAGGGAAATCCTAAAAGAGCAAAGATCATAGTTAAAAAACCATATCAAAAGAGATTCCTTGTGTATCAGTGCCTCCAAGAGAAGATGCCCATAAAGCATATGGAAATTCTCTTAAGGTTGAGTGGTAGAAATCCAAGGCAAAAGATGCATTAATTTATAAAAAAATTTATAAGGCCAAATGATCATACAAGAGTAAAGTACATAGAGTGAAATGGCAATTAAGAGCATTCATGATTAAGTTTCAATTGATATTAAATTATGCATGAATAAAACCCATAACAAGGTTTCAAAGGACAATCCCATAGACATATGACAAGACACAATATCCAAGAAAATTTTGAAACCATAATGATTAATAAGCAATAAAGAATAGTCAAATGGAGGCAAGTCCTTTTGCAAGTAGAAACACGGTAACTTCAACAAGCATGTGAATCATCAAGGTGGAAAGAAGAAAGATCTTTGTTAATGGAAAGTGATTTATGTTATGGCAGGCTTATGAAGGAAGGACATGAAAGATGGAGACCATAAGCAATTGACCAATTTATATGGCAGCTCATGGTCATTTTTCAAATGGATAGTCAAGTCCTGTAGGAAGGATACCACAAGAAAGTCACCATCCAAGTATAGAGGGTAGTTGGAAAGGTTTTAGACTTTGCTATGAATTGTATAGGAATATCATAAGAGGGAAGTAGACCAAATAGGTAATAAACTCACTATATGATAGTGGATTCAAATAGAATATATAAAGGATAGCTAGATGAGAGAAACAAGAGATTGCAGTCAAAGGTAATCCAAGGACAGTCAATTGATTCAAGAAGAATAAGGGCCACAATCATTAAAAAGGGCAAATTAAATGTATTAATTGGACTATGCCAAGATTAAAGGAGATCACCAAAGGAGGGAAGACCTATGTTAGACCTTCCCTTGTGGACTTTAGATCAACATGGAAACCATTTTGAAAAGGGGAAGAAGTACACAAGGGACAATTTATTAACACTATAAAGGGTGGACTTTAGATCAACATGGAAATTTTTTTGTAAAGGGGCAGAAGTACACTGGGGACAATAGGTTATTGACACTATAAAGGGTAGTGTTTTTAATGAAGACATGACAGACCCAATGCACAAAATACCAAGTTCAAAAGAGACACTCATATGTTCAAAAGGAAAAGAAGACAATGGTAGGGTTTGTTAATAGTCATTATGCTATTATTTAGGATAGTAGCTTTAAGACTTGAAAATTCATCTTCAAATGACAAAAGGGTTAAAGAGAATCAATGACCACTCAAGGAGATTGAAGATGAAAAGCCCATGGTAAAGGACAGTGATAAGATTTTGCATGAGGTATGATTATGAAATGTATATTCAAAGGTGTGTTCATGTATGGATTTTAAGATAATAAATAGTCATCACAAGGGTAGCAAGGAAAAGTGATAAAAGGAAACCTTTAACAATCTATGATAGTCTCTTATGATGACAACCATGAAAAGAGGAAATGGCTTAATACCTAGGACAGTCGTATCAATGAAATGCATCATGGTAGTCAAAAGAGCATAAGTTTATTAGACAATAAAGTCAAGGATAGTATTGTCATGAAGGTGAACATAATGAAAAACAATGCTTGATGGATTAACAATCTTAAGGACAATCATGAGCAGAACTCTTCATCATCAAAGGTGTAAGATCAATGAGTTGACAAGAGTAAATGACTATGCAATATCAAAACATGAAAAGGGAAAATCAATCCACATGAAAATGATGTCATATGGTTGTTGAAAAGGCAGTTTTTCTATAATAACAATAGCAGTCAAAAAATGATATTGACAATCCCTACAAAGGAAGTTAGGGCAGAGTTTGAGGAGGCATTAGGTGAGGTTTTCAAAAAATAGTTAGGAGACAACAAAATCATAATGGTTGGCTCTCAAAATCAACATGAAATTCACTATTCTCAAGGACAGTAAAGGAGTAAATTAAATGTAAGCATGGGACAGTCATCCTAAAGGACAACCACCATGATCAAGGAGAATCATTCAACTATCAAAGCATACATGAGCAAGGAATATTTTATACAAGAGACAATCACATGACATAGAAATGGCCTATACTTGCAATGGTCACATGACTATGAGTCTTTAATAACACAATAATTATAGCTGTCATAAAAAGTAGTGAGGTTCCATGGAAGAGTTCATTAAAATCTAAGGACAGTCATAAATGGTAAAGGATAGTCATAAATACTAATTGAGAAAAATCATAAATGTTGATTGAGGACAGTCATAAATACATCTAGAAATAGAGAAAATGGATGAAAACTTGAAGGATTTAATTAATTTCATATCACCTATCACATGCCTATCATTGCAAAGGACATTCATAAGATGATTACAAGTTAAGTGTCTTTCATGCTCAGTTTTGGTGTGCTTAGAGGTAATTTAGGCCTATTTTAGAAGCCTTCATGGTTATAATTAAATTTATGGGGGAGTTTGAGGACAAAATCATATAATTTGAGGTAGTTTGGAGTCCTAAAATAGAGGCTTTTTCGCTTGTACACCTAGCAAGTTGAAGACTTCATGCAAATTGATTGATGACATCAATTGTAATCAATTTCATTCTTTTTTAGATGATCAATTCAAGTTGATTTGGGGAACACTTCAAGGATCATACAAAGGTCAAAGAAGTCAAAGAAGTCAAGTTAACTCTCATCGCCAAGGTTTGCATGATTCTACTTCTAGTTCACATCCAATTCAACTCATCATGCAAACTTTTCATCTTCCACAAGGTTCAACCTTAGTTAGCTAAAGATGTATTCTAGAAGACAAAGCATTCAGATCTTTTATATTAGTTCTTTTATTCCTCTTTTTGCCTTATGCAAAAGAGAAGGATTGTAACACATTTTGAGATTTATAGAGCAACAATTTTCATGTAGTTTCAACTATTTTTTTAAAGATGTGTACAAGAAAACTCCTTTTTATCAATAAAAAGTATCTTTTTGCCTTCTCAAATTTCTTGTGTGGAGTGTATTATGAATTATTTGATTTATCTTTTTGTGATTTTAGTATTGAATCCTTGAATTAGGTGTCATTTAAAATCATTTTCATGCAAGAATATGGAAAACATATGTAGTTCACAGGTTGTGTTAGCTATTTTTATATTTTTTAGTTGTGAAAACACACTATTTTCCTACAAAAAAACCTAAGACATAACCTCCCCTTCAAACATTTTTGTATGATTTTGTCAAAAAATTGAGTTGTGCATAGAATAGAGAAAATTTTTAGAGGAATTATGAGTTAGAACAAGTACGAAGTCACTTCATAATTGGTGCATCACTTGCTAGGTCCATTTATTTTCAATTTTAGTTTTCTTATCCTTTTTCCTATCAAATCAACAAGCTTTTAGGAGGTCCATCAAGGGAACCAACCCACAACTTGAAGATGGTCTCATGTTTCACAAGATAGTTGATTTTTACACTTGGTTAAGGTGTAATCCTCACATGACAACAACTTAATAGTGCATCAAGAGTGGCTATAGGAATAGTGGTGGTGGGAACATGAGAAATATTACAAGGGATTAAAAGTACAATGAGTACTAAGAGGCATACATTTGAAATTAGTAGGATAAGATGATGGGATTATATTATTAGGCATGACACTAGTAGAATAATATGGAGATATAACATTAGTATGATAAGAGAAAGGAATGACTCTAGTAGGATAAGATGAAGGGATGAAACTAGTGGGGCGGGATGAAGGTGTAAAACTAATGAAATGTAATGAAGACACCATATTATTTGAGGGGATGTAAGAACAAGATGGAATACTTATAAGATGAGAACTACTTGTTATACTAGAAGAAGGAACCTAAGTAGTAGGTACCACTTTAATAGGGATAACATGAGAGACATTAGAAGTAGGGGAAGTGGCAACAAAGGAAAAATATTGGTTGGGGGAAAGGGAAGATGAACTAACCATAGAACCAATTCCTTGAAGAATCTCTAAACCAAAATATATCAATAACTATGTAGGAGAGATAACACTAGCTAAATTAGTAATCTCTGGCAAAAGTAAATTTACATCTAGAAAGAAAATTCATGCATATCTATTTGTTCCAAGTGTACCAAGAATTAAAAAAATAGTTTACTTCATTACAATCATTATCTATCATACCAATAAATCTCATGACTCTCTATATTGTAATCATTTTAGGATTAAGGAAAGGACTTATTCTCAAGGGAAAAGTAGGATGATGAAAAGAATTTAGTATATAATCAATACACAAACCCTAAATAATGAAAATGATAAATCAAGGGAAGTGGTACCTATATAATATCAAAAATTTAGTCTTAGATATTAAAAATAAATATGAAATCATAAATAAAATATAAGGATAAGACCTAAGGGGGTGTAGGATTAAATAGATTTACCAAAATAAAATGGAAAAATAGATAATCTTTCCAAATAAATCTAGTTCAAGTAAATAATAAAGAAATACAATCAATTAAAATTAAAATTTATGATCTATGATTGATAATGTTACTAAAATAAATTCTTGAATTCAAAAATAAATAAAAATAACAATAGTTAGAATGAAACTAGATGAAGACTCCTTGTGAGAAATGACACCAATTGAATTGTTAATTTATCAATGCTTGGGAAATGTTTAGAAGAACAAATTTTGGTCGAAAAATTCCTTGTTTGATGTTTCGGTACAGTTATATTCTCATGGATCTTATATTTTCATGTAGAAATAAATATCACTAAAATCAATCCCTTGAATCTGCTCGCCTTTATGTTTGAAACCTATGTTTGGAAAGGGGTGGTATTGATATGCATGCATTAAGAACTTTTTTAGGATAATAAGGTTCTTCTTTGGCTAAACCGTTATTGTTAATTCAACTATTAGATAAAAATGATTGGAGACAATGAGCATAAATTCAATGACACCTAGGATGCCTATGTAAGTTAATGATTCAATTTTGATGCTATAAATGTATCTTAATGAAACATAGAAAATAAGGTTCATATATTAAAATGAGGGTTCACCAATTATTTACTACAAATAGAAAGGTAAAATGGGGTATAATGCACCTATCTTCCTCTATCCCATTAGGAAAAAGAGATCCCTTAAGTCAAGGTTGACTTTTAGCCCTTAGGTGAGTCAACCTTGAAGGAGATCTTATTATTTTCTTTATGATCTAGGATGGGGTATATTTGTTGAAACACTTTTGGGAGAAAGATTAAAAATAGTAAATAAACCCAAAAATGCAAAGTAACACTTGAAATCAGAAGATTAAACCTTAATCTAATAAAACCTGTAACTTTCTAACAAATTTGAGAAGGTTGAGTATTTTTACACCATTCACCAAAATGTTGTTGTTGAGTTTCCTTTGGGACTCATTTTCCCAAGGCGAATGGGTCTAGCTACAAGGGTTGAAAAACTTATTTCACAGCTATGTTTGCACTCCTTATTCCTTTGGGTTTCACAGTCGAAAATTTGGAAATAAATAAATTATGAAAGTGAGTTTTCGTGGCTTGACAACAACTTTGAAAAACTTTGCAACATTGACAAATTTTCCAATTTTTCTCTTTAATAGATCTTCAATCC
Source organism: Sequoia sempervirens (assembly GCA_007258455.2). NCBI lineage: Eukaryota > Viridiplantae > Streptophyta > Pinopsida > Cupressales > Cupressaceae > Sequoia > Sequoia sempervirens. Next base: position 167,105,100 of record VDFB02000003.1, on the reverse strand, counting down.
TTCTTCAACCTGAGATGTGCAAAACATACAAGAGGGAGAAATTGTTTGTTTTTGGTGAATAGGGGTTTGCCTTGGTCAAACCCCATTTTGGTAATTAAACCTTGAATTGAAATAATGAAACATGAAAGGAATGATGAATGAATAATTGCTATGTTGCAACTCACCAAACCCTTGATTTGAAACCCTTGAAGGGCTGAAACTTAGTAGATCTCTCCAAGGTCTTAATCTTGCATGAAATGGCTTGATTTATGATGTGATCTTGATGCTTGAATCTTTACATGAAACTTGAAACCTACATCACAATGTTAGCTCCAAAAACATGCATGATGCTTGATAACTTTGACATGATGCTTGAGAAATCTACTCTTGAACACCTTTGACAATAATCTTAGCTCTTGTGAAGTTGCTCTTGAAATCTAGATATCTTGGGATGCTTCCAGGATTTGAATTGATAAAAATACCTTGCTTTTATAAACAATTTTCTAATTTCTTGAAAATTAAACATTTCAAGCCAACACTTAAAACTTGAATTTAGGACCTTAAGATGCTGCCAAAAACATGTTTAAAATTTGAATTTGTGATCTTAAGGTGAACCCATTCACCTAAGGCGGTCCTAACCTAAATTATCAGGACCTATTCATTTTGAGGTGATAAAAATAATAATTGCATTAACTAAATCATGATTCCCCTTTCAGAAATTTCAATTAATTAGGCTTGTAAATGAAAAATTTAAGCAATTAGAGGCTTAATTAAGTCCAATTTATTAAGGGACCCAAACATAGTGTGAAAATGTAAAGAAGCACAATTTTGACACTACATTTAGCCACCACTTTAGTGAGAGGATAATTCCTATGCTCAAACTCACACTAAAGTAGTCAAACAAGTGTTAAGAGAGGTCTAATTGTACAATTGTTGGAAAGACAAGTCAAAAAAGGTCAAGGAGGATGATCAATCCCCCAAGATCTAATATCTCATGGAAAACCAACAAAGTCACAAAGAGACACATACTTGTGTTAAATATATAGCAGAAAGACAAGATACACAAGCATACAACACCAAAATTAAAGAAGAGAGAGGAGAGGGGTGGATCAAGCCTCTAACTATTTGTCCAAATGGTATGGATCAAACCTTAGCTATTTGTCCCAAAAAAATTACAAGTGGAAACTCATTGCCCACAATGCAAACCAAATGTGCTCACATGGGCTAGTGAAATTTGTTGTCCACTAGGTGAGCCCCAAAAAGTGGCTAATGGGAAGTTGTGATAGGTCTAGACTCCCATTGTACTAACCATACCAAAGTTATACCTACTGATAACTTTGATGAGGTGACACAAAAATGGTCAAAGGGCTAGCAAGTTGTGTTATGCTAGACACTCATGAAAAAGGCTCCACAAGCAAGCAAGTTGTGTTATGCTTGGTGGCCTTGAAAAACATAAAGTATCCACTAGTGAGAAAGTTGTGTTATTCTTGGTGGACTTGATACATGCAATAGGATATTTAAAGGGGTTTTTCTTAGTTCATGAAAGGTCTCACCTTAGGGAAAATCATGCCTAATGTCTCCAAGAGAGGACTAGTTGAGGATAAAAGATTCACAACTTAGGAAATGTAATTTGTAGCATTACCACTAAGAGGAATGTCATATGCTCAGAAATGTGATGCTCTTGAAGGAAATCAAATTTAATGACATGACCAAGAAGACACATCATGTGAAGTAAGAAGACCGCAATTTGAAGCAAACAATGAGTGGGGACACATATGCCCCCACTTTAAAGAAATTTCTAAACATGATGTTGTGAGAAATTACTTTAAAGTAGAACACAATAAATGCCAATACATGAGAGCTTTATTCAAAAATCCCTATGTCAAACATATGTTTCCAAATAAAGTTGCCTCATGAAAAGGGGTTACCCCAAAAATGAAATGCTAAAGATAACATAGAAAGAAAAGTATGTCACATGCAATCCAACTTAATATGTGCCATTCACATCCTAAGCTTGCTCATATATTCATGGAAGGTGGTCAACTAGCCAAAAGAGACAATGATAAGTGCCATACTAGAACAAGGCTACCTAACCTCTTTCCCCCCAAGGGAAAAAGGTGAGATGAAAATGGATGATGATATGCTACTCCTTGTAAAAAGGAAGTATGATAGCATAAATCCAAGTTTATACCCTCATGCATGGTAGTGAATATGCTATGGTACTACAACTACCACATGAAAATAAATGGAAACTAATGTTATTAGTTATAATGAGGAGGCAAAGTATCAATTTGATGCATATACAATGAGATATTCCCACATGACATAGTATCTATCAATTCAGGATGCACCAAGGTTAAAGTTGTCTTAGAAGAATCTTTTGTAAGAGAGTTGATATTAAGTGAAGGCTTTTTTGATTATTTTGTTTGTTTTGAATGACAATAACCAAGACCACTAGTTTTTTCTTGTGTGTTAGGCTCTATAGGGACACAGATACCTTGTTCTCTAGCACCACATCATTTTCCATTATAGCCAAGTTGTTTCAAAAGCTCATAACCTTTTCCATCAATTTTTTTCATTTCTTTTGGATTTGGTGGTTTCTCATGGTCACACTCTTCATATGTGGATTTGTAAGTGTTGTTTTCCTCTACTTTGCTAAAAGTTGTGGACCTACATATTTTTTATGGCTCCACTTGTGTTGATAATATATTTGTTTCTTTCTCTTTTCCTTTTTATGTGTAATCTATTATTCTCCCATGAATGTAGGTGTAAAATCCAATAAACCCCAATCATCATCCAATAGTTTTGTAACTCTTTCAATATTCTTCTCTTTTTCTTCCTCTTGCACAAGTTCTACTTTTGAAGTTGGTATCAATTTTTTCAAAGGACTTTCCTTTTCTTTCTCTGTGTGTAAAAAACTTTTTGGGTGAGGATCAATCTTGATTGTATAAACCTTGTTATTATAGACATATTTCATTAAATTATGAAGAGTTGAAGGTACCTCATTCATCTCATGGATCCATGGTCTACCCAAAATAATATTGTATGAAATATTATTGGGCATGACATGAATAGGAGATTGTAATGTGACCTATCTAACTCTAATTGGAAATGCTATCACTCTAAGTGGTTGTTTTCCCACATTATCAAATCCACAAATAGATAAAGAATTAGGTTCAATCATAGTCTTTTCCACTCCAATCTTATCTAAAAGGTTCACACTACACATGTTAAGAGTTGAACCATTGTTAATGAGAGTTATTCTTATTCCACACTCATTACTGATAGTCATTACCATGAAAGCTTCACTTTGTTTTTGCACTTCTAGTTATTCCTCCTAGTGCAAGTTGAATTAAGGCTGCTACATCATTTGGTTGTGCACTAGGAGGAATAACAAATTTTTGTAAGGAATTTTTAAGCATGCTATGGTAGTTAGGTGAAGCTTGAATAATATCCCATAAAGAAACCTTAGCAGGAGTGTTTTTGAGTTGTTCTACAAGATCATACTCCTTTCCATTGTGTAAAGGAAAATGAGGAGCACTAGGAAAGACATGTTGAGGTAATGGTAATGAGTTAGGTATGGTTTTCGGTTTCCTATTGTTCCTTGTGTTATATGTATGAGCAATGGTATTATAACTCAGTTGATGTGAAACATTGTGTTGAGGTGGTCTCAAGATAAGCACAGGTTTGTTTTGGACTTGTGGTTGTTGTGAGGGTTGATAGAGGGTAAGTTAAGGCTTAGTAGGTCTAATAACTAGAGGAATTGTAGGAGGTCTAATGATTAGAGGACTCAAGGGAGATCTAATGATCATAACCTCAAAATACTTATCCTTATTGTGATGATCTTTTAGTGAAGGGGGTCTAATGTCATCTCATTATCTTCATTTAAGGAAGCAACATTACCATTGTGTGAAAGACATGTATCAATACTATCATCCTTTTGCACCATGATATCTTTCCTAGTAGGAGATTTTTTAGGAGAGGAGCAAACAAGATTTTCTTGACATTTAATGGTTGGATCTCTTAAGATAACTTCATCACAAGTAGGGGATGTATGTAGAGAAGAAAAACTATTATTTTCTTTCTTTTCAATGATTGCATCCTTTTATTCAATTATATTTTTCCAATTGGGAGAAGCATTGGGAGAGGGAGAAACAAGATTCTCATGACTCTCAATGAGTGGATCTTCTAACACCAAAATATCTTCTTCATAAATAGGAGAGATATTGGGAGAAGACAAAAATTTGTCGTGATTTTCAATGATTGCATCCTCTTTCACTAAAACATTCTCACAAGTGGGAGAGATGTTGTGAGATGAATGGAGACTAGGTAAAGTGATGTTAAGAAATTTGTCAATGATCTCATCTTCTTGTGTCATAATATCTTCCCAAGTGGGAGAAGTAGATGGAGATGGACAAACAAGGTTTCCATGATTCTCAATGATTGTATCTTCTTTCACCAAGAAATATTCATCACCAGTAGGAGAAGTATTAGAAGAAGAAAAATTATTGTTTTCATGATTATCCATGCTTGTATCCACTTGTATCAAAATATCCTCACAAATGGGAGAGATAGTAGGGTTTGAGTGAAGGATAGGAAAGGTGATATTAAGAAATGTGTAAATGTTTTAGTTCTCTTGTAATAAGATGTTCTCATAACTAGGAAATATAGTGGGAGAATGGCTAACATGTTTCTTAATGACCTCATTTATTTTCCCTAAATTGTACTCATAAGAGGGGTGTTGTGATTAAGGTGTCTCAACCTTAGAGTCCTAATATTGATTTAATTTGGTGCATTATTGTATTAATTTGTATTATGTAATTGCATATGGTGTCATGTCACAAATTGGGACCCACCGGCTAGGTGGCATCTCTGTTGGATGTGATTGGATGACACATAATAATCCCAAGTGTACATAGGCGTCCCACTTTAGAATCTTTGACCTATGATAGATTCTATGATTTGTCATAAGTCATCTTGTTGCATGGAGAAAGTTGGCACCCAAGTTGGGTTATGATAGGATGTAAGAGAATTAGTTATTTATAGTCAGTTATGATAGGTTCTCTTATGGATTCTATGATAGCTCTTGTGGAATATTTATGACATATGCTATGATAGTTGTAAGGCATCTTCCATAAGCAATTATGAGCACATTTTGGGTGCCCAAGCTAGGAGAGAGAATATTTGCATGTATGACAATTGTAATAGGTGTAAGGGAATCCAATACAAGTGTCCAAATGCATGTCTATGGCATGGGATATTGTGCCATGTGTATTTGGATTCCCATCCTCTTCTAGAAGCATCTTTTGGCTTGTATTCTCTATAAAATGTATTCCTTACATTGTAGAATGCATAGTTTGTTTGCAGGTAACGAAGTGTTGTCGATGTCACTCTAGAACAGGTGTTTGTTTTGAAGCACTTGTGTAGAAGCTTTGTACTTGGGGTTGTATTGTAATTCCTTTTAAAGTAATACAATAGTATTGTACTTTTGGAGGGTAGGTTTTTTTACCCAAAAGGGTTTCCCCATGTATATTTGATGTCACTATTATATGTGTTGTTGTTGTTCTATTCATTTATTCTCTATGTGATTCTCTTGTTGTAACAGATTAAGGTGTTAGAGGAAAAGTTTTGTAACTCTCCCCTACTTAGATTAGTGTAGGAATATATTTTTGCTCACCTAGCTTCCTTTCAAGGGGATGTTGTACTTATACAATCCATTCTTAACCATGTCAAAACCACATCTTTGAAAAGGAAACATGCTAACATGAAGTAATCTATCCAACTTTTGTCCTACAGATCTAATGATATTCAATACTAAAATAATTTTGGAATGATTTAAAATGGCTACATTAAATGGATGATTATACCTAATGCATAAAATAGAAATTCCCAAAAATTAACAGACTGAAATAGTGGTTTACTAGTAGATCTGGGAAGTGTAGAGAACCACAAAAATGCTCAAAAAAAATGGTTTTTATGTTCCTTCAAGGACTCATTACCCCAAGGGTGAATGAGTCCTTGTACAGGGTTTTTTAAAATGAAAATTGCAAAATTTGAGTTGTTGTTTGTGTTTTATGTTCCAAGTTGTAAATTGTGGCTTCTATAGTAGATTTTTTTAGATTTCAATTTCTAAATGCAAGTTAATTTAGTGACAAATGGTGAACAATATGAAAAATTTTGAAATTAAATTTTGACTTAATTTTTAATGTGAATGATTGAAAATACAGTAATATGCAAGTACTACAAAAATCAATGTAATATGCATGCAATTTTTAAAAAAAATCAGACTTAAAAAATGCAAAAATGCAAATTTAAAACCCTATATGCAATGCAAGCTAATGCAATTTTGAAAACCCTAAATGAAATGAAAACTAATTCAATGAAACACAAACTAATGCAAATCCTAGATCTAGGGTTTGAATGGACTCCAAATTAGAAAATTTATAGTGCAAGAATGTCAGGTTCACCAAAATGAAACATAGAAAAATAGTTTCATTAATTAAAATGAAGGTTCACCAATAATTTACTATAAGTAGAAAGGGGAAAATGGGGTATAATACACCTATCTTCCTCTATCTATTTAGGAAAATGTGATCCCTTAAGCCAAGGTTGACTTTTAGCCCTTAGGTGAGTCAACCTTGAAGGAGCTCTTATTGTTTTCCTTATGATCTAGGACGGGGCCGATTTGCTGAAACAACACTTTTGGGAGAAAAATTAAAAATAGTAAATAAACCCAAAAATGCAAAGTAACACTTGAAATCACAAGATTAAACCTTAATCTAATGGAACCTGCAAATCTAGCAGAACTTGCAACTTTCTGGCAGATCTAAGAAGGTTAAGTATTTTTGCATCGTTCACCAAAATGTTGTTGTTGAGTGTCCTTTGGGACTCATTCACCCAAGGGTGAATGGGTCTAGCTAAGGGGTTGAAAATTTTATTTCATAGTCCTTTGGTCCTATTTCTGCACTCTCGATTCCTTCAAGTTTCACAGTCAAAAATTTGGAAATAAATTTTGAAAGTGAGTTTATGTGGCTTGATGACAACTTTGACAACTTTTCCAATTTTTCTCTTTAATAGATCTTCAATCCTTCTTCAACCTAAGATCTACAAAACACACAAGAGGGAAAAATTGTTTGTTTTTGGTGAATAGGGGTTTGCCTTGGTCAAACCCTATTTTGGTAATTAAACCTTGAATTGAAATAATGAAAAATTAAAGGAATGATGAATTAACAATTGCTATGTTGAAACTCCCCAAACCCTTGATTTGAAACCTTTGAAGGATTGAAACTTAGTAGATCTCTCCAAGCTATTGATCTTGCATGAAATGGCTTGATTGATAATTTGATCTTGATGCTTGAATCTTGATTTGAAACTTGAAACCTACATCACAATGTTAGCTCAAAAAATATGCATGATGCTTGATAACTTTGACATGATGCTTGAGATCTTGAATGCTGCAACAAATGCTTGATAAATATGCTCTTTAACACATTTGACAATAATCTTATCTCTTGTGAAGTTTCTCTTGAAATCTAGATATCTTAGGATGCTTCTAGTATTTGAATTGATAAAAAGACCTTGCTTTTATAAACAATTTTCTAATTTCCCAAAAATTAAATATTACAAGCCGACACTTAAAAATTGAATTTAGGACCTTAAGATGCTTCCAAAAACATGTTTAAAATTAGAATTTGTGATATTAAGGGGGGCCCATTTTCCCAAGGGTGAATGGGTTCTAACCTAAATTATTAGGACCTATTCATTTTGAGGTGATAAAATAATAATTGCATTAATTAAATCATGATTCCCCTTTTGGAAATTGAAATTAATTAGACTTGTAAATGCAAAATTTAGGCAATTAGAGGCTTAATTAATTCCAATTTATTGAGGGACTAAAACATAGTGTGAAAATGAAAAGGAGTACATTTTTTGACACTACACTTAATTATTCTCCTGATAGATAAATGTTGAATTAGGGATTTCCCTTAAATACAAAACCCCAATGCACAAGTTTCCAAATTTAACACTAAATTTAGCTCGAAATATCTAATTTGAGGGAGTCAACCTTGGCCCGAGTTTTATATTTGTATTTGCAAGTCATATGATCATTTTTGCACTAATAAAATTAAATCAAGTTATCTTTTCATCTATGGATTTGACCTAGGATAACAAATGGATAAAATGAAGAATTAGGAAGTTGGTAATTAAGAATATGTACAAAATGAATTTAGTGAGGTTCAATTATCTTACTACTTTTATGTTGAAAACAACCATTTATACACTATCCATTCAATTAAGGACAATCTAGTAAAAGTAAATCCAATTTGAGGAAAATTGTACAGTTTGCACTTTCCATAGCACAATGATTTTTAGTTAGATGTCACAACCCTTCACTAACAAAATTACTTGCCAATATAACTATAATGGAAAAATTGGCATTACAAATACCATTTCTTATTCAATTTTGGGCACATCACGGTGGGAATGTCTCAATACAATTATATATCAACAAGTAGTAGACTATTATTCTAGCTTTGGCTTGTGGCCTAATCCCTATCCATCCCTTATTTATTCTCACTCACATAACTCTAATAAATTCACAATATTCCTCTCATTATTAACCCTTATTTGCACTACATCCATATATTTTTGCTTGCCCCAAGATTACCATTTATATATGGTTTTTTTTTTCATGGCTCAAAATTGACTCTATAGTCCACAAAAATAAAATGCATTTACAACTTAAATCTTTTACATCTTCTTGTTATCCATTATGAGCTAACTAGATACATGTTTATATGACATGTTACTATGTTTTGGTAATAAAATATTTGATAGATGTTAGGAAAGGTGTCTGAACCTTGCATTGTAATGTCAAAAACATAAAAATTATAAATTGTGTACTATAAAATAGAAAACCTCAATTCTTGGGCTACAAAGGTCATTTTTATCCCATTTTTATGTGTCATAATAAATTTCCTAGTTACAAGGATTTATATCTCTTTGAGTTCTACCATTAAAATAATGGGCTCAATCAACTTCCTAAATAAAAAAGTTATGGCCTCTAGATGTTGGACCTCCCACATTGGAAATTTTAAGAGCATCTATGATACATAAGAGATTTGACATGAGGAGTTACACTTAATGGCCAACTTACGGCACATCATATGACATCTTTGAATGGAGATAATGGATCCAAAATGGAGCACCCAAGTTAATGAGTAGATTATGATGACCTCATGTTAGGTGGAAGAAATATGTTATTTTTAGCCAATGTACTTGACTTCAGAATTAGGTGTTGCTTATTTGACCAGGGATTTTGGTATCACATTTTAGGTGGTTTTAGATCATGGTTTCCTAATTACCCTTTGATATCTTCATGTATTGTTAGTCCTATTTTTTGGGTGCTTGAGATGGAGGTTTTTATAGTAATTTTTGTAGGTATTATGCTACCATAATTGCTTTAGATCTCTTGTTGGTGATACTCCTTTAAGGGTATTTCCTTGTGATTATATTATAACCTATGTTGTTGTAATATAACTGGTTAATTATTTGGAGTGTGGTATTTTCTCTCAAAAATATTTTCTCTACATAAACTTTGTTATGGTATAATTTTATTGTATATTTTCCTTGTACCTGTAAATGTTTAATTTATTTACACATAACCTTTCTCAAAGATTATATTAGTAAGTGTTTTTATGCTCTTGAATTATTTCATTTGGTATCAAATCCTAATTAGCTCAAGTTTTAGGTGTCAAGGACAAGATTTTCTGGTAATAATCTTATATTGAGTGAGAGCTTGTGTAAAAGAAGATCTTGTTCCAAGAAAATGGAAAGCACGTCAAGCATAGAAATAAAGAAGTTCTTAAGCACAAACTTTAAGATTTGTAAGCCCAATATGGAGGATATTCTCATGGATAGAGATCTATGGGCTACAATATCCTTCTCCAAACATGTTTCTACATCATAAAAGACTAGGAAAAAATGGATATAAAATCTAAGGGCCTCATTATGCTTTATTTGGAAAAATTTGTATTGTTAAATTTGCACAAAGAATCCATCAGTATATCTCTTTGGAAGAATTTGGGTGATACTTATTAGGATAAATCCTTGGTAAATATTTTTTTATCAAGAAATAATCCATATAACCTCAAGATGGAGGGTGGTGGTTCTTGGAACAAGCACCTAAATTCTTTCAACATGATTGTTACCTAGTTACACTCCATTGGAGTGAAGATTAAGAAGAAGGATTATTGTGTGATTTTTTTTTGTTATTTACCAAAATCATGGGATCACTTAATTATTTCAATTGTTTGTAGTAATTGTTAGTTGTGGAAGATTTTTTACCTGATTCCTTGATGCACATGTGAAGGATCAATGGTGTGGTGCATATCCCCAGTTTGGCATAAAACATACTTTTAGCTAGTAAGATTAATGATGTAGGTGTGCAATTTTTTTTCTCTTGTGGATTATATAATATGGTGTGAGGAGCTAAATTTCTTACTAAGGGTCTTTAGGTGGGCACTTTGTTTTAGTTAGATATATGCATAATTAAGTGCAAAATATCATTTATTCTTATGGTGAATAGATCTATAGATCCTAAAGTCTTACCATTGGAACCAATGACAAGGAGGAGTGTTGCATCTACTTTCAATAGCTGTGCTTTCTAGGTAGTTAATGGTTCTCTTGGTTCAAAGATTGAGTTACCTAAAAAGAAGGTTATTAGAAAGAACTAAGCAAAGATCAAGGATACAAGCCTAAGTTACTTGATTGTAATTTTGTATACCCTAGTATGAGTGATAAGAGTAAGATCAAAACTTATGTGATGAGTTATAGAAGGTTATGACAAAAGAGAACAATTAAAATTAATAATATATATTCACAAACACATAATATCTCATAGAACATAATATATCCATTAGATCATCATGTAATATATTTCATTCATCGTATATAACTCTAATACATAGTTAATTCATACATCAACTTCTTCCTCATACTTATGTTCTATATAATATCATTTTATGATGTATTACATACTTTCTTCTCTATCCTCTTTTATAGTTTTTTTTTATATCTTCAATATTTGATCACTACTTGTATCTAGTTGTAAGTATTATCAAGGAGTGTGTCTCTTGTCTGTGTTATGAACTTTGGATGTGTGAATGTTCAACTAAGTATACTACATATCCTTTGTTATAGATATAACTTTTTGTGAAGCCTTTTTTTCCTACCAACATCATCCCCCTTTGAAACTTTGTCTTGTCCTCAAGATTGTTAGTGTAAATAGTGTCTTTTATGTGACTAGCAATTTAAGCTAACCCTTATAATTATTCTAACTATTATTATCATTGGTTTATTAATGATTTTAACCATAGCATTTGATTCAAAATACTCCCAATTTATTATCAAACTATCGGCATTAGCAATTATATTTTATTCCAACCACTAGTGGTAGATTTAACTTCTTGGTGAATTTCAAATGCTTGTAAGGGAGAGAGCCATTTTCATTTTGGCGTAACTTGTAAACAATAGATCTATTTTTTATTGTAAATATTTGACAAAAGCTCCTTTCATGCCAAAAAAGTAACATTGAGACATTTTCAATTTTGTGTTGTTTAATATCATCTTTAAGCCTTTGAAGTCAATTTTGTAAGAATTTTTTTACGGGGCATAACCTTCACCTCGATTATCAAAAATTAGTAAAAATAATTTTATCAAAATTTTGCAAAGAATCTAATTTTGTATGTAAAAATAAGATTTGGATTACCATTTTTTTTAATTGTAAAAATCCTTATGAGTTATAAATAGAAGGTTTTGGCATCCAAGCTTCACAACTTGTAAAAAATCTCTTGCACATTGATTTGGAGGGCTACAATCAACACTAATCATTCTTGAGGGTGGTCTCTAAATCAAGGGGGCAATCTAGGTGTTTCTATTTTTAAGTTGGTTGGTTCATGTGATCATGTCTCTCACACTAAATCCCTTCCATTTGAGTATTCTTCATAATCCTCTTAATAAATGGAAAATCAAATTTGGATATTGTGGGATGAAAAAGCATACAATAGAAGATTGTCTTCAATGTCAAAGTGAAAAAATGAAGAAACTTCTCAATCATGGTATTTCCGTACTTGATCATATAATTCCAGCACATGCAAAAATACCATCCAGTCTCACTAAGCCATCTTGTGAGACACCATCATTTGGGGATACATAATGTAGTCACATGGCTTGCATTGTGGACTTATCTCATATATCACTTATTGCTAAATTTGAATCCTATGTTGACTCATTCATGAGTTCCATTGATTATTTACATCAATACATTGCTATTGTCATTCTAGATTTGCCACATTGGGATGCATGTTTACTAAACATCGCATCTTTTTTTATAGAATCCCACCTTGCATATTTGGATGACACTATTGAGGAAATTCATCTTATCTATGATTTTAGCTTTGATGAAGTTGCATCACCATTTCCATATTTGTATTTTTCTCTTTCCTTGCCTACATTAGCTTCTCTCATCATAGATTATGCAGATATTCATGCGCTGACTTATTTGAATCAGTCATCATCTATGTTGACACCATCTACAACAATATTAGATTTACATTGGTCTAGTTGTTGTCATACATCCATTGTCCCTCTTCCTAAATCTTATATGGTACGTAATACATCTTAGAAACATCCATCACACATCAACATTGTCTTGAAGATCTTTGAGCATCATTCCAAGGAACCATTGGCATAATTTCAATATGTGGATCATCTGCAAAATTAAGAGACATTGATCTTACTTTCTACATATTCCTATCTAGAATGGGAAGTCATCTTCCTCACATTTGTGGTGTTGTTTCTTCCTAAGGGGAGAAATTTTGTTCAGCGTTTGTGGATCATCTTCAAAAACTAGTTTTGATCATCTACCATCACCACGAGAATATTTTTGAGGGGAGGCCGCATGGTTTCTCTTCTCTTATTAGTTTTGGGAGGAAGCATTCCCTCAAATGGAGTTAATTGCTTCATATTTTTTGGGGGGCACATGACCTCTCTTTTATCTCCTATGGTTGGAGCATTCATTATAAATTGTGTTAGAAGTAGTATGTTGGAGGGTCATGATGAGTCCTCCATCTATCACTTATCTTCTTTACTTGTACATTCACATTTTCATTGAATTTCTCTTTTGGAGAGGATTTTTGTTTCCTGATAGGTTTTCTCCTTTACTCCAATTTATGATAAATTTGTACGAGTACCTAACATGGCCTAGTAGTTGGGACTCATCATTAGAGAATACATTACTCCCTATGCTACACTTAAGAGGGGTGTTAGTGTAAATAGTGTCTTCATCCATCTAGTTAAGATATCACCTTTCTATGATTGACCTATTCACACCCATAGCTTAAGTTTACTTAGGATTTTTAGCCTTTTGTCTCACGTCATAGTACTAATACATGTGTTGATGTAGGGTACTCCCCTTAGAAATTTGAAAACTCACAACACAACTCAAATCTACACAAAATATGTGAGAAGGAAAATAATATATTTTATTGCAGCAAAAATGAAATGGGATTTCAACATGTGAAAGCTCACAAGTGCCCTTACACATGGTATTTATGCATACAAAAATATCCAACAATGGAGTTTTCAATCCTATGCTCAATCCAACAACATCTGATTATTTTAACCTATAACTCCTAAAAATTCAACTTCTCACAATGACAAGGTATCGGGTGAAATCACAATACTATGTCTCACTTTTTTCCCAAGATGGACATTTACATCAAACTTTTTAACTGAATCTTCATCTTCAGAGACCTATAGTAGCTAAACCATTAAGAATTTGAAGATGATGCAAACTAGTGATTTGTGGCAATTTATATGTAGATTCTAAATATATTTTTAAAAAGAAATTGAAATAAATCATGAATCTTTCAACATCTTTAATAACTAGTTTTAAATAGAAATCAACATTTTTCAGAAAGTAATGTTTGTGTCGTACAATATAACTTTTTTCTATAAAGGATAAAATTCTAAATTTTGAAATATAGATTCTCAACATCAATATCTAGGGAAAGGATATTTTTTCATAATTTTTTGTTACATATTTTATTTTTAATTAATTTCTAAAGTCACTATAACTATAGATTCTCAACATCAATATCTTGGGAAAGGATATTTTTTAATAATTTTTTGTTACATATTTTATTTTTAATTAATTTATAAAGTTAGGTGGAGCTATAGCAGTGATTTCAAATGGTGGTAAGGATTTTTCAAATTTTGGTAAGGCAATAAACCTTCCTCCAAGGAGTGGCATTAATGGTGGAGGTCAGGCTGATGTTAGGAGGTTAGCTGACGATTTTCTTGCAGATGGACATCTTGTGGGTCCTTTCTGTTGGGTGTCTCATATGTCCTTCCTCCCTCTGGCGATCTAGGTCTGGATGGTACTTCCTCGGACAAGGTGGGTTTTATTTTTGTGGCTTGTGAGGCATTTTTCATCCTTGAAGCTACTCAGATTATTGTTGCCTCAGTGGATGGTAAGTCTTGGTCAAATTTGTTTGGTGCAAAGCTTAAGGAGAAGAGCTCCTCACCTCCAATGGACTTCTTTGTCGACCCGTCAGCTGGCGATTATTTTGTCTCTGTGTTGGATTGTATTATTGACTAGGGTATTCTTTCCATGGAGCAATCGTTGGTTGGCAAGTTTTTGGGACCTCATCCTAATATTGAAATCATCTGTAACCTCGCTAGGAATTGGTGGCATCTGAAAGGCCAGGTTGAGGTAGTAGCCCTTTTGAAGGGCTTCTTCTCATTTTCTTTCTCTTGTAATAAATATTTGTTGAAGTTTTTGGTGGGGGGGCCTTGGATTATTGGAAAATCTACTCTTTTGTTGAAGAAATGGGAGGCAAGTTTCTCCCTAAGCTCCTGTTCTTTTGACTCAGCTCTCGTGTGGGTTTGCTTGCTTGGGCTTCCTCTTGAATTTTGGGACGAGCAAGTATTTAAAGGAATTGTGTCTACCTTTGGATGCTTGCTTTCTATTGATAATCTTACTGCTTGAAGGCGTAGGCTCATTTATGCTTGGCTATGTGTGATTTTGGACCAGGTTATGGATCTTTCATCGATGATAAAGATAAACTTTAAGTTGGAAGTGTGGGAGTGGGCAATTGAGTTTGATTCAATCCCCTTTGCTTGTTTCCAATGCAAGAAGGTGGGTCGTTGGGCGAAGAAGATTCCTCTGAAGCCAATGGTCCTTCCTCAAAAGGCCCCGGCCCCCTCTCAAAAAGAGACCAAAGTTTGGAAGGAGGTTGGGAAACGTCTTGTTTCTAGGGTTGAGATGAGCTCTATTGAGCCTTTGGAGGAGGTGGTGTGTGAGGATCCGCCTCTCGATGACTCAGTTGTGAAGGATCCTATTGTTTCTTCAATTTGTCCCTACCCTTTTGAGGAAGTTCCTTCTGAGGAGGGCGAGTTTAAGGCCCCATGCGTTGATGAGCATGTTGTTAATCTGATGGAGGAGGTTGGTGTCAATTCGTTGGCTATTGTGGTTGTAGAGCTTGACAAGGTGACCCCTCTAAAGATGGTCTTTGAGGATATGTTTTTAAATTCCAATGAGGATTTATTGGGTCCCCTGATGGTGGAATCAATTGTGGTCAAAGAGGATTTTCCTTTTGTTGATCCGTTAGTGGAATCAGTTTCAAAGAAGTTGGTAATCACCTCTTCTGTCAATGATTGTTCTTCTTTTGCTCCTCAGGAAGAGGAGGCATGGGTCCATGTTCTCTCTACTTCCAAGTCTCGTAATAAGAAGAAACTAAACCCCTCTATGGTGGGGATGGCTACAAGGAACCATCTTAAGCTAGATTGTGGTTTGAAGCCAAGGGGTAGAGGAAGGTCTTCTTTGTAAAAATTTCAGGAGAGGGAAAGAAAATGTGATATTGTTGATGGTTTGCAAATTACTTTGCTTGAGATGGGCCTGAATGGTCCCTCACAAAATATTTTATGAAGATCCTCTCTTGGAATATAAGAGGATTAAATAATCCTCATAAATAGGATCTTCTTGCAAACATTGTGAGATTATTGTCTTGATATCATTTTTATTCAAGAGACTAAGGTGAGTGTGGAGTAGGTTGAAAGAATTAAGAACATATTTTTTAAGGACTGTGGTTGTCAAGCTGTTGATTCTGATGGTGCTTATGGTGGGGTGGCAACATTTTGGAATCCTAAGGTGGTTGTTGGCTCTTACTTTTTTGCTTTTGAGAATCATTTTTCTACTTCATTTATTTTCTTTAGGGATAAGTTCTCTTGGTTTTTGTTGAATATCTATGCTCCAAATGCAAGAAGCTCTTGTAAGAGTTTTTGGGCGAGTTTGAATACCTTTAAGGCTCAATTCTCTTTTCAAAACTAGTTGGTGATGGGGGATTTTAACACCTCGCTAAATGATTCTAATAATTTTGGGGGATCTCAGGTGGCTAATGATAGTCATCTTGATCTCATGAATTTCATCAATGATAATCTTCTACTAGATTTGGATTTGGGAGGTGCGTCTTATACTTGGTCCAATAGGCATGTTGGGGATGCTCTTATTCAATTCAAGTTGGATTAGGCTCTTATTTCTCCTGATTGGTTGCATTTTTATGCTTGTTCTCTTTCTACTCTTACTAGGCTCATATCATATCATTTTCCTATATCCTTGAATGCTGAGCTTTTTGGTCGAAAAAAGGCTTTTTTGTTTAGGTTTGAAAAAATATGGACTAGCCACCCAGACTTGCATTAAAAAATTGTTGAGTGGTGGAATATTAATGTTGATGGGTCAACCATATATAAAGTCGATAAGAAGCTTTCTTTTGTTAAGCAGAACCTGATTTAGTGGAATAAGGCTTCTTTTGGAAACATTTTTTAGGAGAAATTAGAGCTTAAGGATAAACTGGATATTGTGCAGCAAAGAATGTAGGCTTATGGGTCTGATTCCTCACTTCTTCAAGAGGAAAGTGTCCTTTTGGCTAGTTTGCATAATATTGTGGCTAGGGAGGAGGAGTTCTGGAAGCAAATGTCTAGAGCTATTTGGCTTCGAAGTGGGGATAAAAATACCCGTTTTTCCATCTTACGACTTTGAAGCATAGATCCTCTAATAGGATATTTAAAATTGTTGTGAATAATTCTTCTCTTGAACAAGATGAAATAAGATCTGCAACTCGATCTTTCCATGAGGACCTTCTCTCGAAGGATCATCCTCTAGATCATGTCTTCCAATAGGCCTTCCGTAATGTTATTCCTAACTTGGTGTTGGAGGAGGAAAATAGGGTCTTGGTTGGTATTCCGTCAGATGAGGAGATTAGAAAGGTCGTGTTCTCTTTTGAAGGAAATAAATCTTTGGGGACCTAATGGGTTCCCAAAGTTTTTTCTTTTAGTCTTATTAGGATATAATTTTGAAGGATGTTAGGAATGCCACTAAAGAATTCTTTGGGAGTAGGTGGCTTCTTAAGGAATTGAATTCCACATTTATAGTGTTAATTCCTAAGAAGCCTGGGGATGAGCTCTTTAGTGATTTCAGGCCTATCAATCTTTGTAATTCTATTTATAAGATATTCTCAAAGGTGCTTGCTTCAAGGCTGCAAAGGGTGCTTTCTAATATTATCTCACCTCAGTAGAATGGTTTTGTACTGGGAAGACAGATTTTGGATTCTATTCTCATGGTGCATGAAAACATCCATTCTCTTAAAGTTAACAAGAATCCTGGGCTCATTTTGAAGTTGAATTTGGTAAAAGCTTACGATCAGGTGAATTGGTGTTTCCTCAGCAACATTCTCAAGGTGTTTGGTTTTTCAGACTGGGTTTTGCATATGGTGTGGCAATTAATCTCCTCTCCTTCTTTTGTGATGCTTATTAATGGTTCACCCTCTTCCTTTTTCAGAAGTTCTCATGGTCTTTGGAAAGGGGATCTTATTTCTCCCTTTCTTTTTATCATTATGGTGGAGTCTCTGGGTAGGTTTCTTCTTCAAGCGGTGTCTAATGAGGCCTTCAAAGATCTTTTTCCATCCTCATGTCAGCTTTGCTGCTCTCATCAACAATTTGTTGATGACACTATTATTCTTATGGAGGCTTCTATTTCTGCAGCTAAATCTATTCATCTTATTTTTTAGCAATATGAGGTGGCTTCAGGTCAGAAGGTGAGTTTTCCTAAGAGCACTTCTTTTTTTCTTAATACTATGGAGCATTTTCAATTGAAGATTACTAGTATTCTGGATTGTGGTATTGGGGATCTCCCCTCAACCTATTTGGGGCTCCTTCTTTGTTCTAATGGTGTCCCTGATTCCTTTTGGAATGGTATCATTGATAAGTTTCATTTGAAGCTTGTTGGTTGGAAGGGTACCCTACTTAGCCAAGCAGGTAAAATTCAGTTAATAAGGTTGACTTTACAAAATTTGTTAATTTACGCCTTAAGCTTGTTCCAAATTCCTAGAAGGTTTTGGGAAAAGATTGAGGGTATTTAGAAAATATTCTTGTGGTATGGGGTGGAGGAGAAGAAAATATTACACTTTTTGTCCTGGGAGGAGGTTTGCAAGTCAAAAGTCCAAGGTGGCTTAGTCCTACGTAAGCTGAAATATTTTAATTCGTCACTTATGGTGAAACAGTTGTGGAACTTGCTTATGAGTGAAAAAGAATGGACTGCGATTTACTCTTCGAAATATTTGAGGGGGTTAGATAAATTTAGAGAATTGTTTAGGGAGAATTTTGTTCCTCCTGAAGGGTCTATCCTCTATAACTTTATGCTTCATGCTCGTTTGACTATGGTTGTTGGCCTATAGTGGGTCTCTGGAAATTGTAGGAGGATCTTGTTATGGGATGATTGGTGGATTTTTCACAGTCCCTTGAAGGATGGACCTTGGGCAACCCCTTTCAAATATTTTTGTATCAGGGAATGGGGTGTTTTTGTGGCTAATTATATCCTTTATGGTAGTTGGATAAAACTTGATTTGGTTAATAGGGATCTAGAGCCCCTCTTTTTGTTTCTCTCTTTGATTCATATCCCTATTGATTCTCTTGATGATTATGTGATATGGCATTGACCCCCAATGGAAAGTTTTCTATTTCTTTGGCCTTCTCTTTTAAAACTCGGGTGGTTGGTCCCCCTCCTTTTTGGGGTCATTTGTGGAATGTGAAGCTTCAGCTTAAGATTAATATTTTCTTCTGGGTTCTATGTCAAGATAAAATCTTAACTCTCAATAATATTGTGAAAAGGGGTATGTCTCTGTCGAACAAGTGTTTCTTATGTAAAGAAGTTGTTGAGAATTGTTATCATCTAGTGGTTGGTTGCAGCTATACTTGGGATGTGTGGGCTCATATTTTTTAGTTGTGGGATTTAGATTGGGTGTTTTTTTGCTTCTTTCTCTAAATTTTGGGCTTAGTGGGTGGCTCCTACTCTTAATTTAGCTCTCTCGATGTTGTGGTCTCTTATCTTGCCACATTTGGCATGGGGAGTTTGGAAGGAACATAACAATCATGTTTTCTATCAACTAGAACTGTCACCGTCTAGGCTGGCTTTTAAAATTTGTGAATCTATTAAGGAAAATTTTCTTTCTGAATTCTTGGTGATCCCCTCTTCCAATATCAAGGTGGTTGTTTCTCCTTATGATTTGTTAGTGGGAAAAATATGGAATCTCTCTTGTGACCTCTCTATTTTGGTGAAGAAGATAAAAGATTCTAGGGATGGGGTTCAGTGGAAGGCTCCCTCTTGTGGTTGATTTAAACTTATCTTCGATGGGGCTTCTAAGGGGAATTCAGAACCTGCTAGTTAAGGGGGAGTGTTACGTGATGAGAATGGTAGGTTTGTCTCTGCAATGGTGCTCCCTTTGGGAACCCATACAAACCACTTTGTAGAGGCATCAACAGCCTATCATGGCCTCATTTTGGCAAAAAAAATTGGGGTCTCCAAACTTTGTCTTAAAGAAGATTCTATTAATATTATTATGTGTCTTATGTTGAATTTCCCACCGTCTTGGTCAATTGCCCGTCTTATTAATGATTTTCTTTCCATCATCAATTCATTTGATGTGATTAGAATTTTGCATGTGTTTAGGGAAGCTAATTAGTTGGCTGATGGGTTAGCTGATTTGGAGTGGTGGCTCAAAATAATTGGGATGATTTTAAATCCTTGCCACTTAACCTTAAGATCATTTCCAATAATGGCCAGTTGTTATGTCATTAAGGTGGTAAAGCTGGGGGAAAGGCTCTTTTTTCTTATTCTGAGTTAGTTTTTGCACGTAGAGTCTTGGACCTGCTCTTCTCATAATTTCCTTTTAGATTTATGTAATATTATGGTCTAGATGTGTAGGTTAGGCAGTACTTGGTATGGCAGGCTCACATGCTTTGTGGGTCTTATTTGCATTGTTTTGTGGTTAGTCTGCCTAATCTTGTCTTTGTAGAAAATTAAGGTGTTGGTGGTGTCTTGCTTGTTGCATGTTGCCATGGGAGGAGCTCATTATAGAGTGGAGCCGAGCTCTTGTGAGGAGTTCCAGAGTAATGAGATTGTGTGGAAGCAACTAGAAAAGAGTGGGGTAAACCCATATTTGCTAAATCTCCAAGGTCCAAACCCTAAAGTGATGGAGTTTTGTTAAAGGGTGGAGTAGTAGGATTTTGCGATACAAAGGTGTGGATTTTAATATTAATGAGGATTTCATAGCTAAGGTGATTGGTCTTCCTTCCACTGGAAGGAAATTCTACAAAGACAGAGGTGTGGCTAAGAAATCCCTTGCAAATTTCTTTAAATATGATGAGAAGAAGAAGCTCAGGGAAGTTGGTAGTGGTGGGTATGCCCATAAATCTCTCAAGCCACTTTGGAGGGATTTATCCCTAGCCATTATGCATTACTTCACCTTGGAGGGTAGGTATTCTATAATTTCTAGCTACCATTTCATGCTTTTGAATCATTTCCGCCACAATGCTTTGGTTTTGTTTCCTTTTTATCTTTTGTTGTCAATGGAGAATAGTATTGAGGATCATCAAAAGAACCCCAAGAAGGTTATTCTCCATGAAGGCCTTATGAATCTCATGTTTGATCACATAAAGATGAATTTGGTCCCTATTTCTAATAAGACTTTGGCTCATAAAAAGGGTGCAAAAAATTATGGTTATAAGACCGGTGATTCAACGGCAAAATGGGAAGAGAATTTTGAGGATGAGGATTCTGATTTTGAGGAGATGTTGGAGGAGGATGGTGAGTTTGAGGAGGGTTCTGAAGCTTTTGAATCCTTGTCCAAGGGATATGAAATAGATAATGAGTTGAAGGAATTTATGGTGTCATTTGGGGAGAAGAGTGCAAAGGGAAGAAAAAGTGCCCCAGGAAAGATAAGACTTATGTCAAGCAAAAGGTGGAGGTGTCTAAATTTGTGGAGTCCCCTATTTCTATTGATAAACATTCCTTGGGCCCTAGTAAGGTGAGTGTTTTGGAGATCTCCCTTGTTGTGGAGGATAGTCATGGCATGGGTAAAGGCCTCCCAGGGTTTGTGCAGCCTATGGAGGTTAATATTCAGGGGATTAAAGGTTTGGAGTGTTCAAAGGGGGTTGACCCTAACTAGGTTACTCTAGTCTCTCCTATTGGTACTAAGTAGGTTAAAGAGAGTGATGTGAAGGTAAAGCGGCTAGAAATCCTAGCAGACTTGGTGAATATTCTGGATAAGCATCAGGTTAAAGTTGAGGTGATTGAAGTGGAGGATTCCCCTGTTGAGGAAGAAATGGAGGATAAAGAGGAGGCTCGGGAGGACCCCATTCAAAATGTTGATTCTCAAGTTGCACCTCATGTTAATTGGGATGAGGTTAATATGGGAATATTTTGTAGGATGGATGAGGATGGAACTCACAACTTGCTTTCACTGGTTAAATGGTTTTTCTTAGAATTTAAGGAGCTCAATGTCCAGCTGAAGAATTGGCAAGATGTTTGTGTGGCTCTAGTGCATAGCAACTAGAAGGAATGGGCAATTAAAGGTAAGGTCAAAAACATGAATGTTATGCTTGATAAACTTGTTGTGGATGTTGTTTGTCTTGGTAATACTCATGAGGAGAGGATTACTTCCCTGGAATTGGTGGTCTATAAGGCTTTTGAGGAGAGATTTGTTAACATTGAGGATAGAATTAGTAAGCTATATGATTCAATTTGAAGACTGTGGTTAACATTAGTAATAATTCCCTGAAATCGACTACTAAGGGTCTCTCTGTTTTAAATGAGAAAGCCTTAAAATGGATAGGTAAACCCCTAGAGTTGGGTGATATTGAGAAGGCTATGGAGGATGTGAATCGCTCGTAACTAGTGGAGAAGAATGAGGATATTGCTCCAATTGTGGAAAAGGATGTGGATGATGACCTATGTTTGAGAACAAGGAGCAAGACCAAGAAGTGGGCTGCTATTTCATTTGAGGAGCTCAAGGATGTTATGGAGATGCACGAGGGGGTCATTGAGGAAATTTGGCCTTGGTTAATCTTCTAGAAAAAATGTTGTAGCTTTGTTGTTTATTTTGCTTGATCAACCTTGTTGTTGATGTTTTTCTTTAGGGTTGTTGATGGGTCTCATGGTTAATTTTTGTTGTCAGCATTTTGGTTTTTTTTGGGTTGCGGGCTTTATTGGTTTAGTCTTTCTTGCAGCTTTTTTTCATTGTAAAGGGTTTTAGGGTCCCTTCAAAACCTGCTTTTCCTTATCAAAAACTATAATTTGGACATATGTGTGTGTTGTACAACCTAACTTGTGTATATATCAAAATCCTTTTTTTGGTGAAATAAGCACATCAATACCTAGGGAAAGGGTATTTTTTGAAAAAAAAATTATAATGGTTTACTATTTTCTGCCTCTACAAAATGAATAGCTTAATGTTTAGAGAAAAACCTATGTTAGAAAAAATTGAAAATTAAATACATGATAAAATGAAAACATATCAAAACTATACTTGTTGGAAAGATCGTTTTGAGGGATAAAATCTTGCAAAATATAATTTCTAAATGGCATTATTTAATCCCTCAAAAGGTAAAGATTTTTTTTTTTGTTAGCATTTGGATAGGTGTGAAGGAGACTCCTTTGTGGGTATGATTTAATACTAGAGGGATTATATACAAGGGGGTTTGATCTAAGGGGGTCTTATCTATCCCTCTTCAATTAAAACCCTTTATATGGAACCTCTCAAGGCTTAAATCATTAGTTTTTTTCTTAAAAAAGAGATTTCTGGAAAAAATCAGAACATCCCAAAAGTGAGAGACACTATTGTGGCAACACGCTATCAATATATAGAAGTGAAACAACAAAAAATAGGGTAGGTGGGTTCACTAAAATAGGATTAATGAACCACAAAGGACCTATTTTCTAGTTTCATTAAAAATGTAGGGGTTATATGATGCAAATGAAGAACAATAATCAAATCTAACTGAAACAACAATCAAAAGGTAGGTCTGGAAAGGGGAAAATGTTGTGTACCTTTCATAGAAAGTAACATTTAAAGCTCACTGAGGACCCATTCACCCTATGGTGAATGGGTCTTGGCTAAGATTTCTGAAAATCAGTTTCTGGGTTTTGTTTTGCTTAGTTTGCACTCCCAGATTCCAAGTGTTCACTGTCGGAAAATCAGAAATAAATTTTGTAGAAGAGTTTCCATTATTTGACAAATTTTATTACAACTTTGAAAACTTTGCAACTTTCTTTAATTTTACTCTTCAAATGATCTTCAACATAAAATTTGCAATCACACATGAAAGGGAGAAAATATTTGTTTTGTTAGGGAATGGGGGTTTGCCTTGGTCAAACCCCATTTTGGTAATTAAACCTTGAAATGAAATAGAAAATAATGAAGGAATGATGAATGAAAAAATATATGTAGCAACTCACCGAACCTTATTTGAAACCTTGGATGATAAATATACAAACTAGCATGAAGTGGCCTCGATGAATGTAGGTCTTGATCATGAAACTTGATGTGAAACAATGCCTTTGATATGCTTGAATTTATCTTGAACACTACATCAACATATTAGCTCGAATAACATGCATGATGCAAGAAATCTTTGACATGATGAATGAATATTGGTTACTGCAATAATATTCTACAAATTTTCCCTTGAATTCCTTGAAAATGCTCTTGGATCCTCTTGATCATAAATTTTTTTGTAAGGATGCTCTCATCAAAATTGCTAGGAGATCTTAGGATGAAACTTGGTGAAATGACCTTTTATTTATACATATCTTAACATTAATTCAAATATCACAAGCCGACATTGAATTGTAGATTTAACAGGGTCCTAAGTCTAAGTGAGGACCCATTCACCCTATGGGGAATGGGTCCTAGGTCACTTACCTAGGACACACATCTTCCAAAGTTAAGTGTTGTGTAATAGCATTTATGAATGTTGGGTTTTATCCCTCAAAATTTGCATTTAATTAGGCTTGGATTTGAATTAAAGGGTCCAATTAAGGAAAATTGACCTTGATCAATTAATAAAGCCCTAGATTAATGTGAAAGTGTAAAGATATACCTTACAACACTAAAAACAAGGCACAATTAAGTCCATTTTAATTAAAAATTCCCTAAACTTAATATAAATATGAAAAACACATTAAAAAACTAAATTAAGGCATAACTAAGCTCATTTTATTATTAATTATTCACAAATTAAGTGTGAAAACATGATACTTTTTCCTAGATGACATTTTTTCCCCACTTTAGTGAGAGGATTACTCCATTTCAAACTCACACTAAAGTAGACATTGAAGACATATATGTATGCAACAATGACAAAGATACACAATCATGCAACATCAAAGACCAGGAATACCAAGCCTAGATGGTCCGATCGGCATGGAACACATCTAAGCCATCAATTTTTTTTTTGCTGCACTCACTTTGGGGTAGTGGAACCTCAGGCTATCCACTAGGTGAGTATCCCAAAAGAGTGGAAAATGAGAGAATCATATTAGGCTCCCATACCATATCAAAGCTATCCTCCTAATAACTTCAATAAGGAACCAAAAGACAAGGAAAGGCTCCATAGGCAAGCAAGGTGTGTTATGCTAGGTGCACTTGAATTTAGGGTTCAAGCTTCATAGGGCTTAACAAGATGTGGTATGCTAAAAACCTATGAACAAGGGAAGGCTCCACAAGCAAGCAAGGTGTGTTATGCTCAGTGGCCTTGAATTTAGGGTTTCAAGCTTCATAAGTCTAACAAGTTGCATTATGCTAACACTTATGAACAATAATGCTAGTAAAATTTTTTTGTTCAAAGGTATTTTTCTTAGTTCATGTAAGGTCTTCTTCTTAGGGAACATCATGCCTAATTTCTCCAAGAGAGGACAAGTCAAGAGTAAAAGGTTTGCAACTTAGGGAATGCAGTGTGTTGCATCACCACTAAGAGGAAAGTTGTACGCTAAGAGATATCACACTCTTGGAGAACATCAAATCCAATGACACCACCAAGAAAAGGATGCATCAAAAGAAAAAAGAAAATCACACCATGAAACATGAGAAGTTTCAAAAGATATTATCAGTGTATGCCCCCACTTTAAAGAAATTTCTAACACCATTGTTGTGAGAAATTTCTTTAATGTAGACAATGTTCAATCCTAAGACATGAGAGCTTTACTCAGAAAGCCCTATGCCAAGTCATATGTTTCTGAAATGAAGCTATGTCATGAAAAAGGAAGGAGGGGGCTCCCCCAAAAATACACAAGGGATCTATGGATTCAGGGTCAGTATGTCTTTGTTACAATGTTGTTATAGAGCTCAAAAATGTCATCATTCCCCAAATACACATAAAACTAGAAGAATGACACAAAGAGAGAGAAAACGAAGAAAAATCCTTTCGGTTCAAGATGAAAGAGACCTAAATTTCTCAACGCCTTGTGTCGTCCCCCAAAAGAAAACACAAGACAAAGAAAAGATAAAAAATTTATGACAAGGAAGAATGTAGATACATATAGAGGAATGCACAAAAAGAGAGAGATACATCAAATAGAACATTACGGGGGATCACATTATGCACATCCAATCACATAAAGGAACATGATGAAGCAAACAAAGAAAAATACTAGTATGGAACATGTGATTCAACCTATTAGTAGGTCATTTGCATCCCAATCTTGTTCGGTATACACGGAAGGCAGACAACTAGCCAAAGGGACAATGTCAGGTGCCAAACTAGGAAACACATCAAGTTCAACACTTTTTAGGAGAATTTTCATTTAAGCTCATAGAAGTGGAGAACAATTAATTCAACTCATTATGTACTTGTTCATCAATCTTTTCAATGTCAATGTCATCATCTAAATTAATCACAACAGAAGGTTGAATGACAATATCCATAGAAGTTTTTCCTTGTTTATGTTGCGACTAGGGTGAAGAGACATCATGCCTTGCAGGAGATAAGTTTGAATTTTCATTTTCTATGTTCCTCTTTTCTACTTTATTTTGTAACATATGAGTAATAGCATGATGTCTATGCCTACGCTCTCTAGCATTTCAATTTCTTCGCAATTTTTTGTTGGTTTGTGATTTTGTAGGAGCGGGTTTATCAACCATAGGTTTCTTTTCTTCCCTTAGGGGAGGAACAGAAGGAGCCATAGGAGGTTGCTCAACCAATTTTTCTTTAGCTTTGTAAACTTGTTTGATTTTAGGAGGCACAATGAGATTTTTTTGATTGTCTCACGGTCTCTTGTAGGAAATGGTAGGCTACTTTTGGATGTTTGGAAGGGCTTTTTGTTCAAGTATGGTTTCTACAAGGATAGGAGGCCCAATCACAGGTTGAGGCATATTTCTAAGGGATAATTTTGTTATGTTCTTTACCTTAAACTTTTTATATGATTTGAAAAAGAATCCTTTGCAAGGTCTAATAGGTTCAATAAGCCTGGGCCAAAAGAAATCTAGTGAAAAGTTCCCATGGGAAGCCACAGGATTAAATCCACTATGACACATAGTAATCTTATTTCCAAAGGGAAACTTTAGACATTTATGCACAACTGACAGGATGAAATTCATGGAGTGAAGCCATGGGTATCCTAACTTCACACAAAAAAAATTTGACGACAGGATGATGGTGAGAGACATTTAATGTTTTTGGTCCAACTTTTAGAGGGGGATTTATCAAGCCCACTGTAGGAAAAGAAAAACCATAATGCGTTTTGATCCATGCTTTCAGTTTATCATATGTATCTTGATAAATTTCATGCACAAAGAGGAATTCTTTAGTGATCACGTTCTCTACATAGATGGGATCAATTAATATCTCATTAGTAGGCTTGTCATTGACTCTTCCAGCTATGTAAAGAGGACCATCGGGTGCATGTTGATTATGTCATTTTGTGAGAAAGCAATATCAAGGAGCATTTTGGTTTGGCCTGTACAAGGTTTAGCTTCAATAAAGTTGACCGAGGCATGTATGTTATCATTATTTTTCTTGTTTAAGTTCTCATGAAGGAAGCAACCGAGGCTACAGAAAATTTATATTCCATGTTCAGTTTTAAGCATTTTCCTTAGATTTTGTAAAGTAGAAATGATACTAATGTCCATGTTTTCAATAAGCACAAAGTATTGTAACTTTTCTATGCCTTCATATATTCTTTTTATGTTTTCTTATGGGATATGAACAACATCATTCACATTGGTTGTAGGTAAGGAAGTCATTGGAAATGAGGTGTGCATGTGATGATCCATAGGGGGTTGATTATCAACACTATTAGAAAGAGAGTTAGAAAACCCAAGATCCACGGTGAATGGTGTATTACAGGATGACATGAGTCTCAAAATACATCACACAACAATATTGCTAATAGGACACCAAGTTGTAGAGCTCATACAATACTTCACAAACTTAGTGTACACACCCAAAATGGAAAGAGGGTAAAGGGCAATGCAATGACCTAGAATACAATTTTTAGATTCTAAACAAGGTAATTTTCTTATTACACTCTGCAAAAATCTGAAAAATGAAGTCTTGTAAATGCAATTTTGAAATCACACAATGCACTAACTTTATCAAATTAAGCTATATAGCAAATAGGAATGCAAAAATGAATATTTTAATGCCTAGAAAATTAGAATGTGACCCTGATCAAGGACTCATTCTCCCTATGGCGAATGGGTCCTAGGTGAGGGTTTTGACATAATTTTTTATAGATTTTTGAGTGTTTTTTAGTGATTTCCAAATTCTATTTTGATACAACAAGTTTCAACTTTAATTTTTTTGTAAAATAAGGATGAAATGCAAATGCAAAATGTGACAAAATGACAACCTAGAAAAGCTAGTTTGATATGCAATTTTTTTTTCAATTTTCAAATGAAAATGAATGCTATGTAAAATGATATGAAAGATGAATAATTTTTCAGCTTTAAAGAATGCAAAATATGAAACCCTAAAACCCTTAAATGAAATTCAAATTTGAATGCAAACTATACACCCTTAATGAGACCTAATCCAATGCAAAGAGATGTAAATGAATACAAGATCTAAATCTAGGATGAAAAAGGACTCCAAAATCAAAAAATGCAAGGATCAAACTAGGTTCACCAAAATGAAACAATGAAAAATAGGGTAGGTTGGTTCACCAAAATAGGATTGATGAAACAAAAAAGGACCTATTTTTCTAGTTTCATTAAAAATGTAGGGGTTATATGATGCAAATGAAGAGCAGTAATTAAATCTAATTGAAACAACAATCAAAAGGAAGGTCTAGAAAAGGGAAAATTTTGCTTACCTTTCATCAAAATTCACCTTTAGAAGCTCATTTAGGACTCATTCACCCTATGGAAAATGGGTCCTAGCTAGGGTTTCTGAAAAATCAATTTTTGGGTTCTACTCTGCTCAATCTGCACTCCCAAATTCTAGGTGTTCATTGTCAGACAACCAGAAATAATTTTGTAAAAGATTTTTGTGATTTGACAACTTTTCTTGGAACTTTTCAACTTTCTTCAATTTTACTCTTCACATGATCTTCAACCTAAAATATGCAATCACACATCAAAGGGAGAAAAATGTTGTTTTGTTATGGAATGTGGGTTTGCCTTGGTCAAACCCCATTTTGGTAATTAAACCTTGAAATGAAATAGAAAAGCATGAAGGAATGATGAATGAAAAAAGTTGTGACAACTCACCAAACCTTATTTGAAACCTTGGATAAAAAATCTGTAAACTAGCATGAAGTGGCATCAATGAATGTAGATCTTGATCATGAAATTTTATGTGAAACAATGCCTTTGATATGCTTGAATTGATCTTGAATACTACATCAACATATTAGCTCAAACAACATGCATGATGCAATAAATATTTGACATGATGAATGAATCTTGATTGCTGCAATAATATTCTACAAATCTACTCTTGAATGCCTTAAAAATTCTCTTGGATGCTCTTGATCATAAACTTTGCTATAAGGATTCTCTCATCAAAATTTCTAGGAGATCTTAGGATGAAACTTGGTGAAATAACCTTTTATTTATACATATCTTAACATTAATTCAAATATCACAAGTCGAAATTGAATTGTATATTTGAAATCATTAAAATATAGCCAAAAACATATTTTAAAGGGGGTTCCTAGGTCTAAGTGAGGGCCCATTATCCATAGGGTGAATACCTAGGACACACATCAATTAGTGTTAAACATTATGTAAAAATAGGTTCCTAAATCTAAGTGAGGACCCATTCACCCTATGGTGAATGGGTCCTAGGTCACTTACATAGGACATACATCTTCCAAAGTTAAGTGTTTTGTAATAGCATTTATGAATGTCAAGTTTTATCCCTTGGAATTTTCATTTAATTAAGCTTGGATTTGAATTAAAGGGGCCAATTAAGGAAAATTAACATCAATCAATTAATAAATCCCTAGATTAATATGAAAGTGTAAAGATAAACCTTACAACACCAAAAACAAGGCACAATTAAGTCCATTTTATTTAAAAAGGCCCATGAATATGAAAAACATATTACAAAACTAAATTAAGGCATAATTAAGCTCATTTTATTATTAATTATTCACAAATTAAGCGTGAAAAAGGGATACTTTTTCCTATACTACAAGAATTTTGTGAATGAGAAAACCATTATGGTTTCCTAAAACAACATGCAATTACCACCTTGGGAAAAACCACACCCCATTTGAGGAAAAGTCGTAAAATAATAAAATTTTCTAAATGCTCACATAGCCTTCACATGGGCGCCTAAATCTCAACCAATCAAATTTGGTCATACTGGATGTTTCCTTAATCTTCAACAACTCTAATGAGTCCATGCAAGAACATACACCAACATGCAAGAGTATGCAAATCATGCAAATCAACATGCAAGGAAATGTATTGTAAAGTGGTCCCCACATTGAAATGGACACCTAGGCTAGATCATTCCTTTGAGATGCTTTTGTAACCTTTACTAAAGTTAATTTTCCTACAAAATTATAATTACAATTTTCCATATGGGAATATTATAATATTTTGAAATTTGAAATTATTCAATTTCCCAAATATTAGCCCACATTAGCCCTTATTGAAAATTAAAATAAAGGAAATAATATTTTTGAGTGATGTTGATTGCTAGTACCCCAGATGCTCTTAAAACATACATGCCAGGTAGGAAGTTTGTGAGCATAGGATCAAAAAGTGGGGTTGAGTAGTAGAACTACTCTTTCAAGTTGCAAGAAACTTGCAACATACTCCAATGTTGAGATGGTACCCTAAAAAAATTCCTTTCTTCTTCTTTTCAAGCACTTTTTCAGAATGCTCACCATCTTCCTCCAACAAATTTGCATCCTCTTCTTCCTTCCTCTTGTACTCTCTTGTGGAACTCAACCAACCACAAACCATCCACCTCTACCTAATGCTTCCTTCCTTATCTCTACTTGTGGGATCCTTCCCACCAAATTCCACTCTCATCTTCCACCTTTTTGGGAATTAACCCACTATAATTTTTCCTCCTCCTCCAAGAACATTTTGAACAATGTTCATTCACTACATTCATACTTGTAGTGACAACAAAATCATAGAAATTAAATATTTCCATTACTCCATTTTTTGCACCTATGTTCTCTTCAATCTTTCTTCTTGTCATACCAACATGATGTTTTTTTCTAGGCTGCACCTCAACCATCAACATCTCCACACTTTCTACATGCTCAAACTCAAATAAATGCAAATTAACACATTCTTCACAATTTCTACAATCAAAATTTACCTATTTTTCTATAGTTTTTTCTCTTTCACCTTCAACTGCAACATTTTTGTGTTCACCATTCATCACCTCCATCATCTTCATGTCCTCAAAAGGACAAATTATTGTTGCACTCCTTGGTTATTTTACCATAGCTACAACTTAAAACTTCACCTCCATCATGCCTTCAAAAATACATGTCTCAGCTATGAACTATTTCATCTTTTCTTCATTCTTCTTATCCTCCAAAGGATACTCCACTATTTTTGTATCCTTATTTTCATCCTCTACCTCTACTACAACCATGTTCACTATGCCTTTAATAAAACATACTTCTACTACAATTTCCTTATCCCCTTCCTCTTTCTCTTCATCTTCCTTTTCATCCTTCTACACAAGGATTTCTTCAAGCCTCACTATTGCAACACTTTTGCTTCTGACACTCACCACTATTGTAACTTGTCTCTCATTATCTTCTCCATTTGTGTGGGTTTCTCCCACATTTTCATCCTTACATTCAACCCTTACCAAATGGTTGCAACACTCTTTATTTTTTCTCTTATTTTCAATGTCCTCTTTCAAGAGAACATTCTTCTTCACATATTATCACTTCATCATTAATCTTTGTTTCCAATACATTTACTTCATCCTAGAGATTTTCAAATTATTCATGGTGCTTCCTATTTTCCACTTCTTCCTAAAAAAAAATCAAAAACGGAATTACCAAGGGAGTCCTCATGACCCATCCCATCTTCTTCATTGTGCTTACTCTATCCACCCATTGGTCCTGGCATAAGACCCACAACCACAAGTCTTGGTGCAAACTACCTCACGTTTGATGATCTATCTACACACTCAGGAAATCCTACTTTGATACCATTGATGTAGGGTACTCCCCTTAAAAAATCTAAAAACTCACAACACAACTCAAATTTGCACAACATATGCTAGAAGGAAAACAATATTTTATTGCAACAAATATGAAATGGGATTACAACATGAGGAAGCTCACAAGCTCCCTTACACATGGGATTTTTGTATGCAAAAATCTGTAACAATGGAGTCTTCAATCCTATGCTCAATCTGGCAGCATCTGGTTATGTTAACCTACAACTCCTAAAAATCCAACTTCTCACAATTACAAGGCATCAATATATAGAAGATTGTGAATGATATAACCACTATGGTTTCCAAAAACAACATGTAATTACCACCTTGGAAAAAACCATGCCCCATTTGAGGAAAAATCATAAAATAATAAAAATTTCTAAATGCTCAAATAGCCTTCACAAGGGCACCTAAACCTCAACCAATCAAATTTTGTCAAACTGGATGTTTCCTTAATTTTGACATCTTTGATGACTCCATGCAAGAATATGCACCAACATGCAAGCTTGGCCACCCAACATGCAAGAGCATGCAAATCATGCAAATCAACATGCAAGGACATGCATTGTAAAGTGGTCCCCATCTTGATATGGACGCTTAGGTTGGAATATTCCTCTAAGATGATTTTGTAACCTTTACTAAAGTTAATTTTCCTCCAAAATTATAATTAAAATTTTTCATATGGGAAAAATATAATATTTTGAAATTTGAAATTATTTAATTTCACACACATCAGCCCACATTAGCCCTTATTGAAAATTAAAAAAAAGGGAAATAATATTGTTTGGGTGATGTTGATTGCTAGTATCTCCAAATGCTCCTGCATCATGTGTCCTCGTCACTTGAGACACCTATTTCATGTACATGTGACACTTTCTCACACACTTGTCAAGTGATCTCATAAGTGTTCCATATTTGAAGGGTTAGTCAATTGTTCAGTCCTACCTTCCTACCTCCTCATCCTTGCCTATATATTGAAGGTTTCTCATTTTATTATACACTATTTATTTTATATTGATAGACATACTATTATGCTCATATTTTCACTTGTGGAAGGTTATCAATTCGAGCTCTGAGATATTGGAATTCTCCAATAAAGACATCCTATCTCTATCTATATTGAGACACCAAAATTTTACCAAAAATGTATCATATGTCTAATTGATGGAAAATATTGAGAGATGGTGATGGTGTACGTTTGTAGGCAAGCTAGGGCATCTAAGCCCTAGCTTGCAGTGTGGATTGTTCTATATGTTGGGTTTTGTGAATGGTCGTGGGGGATCAAGGGGACCAAATATGCTATTTTTTTACTCTCTTCCTTGTTGTTGTTGGTTGCGTTGTTCTTCTAGTGTATACAGTTGTGTTGTGTTTATGTAGGTTCCAAAACTGTGGACCCTCTTGTTCATGTGCACCCTCTGGTCTATATGTGTTGCGAGATTAGGGGAGGGGTTTCTTTCTCTTTCGATGTTTCTTTCTCTAGTGTTTTTGCACCCTTTGTGGGCTTGTGCCTTGGTTTCGGCTTGACATGTGGGGGGCGGCTTGGGCCCTCATTCTTTTGATTTAAATGGCACTACATATGCCCTTGGATATGGCAGGTCAGGCTTCTTCTATGGCTGGGGTGGATGTCATAGTTCCCATTCAGTCTTCTTCTAGATCGGGTGTGGTTCGAAATGGAGCCCTTAAATTGCAAAAAGTGAATGGATGCTTGGAGAGGGCCCAAGATCAGCCAATTTTAGTAATAAAACCAAAGTCAGTAGTTGATGATATTGATTAATTTTGAAACCATGTATTGATTTGTAAGTTCATGGGGATGAGGGTTTCTCTCATTTCTCGATACTTGGATTCACAAAACATGGAACTCGGAAGGGGATTTTGAGATTTTGATGGTTGCCAATAACTTCTTTATGGTAGATTTTTCATGTGTCTCTTATCAAAATAGGGCCTTTGAAGGAGGTTCATATTTCTATAATCAAGCGGGTCTTTTCATCAAACCATGGCATGTTGGCTTGAACTCAGCAGAGGAGTTACCTTCTAGATTCCCAGTTTGGGTTCGGCTTCCTTGACTACCGCTCAAATGCTGGAGAAGTGACATTTTGTAGTCGATTGTGTTGTAGCTAGGAAAACCTATTGGTCCCTCTAAGAAAACTATGAATAAGAGAGTTTTTTCTTATGCAAGGGTTTGTGTTGAAATTGATTTGAGCCAGTCACTACCAAATTCTATTGACATGATGGTTGGGTCTTGCTCCTGGACTCAACTGCTAGATTACGAGACGTTTCCTTTTAGGTGTCAGATATGTCATGAGTGTGTTCATCTTCAACAGAGGTTTCCCTGTACTCCTAGTGCTAAAGGTACAAGTAATGTTCCTTCTCGGCCTGATTCGAAAGCAAACAAAGTTAAAGCTCCCATGCAAGGAGGGGGGATGATAAGGAAGGATTTATCCCAGTTAAGTCTCATAATCATAATCAAGGTCAAAAGAGATCCTTTAGGGATAGGCAGGAGGAGGAAAACTTCAATAGGTTTGAGGCACTGGAGGATTTGGTCTAGGAGGATGGTTTTCAAGAGATGTTGCAGAGATCAGTGGTTCTTTTGTTGAGGGGGTTCCTAGGGTACAATCCTCTGGGCCTCCAATTTTGGATGGGCTTGGGGTATAGGATTCATAGATGGTTACTACTATGTCTCCTCTGGGTCCTACTTTGGTTGCAACTAGTTTGTTGATGGAGGCTTCTGATGGACCGACTAATGTTGATTGTGTTCTCTTTGAGGTACTAGGTGCTTCTAACCCTGGTAAAAATAAGTCTATTTCCCCTGCTTTAGGTTTGCAACAAGTAAACCCCAAGAAAAGGGCTCTTGAGAAACCTCCTAAGGTGGGGTAGAAAGAAAAATCAAGAAAAGGTCAAGTTAACTGGTGAAACGTTGGCTGAATTAGGTTTAATGAGGATTATTGATGCTCACTTCTCCCACCCTCAATGATGATTATTCTCTCTTGGAATGTGTGGGGTATGAATAGCATCCCTAGACAAAAGGCTATTCAATATTTGATTTGTTCTCATTCTCCTAATGTGGTTTTTCTTTAGGAAACTAATATCTATTGATAGTATGTTGGGGGTGGCTTCAAAGATTTGGAGTCAGGATCAATGGCAGTGTGTTGGGGCATCTAGTAGTTCTGGTGGGGTGGCTTGTTTGTGGGATCCATTAAGAGTTAAACCAATTTGGTGGCTCTCCTATAAAGGCTCGATTTATTGTGTAGCTTCTCATCTTGAGTCTGGGCAGAGATTCCTCTTCTCAAACTTGTATGCTTCAACTAACCTTCAGGGTAAGGTTGTGTTGTGGAGTCATGTGCGATATGTGAGGTCTTTGGACCCTTATCTTCCCTGGATTCTAGTTGGGGATCTCAATGTCATCATTTCCTTAGAGGAGAAGAGGGGAGGTAATGCTCGCTTGTATCCTACTTCAACTCTCTTGCATAGGAAAATATTGTGCATTTGAACCTGGTTGATATCAAGCTGGCTAATGGGATATTCACTTGGAGTAATAGGAGAAGTGGGGAAGTGGCTATTTTTGAAAGACAAGATAGATTCTTGGTCTCCAGTTTCTGGATGAGGGATAGGTGGGAGACTAGCTATGATATTTTGGACAGTCGGGGTTCAAATCATTGGCCAATCAAGCTTGTTTCCGCATTACCCCGGTGAGGTATAAAGCAGTCTTTTAAGTTTCAGCTTACATGGCTCAGGGATGATTCTCTCGATGACTTACTTCATGGATGGTGGTGTCTTGGGAGGTTGGCACATGGTACTTCTACGTACACCTTCTCCAAGAAACTTCAGTTTGTGAAGTATAAGTTGGAGCGCTGGAATAGACAAAATTTTGGTAATCTTTTCCATGCAAATCAAAATGCTCATACCAAATTGGATTTGATCACTAGGAAAATTCGAGACCAAGGTTTCATAGAGGAGCTTGGGTTGTTGGAAGCAACTACAGTAAAGGAAGTGGAAGAATGGGAGTTAAGGGAAGAAATTTTTTGGAAACAAAATTATAGAATTGAGTGGCTCCAGTCTGGAGACATAAATACTTCCTTTTTACATAATTCAATGAAGGATAGAAGGCAAGCTAATGTTATCTCTTCTCTTGTATCAGAGAATGGAGATACTTTTTCTTCTTATGCATCTATTTTTGTTGAGTCTATTTGCTTCTTTTCTACTTTCTTATCTGAGGATTCCCTTCTTATAGAGGAGGATGAAGCTTTGATTTTGGGTAGCATACTACCTTTAGTTACTAGAGAAATGAATGAAGAATTACTTTGTCCTATTTCTTTATCATAACTTGAGGATGTTGTGTTCTAGATGAAAAAAGGAAAATCCCTAGGGCCTGATGGATTTCCAGCTAAATTCTTTCAAGAGTTTTGGGAAGTGATAAAGTTGGACCTTTTGGCAATTGTTTAAGAGTCTCTCGTGAACAAACAAATGTTGAAATCTATGAATGCTACCTTTTTAGTGCTCGTACCAAAGAAGGAAGGAGCAAATAATTTGGATAATTTTAGGCCTATTGCTTTGTGTAATGTGGTGTATAAAATAATTACAAAGTTGATTACAGAGCGGTTGAAACCTTGGTTGTGCAAGCTAATTTCGGAGGAACAAGGGGGCTTTGTTGCTAGTCGGAAGATTTTGGATGGTGTTATTATTGTTGTTGAGACCATTCATTATATGGTGAACTCTAAAGAAAAATCCATGTTCATTAAGTTGGACATGGCTAAAGCGTATGATCATGTTAAATGGGCCTTTTATTTAGGATTCTTGAGTGCATTTGGTTTTGCTAATGCTTGGATTGAGTGGGTCAAGAGTTGTGTTACTTCGTCATCCTTTTCGATGTTGATTAATGGTGAGCCTTCTAAGTTGTTTGGGGCTTCTAGGGGACTCAAACAAGGGGATCCTTTGTCTCCCTACTTGTTTATTTTTTTAGCGGAAGGCTTGGGGAGGTTTATAAGGTCTCAAGTGGAGTGTAGCCTAATCTAGGGGTGGAATTGGAGAAATAATAGTCCCTCCCAGTCTCATTTACAGTTTGTGGATGATACTGATCTCATGGGTCAGGCCAAGGTTGAGGAAGTTGTAATTTGGCGTACAATTTTGGATTGCTACTTGTCAGCTTTAGGTCAACATATTAATGAAGGGAAGTCTTTTATCTATTTGTTTAATACTCCTTAGACTAATCAAAGGAGAATTGCTAGTATTCTTCGTTTTCAGATTGGAACGCTTCCTTTTGTTTATCTTAGCATCCCACTTATTATTCACTCACTTCCTAAAATGTTTTGGCAGGGGATTATTGATTAGATCTGCAATCTAGTCAGTCATTGGACTTGCAGGTGGCTTTCTTCTACTGGCAGAGTGACTCTTCTAAACTCTATGGTGCACACTCTTCCTTTATATAGATGATTTTTTCTTTCTACACCTTCTAGTTTTATTAAAGATTTTGAAATATTGTCTAGGAAATTCCTTTGGTCGGGCAATATCTTACATAGAAAATGGGGCCTAGTTAAGTGGGATGTTATCTATAGACCGAAGCAGGAAGGTGGACTTGGGTTGCACGGGATGGATTTGAATAGGAAAGCTTTAGCCACTAAATTGTATTGGTGGTGGTGTTCTCAATAGCATCAATTGTGGGCTAAAATCCTAACCTCAAAATATCTTGGTGAGGTTGAGTGTGTTGATGTGGCAAACTTTAGCTTGGAGGGGAAGGGCTCTATAATTTGGGGCACTCTTAAAAGGGGAGCCAAGTTGGTCAAGCAGGGATTATTTTGGATTTGTAATGAGGGTCGAGATGCTTTATTTAGGCATTATTCCTAAGATGGATATCCTCCCATTTTGGCTACTCATCCTCATTTGTGGAATTTGTGTCAACATTTCACTGATGCTAGTTGGTGCCATGTGGCTGACATCAAAAATCATCAAACTCTAGGGCATGCTAGAGTATGCAGGTGGAAGGATCCAAGGGAATGACCTCCTGGGGGTATGGTTAGGGATCGTTAGGAGCTTGTGGGGATTTTTTCTGGGCATTCTTTTAGCTCTCTCTCTAGGCGTGATGTGTTGGCTTGGGGCTCTGATCCAAAGTTTAGATTTTATGTTGCTTCAGGCTACACAGTTCTTGATAGGAAGTTGTTTGGGAGTGTTGAGGTTCCATGGTGGAAGAAGGTTTGGAATAAATTTTCTTGGCCTAAGTGTAATTTCTTCTCTTGGTTGGTGGTGCAGGGAAGATGTCTTACCTGGGAGAATCTTTGGAAGTGTGCATTCAAGGGTCCTTCTATGTGTGTTACGTGTGCTGGACATGAAGAGTGTATCTCTCATCTTCTCTTTTAGTTCTCTTTTGCAAAGTCCATTTGGCACTTTTGGTGGAATCTTTGGCGTATTCCTTGTAGACATGTTTCTTCTCTAAAGTAATTTTGGGAAATTCAAGGGTCTCCTTCGATTAGGACTTCTTTTCTTCTGATTGCTTGGGTTATTGGCCCTAGTCTGATAATTTGGCATATTTGGTTGGAGCATAATTGGAGAATTTTCTTAGACAGGAAGTTGTTGGTGGGTCAACTTTGGTTGAAAATTTTGGGGGTCCTTTAGGAAACTCTAACTGCTAAGTACGACTTGTATGTTCCTGTGGATCCTAGTGATCTTGGATTTTTTGGTGCTTTGGGGTTTACTTTAGGGGGAAAAATAAATTTGATACTTTCTCGCCATGGGAATGGAAGGGAGAGAGTTGATCGTACTGACCACCGGTATCCCCCTGCCTTGGGGGAATTGAAAATTAATATGGATGGCTCTTCTAGAGGCAATCCTAGGCATGTTGGTGTTGGGGGCATTGACAGAGATAGTTTAGGAGTGGTGTGTTTTTCTTCTCTATTTATAGAGGTCAACATACTAATCATTTCATGGAGGCTTTAGCCATCCTCCTGGCGTTAGAACAGGCTTATGCTCTAGGGTGGAGGTGAATTGTTTGTGAGTTTGATTCTTAGGTTGTTATTGATCTTCTAAATAAGAGGCAATTTGAGGAGGTGCATTGGTAGTTGGTGGTGGTGGTCAAGCAAATTGTTGCATTGAGCACTGCTTTTGATTCTATTGCTTTATGTCATGTACCTTGGGAGTGGAATAGGGTGGCTGATGGCTTGGCTAGGTGGGCTTCTAAGCAGATGGGGACTTGGAATGTGGCTAATTGGGGATATCTTCCTAAAGATTTGGCCTTTTCTCTTGAAGATTTGGTTATGGAAGATATGAGGTGCTTCTTGGGTGTAACTTAATTTTGTTTTATTTTGGGGCCCATGAGGGGTTTTCTCTTTTGATTTGTGTTGCTCTTTTGATCTAATAAATTTTTTACCCTCTTTTTACTAAAAAATAAAAATAAAAAATTGATGGAAAATATTTTTATAGATGTTTTTGAGTTTTGTGAAGGTCTTATCCCATTATTGAGTAGCCCATTGTAATAGTTGTCCTTATACATTAGTCTACATCAAAGTATTTTCTCCTTTATTAGTTGTGGCTAGGATCTTAATATAATTGGATACTTTGAATGCTTTGATTAGTAATCATATTAGATGTGCCAATGTAAGGCTCACAACATCCCACAACTATTTGATCTATGTCTTTATCTCTTCTCTATAATATTATATGTATTGGTACTAACTATGAAGTACATATCTAAGAGTTCACTAAGATTTTCATCTAGATCTTTCATAGCATCATAAGTAGAAGAGGCCCACATTATTTGAGCCTCAAGATTACTTATTTGTGCTCTTATATCTTTTGTATAATCCATCCAACCTTGATAAAATTGATATATTGTATTATTACTATTCATTATAATATGCATTTTTCTAATTTTTAATTCTAGATTGGTGTAGATGGTGGCGGATTTTTTCTTGATTTCTTCCAAATCCTTCTTCTCACCTTTTGTTGATATGTTTTTTTTATTATATCCCCTTGGATTTGTATTTATTTAAGTATTCCATCTATCAATTATTATCCAAGTGGAGCTAATATATATCTATGAAGATGTGACATTTGATGGTGTATTAAGGATGATGGAGTTTTGTATGGTTTCTATAGATTCTACATGTTGGTCTAAAATATCTTTTCTTCTGGTATTTTTTAGCATGTCCCCCAACTAAAAATATTGTAAGGGAGAAATCTAGGAGAAGTTTATATGTGAAAAAATGAATGGTAGGTGGAGTGATGGAAAAGTGGAGATGGGAGTGATCTATTTAAATGTTGTTCCAAAAAAAAATATTCCATTAGATTAGGTGGTGAGGATGTGGAGGTGGATAGGAGGAGTTGTTTGGGGGGTGTGAGGATTAGTTTTCATCTCACTATGACTATTTTCCCGTCTCTTTATTCTCTATTACCTCTTTTATATTGCTTGTTCTATTTCAAGGAGATTTTTATAGGCTTTTGTGTAGCCTTGATGATTTCTTGTTTGATACTTTCCTTTGCTACTATTATTCCTAAAGGACTTTTTCTACCCTTTACTTGGATCTAAGTTCCATGTTTTACATATGTATCATTTTTTCTCTTTTCTAGTGATAAATTCATTACAACTTTTTCAAGTGCTTCTTCCCTTAACCTTTCCTCTATTCCTATTATTTTTTCTCTTTTTTTCTTCAAAATTGTGGCTAATATTTCTATAAATCCTTCAATTATCTTGCTAAAGTGTGAGGTGTACTTGAGATGTTAATCATTACTTGTTGATTTTTTTTTTATTTTCTTCTCCTACCAAGGGGTATATTTTTGTTGTTTGCAGAAGCATTCATGGTGTAAATAGTGACCTATAGAATTTACTATCATCCATAAGCTCATTTGGTTTTTCCTTTTTTGGCCCTTGTTCAACATGTAGTGATATTTCCTTTGATATTTTTCTTATATTTTTCTATGTAAGATCCTCCTTGGTATCTTTTCCCTTTGTATACCTCTTCATTGGTATTTGTCTCCTCTACTTCTATTGAACTATATTTTATTTTTATTTCTTATTTTAACTAGACTATGAGGATTCACCTTTTTATTTTTTCTTCTTTAGAGGAGTGCTTCTATGACTTCCCTCACCAATGATTGTGTAGTTACTTAATGTGAACAGGTGGTTGCTAATCTTCTTCTTATGGTAATTTGAGGTGACCTATTTTCTAGTTCTTATGTACCCAATGTCATATATGTCAGGAAACATGGTCGAGCATCTTAGAAAGAAACATTTGAGATCAATAGTGCCTTCAGTAGAAGACACGTACTACTATGCCATAAGGCGGAATCAGACATAGTTCATTTCCCACATTAATCCTTTTGAGAGAAACTCATGCTTAACTAGTTTCAACAACACTATCAACAAATTTAGTAAACAAAACCAACAACCATGAAAGATGAAACAAAAGACATGAACACACAAATATATGTGGGGAAAACCCTCTCAGGTAAAAAAAACCAACACTCCAAAAGCCTAGATTGCCATTGTATTATTCAGCAACAAAATATAGTTACAATACAATATTAGGCTCATAGCTTTTACAGGATATTTACATCTTGTTCCATTCTAGAGAATATCCATCAGCATAACCCATTGCGACCACCTCCCTCAGCGAGAGACATCTCATTCTGCTACATAGCCACATGGCTCGACCACTAGCCTCTTAGCCTCTCTGTCACACAGTTGCTTTCCCTTCACCTTCTACAAGATTCATCTCTCTCAGCTTCCCAGCCTCTTGGTCAATCTTACAACCTAGCCTCTTAGCCTATTTGCACTCGGTAACCTTAGCCTACCCAGCTAGATTGACTAACACTCTACATCCTTTGACTGTTCAACTATTGCACCCCATTAGGGTTTCCACCTTGAACCACATGCCATCATCCAACATCCAATTCTAGTCGTCAGATAAGAAATCAAACAAATCTCTAGCATCAAACTTAGGGTTATCCACCTAACACCATGTTGCCTAGTCAAAGAGACATTCATTACCGTCTCATCGATGTTCACCGAGCACATGGGCCCACATGCCATCTATCCTCCATGTCATCGCCACCTATCAGCCTTCGATCAAAATACCATCCTTATCAGGTCCCAAGTGGTCCCCACATCCATCAGCATCCAAGTCACTATATCGCTAAAAAACCAAACTTCAAAACCTCATGTCAAAGATTGTGAAGTTCCTAGAACCAATGATTTTCTGACAGCACAAGGATCACTTTGTCGCTCAAAACCCAAACTTTTGAACCTTATGTTGGAGGTTGCAAAGTTCACAAAACCCACGACACACCAACAACAAAGGGATTAACCTTCACTTCATAGTCACTAAGTCAGGAGGTTATGAAACTTTAGAACCCCGCGACTTTAATTAAAAAAATTGAAAACCAACAACTTAACACATGTCGATGAAGGAGGAAAACACAACTGCTCTAGGAAGTCAATCAAGCCAATAAATTTGAGTCACATTTCTCAACATTCTCCCACTTGACAAAGAACTTACTGGCTCCTTCCAAATAAAACTCAAGAATCTTAAACAATGCTTCTGCTCTCCAACTAAGACACCTACAATGACATCCAATATGTCCACCAACTCAAGCAATAGGTCCAACCATCCACCATAGGAAAAAAAGAATGAGCCAAGACATATATGCATTAGTCTTAAGAACACAAGCATCAAATCCTACAAATGGAAAGGGCTTCAACACTACCACCACTCCAATGTGCTCACAAGCTATATAGAAGCAACAACACATCATCGTCTAAGCCATCAATCATGAACACAACTGTGAAGTCATTCCCCAAAAACAAGATAGAACATTAGCTAGAACAGTAACCAAAAAACTAATTGTTCCCATCAAACTGATCAACCTACGCAACTAAAAATAGCACACACAACAAGTACTAATCCATCCAATCACACATACCTCCAAGGTATTCACATCAGAAAACTCATGCCACTTGCATAGCCAACCCATCAATAGCAAATACAAGCTCCAAGTGCCAACCAGTCGAAGAAGACCAAACACATCTAGGAACTCCCACTGCATGGGTAATGCCAAATCAAGGCATAACGAGTCTACCAGTAACATCACAGTGAGAGTGTAAACATGTAGTTTCAAGGAACCATCCATAATGATACGCACAACCTGTACAACCCTCACCACAAGTCTCCATAACCAATACCATAGAGAAAACTTTGCACATCATATACCTGTAGAAAATCCTTCTACATACACCTCTAAATGCTAACTATGTCAAGTATGATCTCCATCACAACACCCCAAAATAAAATCCTTAACAATATACAACCGTTTAATCACCAAGATCAAACACAACATATATTTCATGTAATTATATGGATGCAAGCTTCTCCAAAAAGATCAAACTATTTCATTTCCCATCTCAAGAAATCAGCCCAATGCATCTCCTAAACTCAACATCAATGAATGTAATCACAATACATAAGGATATAACCATGCTATCCATCCCTCACAATGAATCCTTCAAAATCATCTAATAGCAGTTCAAGATCCATATCCATGAAAGAAAGCTTAAGACACCTGAGAGAAACAATGGGAAATACCTCTCAAGCGATAAAATATTGAGTAAAACAAGAGTGGGGAATGAGAATTCTCCTCCAGGATAACCAAGTCATCATGACTTCTCCAAGAGCAATCTCCTCATTGGTCTCTGTTGAACTCATGTCCAACCAAGGTGTAGGCTCAGATTTTTTTCTGAAATCTCACCAAGAGTAACCATCAACAACATTTCTCTCATAATAGAAATACAACCTCATCTTATTCTCCATGTATCCATGAGCACCTGCAATTGATCATCTCATGCTAAACTCCAAATGTATCACTACACCATCATGAAGTTCTCAAGCATATGACCAATGCACCCAATACACAAAGAATTACCAGACCATTGTCAAAGATCAAAT
The DNA here is from genome assembly GCA_007258455.2 of Sequoia sempervirens. Taxonomy (NCBI): domain Eukaryota; kingdom Viridiplantae; phylum Streptophyta; class Pinopsida; order Cupressales; family Cupressaceae; genus Sequoia; species Sequoia sempervirens. Next base: position 167,061,154 of record VDFB02000003.1, on the reverse strand, counting down.
CATCTAAACCAGGAACTTATCATGATGTCATGATCTACACATCCCCCTTAGGAGATCCTATGGTCCAGGTGAACATACCATGGTCTCAAGAGCAATGCATCATTCCAAAACTCTAATGCACAATCAAGAGTATACCATGACATGAAACACAACAAACTCTAAACCAACATCACTTGTCAAGCACCACCAACACCTCAACCAAAGACTTCAAGAATCCTCCATGGCTATAATTTGTTGCACATCCTTAAATAGTGACCATGCAAATGTGAAAGAACCCTTTTGTAGCAACAAGATCTAAGAGCTCCTCCTAGTAACATCTGCAACACTAGAGAAGACCATCCATCAGCAAGTGATGAATCCACAGTCATTTCTAAAGCTCCCACTGAACCATGACAAACAATATTTCCAAGCATCATGACCAAACATCTACTAAACTTTAAATCCTTTAGGTCCACACAGCAACATGTCTTTCTAACAACAATACCAAGTAGCATCTAGACCTCCAAACCAAGTTGAAAATTACCATCACTATCAAGAGCTTACACAAACCTATGTACCCAAGCTATCCATGACATTGTGATACAACATGCTACAAGTCCCCATAACCAACTATTCAGGTACTCAACACCATCCATCCTTACATCTCAAAACCACTACACCAATGCACAAGTGACCACAAACAAGGCCAACTAACAAGTCTAAACCAAAATAGGATTAGATCTCATAGATATAGACAGTCCACTTCTGAGTTGTCTCACAGCAAAATGTAGGTAAAGATAGCCCATGACATTGCACAACCCATAGATCCATTCAATCGAAACATGCAAACCCATCATTACACTAGAAACAACAAATTTGAGATCTCAAGGAGAATAAGAACATAGACAACTTGACTTAAACACTAGATCAAACTCATATCTAATTTTCTAATCATGTCCATGACTCGAGCACTATAGTCTAGGAACCAACAAGAACCACCATAGAAATTTCGAGTGGTGAATCACTTATCAACACTCCCATGCAAAGAAGACATCACACCTCCTCAAAACATGTTGAACTGCAACTATCTCATCTAGTCACACCCCAAAAGCTAGGGTCTAGAAAATAGCTTAACAACATCTCCACATAACAACAAGTTTCACTTGATCGTGTAAAACCTATAAAACCATAGAGCCATGCAAGTACAAGCCATCCTTAAAAGGAAACAATGGTTTAGGAACTCTAGGCCCATTTCAATCCAACTCCAAAACCACCAACATGCACATGCATTCAAGAGAGACGGGTTATTTCAAAAGCTTCCAGACCATCCAATGATCAACTACATAACCTACATGCAATCAGGGTACCATAAGACTATGTCTTCCAATACCAAGAAAAAACACCTAGCATAAGCACATTACTCCATGACTGAACAAAAACCCAAGCTTCTCCATATCATCAGGGAGCCTCTCACACAGACACCCAATATGAAAGCTTTGCTGCAACATAGCCATAAAGAAAAATATTCCACCCCATGCATCAAGGTTATACTGCTGCCAACTAGGAACCTCATAACACAACATTCTAGTATGACCAATTCCAATTTCTCCATCTTCACCATATTCCATGATGTGTGTTGTCTCAAAAACTTAAACAAAAAAGAAAGAACTTCTACTCATCAAAGGATCAATACATCAGTTGATTCGTCCAGATTTCCTCAAGCCTAATAGACTAAGAAATCTTCACAAAAGGAAAACCTAGAACCAGCAACACATTAGGAAGAAACACATCCTAGAAGAAGGCTCTTATACCACTTGTCAGGAAATGTGGTCGGGAATCTCAAAAAGAAACATTTGAGATCAGTAGTGCCTTCAGTAGAAGACACGTACTACTATTCCATAAAGCATAATTAGACAGTTCATTTCCCACATTAATCCTTTTGAGAGAAACTCATGCTTAACTAGTTTCAACAACACCATTAAAAAATTCAGCAAACAAAACCAACAACCATGAAAGATGAAACAAAAGACATGAACACATAGATATATGTGGGGAAACCCTTTCGGGTAAAAAAACCCCACACTCCAAAAGCCCAGATCACCATAGTATTATTCAGCAACAAACTACAGTTACAATACAATATCAGGATCACAACCTTTACATGAGATTTACATATTGTTCCATTATGGAGAATATCCGACAACATAACCCATCGTGACCACCTCCCTCGGTGAGAGACATCTCATTTGGCTACACAACCACACAGCTCGACCATTGGCCTCTCGACCTCTCTATCATACAGCCACTTGGCCTTCGCCTTCTATGAGATTCATCTCTTTCTCAGCTTCCCAGCCTCTCGTCTAGTCTGGAAACCCAGCCTCTTGGCCTATCCGCACCCAATAACCTCAGCCTACCTGGCTAGATTGACCAACACTCTACGTCCTCTAACTGTTCAACTACCGCACCCCATTAGGGTTTCCACCTTGAGCCATGTGCCATCATCCAGCATCCAATTATGGCCATCAAATAAGCAATCGAACAAATCTCCAGCGTTGAACTTAGGGTTATCCACCTAACACCATGTTTCCTAGTAGAAGAGACATTCATTACCATCTCACTGATGTTCACCAAGCACATGGGCCCACATGTCATTTTTCCTCCATGTCATCACCACCTATCAGCCTTCGATCATGATCCACCATCCTTATCAGGTCCCAGTGATCCCCACATCCATCAACATCCAAGTCACTATATCACTAAAAAACTAAACTTCAAAACCTCATGTCAGAGGTTGTGAAGTTCCCAGAACCTGCAACTCGCCAACAGCATAGGGATCACTCTATCGTTCAAAACTCAAACTTCTAAACATCATGTCAAAGGTTGTGAAGTTCGCAAAACCCATGACACACCAACAACAAAGGGATTAACCTTTTCTTCACATTCACTAAGTCGGGAGGTTATGAAACTTTAGAACCCTACGACTTCAGTTAGAAAAACTTGAAAACCAACAACTTAACACAAGCCGATGAAGGAGGAAAACATAACTGCTCCAGGAAGTCAATCAAGCCAGTAAATTTGAGTCACATTCCTCAACAATATATCTTCTTTCATCCATGATTTATAATCCTAAGGTTTCTAACTTAAGTATTTCTAATGTCCTACCTCTATTAATAGTGGTAAATCCAAAAAAAATGTGATTATAAGAGTTGTGAGGTCTTTTGGAATTCCTCATTTTATATTTATCTTTTATTTATTATTCTTCACATGTTCCATAATCTTTTATTTAGGTTTTATGTCAATGAATTCTTGGTACGTACTAAATATTTGTGTATTAGGGTCTTTCAATAGAGCCAACATTTCCTTGGAAATTGCATTGATTAATTCATAACTTATTTTATATGGTAATTATGGTATCCAAGATGTGTGTGGTTCCGCCTCCTCCATGAAACTATGGTCTTCATCTGCCTCAGATATAATTTCATTTGTATAATTTCACACAACATTATTGGATACTCAACCCCTTATTTATATTTGGGCTCATTTTTTAAGAATCCTTAGTCTACCTCTATGTATGATGTAGTATAATTAAATTTTTTCACATGATTATTAATTTAGGACTCTACTAGGGTATCCAAAGGCCATATCTTGTAGGAAAAACTAGGAATTCTATTCATAAAGTAAAATTCCAAGAAAATGATTAGTGAACCATTCCTAAACTAGTATTGATCACTCCCTTTTGTTTTGGTGATGTTTAACTTTAATTTCTCTCAAAGGAACTCACATATGTCAAATTAATTTCCTTGTATTACCATTTGGTAGATTATCAATATCACCATGTTGGTTGCAAACCCTTCTCCATTTGTATATTAAATCTTGTGTGATACCCAAAGTGGCATATTTCATTGTGGGTTTTGTAATTTTATTTGTTTCTAAATTTATCCCATCTGATGTGGCCCTCATTAGCTTTGTCACTCAATCATTGTCCACATTTTTCTTATAGGGGGGATTACCTTTGTTCCAAGGTCATTGTATGTATTTCCTCCTTGGTGATACAGTAGGTTTGGTTGAGATAGATGAATTCATCATGAATCTTGCTAAAGATGATTCTAACCCAACTCTTATCCACATAAAAATCTAAGAAATATTTTGTTATATTTATTCTTAGGTTTACAATTTGTTGGTATTGCAACAATCATTCATTTTGTCTTGGTTGTAATAGTTCTTTTCAAAGTGGCCCAAAGGATTTATGTTTGATGTTTGTAAGTATGGCATGGGTATACTTTTTCGCATCTTCTACATATAAAATTTTCATTGGCACATTAGAGAAGGTTTCATTTGGATCGACCTCCATTGCTCTAAAAAAATATTTTGTATACTTTGTTCATGGTTTTTTGTTTGCATTTACTAGAGTAGGGTTCACCATCTATTCTTATTATATGTTATTTTCCTCCAATGTTTTATCCTCTCAATCTATTCTCAACCAATCCATTTTTCCTAAGTATCAAATCTTTTCTTAAGGTTTGTAGTACGAGCTATTGTTACTAATGATTTCTTCCTCTTTGTGAGCTACTTTTATAGGCTTCCAATAATAAATTTTATATTTATTATGCTCACCTACCCTTTTTCCCACTAGTTCTTCAAGTTTAATTAATTTATTTTTACTTTGGAACACATGTACTTTTATGGTTATGCTACAATATAATGCTTATAATATATTTTTTCTAAAATTTTATTCTCAATTCCCTTCATGATAATTTTTGTCTTGCTACATTTGCATATCTAGCCAATAGTTTTTAATGTAGTGTTTTTAATCTAGCGACTCTCAAGATTAACATCTTTGTAATTTTGTATTAGCCTAACCATCACATTTTAAATTTTCTTAGCTTTTAAAACTTATTGTCATACCATATCACTAATTTAAAATGTTTTCTACCATAAATTTCTATCATGTCAAGTTTCCTACCACTTTTTAACTCTATATTTTGATTATATAGTGTTAGAAGCATTTTTCATCCATTTTTTTTTCTAAATATCTCAATCTTTCATGTAAATATTCCTCCTCATTCAACCAAAAAACAATTTCTAGCCTAAATTTGGTGTACGATATACTACATGGCTAATGAGGCATCAATTTCATAGACCAATTAAAATGGGTGAAAGTTGGTAAATATTTTATAAGTTGTTATATAGCCCCATAGAGTAGTTGGTATTTTGAGGTCCCAATTTGTCATGTTAATGTTGTACATTAGTTAGTGTAGTGTCTATGAGTTTGTTCAATATTTAACTTGCACCAGTGGATTGAAGATGGTAAGGATTCTTCTATTGTGAGTGATTAGGAAGTTATCAAGTAGTTATATAATTTTCTTATTCAAAAAATTCTTCCCTTTCTCACTTATCAAAGTAAGAGGGTAACCAATTATATTGTTTTGATTTATAAATATTGTGGCATTTTTAGTAATACAATCATTTGTTTATTTAACTTTAGCCCATTTAATTTTCTTATGAGGGTATCAATACCTGTCCAATAAAATCAATTAACCATTTTAAAATGGGGTGTATGCTATTACTAATGATAGGGATGTTTTGTCTCTTGATATAGGTTTCCCTACCTTTTGACATACATTGCATTATTTTGCATATTTATTTGCATCCTTGAAAAGAGTGAGTCACCATAAACCTGCTAACATAAATTTTCTTATGGTACCTTCTCCAAAGTTATGTCCTCTAAATAATCACAAAATTCTCTTAAGATTTTTTCTCTCTCATATTCAAACATAACCCTTCTTATAACTTCATCCCTCCCTATAATATGGAGTTCTTTAATCAATGTCTAAGGTAGGGACCTCTAGAAAATTATATCCTCACATTTTTAGGGATGTTCTTTAGAAATTATCTTGTAGAGAGAAATTGGGCTATGTTAGTAAGTTCTTCTAGTATCACAATAACTCTAAACAAGTTTTCACTTTGTAGATCCCCAATAGGCCTTGGGTATTCTCATATATCAATTCTAAATAAGTAATATGGTCCTAATTAAATTTTCCTAATTTTACCATAATTATAAATTCAAATTCTTATAATAGTAGCGACCACATACACAGTATTCCTTTGTATGAATGGTCTATTCATTTGTTTTAGTATCTTATGGTATGTGAATAATATGAATGGAGGTGCTAGTAGGACCATGGATAGAGCCTCCCTTTCTATGGTGGTATAATTTATTTCTACTTGGGATAGTTTGTGACTAGTGAATGTAGTTTGGTGGTCCTTATTTCCTCTTGGTCCAACTAATACTTCTCCAATTATTATGCTAGAAGCATCCAAATGTACATGGAAAGGGATATTCCAATTCAAACACACTAGGATTGGGGCTTCTACTATTTTCCTTTTTAGTGTGTCAAATACCTATTAGCATTGATATGTTCATTAAAATGGTGTATTTATTTTTTATAGTAGCTTTTCTATTAGCCTAGAAACCACCATATATCCTTAATACTTTTTTTATGATATCCAATATATCCCAAAAAAAATTACTTCAATAATTGTCTTTAGAGCTAGGAGGTTTAAGATTATTGCTACATGTAGTGGATCTATGTTTTTATTTTTTTTTGTATTTATTGTAGCCTAGTAATGTACCAAATGATACCAAAAATAACCATTTCTTTAAATTCAAAGTTTTTTAAAACTTCTACATCCTTCTCACATCATCTAGAGAACTTAGACATGATATTTGATTAACCAATACATTTTCCAATTGTCAAGATATACCTTAGTAAAATTATGAATAAAGTATTTGAATGTGTTGATCATTATTTTATTAAATATTGAAGATGTATTCTTTAGGAAAAATATATCCATGTATACATAAATGACCCCCATTTATTTGTAAATATGTTTTAGGTGTACCGTCTTCCTAAATTTTCACCTAATGGTACCTTGAGAAATTGTCTATGAATGAATAAACTTCCCTACCTACTACTAATTCAAGCACATGTTCTATAAATGGAGTGGGGAAGGGATCATGCACATAGGCATTATTAAGTTCCCCAAAGTCAACTCATAACCTTGTTCATTTTTGTCTTGTGGTGTACCACCATAGGGCTTATCCACTCAATGTCCTCTACTAGATTGATTATACCTCTACTAGCTTGATTATACCATCAATCAACATTTTATCTAATTCATTCTTGACTCTAGTTTTACATTATGATTGAGTCTATATGGTCTTTTCCAATGTGGTTTTGTACCTTTTTTCAACTATATTTCATTACTCCCACCTCCTTAATTCCCCTAAGATTAGTGAAAGTGTGGGGGCGTATATCTTCATATTATGTTAGTACCTTTGCAACTTGCATGACCTACCTTCATCCCAATGGCCTTTGATTTTAGCAAGTTTAGGGATTCCTTCCAATGTGATATTTCCTATTTTGTTCTTAATGGTTTATTAAAGTATTCATTTCCAGTGCATTGGTAGTAGCTATTTCTCTTTCCCCCTAATTGACTTTAATTTATAAACTTTTAGGATCCTCTTACTCATCCTCTTCTTTCATTTTCCTTGTAGTATAACATAAATTTTGTAATAGAGTATCTATCTTATCCATCCACTCTATAAGTTTCTGAATTTTTTTTCTTTCAATGGTATGGTTTGATATCTCCTATCTCCACATATATTTATAACTTCTTTCGATGGTGATAGGATTATTCCATTTGTCTTTTATAATACATTATTTATAAGTTTTTTGGGGCTATAAAATGAATTTTTTTACAAAAATCATCTTCTATTGTATTCCATTCTCTAGTTTCTCATCTCTTCTAGTAGTTGATATACCAATTTTTTGCAATAGGTGATAGGGTCCAGTAAAATAATTGAGTATAGAATTTATCATCATATATTCTCTAGTTGGTATACTTTCTAATGTGATTCTCTAAATGTATCTCAAGTTTAATTTCACTACAATACTTGGGGCTAAGCTTTCAATCCCCTTTCTTAGGTAGGTATCTAGTTTTTATCAAGCCTATGGATACTTTCCAAGTTGGTATGTTTAGTTTATGGGTATACCACCATCTCATTACATTAAATACTAGGGTGTCCTATAATACCTCTAATATTAGATAATCCCTCCCAAATATCCTTTCTATACTCTCTATGTAAGCTATTAGGCTCCCCACTTCAAAATACCATGGAAGCTTAATGTGTGAGATGCCACATGAAATGAGGTTCAAATAATGTGAAAGTTTAGAATTTCATTTCTATATATCTTCATTTTATTTTATTAAAATTTGCATTGAGTTTATGTCATTTGTGGTAATTTTATTAGGTTTTTTCTCATTTTTTCTTAAATTACGCACCCTTCTTGAGCTCCTAATACTTTCCTAGACCTTCTTTCTAGCTCACCCTAAAGTCAAGCTTCTAATACATCCTCACTATTTGTGCTATAATTTATATTATCAAGAATGATTTCCCCCTTTGGGTTTGGTTCATCTATTGTGACTTTTGTGGGCATATTTTTATATTAATAATAGTAAAAATGCACAATTTAGTCATGTTATGTTATGATATCATATATACTAGATAAGCTATGTACTACATATATATTGGATATATACTAGATACATACTGGATATAACTACTTTTATACAATAAATTAATGCTATATATTGTGATTGTATAGATGCTACAATTGTAATAAAAACTAACTACATTGATAATTACAAAAAATTGTCATAATATGTGCCACAATAAAAGGCCAAAAGGGATGTGTAGAAGACTTTTGTGGTCGCTTTAGAAGTTCTTTCTTTCACTGCATGATTCCATGTTTTTTCCAACCCACTAATGCTTTAGTAGCCATCATCTCATCGTTAGAGAAGACCTCCATTTCATAATTCTCATTAGTATGCAACTTGGGCCATTTAGCCTCTTGTTTCATTTCCCCTCCTTTAGCTTTTCTATTGAACTCTTTTTGGAAGGCTTCTAGTGCCTTCATGAAGATGGATAGGCTGGGTTGGTTGTGTTGCTAGGTGTGGCGTGTTTAATCTCCTCTTGGTTTACTAGTACAATGCCATCCTTCAACAGCCTCAAGAACTTTCTCTCAGAAATCACCATAGTGACTATGACTTGTACTGCAATATTAAACAATATGAGTCTTTTTGAAGACTTGGTAAGTGTCCTTCAACTCCCATTGAATTTTTCCTCATTTATTTCCTTCCAAATGCACCAAAAAATCTCAATGGATAAAGTATACCAAAATAATTATAGCTCTTTATTCAAATTTTTGTCATGACCCATTAAAATTTATTTCAAATTGACTTTCCCATTATCCCCCCAATTTTTTTGATCATTGCAAAGAAATTTCCATATTTTATTAGCATAAAGACATTTGAAAAAGATATGATTGATAATTCCAGGCACTCTACACACATTGCAGATATCAATATCAATATAATTAATTTTATAAGGAACTTTTTGAAGCAAAAGAAGCCATCTAAAAAATGTTTTTTTGGAATCCATAGTATTATGCCAAAGAGAGATGAAGGTTCTTTTCCAATATTTACTTTCAAGATTCATTTTCCAAGTTTTATTTAAGTATTCAGTTAATGGATTGGAATTCATTAGCTCTTTATATATGGTTTTAGTTTTAACTTCACATAGAAAGGTAGAGCCTTGCCAGTTATAATTAATGTGATTATCTTCATTATCTTTGTATCTCGGGTCCAACAAAAAGCCTTTCTAGGTATCTTTGAGGATAAAATATGTTCTTACATTAGAATGTGGCAATCTAAATTCCTCTCTTAAGAGATTCCAATATTTCAACACCCCATTACACAATATATTGTTGAAGATTTGAATTCCAACTTGGGCCCACTTTTTGGTAGAGCACCCTTGAAGGAAAGCCAAAGGCTTCCCATTGTGCTCTAGGCTCCACTAAATGGAACTACTAGGGTGGATAAGATTGCAATTGTGCTCAAAGAAGAGAGGAATTTGAATATTGTCCCTAATTACTTCCAATTTCCTCCAAATACTTTTGAAGACCATTGAACTTGCAGGCACTATTGGTTCTTGGTAATGAGTAGATCATTGAAAGGAAGTGATTTCCATGATTTTTCTTTCTTAAGCATAGCCATTTGAATAGTGTTCCTCACTAGAATTTTTCAGGGCTCATCACCATTAATGGATTTGATGATCCATTTGGTAGCTAACATGTTTTTTTAGATCTTTGAGTCCCAGTTCCCCATTTTCCTTCTCTAGGAAACACCATTCCCACCTTATCAAGTGCTTATTTTTATTTCCCCTACCATCTAAACAAAGAAAGCCTCTAATTTTTTTTAACCTCATTAACTTGGTAGTTGTTGAAGAACCACACCAAGGTAAAGTATTTAGTATATGAGGATATGATCTTCTGGCATATGTGAATCCTACTAGCAATGGAGAGGTACTACCTATTCCAACTATCAATCTTCTTATCGATTTTGGATTTGATCCACAACCACATTTCCTTGAGATTGGGATAGACAAAGAATGGGATCCTGAGAGACCTGGCCTACTTATTAGGGCCACCCCATTGGAAATCAAACTTATGCAACCAAATTGGGGGATTTTTTTTCCACCCCAACATTATGGTTTTCATCTTGGAAACCTTTTCCCCTGATTCCAAATAAAACAAGTTGAACTTATTCATCAGGTTCTCTATATTCTTCTCGTCAAGGTCAACAAATATTGTAGTTTCATCTACAAATTGAATGTTAAGGATCTCATTATGATTAGGTAGCACCACCACTTTGACCCTAGGTGATATATTGCTTTCTCTTAATAAATAGTGTAGTGCATTCGAGGAAATGACAAATAGGGCAAGGGCTAGGGAGCACCCTTATCTAATGGACCTTTCCAAATTGAAGACTTCAGAGAGGGATCCATTAGCCTCAACTTGAGTAGCTGCATCTTTTAGGAGGGTGTCGACCATTTTAAAAAAGGCTTATAGATTTATTCTAAGGATTTCCTGTTTACCCTACCATATGCCTTCTTGAAATCAAGCAAGAGAATGGCAACATTCTATCTAGAATGTCTGGCCCATTCCATGACCTTCCAGCTTGTTATCAGGTTCTCAAGGATATATCTTCCTTTGATGAAACTCGTTTGAGTATTATTTATAAAATTAGGGAGGATATTTATAAGCCTTGTTTCAAGTATATTTACCAAGATTTTGTAGGAGACATTCAATAGAGTGATAGGCCTCTAGTTCTTGATTAAGGTTTTGTCTCCTTCCTTGGGTAGACATTTTATGAGCCCTATGTTTATGCTTTTACCCAAAGAACCCTTGCTTAATGCTTCCAAGTATAGTTGATGCAAGTCAACTCAATCATTGAAAGTATTATAGAACTCAATAGATAACCCATCTACACCTAGTGATTTGTCATTGTTCATGGAGTTGATGGCCTTTTTTGATCTCCTCTTTAGATATTGCTTCTAAAAAATTGATGGCATCTTTTATAGAGATCTTAACTGGAATCAATTATTTAATCATAGCTCTAGCATTGTGACATTCCTCCTTATTTCCTTCTAAAGTGAATAGTTCCTTGTAAAATAGGAATAATTGTTGCAAAATTTCTTCTTGGTTTGAAAAGACAACACCATTGTGACATATCTAATCAATTTTCTCTTTCATTCCTTTCTCTTTGATATATCTAAAAAATAATTTCAAGCCTTTTCCCCATTACTTAACCAATTAAGCTTGGCCATGATTCTTAGCCCATGGATTTTATTAGTTTTCAACCTTTTCAATGAGCTTTTTTCCTTATTGAGTTCTTCATATAGCTTTTCATCTAAAGGTTCATTCTAAATTTTGTTTTCAGTTTTTTTGTGGGCATCTTCCCTAGGGAGTATATTTATATATCTGCATATAAGGGAATATGTACCATCTTATCTTCACAAAAGAATGATAATTATTCCTTATATTGTTCGATCATATGATTTATAATTAACAAACCATTCCAAATTTAGTAAGATATTAAATCTATCAAATGGTTCCTTCATTTCCATGAATTCAAAGTCAATTTTATTTTTAATCTCTAACAAGTTGACTTTTACATTTCTTTATGTTCTAATTTTGTTAATCATAGTACCATCAACAAGAGAAATGTTGTGGGTTGTGTTATGAAGTTTTGGTCTTTTGAACTCCTCCTAAACTTTCTTGGGAATTATGTTGGCATCTACTCCTAGGTCAATTAGTAAACTTAAAATACCTATTGTTTACCCTAAGTTCTATCATGAATGGTTTATTTTTCCATATTCTTAGATGGTTTTTACAACACTTCTAATTTATGGTTTTAAGTTCATGTTTTTTATTTGTGATTTAGCACTTTAAAAATTATTTAAATTTTATAACATTTTCATCTTTTGTGAAGTTGGCCAATTCCTTCAATAGTTGGTTCTCTTTCTCTAAAAATTAGGCCTTGCAATAGTCATTTTTTTATTTTCCTCTATAGTAAACTTTCTATTATCTTTAGCTATTGAGTCACATTTTGACTTAATGGGAAAATAGTCCTCATCTTCTTCTTCTAACTCTTCAATTATTAATTTTCTTATTGTCTTGTCAATCCCTCCTCTAGTTACTATTATAATTTTATTTTTCTTTCCATATTTTTTAGTATATTTTATTTTCAACTCTTATTTTATTTCCAAATGGGTGAACCAAGATTCCCAACCTTAACAAACACAAGAAACAAGCAAATTATTAGATCCAATGCAAGTTAGTATCATGATTCCCCAAGAAATCCATTTAAATTGCAATGAAAAGGAAATGAAATGAAGAACATAAACAAACACAAGCCAAAGATATTAAATCCTATTCAAATGCAATGCAAACTCTTGATCTCTTGGGGGAGTTGGTGCCAATTTTATGTGGAAATTGGACCTTTCCCAACTCCTATGCAAGCTTTGATGATTTGATGAAGATTGTGATCCACTTTGTTGAAGATTGATGAGTGCTCCAAGATAAAATCTCCATAACCTAGCTAAGACTGGATGAAAATGGATGAAGATTGCTATGGATTTGAGTATAATAACTTTGCTCAAATTGTGGATGCAAAATACAAAGAGAAGCCTTCCATAAATAGAAGAACAAGATGAAGGAATGAGAAAAATGGATGAATGTGGGACCATTCAACATCCAATGGGCAAGTCCCACTTGTCAAGATGTGAATGGAGGAAGCTTGAGCACATTTTGGAGAATGTGCAAAGAGCGGGGAGATTCAAATTCAAAAGATGGCTTGAAGGATGAGGTGAAAGGTGAAGTTAATGTCACATGGCTCAAGAAAAGGACTTGTAAGAGATGTTAAATGCCATGTTTGGAGGACAAGACCTTTTGGGGGGAGATTTCAAATTTGAGGAATATTCCATCTTTGATGCCTTTTTGAATGAAAATAGATGATTTATAAAACAATTAAATTGATTTTCATGAGCAAGTTGCAAAATCTAGAGGATTTGATGGATTAAGACCACAATTAATTAGGATTTGATTAATTTAAAAGAGATTAGATGATTTGAACATTTGATTTAGATTTTGAGAGGAATAATGATTTTAGACTTAATTAAATAAGATTTGATTTATTTAATTAAAGAGGATGGTGTTAGCTTTAAATCAAATAAAGATTAATTTATTTAATTTAAATGAGATGACTTTAGAGATTAACTAAATAAAATGAATTATTTAATTAAAAGAGGGACTATAGGATTAATTAAACAAAGTGATTTATTTAATTAATAGGAAATGATGACTTAATCAGATAAAAAATTATTTATTTAATTAAGAGATGAAATGTGATGAATTTAAATAAATAGAGATTATTTAATTAAATGACTAGCAGAGAGATGATTCAAGATGAACTTGGTGTTAGTAAAATTAGGATTAGGTATGTCAGTATATTTTCCATGTCTACACCAAATACTCCTCTTTTTTTATTTATTCTTACTTTTTGAGTGATGTATGACTCCTTTCTTCCTCATAATTTTGTTTATATTTCATACATATCCTAGCTCCTTGAGAATTTTGTTTATGCACACTCATTATTAATTTAGCCTCTCTCATTATATCAGGTCCAAATTTAATTATTCTTTTTTTCTAAGGCAAAGCATTCTTAAAGTGTTGTTGAGTGCTTGAATATGTAAATAGTTTACAACTAGGGTTGTAAAATCCACAAATATTCTCTCTCTTGAAACATATTTGCATAATGGAACATTTGACCACATTTATAATATACACCAACTTTCATCCTTTGACCATGACCTCTCCCTTTACAAGTCCTCCTATATAGTTATAGTAGCCTCTATTATTATTCTTTTCATGACTTTTAGTGGTGTATAATACGTCACATGGATGTTGCATTGTGTTTTCCAAGATTGGCACTTATGTTCATGATCCTAATTGTGGAATGATGCTTTTTCTAGGCCTTTATCCCTTGTCATTCCTTTATGAATAAATTCTCACTATGATGCTTGTACCAACTATGGACCTTTCAAATGAGTGTAGTACCCCTCCATTTATGCTCATGTTTTTTGTTTGCATGTTTTCACACTGTTAGACTTTGGTACTTTGGTTTGGATATTTTGATCACTGATTTTGAGCGACAATGAATTCACTTTGTGATATGATGATACATTGTATGGTGATAATTGATTTCTGACATGCTTTGTATAAGCGTAGATATTTCCTTTAGATGTTATTGCTATATATATGTTTATGATGGACTAATTGTTATTTAATTTGTCAGTCTGATGTGACATGTATTGGTGTGGAGAACGGAGTTGCATCACTCGCTTGCGAGTGCCCTTTGATTTCCATGATTTTCTCCGCACGGTGTGTTTGTACAATAGATTATATATATATGCATGTTATTGGTTTGATTGTAGGATTGCAGGTACATGACACCGACTCCACCTGGTTACTCAGGTCTGAGTGTGTCAAGACTCAACATAAATGTTGATTGGGAGGTAGTAACATGGTTCATCCTAGTCTAGTCTTAAACCCAGTCATAGTACATCGTCAGTTTTAGTTTGGAGTTTTTGGTTGTCTTGTCTGTCCCTGATTGGATCAATTGCTTGAAAGGAAAATTTTGTCAATTTTAATGATATTTTATTATTATTTAATATATTGTTTATTTAAATTAATTTTAAATGTTAAAAATAAGTTTTACATTTAATTAATTAATTAATTAATTTGTTTGGTTAAGTAATTTGATCATTGTGATTAAATTATTTAATTAAATAGATTAATTAATTAAATTAAAGTTACCTTCATTATATGAATAGATTTAAATGTCAAATTGGTTGATATGAGGGAAATGGTATTTTTAATTATTAGATAAATAAATAAATAAATAAAGAAAAAGAAAAAAAGGAAATTTGTATTTTTGAAAATTGAAAATTGAAAATTATTTAAAAGCATGCAAATCTTGAAAGAGGAAGAAATGAAAGATTGTCAGAAAGTTTTTAAGAGATATTTGTTACTTCTCGACATGTGTGCCAATTGAATTAATTGCTTTTGTGGGTGGAGGATTTTCTTGGAGGTTATCTGGGTTTTGGGGAAATACAGAGGATTACCTTTTTCTTCACGGGAAATGAAAAAAATAGTCTATTGTTAAAATTGTTTTTGGTAAAATTTGTGATTGCTTTTGAGAATTGTTGTATATTTTCTGGAAGTTCTCTGGTTTGGCATATTGGAAATTGGTGTTCGGGAAAGGCTTTGGAAGCTACAGGCAAAGCTATTCATCACTAGACATATTTCTGAAGCTAAGGAAAACAGGTATTTCCCTTGTGATTTATAATTTGTTTGCTGTTGAAAAGAATGCCTATAAAAAGAAGTTTCATATTATTAAAATCTCTATATTTCTTGGGAAAAATTGTTTACTGTATAATCTCTGTAAGGATTTGTAGATTTCTTGAAAAATTCTTTCTCTCTATACAAAAGTTTGAGTAAATTATTGTGAGGGAAATCATTTGTTGAAAAGGAGACTGAATCCTCAGGGAATAAATTAAAATTTGATTGGAATTGTTGTGCGTATTTTCCTTTGAAAACCCTGTTGAAATTTTATAATTTCCCCATTGAAACCCCGTTGAAAATTTATTCTGTAGAAATTTCTAAAATTTTCCATATGAAAACTCACTCTGTTGAACTTATATATATATATATATATATATTCATATATAAATTGGAATGTGAAAATATTATATTCTTATAAGAATATTGAAAAGTTACTGTACAGGTGAATTTGAGAATTTTATTAAAAAAAAAAGAATTAGAGAAATCGTCGTACAATTTTTATTTATATATATTTAATATTGTTTTTATTTTAGAAAATTCTTTTAAAAAAAATGAGATCTGAAGCTCTGTGGGGCTACCTGTGGCTGACCCCGCAGGGGGACGGCAGTGAGGGCCAAGCCCAGCGCTGCCCTCACGGGCAGCGCTCAGCTCAGCCGCCACGGCCGAGCCTGTGGGGCGGGCTGCGAAGGCAACCCTACCCACAGTGCGCAGGGTTAGGGCATAAAAAGCCCTAACTTCTTACATTAAGTTTTAAAACTTCATGCGGATTTTTCAATTTGTAATTATTAGCATTAATAATTATATATATATTATATTTATTATATGTATATATGCTATATATAATGTATATTAATAATATAATATATATTATATATATAATATTTATAATTATATATTTATTTAATGTCAAGAAAATTTGGAAGTGTTATCATGTTTAAATGAGATATTTACAAGAATTAATTTATTAAATATCTAGATATAGATATTTTAATAATTAATTTATCATGATTAAGTTATGTGTGCTTAGAATAGACTGTTATTCTGGCGTTTATATTGATTTCGCTATAATATATGGTTATGAAATTGGGCAAATTGTAGATCTAATTTTTGTATTGCATGAAAGATGAAATAAATCTTAGATAATAATTTTGGTACTTCAAATTATTGCTTGACTGGATTTAGTATATCCTAATGTAGACTTTTTATTTTTCAAATTGCTTTAAATCCTGTTTCTTTATTGAGAAAATTGGGCAAGTCTTAGATGTACAAGTTTTTCAGACAAATTATAAAATATGGGAGTTGTGATTGTTTAAGTTGAATTCTTGTATTGGCTAAGATTGTGTACATGATTTTTGTATGGTGTTTAGACACCTGATTTTATGAACATAGACATTGATGTTCGTTATGAAAAGTGTAGAATATTATGTTGTATTTTTGTACACCTTGTCTACCCTAGTTAGAGAAACTTAGAATTCCTTTGTTATGTTTAGGGGAGTGGCTCTGTGTGAGGGTCGACACACAAAGTGGTGTCAGGGTAACTTACAAAGAGTTGGTAAGTCAGTGATAACTAAATAACACAGTAGTTAGATTAAAATCTTTAATAAGATAATTATGCCTCGCTTATAGACTCTAGAGCTAGTTTAGTCTTGAGTATAAGTTGAGAAGGCTGGAATGGCAAATCGCTATCTTGTTACTTTAAAAGATATTTGATTCCGCAATAGTATGCAAATGGGGCCAAGTTTCATAAGAGGTTACCAAGGTAACCCAAGTTGGGGGCCGAAACCTAGGAAGAAACACCAGGGTAACCTTTGCAACATTGTGATGACACTCCACCTAAAATAATAGTTTACCTTGTGTACTTAGCACATTTGATTGTCTTAAATCTAGAAGCAATGTAACCATCAGTCAATTATGTACTTGTGTCTAGGGTGAATAGGTTATGTCTAGGTAACCATATTATTATCTCCTAGTATGGGGGGTGGACCTACGGGTACCACATGGTTGGGTGGAACGTGCACCTTACTCTGTTGGGTCCCCAGTTTATGTTCGTGGCAACGAGAGCTTCATGGATGGAGAGCTCGTACTTGGATACATATTTGTACTTTCTTTATTGCATCATTGAAAATTTTGTATATGTAACATCCCTCAATTGTTTATGAGGTGAACATTTGTAAAATGTAATTGTAACTATTATTGATCTACCTCATCAGATGAATGAGTATTGTATTATTATTTCAAATGCAGTGTAAGAATCATATTTGTACTTTATACTATCATGAATGGAATTCAAATGTTGTGCAATGTTTAATTTTAAAGTTTATGTTAATTAAATATGTGCAATGCTAAATACTAAAGTCGTATATGGAATCTCAAGTAGTGTAACGTCGCGTAACTTAGTGAATGTATGCAATTAATTAAGTTAATATTAACACTTTAAAAAAAAAATTATTACACTTATATAGACAAATGCAACATTCCTTAGGTTATAAGACGGGGCATTACAATGAGACTCAACACAAATAGAGTAGTTGTAAGCATAAATCAGTGATTTTTTTAGTGGCTAATATTCACCAATTGGCTAATAGTTGAAACTTGGGAATCCAAAATTGGCTAATATTTTAAGCTACAACGTGACTTGAATCACCACATTTTTACAAAATTTTATTATAGTCTTATTTAAATCGCCAAATAATTTATTTTATTAAAATATTTAACTCAAAAAAATTCCACAATATTTGATGCATGATTAGATTAGATTCACCTAAATTTTATAAATTATAGTAGAAATCTATATTAATTCACCAATAGTATATCATAATTATTAGTTGCTTAAGGACCATATTTCTAATGTTTAGTTTCCACCATTGATTTATAATATAATCTAATGGTCCTTGTTTTATTCCACAAGGTAAAATGTACCCATGATCTGTAATGCTCATGGGGCCCACAATTTTGCTTCTCATGAGTATTATTGATTGTAGGTAAATTTTACCTTACAGAGTACACCGAGGGCTATTAGATCAATGATCTAAAAGCAATTTTGAACCCCATGAGAATTACAGATCATGGGTACATTTTACCTTATAGAATACAATGAGGTCCATTATATTATATTTTAAAATAATGGTGGAAAGTAAATATTATAGTCTACCCCTTCAATCCATTGATAATTTCCACCCTCGGGCCCCTACTTTTCCATGAGAATTATTTTTTAGATTAGATAGATTCACATCATAATTAATGCATTTTCCTACAATTTTTCAAGATTCGCCAAATTTTTTTACAAATTTTAGTGATGTAAAAAAAATCACCAATAAAATTAATATTTTTTTGAAAAAAATGAAAGATTCGCCAAGATTTTATATCCTTTTTTAAGGGAGGTTTCTTAAAGTTATCACAGGCATAAATATAAAACTAAAACAAAAGAACACTCATGTAGAGAAATTAATGAAGATAATGAGCATAATGCAAGATGCAAACAAACAAAATAACATTTTATAGATTTATTATTGATTTGTTGATATGCTTCAATGGATAGATGTGAATGTTCTTTGCACTTTTTTATTCAAATGGATAGCACAAGGGTGTAAGTGAGTAGATTGATAAAAAAAAGAGTAGAATATACTTAACATGAAAATGGATAATGTAGAGTGAAAGAAGGCCTCTCATTAAATAGGTTTTCTAAGAGGAAAATGGAGGGTCAAGATGCAAGATTGAATTGATGATTAGGATTTGAGATACACATATTGAATTCGTAGCATTGTGGAAAGTGTCACAAGTAAGAGGAAGTTTCAAGATCAAAGGATGATATTTGATCAAGATGTAGAATAAAATGGGAAGAGTGCAAGTGGCATGTGAGGTGGAAAGTCAAAGATACTCACACATGTGCGAGAAAGGTTGCATGTGTGGGAAGAATTCTCACACAAGTGTGAACAAGGAGTGAAATGGATCAAACATGATCACGCATGTAGGAGGATGGAGTGGGATGAGTTAGCATGCTCACACATGTGAGAATAGAGTGGCTAAGGACACATGGTAAGAGGAGAATTGTCAAGAATATGATCCATGTATATGGAATGTGGGTTAGGATTAAGAGGTTGGGTTAGGATTAAGAGGCTAGGTAATAATTATGTGGATTTAAATATTAGAAAACTATTATGAGGGAGTTAATTAGTCTAAATAAATTAAGTAGGAATTAACTAATTGATTTATTAAAAGAATTTGAGGACTAAGGTTAATTGGTTTAATTGATTTAATTAATTAACCTTGGGGAAGAAAAATAATTAATTAATAATGAATGATGGAGGCAATTAATTAAATAATTGATTATTTAATTGATTTATGAGAAATTTAGTATGAAGAATTGATGATGAATTTGAGGTGTCTACACCATTATTCTAATTCTTCTTCTTCTTCTCTTACTCTAAATATAAGAAGTAGGCATTCATTAGTTTCATGGTCATACCATTCTCTGCATATCTCATAGTACATATATTTAACCTTCTAGGGGTTGGTTGTAACTTCACTCTAAGTGTGGCATCTCTTTTCTCACCCCTCATTACTAGGCACTCATTCTTCAAATGACCTTTATTGGAACAACAAGTACACCAAATTTTCTTTCTTTGAGATGGAGGTGACATGTTATTTTCACCTTTAGCTAATACATCTTGTTTGATTTTTAATTGTTCAATATCTAGTCTCATCCTTTGCATTTACTTATTTTCTATTTTTTATTGTTTCTCCTATAAGGTTGTGCTTCCACTTTGCATGTTGATTCATTTAACTTTCAAATATCATGCCATCTAGACCAATTATAAACTTTGGAAATAACCCAAATATACCCAATTCCACTCTCTACTTCTCCATAAGGAGTTATTCCATTTTCCTCGCCACCTATTTGAATCTATAATCATATTATTTAAGTCTTCTATCTTACTTACACTTTTAGATGGGGCTTCAGGGGAATCAAATTTTGATAGGAATTTATTCCTAATTTCCAAAAATTCCTTATCATGATTAGGTCACTCCTTCATGTATACCATTTTAGTACATCTTTCCTTAGGGTTTTGATGAATTCATAATTTTTCCTAATCACTATAAGTGTAATTTATTCTCTAGATAGTCTCTAGAACAAATATATGTTTAGATGCTTTGGTGGTGCTTTTTCCAAAATAGGCAATTTTAGTATTGTGTTGTCCCTATTGGTAGTAGTTTTTTCTACTTTATTTATGTTAGATGAAGTTTTTCGTATTTTCCTATAATTTTTTCTTCTATTTAATAGTTTCTCACCACAATATCTTTGTCTTAATAATGTCCTTTTTCTTCTTTTATCTCTTTTCAATCAATTTCAAATAAATTGGTTCCCAATATCTTTGCATAATCACTTGCAATTTTATTTTTCTTTCTCTCATTCGAGTTGAATTGCTATATATACTTTTCACAAACACTCTTCTTGTCTTAATTGATATGAGATACAACTCTTGATCAAGGGGGTTCACCTCTTCATGTGATCATTTTAATTTATAATTTTTCATTATTTAATATATTTATCAATTAATATTGCCTTTTTTCCCATCCTTAATTACTTTTTTCAATTATGTCCATGCCCAAAGGTCTTTGAACATGTTTTTAACTTCTTTTCCCTTTGTACTCTTTTTTACTTTCTTGTAATTCTAAATTTTCCATTATTTTCTCCTTTTGTAATCCCATATTTTTACTCACCATATTATCTAAATATTCTTCAATAAAATTTAGAGGTTTTAGTTTTATAATAGGGATAAAAAAACTCCCAAATCTATAATTGATTGCAACTTTTGGGTTTGAATAATTAAGTTCCAAATGCAGTTTCCAAGTTAAGAATTTAAATGATAGAGATCAAGTATGCTTTTATGCCTTGTCCAAGCACTATAGCTTCCAAGTCCTCCTAACAACTCTTTAAATACTTCATATTCTTCAATTTTCTATGCCAACCCATTTAATTTTTAATTTGGAAAGACAACTATTATTCATCCCCTTATTAACTTAATCTTAATGTTTCTTATAGAACTATTATTTTTAGCTATAGATCCCTCAATACACTTATTGATGATCACTTCCTCTAGTGGTGAGATTTTACTATTTTGAACATTTTTAGCAACAATTCCTCTGGCATTCTCTAACAACAATATCCATCACAATATCCTTATCTTTTCTAACAACCATTTTTTTGTGATATCTTTCCCACATCTTATGGACTTTTTTTGATATTTTTATTCCATGTTCAATTCCATTTCTAATTAAATTTCGTCCTCAAATTCTCTTTGTTTCTTCTTATCTCTTTTTCCATGGTTATTTTTGATTTGGTATTTTATTAATCTTTTTATTCATCCCTTATGAATTACTCTCATATTTATTTTCTTATTCACATCTCTTTAAAGATCCCTTCAATATCCCCCCTTTCCAATTGTCGTCCCTTGGGTGTCTAACCCCCTCTCATGAGGCTAAGACTTATTGGTTCCTATTGCAAATCATATTTTTTTCTTGTTTATTTGTAACTCTTTCTTATTAACTCTTTTACTACCACAATGATATATCTATTGATTTGTTTTTCCTTTGTTGTTGTACCAATCTCTCAATGATGAAACCAAAATATTAGGAAGAACTAAACACAAATTAAGGATTTAAGCCTATGTTACTTGGATGTAGTTTTTATACTCCCATATGAGCAATATGAGGAAACTTGTGTAGTGAGTTATAGAAGGTTGTGACAAGAAAGAATGGTTAAAATTAACATATATATATGCTTATACTCCTATATGAACAATATGAGGAAGATAAAAACTTATTTAGTGAGTTTAGATATATATAACTCACTACATGAGATGTGATTTTTATAAGAGGAAGATCATAACTGAGTATATAAGTTCTAATCTTCCTCATATAAAAATCACATAAAAATTACATCTCATAACACATCATATATCCATTAGATCATTATTCAATATATTGCATCCATCATATATAACTCTAATACATGGTTCATCCATGCATCCTTATACTTCTCTTCTATATAATATCCTTCTATCATATATTACATATTTTATTCTCTATTCTCTATTCTATTTTTTCTTTGCATCTTCCATCTCCAATCCCTACTTGTACCTAGTTGTAAGTATTATCAAGGAGTGTGTCTCTTGTACATGTTATGACATTTATATGTGTTGGTGATGGGTTAAGTATGTTGCATCTCCTTTGTGATGGATGTAACTTTTTGTGAAGTCAATTATCTTGCCAATGAAGATAATGGTGGTATGTTTTGTTAAGTGTATTTTAAAAAATTGTAAGTAGTGTTGGATAAAGGGCATAAGATAAATCCATATGCCTCTCAATAGAATTAAATTCCAAAGAGAATGAACATGATGTTGATGGAGAAGACTAGGAGTGTGCTTAGTGGAGTTATATTTGAACAAAAGTTATAAGTAAAATTAGTTGTTACAAATTTTTATCTAATTAATATGTATCTTACATCATCTCTTATGAATAAGAATCCTATGGAGCCTGGGTTGAGAAAAAAATCCTCATTATAACATCTTATTTTTGGTTGTGAGGTATATAAACATGTGCCTAGGTAGAAGTGGCTAACATTGGATAACAAGTTATTTAAGTTTATCGCCATTGGCTATGGTGTTGGTGTGAAAAGCTACAAGATTTGAAAATTTATGGCTAAGCGAGTTTTCTACTTGATAAAAGTGAATTTTTAGAGGGATTAAGCCTTCACCTATAGTTTTGTAGCCAAAAGAGGAAAATAAGAAATGTGTGGTTCAACTAGCCCAAATATTGAGAAAGTTGAACCAAAACCTTGTGAATGATCTAAAGAGGATTAGAGCTTCAATAATTTAGGTAGTTTCAAAGAGAAGGTAGAACCTTCACCATATCTCTCAAGGAGGTCCACTTAGTATAGAAAAAAGCCATATTATAGGTATAATCCTCCTATTTGGAGATACAATTTTTGTATTGATTACTAACTTGGATCACCTATAATTATGAAGGAGGAATTAAGTATAAATGATTCTAAGTCTTTGAGAATCGCTATGGATGAGGAGATGGTCATATTGAAGAAGAGTCATGTAAATGAGACTTAATAACTTTTCCTAATGGTAAAACTCATTGGTTTTAAATGTGTGTTCAAAAGGAAGATCAATTTTGATGGCAGTTTTAAGATGTACAAGGCTAGATTGGTTGTGAAGAGATACTCCTAGGTTGAGGGACTTGATTATTTTGTGATATTTTTTTTAATGCTAATCTAACATCCATTTGGTTCTTATTATCTATTGTAGTAGCCTTTGATCTTGAGATTGAGAAAATGGATGCTAAGACAAATTTCTTTCACAATTATTTGGAGGAAGAGATCTTCATGACACAACTAGAGCACCATGTGGAAGAACGCAAAAAATATTTGGTTTATAAGTTGAAAATGTCTCCATATGGTCTTAAATAGTCTCCTAGGATGCAGTACCAAAGGTTTGACCTTTGTCTTGGGTTTAGGATTTTTCATATATCTAAATTAGATAATCACATCTATTATAATATAGAAATGAATTGATTTCTTATTATTGCATTATACATTCATGTTATGTTATTTTTTAATAATAGTAAAGATTTGATTTATATCTTGAAGTCTCAAATTTTAGGCATAGTTTGAGATATTTTCATGGGGTTTTAGATATATATTGGGTATAGAGATCAAAATAGATAGAGTAAACAAAAAATATTTAGTTGGGTTAAAGCAATTATTTGAACTCTATGTTAGAGAGCCTTAACATGACAACTTGTTGACCATTATGTGTTCCCATCTTGGTGGGAACCAAATTATTTGTAAATTAGTATCCAACTTCACCTAATGTGATAGAGGACATGGCTTGAGTACCTTATTTTACTAATTGAGATATTGATGCATGGCATGATATCTACTATATTATGCATTTCCTAATAATTAGAGTATTAATCTACTTTATGGTTAATCTCATACAATATCATGGGATGTAGCTAAGAGGGTAATTATATATTTGAGGGGTGTCTCCAAGTACTCTCTTTGCTATTATTCTAATTTTGCAAGGGACCATCATTGAATGGATATTCATGGATTCAAAACATGTATGAGATGTCAATAATAGGTCCACTAGTAGACATGATTTAGTCTATTTGGTAGTGTTATTAGTTGGATGAGTAAGCAATATGTCTTGATTTCTTTGTTCATTATGGATGTTGAGTACATGGTAGTTACTCATGTCTATAAAGAGGCCATTTGGCTTAAGATATTATGTTTATATGTAGGGTTGAGTCAAGGAACTATCAAAGTTCTTTATTATTGTCAAAGTGACACATATCTAACAAAGAACCCAATTTTTCATGCAAGGAAAAAGAATATTAATGTTTGGTACTAATGGTGTTGGAGAAATTTGAAACTTTATAGAATGTTGCAAATGCATTGACAAGGCTAATAAGCACCAAAATATTTAGGCAATGTTGTGAATCTATGGGCCTCTTCCCCTAGTAATTTTTTGATAGTGTTGGTACTATCTTAGATATAAAAATATATTCCACAAGTGGGATAATGTTTGGAAATGTGTCTCAACCTTCCATCCTCACGTTAAGAACACAAAAAATATAATTTTAGGCTATAGAGATCATTTTTTCACTTAAAATTTTCTAGATGGGTCATAATCAATTCCTTAGTTACAAGTCATAGATCTCTTAGAGATCTATAATTTTTTTTAAATGATCCCAATCAACTTATTTGATCAAAATTTATGGCCTTTGAAAGTTGGGCCTCCCGCATTGGAAATGTAAGATAATCTATGAAAATACATAGGAGAGTGATAAGAGGGAGTTACACTTCTTGAACCATATTATGAAACATCATAAGGTATTTTTTATTAGAAATAATGGAGCTAAAATAAAGCATCTGAACTGGTAAGTGAATTATAACAAGCTTATGGCAGTTGGAAGAAATATGTTATTTTTAATCAATGGACTCATCTTGGAAATGGGGAATTGATTTTTTAACTAGATATTTGGGTTACACATTTTAGGTGGTTTTTGTGAATATGTAATTAATTTTTATTTGGTGGTTTTAAGTCTTGCTTGGTTTTATTAATATGTTGACATATGCATATATATATATGCATGTATGCATATATCCCAATACACAATCAACCACACAAACAAGCACAATAGGATAAGGAAGGACTCACAAGCTCAAATTGATAATCATCATCAAAGCATGCATTCAATAATAATCAAGAATGTCTTACCTACTTCCCACATGATAACCTGACTTAATTATTATACTATGATGTGTGTAAGCTTAGATAGGTTATGTTACTAGTTACCTAACCAAGACCTTCTCCTGAGTGATACTTCCCCGCCGCCTAGAGGAATCAAACATATACCTGCAATCACTAACACTTGCACACTACAATCAACTATTCACAAAATATGTACTTTACATAATACATCTCCAAAGTTAGAATATTAATGCAATATTCATCCAATCACATAAATTCATTCCTTCATATAATATTAAATGAGATGGCATTCATTCATAAGTAAATGATAACAAATAACACACACAATTTATTCATCCATTGAATTCACATTATATTCACATTTTACCCTACATAGTAACAGTAAATAGTAATTACACAATTTGAGGTGTAACATATTCCCCCCTTGTGACTCATTGCCCCCGATGATCTATAGCACTTTAACATATAGATAAATTCAAATAAAGTTTTACTTAGCATTCTCAAAATACGTAAGATTTATAAAACATTCATCCTACGTAACACCACTCCTTGCAACCTTTCCCCCCTAGACTTTGCATTGAATGTCCTTACTATCGCATAGGGAAAACTTGTATGTCTCACACATACTTACTCTCTCAAGAGCTTATGTGTTGTATTCATAATATTTCATATGTACATTCCATGTACAATATTATTTGAATGACACATGACACTTATACTATAGTGACTAGAAAGCACATTCTCATTGGCTCATGAATTTATTCTTAGTATAATCCAAATAGAAAGGAATAACGATGCATTGTACACTACAACATAGGTCCCATCCTTCCCTTTGGTATTTACACCTTTAGATAACTCAGAATTCAAGTTCATCCATCTCTTACCTTTCTACTTACTTTAGCCAAAAGTAATGTTCTTGACCACTTGTCTGTCTTGAGCACAACTTTTCTCTTAGACATCTGTCAATTTCGATATTGCTTTATACTTAAGCTTTGTATTGACGAAGTTTCATTGATCTCTTCAATCTATTACTCCTTTGAAAGACTATCAAGTATAAGGTTAACCCTACTCCCTAGCCTATTTCAGCCTAATAAAGTTTCCAACCTTCTTTTCCATATAGTGGATCAAACCTCAATGTTAGAAGTTTATAAGTACTCAACAAATCATTCAAATTTTGGTTTTCCTCTTTTGCCCGCTTGGCTACAATAATATATTGTGCATTCATTCCATTGAATGTATCATAGTATGATCATGGTCAACACAACCTTATCAATATTTTCTCGTTCACAATTGAAACAAATTTCTTGGTTATACTAAGCAACTACCTCACACAATATATTATTTAGGACCAAAATCCCATAATCTAGGATTTCCAACTACATTGGTTACCTTGGTGAGTTTTTCCACCACAACATTATGTTAGTTCCACTAATTTAGACAGGTTAAAATGTCTTACATTCTACCACACCCCCTCTGGAATCTCAAGAGAGTACACATATCCTGCCAATAACAACATTCTCTCTTCATTTTCTGGCACATTAGGCTTTATCTTTCTATATACTCAGCAACATCCTACTCCATCTTTTCTAGGTTTTTAGTGGTTCCTCACCCAACAAATAACTTTGTACCTCCAATGTCCAATCTCTAACATCAAATTTCTCATCCCATCCCTTAATTCTCCAAAATTTTGGGTACATAGGCTCTTTTATATCCCATATTAGCCTATTCTTTAATTCACACTTTTCTTTATTTTATCTGATTAATTAAATAAACGCTTTTTATTTAATTATGTTACTAATTAGCTTTATCCTTCTTGTCAAATTAAATAAATTCTTATTTAATTTACTCTTTATCATACTTCAACTATAATTAAATAAATTCTTTTATTTATTTAATTATTCATTTAAATCCCTTCATCACTTGATTAAATAAATCTTATTTATTTAATTATTCTTCAAATATCGAATTTTGAATTAAATGAATTATTTAATTCATTAATTCTATTTTAATGCATTCCTCTATATTTTAGATAATTATGTGAGTTATCTAAGTATTCACTTTTACTCGACTTGACATCTATTTTAATTGTTTAGTTAACTCTTGATTTAATGTCTGAGTGGCGTCTTCAAGTAATCTCTTCGTCAAATCATTCAATCATCCAGTTCTAACTCAATTGTGTGTACATGCGGATTAACTGAATATTCTTATTTAATTAATTAAACCTCGTGCATGCATTCGAACAGAGAGTTGATTTAATCAATCTTTATCTTTGTCATGCAAAGATATTTCTTATGTTTTCGAATACCGAACTGAAGATTAAATCATTTATTTAATCTTTAATTCTATTTCTAGTTTGTATCACTCATGTCACTACTAACAGTTATCAAAATGCATGTCTAATCTATCGATCTCAACCATCCGTTGATCTTTCAATCCTGGCCTGTCATTCGAATAATCAATTTTCTATAAATTGATTTGTCATTCTTCATTCCGGTCTCTCTCTCGAAATCTCTCTCGTGAAATCTCTCTCGAAATCTCTCTCTCGCAAATTCTTATGACTTTTGAGAGCACTTTGTCTTAAATCTTTGATATTTTGCTAATCATTATCTTAGGCTATACTTGCACAAATTACTAAAAATCTAAGGGAAATTATACTACACAAGCAAAATGGAGAAGGGAAATCGAGATGAATCATGGAAATACGTTTGAAATTGGTGAGATTATTTCAGTTTAATTACATTATTACTTTCCTTTTTTCTTTGTTGCTTAACATTTAGATTTGCATCTTATATTTTAGTATTGCATGTTTTCTTCTAATCTTCGCTTGTTGTCTTAGTGCACTTTCTATGGCATTACATTTGGTGAACCCGACGTGAAGATACCATCTTCGCGGATCCGTAGATCTTTTATTTTTGGTTTTTACAGGTTTTTTGTACGGAACGATGCATCTGAAGTTTCTTGAACCACAATTGATTTCACAAACCGCATCTGACAGAAGAAATGACACATCTGTATTTTCCTGAACCACAATTGAATTCCTGAGCCACAATTGAAGAAGAAACGACGCATCTGACTAGTAATACAGCGACGCAATTGACTGGTAAAAACTTTATTTCTGTTTTCGAAAATCTAAAATTTTCAATTGATTTGTGTGTTACTAATATCTTATCTCCAGCGTGTGGCCTTTTGGGAGTTAACAAGCTTTTACAGGACAATTGATGAAGACAATATTGAAAACTACTAACAAGTTTTTCTGTAGGACGCTTGTCGAAGACCCTAGTTAAACTTTTGAAACAGATTGTTTGGTAGTGTAGCAAATATTTCATTTGGATTAAAATTAACAAGTGTCTACTATGTTTGGTGCAAAAGCACAAGTTTTGTCACCCTTACAACTTGGTACATCGAAGTATCCTCTCCCCTTATGCATTTGTGCAATCCTGGGTGTAAGAGAAACAATTACCAACTCTAGAACTTGGGCCTGTTCTGGTGGGAAAAATTACTCACCCCAGGATGACTCAGACCGGTAGCACCCTAAACCCGAGGGACTTCCAGCCGGTATATAAAAGAGGATTCTTGGGGAAAGTTCAAGAATCACGCATATGATTCCAACAAGATGGATCCAAAAGGGGATTCGCGCCGCATGGATCATGACCTATGAACGGAATGACCGTATTAAACACCTTTTGTTTTAGAGACCAACCTATTTTTGGTTGTTTCTTGGTATAGTGTAGGGTATAGTATCATGCCCGAAGATTACTCACTACTGATCCCCTTGAGTAGAGATAGCAGTTCTTGGGAGGTCATTACCCAAGAATTCAAAATTGGTGTGCTCGAAAGATGTTAATGAGCCGTGGAGGGGAGCCAATGCCACCAAATTTCTAAGCTATCCGCTCTCGAGAAGGAAAGGTGTTTATCACCAATCCGGGGTATTTCGGTGGGCTATACCAAGTATACAAACCCTAGGCCTTTGGCCTATTAGGATGTACTTGTCTGTTATCAATTTAAACGTTATTTGAGTCCAAAATCAAAATTGAAAACACTTTGTCTTATGATTGTCTTTGATTGTCAGAATTTGATCACAGAAAATGAAGTTAGTTTAAAATTCATGTCACTGAAAATTCACAGAGTCGCAACTGTTCACCAGAAACTCGCAAATGATTTTTAGAGCCGCATCTGTTAAATCTTGAGTCGCATCTAAATCTTGAGTCGCATCTATTAAACTCTGAGTCTCAACTGTTATTTCAAGTCACATCTATTTAGTCATGAGTCACATCTGTTAAACTTCGAGTCGCAACTGTTATTTCAAGTCACATCTGTTTAGTCTTGAGTCGCATCTGTCAGGATTAGAGTTGCATCTGTCAGTTTAGCTCGACACTATTTTACAAAAATTGCATGCGTTATGTTCTGAGTCGCAACTGTAAGTATGAGTCACATCTGTTAAAAGGATAACCGCATCTGTCAGGGTCAAACTAAACTTTACCAGAGAAACGCAATTGATTACTCGAAAACCGCAACTGCTAACTTGAATCACAAATGTTAGATCCTGCAACGCATCTATCTGATTATCAGAAAACCAGAATTCACAGTCACTATCCAGTCAACACAATTACACCAAGTTTCAGTTGTCTTCACACAAACAGTCTTTGAAACAGGAAACCTGAAACGATTTGCTAAATTTTGCATCCTTTAGGGTCATTTAGTCATTACCATAGTTGTCTTCATTTAGAGTTTAGCTTCATCTTAGGGTACATATTACCTTGCATTAAACTTTTAGGAAGGTCATTTTTTACAAAATTTAGGATTGGTTTACCATCTATACTCTAGAAAAGTCATAGTGTCAACAAAAATTTTCATTGAACCTAGTCCTATCATCTTATACTTTGTCCTACAGAGAGTCCTCCTAACTCATCAGTCTAGTTAGGAAACTTAGCTTGTCTTTGATCCTCATCCTACATTGGTTCCTTGATTTAAACTAAATTGACACCTTGGTTTGACTTTAGGTAGTTGGTCCCTTCGTCTTGGGTTTATAGAATTGATCACTTTAGGGTCTTGCTTAGACTTTGCATCTTTAGAGTCTAGACTAGTGTCATCCTAGAACATCCCTTATTTTGCATACGAAAATCCCAAAAATATAGACTAGAGTCATATTGTTCATAGATATAGTTTTGCATTTCCTGCATATTGAGCTTCTCTTACATGGTTGAAACTAGGTCTAAGAGAAGAGAGAGAGAAACATGTCGAACCCAAACGAATTCATCAATCTGTTTTCTTCAAAACCTCATAAGACTCTATTAGACAAATTCACCACTAGAAACACTCAAGGACATATTGCAGTAGAGGACATAGAGGCTGCCGCATAGGACCCTGAGTTTTCCTTTTTTGTAGATGAGTACCTAGCAAATGATCGTCAACGATTTTTAGGAAAATTGCTAGCTGAAGGTGCTACTTTACCTCCAAGATTTGATATCAGCACCTTACAAACTCAACCTACACAAGGGACAAATACCACGACTGCTAGTACTACTATACCTCAGGTTAGCACAACTATGCCATCTAGCACATCTACACAGAGTACAACAATCCATACATCCCCATTTGGTACATCTAGCATGACACCAGGATTTAACTTCACTGTAGGGGCTTCATCATCCACTCCCTTCGGTCCTCTTATTGGGAATAAATGACCTAAAACGTTAGCCTCTACACCTTATGTCAGTGTCCCAAGTCCGTAATCAACAAACGCCACTACTACTAGTCTCACGAGTACCATACCACAGTTGATGGCCATACCTAGTGCTCAAGTCACTAGTACTATACCACGGATTACACAAATAGGGGGCATTCCCTCCTTCCAATATGGCAATCAAAACCCTTTTTCGTAGATGGGTAGTCAGAATCCGTCCACACAGATTCCAAGTCAAAACCCATTTACATCGATTCTGAATCAAAATCCTTTGTCACAAATTGGTAGTCAGAATCCATCCAAACAGATTCCAAGTCAAAACCAATTTACATCAATTCCAAATCAGAATCCTTTTTTCCAAAGTGGTACTCAGAATCCGTTTACACAGATCTCAGGTCAACACCAATTTATGCCGATTCCATATCAGAACACATTTACCAACATTCGGAATCCAAATCCACCTCAGGTGCCAACATTTAATCGAAACCCATCAAAAAAATTTGGATTTTAGAACACATACACGGATCCGCATAATCCCCCTAGCACATCTTTGACCCAAGTTGACGTCTTACAAACACAAATGCAAATGGATAATATGTCAGTGTCAACTAAGAAATCATTTTCAACAAAGGACATATGCACATTCCCCTTTGATAGATCATTGTACATGACACCTTTCCCTCACGGATATGTCATACCCAATCTTCCTAAGTACAATGGCAAACGAAATCCAATCGAACATATCAGGGAATTTTCTACCATATGCATAGATGACACTTATGACCCCATGTATCTTATGAGGCTATTTCCAAGAAGTCTTGTAGGAATTGCACTAGAATGATTTTCGGGTCTAGATTATGGCATTAGATCTTGGGTTGAACTAGTTGAGAAATTTGTGGAGCAATTCTCCTTCAACATTGACCATGAGATAAATATAGCAACCTTGTGCCACGCAACGCAAGACGAAGGGGAAACATTCATTGCTTTCTTCCAGAGATGGAGAACTATTGCTAGTAGGTGTCCTGTTGAAATACCCAAAAAACAAAAGGTTACAATGTTTCAAGAAAACCTTCATCCAAAACTCAGGAGTAACTTAAGGGTACATTGTTGTACATCTTTTTCGGAACTAGTGGAAAAAGGGGTGATAATAGAGAAGGATCTCATTGAAAAGGGCAAACTCAAGACAACAACGTCCAATCGAAACTCGATCGTACAAAACACCCCCACGGATAGAAACAGATTTTGGTCTCACAACAAAAATGTCACAAATGATGGGGTGGTTGATGCTAAAACACTACAAGCGGCACCCCTCCTCACATTACAAGGACCTCATAATTTTTCTAACACGCTTAATGTTGTCAATCAACCTCCTAACATGGCCCAAAATACTCAACATCCACAACAAAGGAGATTCCAAAAGCGTGAATTCACTCCCTTAGGGGAACCAATTGAATCGGTCTTCAAACAACTGTTACAGCATAACCTCATACAGCTACAAGAACCAAGACAATACGATCCAGGATAGTTTAAACTAGCTTGGTGGGATGATAATGCCTTTTGTGATTATCATAGGACTAAGGGACATAACCTACAAAACTGTCAACAACTGAAGAATATCATACAGGATCTTGTTGAAAGGAGAATTATTGAAGTTAGTGGACAAAAACAAAAGACATCGAACATTGATCATCAAGTCTTTTCAGACTCACTACATGACCATGGGAAAGGAACTGTTCCTAGCTCAAGTACTAAGACCAATATGTCAGCCAACTATGTGAGTATCAAACATGATTATGATAGTGGTAAAATCATTCATTGCCTTTGCACCGCTGATGAAAACATCAATACCATTACTATCAATGTTAATCCTGAGTGTGCAGTCAATACTCGCCGTACTAAGTTCACTATCCAGGGCCTTCAATTGCAGCAATTACCACAATCTTCCAAGTTACAATATAACCTACTTGACCAGTTGGGGAAGACCCCAACCCAAATTTCAATCTTGGAATTATTGCGTATTTCCCTTGAGCATCGATCTATCCTCGATAAGGCTTTACAGAATACCACAGTCCCTAATGACCTTGATGTCAATCATTTCCAGGAAATGGTGGGCTATTTGACCAATAATCACCATGCCACATTTTCTGAACAAGACTATCCAACAGAAAAGACAAACCACAATGACCCTTTACATCTAGAAGTCCTTGTTGATGATACCAAAGTTAGACGAGTTTTGGTAGACGGAGGAGCAGGGTTGAATCTATACACTTTAAAACTAATTAAGGCATTAGGTATTTTAGAAGCATGCGTAGACACCACCAAGAGTATTTTCATTAAGGCTTATGATGATGAAGAACGAAAATCAAAGGGGGTGGTAACACTTCCTATCAGAATTGGTCCTACGATGATGGAGACAAAGTTCCAGGTCTTGGATCTCACCCTCCCTTATAACCTTCTGCTAGGTAGACCATGGATTCATGCCATGAAGGCGGTCCCTTCCACGTATCATCAGTGTCTTAAATTCCCTTACAATGGCACCGAAATAACTATAGATGGTGATCCTGATACTTTCCAGTAATGCACCAATCTAAAGGAGATCCCTCAATGCCAAGTTCCAGTAAACCACAAGGCCTCATCGTCCAATCCATCTTCTTATGTTGATCCATCCACACTCACTCGAACATCTGTTCTACCCTCAATTCTTGTTACTCCTAGGGTTGAGATCCAAGACAAGGGTTGTGGAGAGTATTACATGAAGACTTCTTATTGTGTTAGCCATTTGGTTCCCCCTAAGTCATATGGTTTACCTACAACAGGTCGGGGACATTCTATGATCACTATACATGTTCCCCCCACAACAACTTTCACCAAATGGGGTGAATTAAGCAAAGAGGCTATCAATGCAGAAGATGTCACTTCCTGGCTGTATAAGGAAGATGATGAGAAATCACTCTTACTGGCTCATATTCCTACAAATCTGTATGGAAAGGGTTTCAAAATTATGCAAAGAAAAGGATATGATGGACAAAGTGGTTTAGGCTTAAACCAAGATGGAAAAATTGAACCAATATTTGTTTCTTAGTGGCCAAAAGGAGTAGGGCTAGGGTTTCAACCGATTCAGATTGGCGTCCCTAGTACTCCATTACCCTTACTTGAGGAAGTACGTGCTTCAGAAGATATTAAGACATCTCACGAACCAGTGGACCAATATCATTGTAACTCCCCCGACTCTAATGATTATGAGTGGGAATTCCTATCCTCTACTTCTTCCATGGACCTTGACAAGTTATTTGGAGAACTTGACTTGATGTTAAGTTCCTCACCCAATCCCTTAAATTCTTGTCCACCAAAGAAAATGACAAAAGAGGAATGGTTTAAACAATACTATTGGGAATCACTTGATCCTACCTCTTGGCAACCTGAGCCACCTGTTTTCGATAGTCAAACCGTGGCATTAGGCCCACCTATTCATCCACCTAGACCCAAACCTAAGAGCAAAGAGGACCTGGTACAAGACTTTTGTAACCACATGAATAATTCAATCTTTACCTTGACCCCATTAGACTTTGATAACTCCGACGATGACATGCCCTTAGTTTATCCCCAACTCATTGATTGGGATCAACAAGATGCACCTGTCTTAGACACTTTTGAGAACGACGAAGCAATTGCTGAGTTCTTGGGATTACGAGAAGGCATACCTAACGGGGATCATAAGGCTGGTTTTACCATTGACTTGGACAACAAAGCATATTTTGGGGAATCTATTCAACCCTCCAGTCGCAAAAATGAGAAAAAGAGTAAACAAAATAAAAAAGATGAGTCTCTAGGTGAAAACCGAAAGGCACCTTTAGACAATGAAAAAGTAAAAAGAAAGGACGCATCCGAAGGTGAAAACCTCTCTGAGGCACCTCAAGATGGAGGTTTGAACATTCTTCCCATTGCACAGGAAAAGTCACCCATGCTCGTTGAAGAATCAGTAGAAGTCAACATAGGCACAAAAGAGAATCCTCGACTGGTTTATTTGGCAGTGTCATTGACAACAGAAGAGAAATTAGAGTTCCACGACTTCTTTGCACAGAGACATAAATTTTGCTTGGTCATATGCAGATATGCTAGGGTTGGACCCTAAACTTGTTCTACATCACTTACCTTTACAACCAGGTGCCAAACCAGTAAAACAGAAGTTGAGAAAAATGCATCCACAAATTGCATTATTAGTCAAGGCAGAACTCAAGAAAATCTTAGACGTTGGTTTCATCAGACCTATCGACTATGCCGATTGGATCTCCAATCTTGTACCAGTCACTAAACCAACTGGGGGCATCCGTATTTGCACTAATTTTAGAGATATCAACAAAGCTTGTCCTAAGGATAACTTCCCTTTGCCTAACATAGACATGATAGTTGACATGACAGCAAGATATGAGATGTTGTCCCTTATGGATAGATTCTCAGGATATAACTAGATCAAAATTGCAACTGAGGACCAACCTAAGACGGCTTTCACCTGTCCTTGGGGAACTTATTGCTGGAATTTTATGCCCTTTGGACTCAAGAATGCTGGAGCAACTTATCAATGTGCCATGACTACTATCTTTCATGATCTAGTACACACTCTTATGGAGGATTATGTCGATGACCTTATTGAAAAATCTAAGACAAGGGAAGAACATTTATAGGTTTTAGACAAGATATTTTAGAGGCTAGAGAAGTATAAAGTGAGACTTAATCCAAAGAAATGTGTGTTTGGAGTCAAGTCAGGAAAGTTGTTAGGTTATATCATTTCTAGACGAGGCATTGAAGTAGATCCCGCTAAGGTGAAAGCAATCATGGACATGCCTCCACCCACTAATCTTAGTCAATTAAGGACACTACAGGGAAGGTTGCAATCTATCAGAAGGTTTATAGTGCAGCTAGCAGACAAGATGCATCATTTTCAACATCTACTTAAGAAAGGCGTACCCTTTGCATGGACAGCTAGGTGTGGAGAGGCTTTTCAACTGATTAAAGAGTATTTACTCACACCACCTATCTTAATGCCACCTGTTGAAGGAAGACCATTGATTCTTTATATTACGGCAACCCATTCATCACTCGGGGCATTGCTTGCATAGAATGAAAATGAAGGTCATGAAAGGGCAGTTTATTATATCAATCGAACTTTGGTAGGTTATGAGCTCAACTATATAGTAACATTGAACGTGCCTGTCTTGCAGTAGTATTTGCTACCCAAAAACTGAGGCACTACATGCTAAACCATCAAACAATGTTGATTGCTAAAATAGACCCTCTGAAATATCTTCTCAACAAGGCAACATTAATAGGGCGACTGGCCAAATGGGTTATGATACTTAGTGAGTATGATATCCAGTATGTAGAAAGAAAAGCTATTAAAAGACAGGTCATTGCTAATTAGTTATCTAACGCACCCATACAGGTAGATCATCCATTAGTTGCAGACTTTCTTGATGAGTTCATATTCAGATTTGACACAAACATAACATGGAAACTGTACTTTGATGGCTCACATACAAATCATGGTTCAAGGGCTAGTATACTATTTATCACACCACAGGGTGATTCCATACCTAAGTCATTCAGGATTGCATTCCCATGCACTAACAACATGGCAGAGTATGAAGCTCTAGTGATAGGGTTACGCATGGTGGTCAAGTGGAAAATTAAGATTTTACAGGTATATGGCGATTCTCAACTAGTAATCAGATAGGTAAATGATGATTATGAGACTAAGGATGAGAAGCTTGCTCCATACAAGCGCATGGCTGATAGCTTTAAAGAGTACTTTGAAAAAGTTGATTTTCATCAAATACCTTGTGTATTAAACAGGGTAGCAGACGCTATGGCTACAATTGCATCACTTCTTGACATTCCTAACAATGTGCCTAAGTTTGAGTTCTTGGTAGAATAGCTTTTGGTCCCAGCCTACGATATCCCAGATTCTGAAATGGTGTGTGATATTGTTGGTCCCGATTCCCCATGCTACAAAGAAATCTATGATTACCTTCATGCCGAAGTCATACCCATTGGCCTATCCAATAACCAACGTAGGACATTCCTCCGCAAATCAGCCAAGTACACCATCGTAGGAGACACCCTATATAGACGCACCTTAGATAATACCCTACTGAGATGTCTTGATTCTACTGAAGCACAAGCAACCTTGCGTGGGGTGCATGAGGGTATATGTGGTTCCCATTCTAGTAGTCCTACCTTAGCCAAAAATATTATGAAACTGGGTTATTACTGGCCTACTATGGGAAAAGACTCATATGTCTTTGTAACGAAATGTCGCCAATGCCAAGTTCATGGAGACTTGATACATGCCCCAGCACAGGAGCTTCATCCTATCACGTCACCATGGCCCTTTTCCCAATGGGGACTCGACCTCATAGGTAAGATCCACCCTACATCATCTAATGGACACAAATTTATTATCACTGCCACTGAGTATTTTACAAAGTGGATTGAAGCCATTCCTATGACATACATTACCAACACACAGATTTCTAAATTTATCCTGAACCATATCATTTGTCGGTATGGTGTCCCTCAGTCCATAATCACTAATAATGGCCGCCCATTTAAGCACCAAGAAGTCTGCCACCTGTGTGAAGAATTTCATATCCAACATCACTTCTCTACTCCATACTACCCACAAGGTAATGGCCAAGCAAAGGCATCTAACAAGACCATTATCAGAATCCTCAAGAAGACTGTCAATGATGCTGGTCGTGACTGGCATTTACAGCTTAACCTTGCCTTATGGGCTTATCGCACAAGTATCTGTACTCCCACTGGTGCTACCCCATATTCACTTGTATTTGGTTCTGAAGCTATTCTACCTATTGAGGTTGAGATTCCTTCCCTAAGGGTATCCCTGAAAGGCCACATTGATGATGAAGAGTACCGAGTGTCGAGACTCCATGAGCTAGAATTCTTGGATGAGCGTAGACAGAAGGCACTAGACCATCTTCAAGCATATCAGAATCGCCTTCGTCGTAGCTATAACAGGAAGGTATTGAACAGAAACTTTGACATTGGTGACCTGGTTTTAATGGAGAACCAAAAGAATCAAGCAGAAAGAGAAAAACCAGGAAAGTTTGAACCAAATTGGTTAGGACCTTATGTTGTTATGGAAGCTTTTGGATCAAGAGCGTATCAACTCTCTACTCCGAAGGGGAACCATTGTCCTCACCAATCAATAGTATGCATTTGAAGAAGTTCTATGCATAGCTTATGACTTTGTCTTAATTAGCAAAAATACAAAAAATCATAAAATCATAAAAAATTGTTATCAAGGTGAAAACCGACAAACAAGCATCTTGGTAACAAAAAATAAATAAAAATTTGAAAATATAGAAAATAGTAAAGACAACCATTTGCCTAATGGTGAAACCATTTCGATGCATTGATAGGTACCAGTGAAAACTCTATGTACTAACTCTGCTCCTTTGTCTACTATTATTCTAATCTATCCTCAGACATAGTCCACTCGGGTACATATTCTCATCCTATACATACCACCTACCTTTTCTATCCATCACTTGTATATACCATCCGTAATAAGTGGTAGTCTTTCCCATAACTTGGAACGATTAACATTGAGAGCATTTCATACCCCCGTTTTACCCTATTCATAATCAATTGGTCTTATATTTCGGGGGAAACACTTGACATGTGTCCTATTGGTTCTTACATTGGCTATGTTGAAGGCGTAAAACCATGGAAAACCCACAAACATCGCAAAATGACTTGAGAAAACACAAAAACATCAGAAAACTTCAAAAAGACAAAAAAATCAAAACATTTCAAAAATCCAAAAACAGAGTCAAAGACAGTCGCACTTGTCAGTCTTTGTCATTTGTCGAACTACGTTGCCTCTGCGATTGGACGTAGGAAAGGCCATCTGCCGATGTGCCCCCGAGGCATTAGGTCAGTCCATTTAGGTTTGTCTGTATAAACTCATGATTCGATCCATATGTCTATAGGACAAGGTCATTGGTTGTGTTGAACTATGAGGTCTCTGCGTGTATAACGTAGGCAAGGCTATCACTCGATGAGCCCCCGAGGCCGCACTAGGTTAGTCTATTAGGGTTCGTCATATTTATTTTCACACACATCTTCTACTTTGTAGTTAGTCTTGTCAGTCGCAGTCAAGTCGAACTACAAGGTCTCTATGTGTATAACATAGGCAAGGCCATCAATCGATGAGCCCCCAAGGCCGCACTAGGTCAATCTTTTAGGGTTTTGTCATCACACACAGTCAATTGTCAACACTTCATATCAAGTCATGCACCAATATGGTGAACAAGTCAGCAATATCTCTAAGTCAAAGCAAACAACTTGCCAAACAAAACAATCAAGACAAATCAACTACAGTCTGCTATAGGATGTGCCCTTCTTGGAAACAGACGTTATCAAAATAGTCAACCTATGTCTTATTCAGGATGAGTCCTTCCTACATAATCGACAAGGTCAAACAATCAAATATAGCCTTACACAGGTTATCACATCAACAACATCTGACTTAACATCTTATACTATACATGTCTTTCTGAAACCAGGCTTTGTCATGCCTTATACAAATAGTCATAACATCGAAACCAGACTCACAGTCTTATCCGGTATGTGTATCTCCTCACATCAGGATCTATCAATCAATCCTTTTATCAATCAAACAAATCAAACAAACAAGATCATGTTTTGGAAAATATTTTATTGGCTTTTTGACTTTATGGCTTATTTATCTTATCATTTATCTTGAATTGATGACTAGGGATTATGTTACTAGATTTCTCAAGGATGTCCCATGAAGGATTTAGAGAAGCAATAGTGTATCATAATTATATTTTCTTTCACTATTGTCTGTCGACTATATTTTAACTTTGATTCTTGAGTCACGTTACTAGTTTTCTCAATGATGTCCCATGAAGGATTTAGAGGAGCAATGACGTCTCATGATCCGTCTTTTATTTTGTTTGTTGTCTGTGGTTTGTCCTAACAAAAAGATTGGGGCAACTTGTGCCCTTAGTATGAGTTAACGACACTCCTTGTCTACGACTGTCTGTTATTAGCAAGTGGATGACCTTGCACACCTTGATTTATGTCATATCATGGTGTTTTACTCCATTTGTATTAGTCCTGCCCAATGATGATAAAGTGCAATACCTTTTGTGATACAGCGAAACATCGAAGATTGCTAATACTAACATCTATCTCATCTCTTTCGTTATTTCTCAATCTTTCTTTTTGCACTAACATTTCTTCTTTTCTACATCTTCACCACCCTTATCTATTTTCCTCTATCCTTTTTTTCTTTCTTTCATCTTCTAGTTCTCTCATCGATTTCGAGAGCACACTCATGTTCTTTGGACCCCACCTGTCCTCCCGAGGGGGCATACCTTCACCTATTTTACACTAGGGCATTACTGGGGCATATTTCTTATCGATTTTCTTTGACACAACGCCGAAATGACATTGTATCAAAGAGGGGCAAATGTAAACACCGAAATCTGGTTTTTGGCCTGCGACTTCAATATTCTTCATAATTCCTATTCTTCATGGTCATGATTAAATAATCTTAATTATTTAATTAATTCACCTTAGCATTAATTCTTCTATTCATTAAATAATCTGAATTATTTAATTAATTCACCTTGGCATTAATTCTTCTATTGATTAAATAATCTTAATTATTTAATTAATTCACCTTAGCATTAATTCTTCTATTGATTAAATAATCTTAATTATTTAATTAATTCATCTTAACATTAATTCTTCTATTGATTAAATAATCTTAATTATTTAATTAATTCACACTTTTCTTTATTTTCTCTGATTAATTAAATAAACGCTTTTTATTTAATTATGTTACTAATTAGCTTTATCCTTCTTGTCAAATTAAATAAATTCTTATTTAATTTACTCGTTATCATACTTCAACTATAATTAAATAAATTCTTTTATTTATTTAATTATTCATTTAAATCCCTTCATCACTTGATTAAATAAATCTTATTTATTTAATTATTCTTCAAATATCGAATTTTGAATTAAATGAATTATTTAATTCATTAATTCTATTTTAATGCATTCCTCTATATTTTAGATAATTATGTGAGTTATCTAAGTATTCACTTTTACTCGACTCGACATCTATTTTAATTGTTCAGTTAACTCTTGATTTAATGTCTGAGTGGCGTCTTTGAGTAATCTCTTCGTCAAATCATTTAATCATCTAGTTCTAACTCAATTGCGTGTACATGCAGATTAATTAAATATTCTTATTTAATTAATTAAACCTCGTGCATGCATTCGAACAGAGAGTTGATTTAATCAATCTTTATCTTTGTCATGCAAAGATATTTCTTATGCTTTCGAATACCGAACTGAAGATTAAATCATTTATTTAATCTTTAATTCTATTTCTAGTTTGTATCACTCATGTCACTACTAACAATTATCAGAATGCGTGTCTAATCTGTCGATCTCAACCATTCGTTGATCTTTCAATCTTGGCCTGTCATTTGAATAATCAATTTTCTATATATTGATTTGTCATTCTTCATTCTGGTCTCTCTCTCGAAATCTCTCTCGTGAAATCTCTCTCGAAATCTCTCTCTCGCGAATTATTATTACTTTTGAGAGCACTTTGTTTTGAATCTTCGATATTTTTCTAATCATTATCTTAGGCTATACTTGCACGAATTACTAAAAATCTGAGGGCAATTATACTACACAAGCAAAATGGAGAAGTGCAATCGAGATGAATCATGGAAATACATTTGAAATTGGTGAGATTGTTTTAGTTTAATTATGTTATTACTTTCCTTTGTTCTTTGTTGCTTAACATTTAGATTTGCATCTTATATTTTAGTATTGCATGTTTGCTTCTAATCTTCTCTTGTTGTCTTAGTGCACTTTCTATGGTGTTACAAAACTAACTCTTCATCCCAAATAGGTTATTCTAAACCTAGGGTTTCATTTGAGTATGATCAAACAACCATTCCAATAAAGATATTTTGATGTGGTTATCATAACATCACATCATATCTTATATACCTTTACTTTTGAAATGCTAACCCTATCTTTCCCAAAGTCCCTTAACATAATAAACTACAGTGTCAAGTTGCTTCACGACATGAATATATTTCACAATAGGTGGTATTACTACCTATGTAATATAAAAATAGCATCATTATCTAAATCCCCCATATAAGGTATATAGGAGTGTAGAGACACTTTCTTCCCAATCATAAGTAATCTAGATCTTCCCTTGTCTATCCCATAGACAATGATCTTTCTTTTCATGACCAAGTTATCCGTCTATCCTTTCTTAAGGCATCAATGATAATAACATTTGATTTTGCAATAAATATATATGTAAGGTATGGTGTGATAATAGGTCACAACTCTTGAACTTTCCACTATTTTTCTCCAAAATTCCAATACCTTATCCATGTGGTCATGAAATACATGATTTATTGGACATCATGACTTATGAAGAAGTCAAAAGTTCTTCCAAATTGAAAAAATATCCACATTTTTCATTGGGTGGGGTACTTAATCCAAGTCAATCCACTCTCTTCCTTCCCCCCTTATTGTTTCCATGACATTCGTTCAACTCAAAGTTGAACTCCTAGCAAATATTTGCTTTCATGAAATGATTTTTCATTCCTTGTTGTTGGCTTTCTATTGCCTTTTTCTTGCCTTAATGGCATACCTTGAATATACTTTTTCCCAAAGTTAGATTCATCATTGATTTCTATCTCATAGATTCAACATTTTGGATCATCTAATAGGAGATCTAATGAATAATTAGCAACCTTACAAGTTAATAGGCGCTCTAATATTCCAATTCTCTTTCCTATATTCTTTTTGGTGGAGGAATATCCATACTCACAAAGCCTCTTTTGTTGATGTACTTTTCAACTTAGAGAGTTGTTTCCTTACAAATTCTATTGATTTGACACATAACATCATTGGAACCTCTAACGTATGCTGGTTTTTTTGACACGATGGTGAGTTCTACTTATACTCCAACCAATATATGTACTATCCAAACCTTTTTCAAATCAATATGACTTACCTTTTTAGGATTCTCTTACAATTACCCTTTTTGTAATGCCTCGTCGCACGAACCCCAAAGGACAACAAGAACTCACAATAAAAGCACAATCATTTTTATTTTTTTTGAAAGTGAAATATAACATATAATGAACGCGGGTGACCAACACATACATTGCAGTTAAACATATACATCATACACCACATCCTTTGGGGTACACATGACAACATTACCAGACATAAACCCAAACCAAGATGATGATTAACTAACCACAAGTATTCCACTTCACCATTAAATGGAATTATTAATCGAAGAAAAAACAACCACATCATAATATAAGTAAAACCATCTATAACATCTATGAACATAATTATAAATATTTCTACAGATACAACACCTTTAAGGATTACATATTGTGAAATGATAACTACTAATAGTACCAAGCATTAGTATACATTTAAGCATGACAAGCATCCACTAGAGATCATAAATTAAGGTCAAAGGTTACAATCGTTACAATGATAATAAAAGTTACATCATATAAGAGATACAGTTATACAGATGTGTTCCTCAACATATATGGGAACAATACAATAAGATAGATTAATACAACTGAAAAGGTGAATACAAGGTAACAAGACTGGCTCTGACTCAGGTACAATCCTGGAGTCGCTGCAAGAGGCATATATCTGCACAGCTCAATCCTCTATTGGGGACCTAATGGGTTACATAGCACATTCCACCCAACCACGTGGACCCGAAATTCCACCCCTCGTGCTAGGAGTTGACAAGAAATATTCCCATTCCACAACCAAAACAGTCAAATGAACCAAAAGTAAACCAAACTCCACAACAAGGATAACAACAACATAAGATAACAACCCATAACATTACCATCACAAAGCCACAACAAAAATAATGAAAATTCCAACAAAACCCAATGCAAATTTAATAGATCAACATTAATTAATCCATAAGAGGTGCCAACAACAATAGGATCCAAAGCCTTCAAATGAAAATGCAATATCAACCAACAATAAATATCAAGGGAACCTTTCATTAACATCAATCAAGTTGCCATGAGGCATGTGTA
Source organism: Sequoia sempervirens (assembly GCA_007258455.2). NCBI lineage: Eukaryota > Viridiplantae > Streptophyta > Pinopsida > Cupressales > Cupressaceae > Sequoia > Sequoia sempervirens. The sequence continues at coordinate 167,016,213 of VDFB02000003.1, read as the reverse complement.
CAACACTAAAAGATGGAATCTTGGAGGATTCAACAACATCAACAATTCAATCAACACTCCCAAAGGCAAACAAACAAGAGAAAATATATGGGTACTGTAAGAGAGTGTCATTGCATGGCCTTACATGGATTAGCCAAGAAACCTATCACAAGGTACCGCCTCCATCTATGGTTATCCAGGATGCCTATCTCAAGGCGACCACTCCATAGGGTGACTCATGTGGGACCACTTACCTTTCATGAGGACAAGGCAGTGATCTTACCAACCAGGTCTTCTTATCTCATCCTTATCTTGTGAAAGCACTAACGGTATGGGTGAGGCTCATAATTAATCTTGTTTAGTGTTTATCTACCCAAACCTACTAGTTCATTAATTATATTATCACTTGTTTAGGAAACTCTTCCATGGGTTACCCTAATAGCCCCTTTGTACACCAAACCCCCATGAAGAGCCACTCCCTACGGGTACCAAACCAAAACACGCAAGGGGTGTACCTCGTCTCAAATAAAGATCAAGGTGTACATAGCACACAACACGCGAGGTAAGAACCATCTTGCAAACCCATTCCATATCACTGAAACATGAACAAAGGAGGTACCACCCACAACATCAAAAGTCAACACCATAGTACAAGGTAACACTCATAAGCTCAAAATCCGAAATAAGATCAATAAATCACAACGGTCCAACCGTGGAAATCATTATAAATCAAATTTCTCCATTGCCTCTAGAAGCCTAAAATACCGAAAAACCACAAACTCCTATGAAAGGTAATTCAACACTTTGGGTTCCCGATCATCTCAAAATATGACTAAAAGAAAGTCAATTGCAAAAAATCCCCCCCAATCAAAATTAACACTAAAAGAAGACTCTCCTCACAGAACCACAAAATGACTATATAAAATCTATAAAAAGACAAGTGAAGAGTAAAATTGACAATCATCACAATGGATTCATCCAACTTTATTAGAGTTGACATGATCAATTCAATACAAAATCAATTGCAAGAATCAAACCCTTCTTAATAATCATTTGACACCAACAGCCTCACTCCAATAAGAAATAACCAAAAATGAACGCAATGACATAACCATAAGAAAGTCAACCAACTCACAACCCAACACTAAAACCCAATAATTCAACATAAGCAACTGATCAAAATGATCATAAAATACTTCATGAAGGACATTGTCTCCACCATTGAGATTACTCAACAACTTATAACCGAGGGTAAACCAACATTACGGATTCTCAAACAAATTCCACCATGAATTCAATGAATAAAGTCTTCTTAAATTACAATAACTCAAAAGGGAGACAACAACGTGGGGCCACCAAACTCAACCCTTAATTTCACTAACATAATCAAAATGATAAATTCCAAAGAATATTTAACTCATCATTATATTTTATCTTTTCGTTCAATGAGAAATCATTTAAAACAAGTAAGGAAAACATAGAGACGTATTTTATAACTATCTCCCTACGCATGTAACACAGTAATAACTTAATTCGCCTTTCATGTTCATTTATTATGTGCAATAAATAACCTAAGCCCTCTTGATTGTATTTTATTTCCTAAAAGATACATAATTAAATAACACAAGTTTATTTATTATTTTTATTTTTTATTGATTGAATAACATTTTCTTTAAATTCTAGAAACAATACAAGCAAATAATAAATAATGGAGGTTATAAGAAAACAACCATTTATTCATTCCTTACGAAGTCACTTAAAATAATTAAAGGAATTTTGGAAACATATTTAAAAATAACACAATACGTATCTACACAAATAAATTACTTTCAATAACATTTTCAAGTGACAAATCATAGGAACCATTTAATAAACAATTTACATTTTATTATTACATTGTTATAAAATCATTTAAAGAAACTATATATGAATCTACTTAAATTTACTTAATTAAGTCCTTCCATTATCTAGATGGGCCAATTTTCCTCATAGTGCATTAAATAACATTAGTATCTTCCTTATTCCTAATTTTAATTCAGCCTTTTAAATAACTAATTCTCTTAAAAGAAATTACTTATAAAATTAATGTTATATAAAAGAAATATATTTATTCCTCTTAAATTGTTCATTTAATATTAATAAAGTAATCTACAAATTCACTAATTTCATTAGCCAACTAACCTAAACACTTTTCCCACCTATTAATCTCTGTCATAATTCAGTTATATGAATGTATAAAAATATAAATATGTTTTTCTTTTAATAGAGTAACCATTTTATCTATATTCCTACATGTATAAGAATAAATACTATATTCAAAGTTCCCAAGGTCAACTCTATCCTAAAGATAAATGTGAATTAGAATCATAAAATGTTTATACTATCCATTACATGAAACTGTCCACCATCTTTATTTATTGAAATAATAAATATTTTATTTTGAGCCATCCACCTTCTTTATTTACTAGAATTTTTACTAAAATGTTAAGTAGCCTCCACCTTTATTTGCTTTGTTGGAATATTAAATATTTTATACCTTTATTTGCTGGAATATTAAATATTTTATTTGTAGCCTCCAATTAAATATTTTATTTACAACCAATTTTATTTACAGCCAACCTTTGCCTTCTTTATTCGTTAAACCCTCTTTATTCGTTCAAATATTAAATATTTAATTTACAGCCAAATTTTCCCTTTTTTTTTAACTTCTTATTTTGCTGGAGTATTAAATATTTTATTTGCAGCCCTTTTTTTTGTGTCAAAGTTATTAACATAGAATGTACACTGATTAAAATTAATTTTGTTTAGTTGTTGCACTTTTCATTTTCTCCAAACATCTAAATTTTATCCCTAAGTTAAAAATTCTCAATTAAAATAACAAGGCATGCCAATTTAAATATAAAGGCAGGCTAAAATCCTACAGGCACGTAAAGGATGGATGAGGCGCCAGCTGTTCAAGTGCATAGATTTTTTTTTAAATAATATTAAAACATGTTTACCTATTTTCCTCTCATACTTATCTCAAAGGGGAAAATCCCTAAGATACTCTAGTTAATCAACATGGTGGTCACCCTTGCTCATTTGTTTGATAATAATTTATTTATTCTATTTTCCTCTCCAGAATAAAATACTCATGTCCAGGTTAGAGTTCAAGAAAAGAGAAATGACATTTTTATTTTGCTTTCTTTTTCTTCTCACTATTCTTTTTAAATTCTTACAAACACTAAACTATAATAGATATGCAAACTAATAAATTTGTATAGAGAACATATTGCTATTGAAATACAAACAATAAAATTATACAGTCACATATCTAGTACTAAATCTGAAGGTGCAACTTCATTTATAATGTTAAATATTTACTTTGTTTCCTATCCATGACTATTGGACAAAAATTAGAAAATCTATTATGCACAGGCAGTGCCCTCTATAGGTAAACAGTTGTGTACAGATAACAATGTATGATGGCTATAGATCCTCAATCGTTTGCACAAATTGTATCTCGTAGCTACTGGTTTCCTCCCCTGCCCGTCTTCACTCTCCTTGGTAAAAAAAAATTTATCCTCTTTCTCAAAAAACAACGATGGAGGTGAAAACTTCCTTCCCCCTTTTGTTTTTCGAGAGCCAAAACAATATAGGTGGCAATTTTTTTTGTTTTCCGAGTGCATGCCCTAACACCCATCAAACAATTTTTTTTCTTGTTTTTACCACGTGATGTCATCAAACATTTTTTTTCTTGTTTTTACCACGTGATGTAAAACTTACGTGTGTAATTCCATTTGAAAACCTCTTCCCTCGCAAAATACATGATTAAGAACATTAATTCCAATGTTAATCACAAGAGCAAATTATTTTAATTATTATTTAATTTATTCAATTTACCATTACAGGTAAAAATGAATTACTTAAATTTACCATTTAATCAAATTGGATCTAAATCTTATCTCTAAAATTAACCCTAAGTTTAATATTATTAAAACGCAAGACATCTATATTTACATCACTTATTTATTTTATTTCTTTTAAATAACTTATTATGTATTTACACAAATAATTTATCATCTATTTATTCTTAATGAGATCATTTAAATAATTAAGAACTACATTAACATCTTTTAGAAATACCTAGTTATTCAATTTAACACGAAAAAATTAATTTTTTTTTAATCATAATCAAACATAAATATATAAGCATATTTCTACATACATACATATGTAAATATATTCAATTTAAGTAAACTGCGGTAATTAAAAGAACAATATTATATATGTACTAATACCTATCTTGGACCATGGTGTATCCTAAAATATTTAACAATGGAATAATATTTTCTATATCATGTAAGAATCATCTCATTTGGAATGATAGTTAATTTTGATAAAATTCATTGCTCTCAACATAACAGTGAATTGAAAGGCCTCTAAGTATTTCATAATAAATCTACTATTTAGGGATAAATCCATGTAGTGAATAGCATGAAAGAAGAGGATGGAGTACTTATTCAATTTCATGACCCCTCCTTTAGGTTAACAATATATGCAAATATATATATATATATATATATATACCAGTAGTAAATGTTAGAATCACATCCATATGAGAGCAATGAGATTTCAAATAGGTATTAAATGGAAAGTGTGTTATCCTCATTGTAGCACCTATTCAAGATTTCATATTACCAATTTCTAAATTCGATAGGACACATATAAAGATTTGATTTTGGTATGAGAGTTTGGATAGACATAATAAATGAGAGGATAAAGTAATTACATGATCATGGAGGCTCTTTGGAAAAATCAAGTTCCTAACATAACGAAATCTCATACCTATGTTTCTTGTGGATTACCTTTGCTTTTAATTTAAAAGAAGATACAACTAGATAATAGAGATTAAATAAAGCAACCTTCATTTCTACTATATAATTTATTTCCTCAAAAGTAAGAGTATAAGGACGAAAGTTTCACTCGATTTAGGGAGATAAATCGTGGGGCAACTTCCTTATAAATGCAAATGACACTAGGAGTTATTATTTTAAATCATCTATGATAAACCAGAGATTTTCTCCATTAAATTAAAACAACATCAAATGACAAGTTCAACATGACCTCACAAGACACAAATAAACAACTTATTCGATATTCAAAGATGGCTGAAATGGAGGGACGCTACACTTTTCAAGTGACTTTGTCCCATCTCTTGGTACATTGTGACCTTAAACATTCTAAGGTTTACTTGGTTTCTTTTTCTTATCTCAATCAAAACTCCAAATTTCTCTCTTCAATTTTGGTTGATGGAAACATATCCACTTTATTGATTACTTCTTTTTTGACCATTCTAGTATTTTCCCTTCTAAGGCACTAACCCTTTTTCCTACAAGTTCCTAGCCTTGTACAGAAATTAGATTCAAGTCAAGAGTTCTCCAACCTCTTGGATTCCTCCTTCATTGACTTTCAACTTTAATCCAAATTATGCCAACAATGCATACTCATGGATTTGTAGTATTCTTCCTAAATCCAAGAATCTTTGACTCTTTGAAGCTATAGGTTGTTATCAATAAGGGAGATTCTCTCAATCTTCTTTATCCCTCAGAGTTTTATACTTATTCAATAGGATGAAGGTATTTATTGATTATTCTTCCTAACCTTCCTACATAACCTGATTGCATAATCTTCCGCAATCTAAGGGGATATAATAAAAATTTGTTGGTTTAGGAGTTTTCACTCCAGGAACGACTCTTAACTAGTCCCAAAATTTAACCAAGTTTCTAGGAATCTCATCTTCCTTTTTATTTTTGCATGTTATTTTCTCTTGCCATCTTGATGTAAGAACATTTCACCCATTATCTTCTGATAAGGTTTACATAACATTTATGTAATGAGCTCATAGGTTCTAGTGTTGAACCTGGTTTCTCTGATACCACATCTAACAACCCCGATGTTCTTCACAGTAAAATTTCCAATTTTTTCACCTTAAGTGAATAAATCATGACGCCATGACATAACAATAAAAAAAATTCTTCCAATAATGTAAATTTCATGCTTAACTAAAACAACATAATTCCAATTTTTCATTGCAATCCAAAGTAATTATACAAATCTTCCAAAACATAGATATCACATTGAACAAATATGTCATACAATATTCAATAAGGATTCCATTCCAATATAATAATTTCATAAATTACAATATTCCAAGAATGTACACTATTACAAACACAGCTCCACCGAACTTTGAAGCATAAGATATAGATGGTCCAAGAATCTTCCTTTCAAAACCTTGGTCTTTTGTCGCCTGCTAAGGAGGAGAAGCATCACTCAAGCGCTTTTCCACCAACCACGGACTCGTATGTGATCCCTCGCACATCTATCAATGATAGATGTCCCTACCCTTCGATGAAGGTATTGGTTGGGTAACCCCATATGACAAACCACTCTGAGCTTAGTGTTGTGCCCTGCATGACTAGGATTTATAACCTACGCTAGGTAGCCCTCATGCATTTAAATGGACTAAGTGAACTGAAAATGGAGCCTAGGGAAATCACACTACTTTGGCCAAATTATTCTCACTCAGTACTTTGAGTGATGGTCTACCATTCACTTACACTCTAGCAAGCTTGTTTTAACTTAAGGCCATTATATCTATGTTTAGGAAATCCCTCTCATGGGAAAGCTACTCCCCAGGATGCATATCTCTTTAACACAACCTAAAGTAACACAACTCATAAAGCAAAGTACTATTTCCCTCCCTTCATTGGACAAAATTCTTAGGAGTAACCTACTAGTTCCCTCCCTTCACTGGATAACAATCCCAGGAGTAACCTACTAGCTATCTAGCATAATTAAATATCTAGCTATGAGTGTTCCTTAAGCTTGTCTACGTTTAGTCATATCTAATGTAGAGAAGGGTGGATGATCACCAAAAAAATCAAAACTAACTCAACAAAACAATTTTTTAAAATTTAGAACCCAAACTAAGTGGGTTTCTCTACCACTCTTCAATTTCCCTTGTAACATTTCATAAACTATTTTCCCACCATAACTTTCAAACCAAAATTCATACCCACAATCTAAAAAAAAATTTGGACACCCATTGTGGCGTTTGACAACATACCAAATTTTCAGGTGGGGTTTTTTTGAAACATGAAGGTCAAAAAATTGTTGCTACACTTGAAACTAGGCCTAATTAGGCTTATTTCACTAGGTCAAAATGATGTTTTCACACACTAGGGCTTAAAACCTCAAGACAATATCATAGACATGTCACAAATAGCCTTCCTAAACATTTCCAACCATTACAAACCATTTCCCAAGATATTTTCTACCAAACCCAACTTCTATGCACATTTTATGCCCAAAATCATGATGTCTTCAACCCAAGGCATCAACAAATTTGCACAACTCTTCATCCCCTTGCTCCTACAATTTCAAGAACATAAAACACAAAATATTTACCCTCATTCCACCAGTTTTAATATTTACTCAATGGTGGAATGAGGAGAAATCCATGATTTACTATCAAAACACACCCTAAATGAGGGTTTCAAGCACCTTTCAATAAAGTAGCTCTAATTTACTCAAAACTTAATGAAATATGATAAAACAAAAAGAAACAGAACAAATATTCAATACTCCATTATTTCCAACCAATTTTTAAGCACTTCTAGGCCGTCCATGGTCGTACAAGTTGTTGTAGCAACAGATTTACTTCAAAAACATAGGAAAATGGAGTCTTTGTTATTCAAATTTCAAACTTACATCATCAACCTTCTTCCCAACGTACACAAGTTATTTTTAAAGAAATTACACAAAAAATCAACTATTTTCCAACTACTTTCCCACCAAAAACCACAACTTGACCGTTCAACTTCCCCTACACACAAAAAATGTAAAAGTTGCTATGCAACTTTTGCAATTTTTCACCATTTGACCACTTGACCAAACCCAAACCCCTAAGACCCTATTTAGGCCTTTAAAAACATGAAAAATGGTCTCAAGGACCTTATTACATCAAGTAATTACAAAAACCAAAATCAAAACATAAAGTATCATGGGTGTCCTGCACCAATATCTAGCATAATAAAAATACCTATGACAAACCTCTTACCCATGTCTAATCATATCGAGTATAATAGTAATACCTATGACAAACATCCCTCCTATCATAGAGTAAATACAAACATAATGCATCACCTCAATCGAATAATTATCATAACAATAGAGGACTCCATTCAAGAGTATCACCTCTTTGACTAAAAGGGATTAAAGTTATAAATAAGCCTTATGCTTCCCATGTTTATTCATATCTAGTACGTAATACTTATGATAAGCATAATCCTCCTATTATGTTGTAATTGCAAGCATTTCACAAACAGTATATGTAGATTCTACTTTCTTTCAAAGTAAACAATACTTTTCTCTACATGCATATAACCATAACAGACTTCAAACAAACAAGAAGCAAACAATTCAACACTAATACAATCAAGGAAATAATATCCTCATGCCTATGATAAACTTCCCAATTAATTGGTTGCAATCACAGCACTTCCAAATTAGCAACTAGCCTAGTATCAATCCTTCAGCAAAGACTCAATAACCATTGTTGGCCTCCTACAATGATATTAATAACTGAGCCTTTACAGACATGATTCAGAGATTGGACATCTAACTTCAATAGCCATTTCAACCATCATGAAGGTTCATTTAACTTGTCAACCTAGGGATGTGAACTTGAAATGGGTTAGCACAGTATGTGCACTAGGAACTCAAAGTAGTCATTCTATTCTACAACTAAGGGACACACAATATTGAAAGTAAATTGCTTGAAAAGGAATGAACCAAATGTTGAACATCAATCAATAACTATGCTAAGTAGAAATGCATAACAGGAATGAAAATCTGAGCAACAAATAGGACATTGCTCTATCTACTTTGGCTGCAGGAACAGTCACAGAATGGAATTCTAGTGGCTACAGGAACAGTCAATGTCATATTTCTAACTAAGTACTAAACAACAAGTAATACTAAACTAATGCTAAACTAACAAGATGTATTACTCACCAAGTGGACCCCCTTGGATAAGTATCCTCTAAAACTAATGAAAACTCAAATGTTGGAATTCATAACTTTATTTTATTCACTGTGAATCATGAGTACAAAAGAGTAATGTATTTGTATTACTAGAAACTGGAGAGTGCAAGTACAATATCAAATCGTGCAACCTTTTGAAGAAGGGGCATTAGATCATTATTTATACTAACAACTAAATGAGGTAGTCAACTCCACAACTAGGAGGATGCCATTTAGGGAAAATAGAGGAAATGGAGCGATGGCGGTTATTCATGCATGGAATCTGGTCAGACATGTAGGTCTAAATGTAGATCTAGTACAGTAGTAATGCCCATGTATGCTCAATCATTAAATTCCACTACAAGGCAGTTACGTTTAGTTGCATGAAGAATCTTTTGTCATCGACTACCTTTGACTTGGAGTGATTCCTTTGTTGGACATTATGGTGCATGCCCAGCTTGCGGTGTCTTCCTCAACTTAGCATATTAAATCTACATGGCAAGGTCAGTATGCATAATAACTGCACATCTATAACCACTCTAAGAAACATTCA
>VDFB02000003.1:166964665-167006512 GCA_007258455.2 Sequoia sempervirens | reverse complement strand
GAATGAGAGCCTCATTTATATGCATACCTTGAGTTTCCATTTCATGTAGAATGAATGGGCAATGAACAACAGTAACATTATCACAATCCAGATCTTGTATCAACACTTCGCTGCTAGAAGATGCAACTAAATTCTACCCTTCATCACTAGCATCTGGAGGAATTCCTTTATCTAACTCAAAAAGTAAATTTTCATAAGTCACATTAGCACCAACTTCAAATAGAGGATTATCAAAAAACTGAATATCATGCTGATGAAAATTTGAATTTGAATTCTCTATTTTTTCAGGGCAACGATTCAAGTCATAAGTCTCTTGTATAAGATCAAGATCTTCAATGACTTCTTGAATTTCTTCATCTCTTTCTTTGTTTTCTTGTTCCTTGAAATAGTGAGCAACAGTGATTTGATTTTCAGCTTCTCTTAAAGCCTCTTGAACTTCAAGCAATATAGCTTTTGTTTGCTTGTTCCATTCCAATGCCTCATTAGTAAATCTAGTAGCCCTGTCTTTATCATGAACTACTTGCAATAAATTTGTTTTGATTTCTTCCATATCATTCTTTATTGACTTCAAATCAGCAAGATAAATGTTGCACACATCTTGATTCCTTGACACATTATAAATCAAATTTTCCACATGCCAATGAATATCATCAAGTTTGGAAAAAACTTGAACTTTGTTTTCAGTAGTTAACACATTTTGATTGCTCCATTCATGACTTGGCAGGGTTGATGAAGTGCTGCTATGGGGTAAGAAGAAATAAAAAATTGTATTAGTTGTGTTTCTCAGATTGTCACACATTTGTTGTACTTTTCTACTCATCTTATCAATGGTACTATCAAGATCACCAGATCTTTGCTTCAAATTAGCTTCAAGAAAAGAGAGATCAGTCTTGTGTCCACTAGGAATAAATTCCTCTGTCTTCCTTAATGCATGACTCTTGAGAAATATCCAAATCAACATTAGTAATGGGAGAAGTTTCAGCTTCTTCATTCACAAATTTGGTTTGGAATTCAAACCAAAATCCACTTGAATTATTGAGATGGAGGAGCAGATCATTAGTTGATTGGAGATCATTATCGGTAGACATATTAATAATCTCCACTGGTTTTGTACTTATGACTTCCTTATTTGTATCAAAAACTGATGTTGCCTCATTGCTCTTATCCTTAATATGCATATCTAAAGGTGCATTTTGAGAATCCACCACAAAATCATTAGATTTTTTTTTTTACTCATGTCTTCAGCTTTAGAGCCCACCTCACTTATCTGCGATGCCATCTTCAAGTGAGGCTTCAACTTCCCCTCACATTGATTGAACAAATATTTGATCAACTTATCAACAGTAGAAGAAATATTTCCTTCTTGTTCATGAATGCCTAGTAGAAGAGATTCACATGGGTTGTGGAATGTCATCAGCCTCATTGACAATTAGAACTAGAATATTTCTCATGGCTGCAACTACATCCTCCTCTTGTTCACTTAGAGTTGAAATGAAGAGGTAATGCAACAAATCATATATTTGATCTTGCATACCCAAATCTATTAGCAATATACTTGTTTTGAGTTTTAAAAATGTCTCCAATATAGCAGCTCTTCTGGAGTACTAATTGCTACTAGTTTCATCAAGATAGTGAAATTTTTATACAATCATGTGTAGTACTTTCTTCATAGTATCATCATCATAGGGAACCTCAAGAGCTATAATCCTCATGAACTTGCTAAGACAACTAGTGACTACAAGTCTCACATCTTTGTCATGATGTCTTATAAGCATTGGCTTACCCAAAGAATTCACTGCTGGAGTCAAAGCTAGTTGTAACAAATAAGAAGGTGACTGATCTACCATGTATAAACACCTTTCTACTTCCTCCAAGATGCTAGGAAGAACCCTTTTTGACTTAGGTAGGTGTTCAAGTTTCTTACCTGCAACATAATGTTTTTGGCCCAACTATTTTTTACTTAATGAAGTCATGATTCACAATTAAAACACCAACATTGGAATACCCAACAGGATGATAGAATATTGAGAGGTCTGATACTACTATAATGGCCTACCCTGTTTTGAGTGTAATTTTTTTTGATTTCAACAATTTATGAAGATAGGCATTTCGTCAAACAATTAACCTTAATCAAATATTTCAGTTTATTCTTGTAAACATTGAGTATTATAACTCATATCATATCAAAAGAGAAAGGTCCAGATAATTCATACAGAAGTAACCAAATTTGGAGATGATAAGAATCATTCATTGACCAAACTGAAAATGAATTTTACAATTCAAATTGAATACCCATAATTTTCAAAATATTATATTCAAAGTATTTCTTGACCTAGAACTTGCAAAGATGTCTTCACATATAAATAACAATATTACTCCTCTGGATTAATCAAAATAAACCACTGTAATTCCAGAATAAGCCAATTCCAAAACAGAGTTGAATATTAAATTGCTACAAAATTTCCATGCTTAGCTTTTGACTTACCTTTAAAGCAAACTTGAAGGTACTTCAATAGCCAATTTCCATGACATCCCTTAATACTCACGATAGATCCTTTACAATCCTATGATTTAGGCCTTTGGAAGAAGTAACAATTTCAAATAGTCTGCTTTCATATAAACCTTAAGCCATAAACTCTAACGATAGTATTCAACACTTTGAACCTCATCCAATCAATTCATACAGGCCTTCTATTATATGCTAATACTCCCTATATTTGATTCGTCACACTTTAATATGAATCAATGCCTCTAACTATGATTGTGATTTTAGAAAATTCAGACCATCTCCTTTATACTTTTGAATCTCCATCTCTTAAAGATCCGTTCAATGAGCTTGTTTTGTTTGACCAATTTTTAATCTAAACGACTTTCCAAGAGACTTTCTCGACTCTTCAAGTCGTGAGCCTGTATATGCATGGAAAACTAAACCTCAATGGTACCAATTCATAGCTTGTGATTTACTTGAGTCTGCAAGTATGATATGGGTCGACATTATAAAGAAATTGAATATGTTGAATACTATTCTCCAGTCTTACTCATTTTGAATTAATACTATTCTTCCTTTTAAAATGATCAAGTCTTTTAATGGCTATGTAATTCTTTAGATGCAATGATGGGAGTTTTCAAGTCACGTGGAATCATTGATTCCTTCTTGGATGCCACGTTAGTATTGAAGCAACTCTTGTGCTAGATTCCAAATTAAAGTCTCTTAGTATTCTCAATGCCATGGGAGTGATTAGACCAAGTCTTCTGTTTACTTTAATCTCTCATGACTCTTTTCATAGCTCAAGATGTCTTTTAATACTTTCACTTGATTTTAAATATTATAGTGCCATGTTATGGTTTTTTTTCTCATTTAAACATGAGATTCTTAAAATATTCATCGGAGATAAATCCTCTTATACTGACACAGTGATAAATACATTCTCATTGCTAAGTCCCATGCCGATTCCTGGTCAACACAATGTATCACCAGGTGTATACGATTGATAACTATTAGCTTTAATTCTCCAATTAATGACTGGCGACTAGAAAGGTATTCACAAGCTTGAGGATTCGTGTATATGAATTTTTCAAATATTCATGATTTCTCCCTTAATTGCTTCCTCCTTCAACTTGGTATAAATCTGGTGATAATTCTTTTCACTAAGCTGCTACCATACATGTCACTTTCTCCCTTAATTGCTTCCTCCTTCAACTTGGTATAAATCTGGTGATAATTCTTTTCACTAAGCTGCTACCATACATGTCACTTTAATTTAGATCCTTATGCCAAGCTTGAGAATTATATAAAATGTTATATCCTTTGAAACTTATGATAGCTCAATGCAAACCTTCTTTCTTGGGAATACTTCTAAATACTCTGGTACGTCAATCATTTGAATATTTTGGAAACTACAAATTCATGTAATAATATTTCCTCACCTCAATTTGTAGACCTGTAGCCTCTGTAAAGAACACCAATTCTGAAATCATCACCAAACTCATAATTTATCTTGTCTTCCCTAAAGGCTAACTCTTGTCAAAACTTCAATTAGTTATAACAAAGCGAGAAACTTGAATGATTTCTCCAGCTATCAGCTAGGGTAGATTTCTCACCATCGGAGTTGATCTTCTTCTAGAGGGTTTCCGTCCTCCAAAAGGATGTGGTGAACCTTGTTCAACCAACCAAAATATTCTCCAAAACCAAATTCCCCCCTCAATTTTCTCCACAAAATTCTTGTATAACCTTTGCCTTGACCCTTGGCTTTCTACTTGCCTTACTCTTCAAATTTCGTTTCTCTTAATTTCCAATTGCGACTTAATTTTGAATTTTTGTTTAATAAGTCACTTAAATATAATATTATTTAATTAATAATATTCCTTTTGAATTAACATTTGGAGAAAAATATTAATTAATTAAAATAATATTATATTTTCTCCATGTAGTTAAAAATGGGGCATTACAGATATAGAGAGGAAAATAGAGAAAAAAAGAAAGGATTAGAGAAAGAGATGAGGAGAAATTGAGACAAAGGATGAGAGAGGCAGATAGATGATGAAAGAGATAAGAGTTAGAGATAGAAAAAAATAGAAATGGAGGGATAGAGAGAGGGAGGGCAAGATACAAAAATAGAAAAGAGAGAAACACGAATAGAGGTAGAGAGAAAAATAGAGAGGTAGAGAGCAATATAGAGAGATAGAGAGGGAGACAAAGAGATATAAAGATATAAAAGAGAGAGAGATACAAAGATAGAGGTAGAGACATAGATGAATAAAGAGGGAGAGAAATAGATAAAGATAAGAGGAGAGATAAAGAAAGATAAAGAGGAAAATAGAGAAGAGGAGAAGCATAGATAGATCTATAGTCACATAGAGAGAGGGAGATGATAGAAAGATCAAGACATAAAGAGGGAAAGGGGAAGAGAGAGAGGGGGAGATAAATAATGATAGAAAAAGAGAGTAAGGGAGAGAGAAATAGATAGAGAGAGATAGAGTAAGAGAGAAGGGAAGAAAAATCTAGAGAAATAAGGGAGAGAGGAAGAGAGAGATTGAGAGATAATGAGAAACATAGAGATATAGAGGGAGAAAAAGATACACTGAGATCTCTTTCTCTTCCCATCTCTCTCTATATATATCTCCTCATAGATGTACCTCTACCTATCTCTCTCTCTATATAACTATATCTCCCTCTCTCTCTACCTCTCTCTATATGACTTCCTATCTCTATCTTTCTATCCCTTCATCTCTCCCTTTCTCTCCCCATATCCATCTTATCTTCATCTCTATCTCTCCCCTATCTCTACTCATTACCTCTCCTTACATCTCTCTCTCTCTCTCTCCCCCTCTCCCTATCAATCTTTCTACATCTATCTACTTCTCTATCCTCTCTATTTCTCTCCCTCTCTCTCTCCATCTATATATATTTATATCTCTCTCCCTCTCTATCTTTATCTCAAATATATCTCCACACACACACTCCCTATTTCTCCCTCCCTATCCCTATTTGTATCTCTCATCCCTCTCTATCTCTATCTCCCTCTCTCTATATTACTTGTCTCTATCACCTCTTTTATCTCTCACTCTTGCCTCCTCTAAGATCTCTATCTTCCTATCTCTCCCTTTTCCTCTCTATTTATATCACATTATCTCTATCTCTCCCTACAACTCTCCTCTATATATATCCCTCTCTTCCTCTCTATATAACACTTCCTATATCTTTGTATTTCTCTCTTCATCTCCGCTTCTTTAATTATCTCCCTCTATCTATATCTATTTCTCCCTCCCCCTCTTCCTCTCTTTTTATCTCCACCTTTATATATTTATCACAAGCTATATTTTTCTGTCACCCTCTCTATCTTTTCCAAGTTATATCTATATCTCTATCTCTCCTTTATATATCCCTATCGCTCCCTCTTTCTATCCCAATGTCTACATCTCTTTACCTCTCTCCTACCACCCCTCTTTCTATCTCTCTAGTACTCTCCTCTTTCTATTTCTCTTCCCCCTCCCTTTTTCTCTCTCTATATATATATATCTCCCTCCCCATCTCTCTTACTCATACACACACTCCTTGCTTCTTTATGTCTAGCTCTAGATCTATCTCTATAGCTGTCTCTTTGCCTCTATCTCTATCTCTCCATATTTATTCTTCTATCTCTCTCCCTCTCTCTCTCTATCTCATTATCTTTTCATCTCTCGAGCTACCCATATATCTTTCTCACTCTACCTCTCTCTCTATATCACTTCCTATCTCTATCTCTATCTATCTCTCTCCCTCTCTAATTCTCCCCCTCGCTATTTATTTATCTCCCTCTATCCTCCCCCCTTCTCTCTCCCCCTCTCCTCTCCATCTCCATCTCCATCTCCATCTCTATCTTCCTCTCCATCTCTATTTCCTTACCCCTTCGTCTCTCTCTGTCTCTCTCTCTTTCTATCACTCTTTCCCCTTATATCTCTTCCTCTTTCTATCCTTATCTCCCTCTCTCCCTATTGCAAACATAACATGACCTTGTTGGTGATGAAGCCTGATTATCTTCATGATTCAAAAGTTTTGTTTTAGTTGTGTTTAAGTCCCTCTAAGTGGATGTGTAGTTGATTTGAAGCTATCACTTCTTCATTGAGACCTTTGTTGCAAAAACATCATTTTACAAATGGCCTACCAATTGACCTCATGTATACTACACAAATGTATGAAAAAATAGACCAAAATTTCCCTTATTGACCTTCCACACATCTTTTGTTGGAATCAGGGAACACTGAGAGGGGTGGGGGGTGAATTAGTGTTCTACAAAATTTAACTTTATTAATATGATCTTTGAAGCATTTACAACATTGAACCAAAAGAAAGATGCAAGCACATAAAGCAACCATCCACAACACCATAACACAAGGATTTTTATGTGGAAACCTTGTTAGGGTAAAAACCACAGTGGAGGTTAATCCACAATTTGAGTACTCAAATAGAAGTGTTCTACAAATGGGGAATACACATGCATTTAGGCACATTGCCTATAGCTCACTGCTCAGATACAAAAAGAAGAATCACTGTCTTACAAAGGATTTGAATTACATCCAAAAGATTTGAACTGAGAGAATAAAATTTGCTAATGCCTGATTATAGTTTCAGTTAAGCTCATCAGTCACATTCTTGATTTGCTTGTCTGATTTTGCTCTTTTGCTCTGTCTGCTTTCATTCACATCACAAAAACTTTTATGCACAATTGAAACTATGCATAATTGTACTACAATCCTTTTGACTTTCGCAACATACATCAACACACTTCGTTCATATCTCAAAATGATATAATCAATCACTTATATATATTCCCAACTAAATATTTAATTGCTACAAGTCGGCTCCAACAAAATATAAAATATTTACAAACTGTCGGCTCAAATCTTAAATAATTTTCAATGCTCATCAACCAGAGTTGGCCACAACATAGTGAGGACCCAAAACAAAACCTCAAACTTGAAAATACTTCAAACAATTTTTCCTTGAACATCCACAACACGCCACATTCACTTAGTTGGCCTTCTAGCATTGTTAAACAAAAAATCAATCAACCGAATCTCCTAACTTGTACACCAATTGATGCGACAACACAAAAATCAAGAATAAGATATTCTAGATACCCAACGACCTTCCTTGAGATCCTCAACCCAAACTAATAAACTGGTAATGCAAATGGATTGACAGATTCAACCTTTTTCGGATACCTTGTTCTTTACTTTGTCTCCTGGTATGGACATCTACTGAAGTGCAGACCGAATCAATGACTTAGGTTGCCATCAGTGACAACACCATAAGCCATATTCCAACAATATCCCCCTTTGGCATTGATGGCAACACTTAGTGAAAAATGACTAAGTGTCAGAACCAACATACTGCAATCCTTCAAGACTTCAAAAAAGTCATAGCTGACACAACTCCCCCTGAATTTGATAAGGCATTTTTCACTTCTCTCTCCCCCCCTTTGACATCAATGAAAAACCGATAAAAAATATTTTCCTAGAGTATTCCCTTTTGAAGTGTAACCAAAAACTTATTCAAAAATAGGTTCAAAATTTTGAAGAAATACAACTGCTACTTGTGTTAGAAAATTATTTTGTATTTTTCCTTCATCTCTAGAAGAAACTTCTTCTATGCTTCTACCAAAATCCCGGTGATTATGATCATGCTGTTGTTTTCAGATGTCCAATTGATAATCTTGATGAGGGATTCCAAAATGGTGATGGATTCTTCTAATATCTCTCCTTTCCTTAGTATCTCAATTAATTGTTCTAGTCTGCATTTTGTTATCGTTTACTTTCCAAAAGGTGTCAACAATCCTATTTATGGTGTTTTGAACATTTGAATGCTCTGTTTTTAATTCTTGAATCCTTTTCTTAATTGCATTGGATCTTTATCCTGAAGCATGTTAAAATCTTGTCCAATACTGTTCAACTCCATTTCAATTTGTTCCGAATTTTATTTTTACTTTCCGATTGCATGAGGTCATCGAAGATAGTAGTTATAGATGTTGTTTGTTGTGTTTATGCATTGCCTTAGTTAATTCATGTGCCTTAGTTAATTCATGTGCCTTTTTAGCTTTTTGAGTGATAATCTGTACTACTTCTTTAGGTGTAGAATTACTTCTTCTTCTTCCTTGTTTTGAGACTCATAGTCCATGATTTCCTTGATGCATTCAATCATCTCATCTAGCAATGTATTCTATAAACTCTCTAATTTAATATGGTTGTGCACAAGATGAGAACTTAGTACATTTAAAATCATTTCCTACTCATATGAAGGTCTGATAGACCATATGCTTGCAATTTTCTGCATTCCATCTTCCTCATGAATAAGCTGCAATAGCTCTTCTTTTGTTAAATCACCTTCTTCTTCACTTTTGTCTGTTATTGCCTTTTCTTGTTCTGGTTCAGTTGTTTCCAGTTCTTTTCTTTGGGTGTCCTTAGTTTCCTTATCAAATTCCTCATCTAGTATGTCCACAATCACCTATTCTTTTCCTTTCCCTTCAACTCTTGGAGTCTTGCATGCTGGTGGAGTACAAACAACACTTTCTTTTGCTCTTTTCTTCTTTCTCTCCATCTCATTGGAGGAGGAACCAACTTCAAGTGCCCTTACTGGAATGGGAATACCAACAATTGAGCCAAAATTTCTTAAAACAAAACTTTAAAGAAACTTTCATATACTTGATCATAGTTTTCCAAATTGTTAGAGTGCATGTAAATTTGCTTGCAAAATGGTTCACTCAGTTCCCATATTACATTGTTGTTCAGTGGTAAGCAATTTAGAAAATACATCACAAGACATATAAGCAAAGTACCAAACCTAAAGGGGTAATCTGTCTTCTTTATCAATTGTATGTTCTCCATCAGTTGATTTTTTAGTAGACCACAAAGGTCAAAATACTGATCTTCCATTATCATCTTGTGTGAAATATAAACAACACCTGCCGAAGTTGCGCCTTCTCTATTTCTGAAAAATATTTTGTAGGATACTCCATGCGCAATGTACCTTGTCACTAAATCTCTAATTGTTGAGATTATTAATTCCCTTTGATCTCCAGTTACTCCAGTTAGGGTTTCAACTTCTTTATTTTAGATTGACTTCTTTCTCGACACATCCCCAACTTTGCATAACCCAGTTATAGTTCGAATCACTTCTTTTGAGATAATGTAGGGTTTATGCAGATTTAGAATTTCGTCATTCAATCTGTCTAGAATAAACTCAATGATTTTTTCATTTTTGAAATAGGGGAATTGACTCCAGATATCCAAGCTTTTGTGTTTTGCTTCTTTCAACCATTTCAATTCATTGTGCGACATGTTTCTTATAGCTCTAATCTTCTCACTGCTATACTCATCTAGGTTTATCATTCCTTTGATTTTTTCCATTTTACCTTCCGTACTCATGTCTTGATTCTACCAAAGAAGTTCTTCAACCGCACACCAAATTCAATGGAAATTTTTCAATACAACTGAATTACCTATTGGATTAGGGTTCCATTGCCGAATTATCTTCACACTTTCAAAATTTTGATGCAAAGTGCTCTCCTTCTTTTCTTCGATATAAAGTGGAAAATAAGGGTTCCAACTTTCTTTTTATAACTCACACACCTAACCTTCTTTTGTAATAAATGCTTTTGTCCTAGGTGTTCTGGATACTCTATTTTCTCAGTCAAAAAAAAAACTTTTGCGGACCTTCAATTGCTTGAATTTCTTTACAAGTGTTTTCCAATGCATCTGTAAATCATTGTTAACAATCTGCCGCATTCCGGCACCAACTATCGATAGGGGGAAAAGGATTTTCTTGAAAAAACCCCCCTAGGCCAATGACCTAAAATTAATTCCCGGAGGAATTACCGGCACCAGATTCCAGTATGGAACCATTTCCTTTATCATAATTGTTCTTTCTTACCCATGTATTCTTCATCTGATCTCTTATTTCATCCACAGTCGCTTGCCCTTTTCCTTTATCATCTTTCTATGTATTTCTACCTTTGTATGTTGGACCTCTTCTAGCCATATTTTTGTTTCTGCAGAATCTTGCAATGTGACCATATTTGTTGCAATTGTAATGCACAACATTTCCTTGTCTAGACCAGTCATTTCATTGATTTCTTCTTGATCTGCATTGGTTAGCAATATGCCCAAATATTTCATAGGTATAACATTTAACATTCCTTCTATTGATAGATTTTTTTAACATATTTCTGAATCCAATTGACTTATGACCAAACTTATTGCAATTTAAACACTGACCGAAGAATGATGGATCACTTGATTTCATATTACTTCTACATTGAGCAGCCATATGACCAAAATTATTGCAAGAAAAATAATATCCATTAAAATTTTGAGCATAAGGTTGTCTTACTGGATGCCTTTTTGCTTTGTTCATCTAATTTTCTTGCCTGAAATTCCTTTGTCCAGATCCAAAACTTTCTCCTTTCTCATATCCAAGATGGTCTCGCTTGTCATTTCCATTCTTCTGACCTTGAGTCAGCTCATCAAGCTTAACTGAGCTATCTTGAACTTCTCCTTGTATTCATTTGCAGTAGCAAGTTCATCCCTGAGAATAACAATCTATCTTTCAAGCTCTTTCCATTGTTTCTAGATTGTTGCAATTCAATCTCCAACTGAATGAATCTTCCATTAATTCTGTTGCACTCATAAAATATTTCTTTTAAGGATTGAGCAAGATTCTCCTCATTCTTCTTTCTCTCTTCAATATCCTTAGTCAGCTTCATCACCATAGATGCCATCTCATGCTTTAGGGTAGCATTGTGTCTGGTAAGCTTTTCACATTCTTTAGTTATTTCCTTCAAGGTTTGATTCAGGTGAACATCATCCATGCTTTTTCTGTCTTTTTTCTTAATCTGGTCACATAGATCCTTTCTCTTCTCCTTGGACTTAATAATCTGATCCTTCAATGTTTGAATGAATTTCTCAACATCCTTAATATTTTCTTTCAATTCCTGGACTTCTGCTTTGGATTGATCAAGATCATCAAGTGCCACCAAAAGCTGTTGTTGAAGACTACCAAAGTCCATTACATTCCAAGATCCACCTCAAGCTATTAAACTTCTTCCAAGGAACTAGGCTCTAATATCAATTGTTGGAATCAGGGAACACTGAGAGGGGGGGTGAATCAGTGTTCTACAAAATTTAACTTTATTAATCTGATCTTTGAAACATTTACAACATTGAACCAAAAGAAAGATGGAAGCACATAAAACAATCATCCATAACACCATAACACAATAATTTTTACGTGGAAACCATGTTAGAGGAAAAACCACGGTGGAGGTTAATCCACAATTTGAGTACTCAAATATAAGTGTTTTACAAATGGGGAATGCACATGCATTCAGGCACACTGCCTAGAGTTCACTGCTCAGATACAAAAAAAAGACTCACTGTCTTACAAAGAATTTGAATTACATCCAAAAGATTTGAACTGAGAGAATAACATCTGCTAATGCCTCATTACAGTTCCGGTCAAGCTCACCAGTCACAATCTTGATCTGCTTGTCTGATTCTGCTCTTCTGTTCTGTCTGCTTTCATTCGCATTACAAAACCTTTTATGCATAAGTGAAACTGTGCATAATTTCACTACAATCCTTCTGACTTTCGCAATATACATCAACACACTTCGTTTATATCTCAAAATGATATAATTGATCACTTATATATATCCCCAACTAAAGATTTAATCGCTACAAGTCGGCTCCAACAAAATATAAAATATTTACAAATCGTCGGCTCAAATCTCAAATACTTTTCAATGGGCATCAACCAAAGTCAGCCACAACATAGTGAGGACCCAAAAAAAATCCTCAAACTCCAAAATAATTCAAACAATTTCATCTTGAACATCCGCAACAAGCCACATTCACTTAGTCAGCCTTCTAGCACTGTTAAACATAAAATCAATCAACCGAATCTCCTAACTCGTACACTAATTGATGTGACAACACAAAACTCGAGAATAAGATATTCTAGATACCCAATGACCTTACTTGAGATCTTCAACCCAAACTGATAAACTGGTAATGCAAATGGATTGACATATTCAACTTCAGTCGGATACCCTGTTCTTTACTTTGTCTCTCGGTATGGACATATATTGAAGTGCAGACTGGATCAATGACTTAGGTTGCCATCAATGACAACACCATAAGCCATATGCCAACATCTTCATCGTACCTATTGCACACCAAGGTGTGATTGCTAGTAATATTATTTTCAAAGGTTAGTATCTGTACGTTTATTTTTTTTGATAAACAAATTCCAAGTACTTTTTCCTAACTTTTGAGTAATTAATTTAGATGAATCATTGGTAATAAAGAATTGTTAAAATTATGAAAAACTAGAAAACCACAAGCCACATGATCAAACAATGAACAAAGAAACCTTGTATGCAAAAGATCTGCAAACAAAGAATTGTTATATTCCTCAACAAGAAAAAACTATAGAAAAACCTCAAAAATCTTCAAAAAAAACAAGAGTCCTCAAAGGTTAAGAGTTTGAGAGAAAAAAAGAGAAAATCTTAGAGTGATAATACAATGAAAATTGAATGCTATATAGGAGCAACCTTAAAATGATAAGGCATTAGATTAGGAAAAGTGTCAATATCACATGCGATGAGACAAAATGATCCAATAATAGCTCACTTCAATTAACATAGAAAAACACTTAGTTAACTTGAATAGAAAACTCTTATGTTTACTTAAGTGCATGAGAATTAATTAGACTAATAATTAAGGGAGAGGGGTCTATAGTGGGCCACCCTAACTTTGCACTTTTCAAAGTCTTATGTGAAAATTTCAAATCACTCCCAAATTTGTACAATAGATTATTTGAAAAGTTCCCTACTTATAAAAATTGGTTTCAAGGCCACATCATCAAATATGATGCCACATGAACATGTTTTTTGCCAAGGTATCCAAAAAATTCCCAAAAAAAAGGTGAGACCGATAGTGGGTCACTAAGTCAAGTATTATTGGTGCACTCATGTGGCATCGCATGATTTGTCAGTTTGTGTACTCTATGGATAAAAATGTTTTACAATTGGATATTAAGTGTAAGTTTATTGGATTTTAAGCCTACCTACTAAGGGACCCACTTAGGCCTACTTCTATACCCACCATTAGACCCCTACCCACTATGGGCCCCTTTCCCTTAATTAAAAATCAATTAATTATTGACTAATACATGATTACTCTAACAAGAATTACCAATTTTATTTAATTTTATTTGAATAGTTTTTATTTACTAAGTCATAAAATTAATTTAGTTTCTAATAGGTTTCTTATAAATTATTCTACCTAGCCTTAAAGCTTTTCCTTCTTCGATTTAACTGATTTCACTGGGAATAAATTTAAATATCTTTAACTCATTCAAAAATCCAATCAAATGCATAAAAGAAATACAATCCTCATTACAGAGGTGTTTAAAAAACAAAAATATTGGGTGCTACTTTTTCAAAAATACTTTAATCTTTTCCTCACGATTGGGTGCGCTGAAATATACAAATCAAAAGTCTTGTACTGAGATTGATGAAATAAATTAAAGCCACAAAACCTCGCCTCACCCTGTTCTTCTTCCCCCGCCGCCATTGATCTGTTTATCAGCTCCTTCAAAAACTATAATTCACTATCTATTATCTTAGATTCTTAGCCGCATCAATATGATATTTTAAGACATATTGGATGGAAACAAAAACCAGACCATAATACGATCCTTTGGACGATAGGAATAGGTGATTTCTGTTCCATTGCAACCATTTTCTCCATGAAGTTATATACAACTGTTGAAACAATACGCCAATACACCATCCTTATACAAATCAATACAAAGATTACATTCTAATACGAATCCATTAACATAAGTTATTATTAAATATATACTAAAGTATTAGATTCACATTATTAATAATAATATGAACCCATTATAGAAATATTGTGCTACCTATTATGTACTAATATAAATAATAAGGTTTATCATCTATTACATATATATTTCATCCAGTTCGAAGTTATTACTAATAAATGGGATTTCAAATATTATGAAATGATAAGAGTATACTTTGCTTGCACCATGTTTTAGTAGTTTTTCATTGTTTTCTGAAATAATAGAGTAATGCATTTACAAACTTCTTACACTTGCACGATATGAGTGAGTAACTAAAAATATAATCCCAGGTTGGTCAGAATTTTGTAGTTTTAATATTGGCATCTTTCTTGATGGCGTTTCTCACTTGGTCTTTTAGGAGCTCACAGTGGAGTGTCAAGAGAGAATATAACGTAGAAAATTTTGTAGTTTGATCCTAAGCATTTGATCATTTTAGTTTATGCACAAACCATTGAAGTTGATTGAACTTTATTCTAACAAATTGTGTGAGATTATTTAAATCTTGAGTAGGTAAGCCTTGACAAGAGGACTTGCCATTGACATATGGTGTTGTAGATACTTAAAAATGTCTTGATGGATCACATTGGCTAACTAACATAATTTCGTCCTAAAATCCATCCTCTTTTTGCTTAATTGATTAAATTAGGCTAGCTATTTAATTAATTGCCTCATTTTCATCTGTTAATCTAATTGACCTAGTTAGGTTAATTCATCTCTTTTCATACTAATATTTTGTCCTATTAAATTGAATAAATCAAATTATTTAATTTAATACCTAAACTCCTCTTATTTAATTAAATAACCCTAAGTTATTTAATTAAATATCATATCACTTCCCCTTTCCACTAAATAGATTAATTATTTATTGAATATCCTAATTCCCCTAATTTGCATAGTTGAAACTTTATTTAATTATCAAATTATTAATAAATCTAATTTCCCCCACTTGCAAGGGATATTCCTGCTTTGCACACTCCTTCAAAAGGAATATTCCTTCCCTTTTTGCACATGAAAACTTTGTTTTAATTTACTAAATATTTATTTCCCTCACCCATGAGAATATTCCAAAGAATACTTTCTTTCTTCACTCATTTGAAAAAAAAGAATATTCTTCCTTATAACAAACTCACAAGATTTCATGTGCAAGTTAACTTACAAGACTTCTTATACAAGTTTTGAAAGTGTGTTTGTTTAGATGAATGTGAGCCCTTGATTAAATATCAACTTGCATTTTCAACCCTTGATGAGGATCCATGATCCATGCCACCCTACTTTCTTTTTTGACCATTGATTAGCTTTTTCAATCTTAGCCCTTCATTTTTCACTTCATTTCCTATAAATAAAACACTATTTGGAGACAAATGGATCCATATTTTAACAACAAACTTATGCTGTTAAAATCATTTGCACTTGCACTCACATTTAGCATCATTTTAGCTTTATTTACTTGCATATTAGCTTAGCTTCAATTAATGGCTTCCATGTTAACATAGATGCATACATTTAGATTATTTGTTATTAAGATTTTAATCTTTTGAAGCTTCCATACATTTAGAGTAGATTTGCATACACCCATATCGATCATCTTAGCATAAATCATGTTCAAATAGCTTGCATCATGTTCATTTAGCTTTAAATCATGTTTTCATACACATCTATGAATGGTTTCATTAGTTTTCTTCAATAAATCTGATTGAAACAAGCTCATTATCCAAAGAATTGGGAAAGGGTCACCATTCCACATCAATATGACACTACTCCCCCAATAGGATAAGTTTCAATGTCTTAGATTAGGGGTTTTTCAAGCTTTCATGATTTAGAATGTTAGTTTTAATGGCTTCTTTGTCTTTGTTTATAGTGAATGATTTTATTGGGATTGATGCTTAGTGGGTTAAATATGTTGGCAAAACAAGGACAAACAACTAAGAGGGGGGGGGAGTGAATCAGTTGTCACAAAATGATAAACTTTTCAAACTTAACTTAATCTTAGATCTGATGAATAAGCAATTAACCATAAATAATTAACACATTAGAGAGATAGAGAACACCAAGATTTTTTATGTGGTAACCCTGTTAGGGGAAAAAACATGGTGGATGTTAGTTCACAAGATTATACCCTATTAAAAGTATAATAAAATCAATAAGGGGGAATGCACTTGCATTCAGACACACTGCCTAGAGCTCACTTCTCAATTACAGAAGGGGCTCACTACCCAACAATACAAAATATGATTAAAATCTAGAGGGTATGAACTAAAAAATTAGCTTTTGCACAAGCCTAATTATAGTTCAAATTAAGCACATAAAACTCTCCTTTTCACTCTTTACACTTCGCTCAATCTTCTTCACACTCTGCTCTGCAATCAAATGATATTCACACATACACACATAAGAGCACACGCAACACATGAAGCACCTTTTCCACACACCATCGATGAAACAATCACACTTATATATCCACATCATGAGATTTCATCAACAACTTAGTTGGCTAGGAAAATAAAACATATTTGCAATGTCGGCCCAAATTTACAAATAAATTTTTTAATGCGAATCCACCAAGGTTGGCCACAACATAGTGGAAACCCAAATTAACAACTCCAACACAAAAAGACTTCAATTACTTCCTCCTCGAAGAATCACTGTAACTTGCTACCACCAACATGTCATCCAAGAACAAGAAAAACTTAACATAAGAAAGAAAAATTTCTGACCATGAGCACACCGATCAATGTGGATGTACCACAAAGATAGAGCATGATTTAGAAAAATCCAAGAGCACCAAGAAACAATAGAGAAACATCCGAAACAACTGAGATTTCCAGATCACACAAACTTTACTGAGGAACACTAACAGAGACCACATAAACACTGTCAGACCACATGATCAAATCTATATGCAAACCTCTAAAATTTTGGTAGATGATCTAGATACACTTAGCAAAAAACCCTTTAATCCACAACAACTGGACTTCAATACAAAACAAGATGCCTTCATGACCTGCACAGTTCCACTGGAAACCTGAAACACTTCCTTTTACAATTTTCTCAATATCCTCAACATATACAACCTCTGATACACAAAATGCTAATAGTTTTGACATCAATGACAACTGCATATCAACAACACATCCACAACATCCAACAGTCCCCCCCTTTGGCATTGATGGCAACACATGATGTGAAAAATACCATCAACCCAACACACTTTCTTTCCCTTTGGTTCTGACTCTTCTCCTCAATTGCTCTTCGCACCTTAAAATTATTTTTCACATTGCACTTCTCCCCCTTTGACATCAATGGAAAAGGTAACCATACACACTTTGAACCACATATCTGCATATCTGACTACTCCCCCTGAGTAGTAGCCATAAAGACATCAATCCATATTAGAATATAGCAATGTAGCTCACAGATTGATACAAGTAAATGCATCTCTTAGTTCTTATCAAGAGGGGTGATTACCCCTAGCATTCCTCTGAGATACTCAAAAGTATCCTTCGACAATGGTTTAGTAAAGATGTCTACAATTTTCTCTTTGCTAGGAACATAATCCAATCTGAATTCTTTCTCATTCACTTTCTCCCTCAAGAAGTGAAACTTGATTGATATATGTTTAGTCTTAGAGTGAAGTACTAGATTCTTTGAAATATTTATTGCACTTGAATTGTCATAGTATATGGAAATAGGTTCTTCATATACTACCCTGATATCTTTCAACATTTGTTTCATCCATATTACTTGAGTATAATTGTTTGCAACAACAATATATTCTGCTTCAGTAGTAGATAGAGAAACGAAATTCTGCTTCTTGCTCAACCAGGATACCAACTTCTTTCCTAGGAAGAAAGCACCACCACTAGTACTTTTCCTGTCATCTACATCTCCATCCCAATACGCATCAGTATATACACTCAAAGTGAGATTATCATCCTTTGGATACCAAAGTCCAAATTCAATTGTTCCTTTCAAATATTTGAAGATTCTCTTGACAGTAGTCACATGTGATTCTTTTGGATCAACCTGAAATCTAGCAACCATATATACAACATTCATAATATCTGTTTTAGTCTAGGTTAAATAAAGCAATCCACCGATCATTGACCTGTATCTAGTTTGATTCACCTTAGGAGAATCATTATTCTGCGTTAGCTTACATCCGATCACCATAGAAGTACCAACATGCTTTGAATCTTCCATCCCAAATTTTTTCAATAGCTCTCTCACATATTTGGACTGAGATATGAAAATTCCCTTGTCTAACTGGTTCACTTGTAATCCTAGAAAGAACTTCATCTCTCCAATCATACTCATCTCAAATTCATCCTTCATCTCATCAGCAAATTTCATACATAGATTGTCATCTCCTCCAAAAATGATGTCATCAACAAAGACTTCTATAATTAACTCTTTATCATGATCCAATTTGAAATATAAGTTGTTATCAATAGTACCTTTAATGAATCCAAGCTTCAGTAAGTATTTTTCCAATCTAGCATACCAGGCTCTGGGGGCTTGCTCAAGTCCATATATAGCTTTCTTCAGGTGGTAAACCATATCTTCTTTACCAGTTAGCTGAAATCCATCTAGATGTTCAATGTATATTTCTTCTTCTAGTTCTCCATTCAAAAATGCTGACTTCACATCCATCTGATAGAATTTATAGTCCTTGTATGCAACATAAGCAATAAATAATCTAACAACTTCAATTATGGAAACAGGGGAAAAAGTTTCTTGAAAATCAACACCTTCCATCTGAGAATACCCTTTACATACCGGTCTTGCTTTATCCCAAACCACTTCACCTTGTTCATTCAGCTTGTTCCGAAACACCCATTTAGTACCAATATTTTCAACCGGTATCCACATGTCATTCTTTTCAATTTGTGTCAGCTCATCCTTCATAGCTTCCATCTAGTGTTCATCTTGGTAGACTTCAGTGACATTTTTGGGTTCAATCTTGGAATTTAGGTAGTACTCTTTTGTAATCTTCCTTGTAGTTTGAACTCCTTTATTCATATATCCTATAATTTGGTTTTTAGAATGATTTAGCTTTACATACCTTGGAGTTTTGGAATTTTCTTGAACTTTTGATTCTTTTGATCTTCCTTCTGCACTTGCACTTGTCTGTGCTTCCTGACTTACTTGATTTACCAAAATGAATTGAGGTTGCTTTGTCGGAACATATGGAATAATTTGAAGTAGATTTGGTATCTGAACATTTTTCCCTTTGTTTGTATTGTCTTCATCTGAATCATATCCACAATATCTAGATGATTTAGCAGAATCCTCATCAACTCTGACATTTTCACTTTCAACCATCTTTCTCAGTCTTTTGTTATAACATCGATAGGCCTTGCTTTTAGTAGAGTAACCTAGAAATATTCGTTCATCGCTTCTTGCATTAAACCTACCTATATAATCATCTCTACTAAAAAGGGGTCTTACCAAAATTTCCATTAACATTTACCCGGTTTAAAGTGTACACAATAGTGCTTACACCTTCACTCCAATAGGTTTGGGGCACATTTCCTTCTATTATCATTTTTCTAGCAGCATCCAAAATTGTTCTATTCTTTATTTTTGCAACCCTATTCTGTTGAGAGGTTTGGGGAGCAGACAACTCTCTTCTGATTCCATGTTCTTCAAAAAAAGAGTTGAACTCCCTGGAGGTGAACTCACCACCTCTGTCAGATCTTAGACACTTGATTTTCAGACCTTTCTCATTCTCTGCCATAGCCTTGAAACTTTTGAACTTTTCCAATGCTTCACATTTTTCTCTTAAGAAGGAAACCCATATCATTCTAGAGTAACCATCAATAATCAACATAAAGTACCTTTCTCCATGAATACTTCTGACTTTGGAGGGACCACAGAGGTCAGTATGTAGTAGCTCCAACAAATCATTTGAATGAAACTATTTTTTTTGGAAGGAGACTCTAGTT
Organism: Sequoia sempervirens; assembly: GCA_007258455.2. Classification (NCBI taxonomy): domain Eukaryota; kingdom Viridiplantae; phylum Streptophyta; class Pinopsida; order Cupressales; family Cupressaceae; genus Sequoia; species Sequoia sempervirens. Next base: position 166,986,160 of record VDFB02000003.1, on the reverse strand, counting down.
TGTTTACCCATTTGACACTCCTTACAAATTGTGTTAGCAGGCTTCACTAACTTAGGTAAATCTTTTACTGCTTGAGTGGAACTTACTTTGAAAATGTTATTAAAATTTACATGACACAACCTCCTATACCACAACTAGCTTTCATCTACTTGAGCAATTAAACAAATCCCACTAGCAGTATTCAGGTAAAAAATATTTCCTTTTGTCTATTTACCTGTAGCAATCATATTGCCGAAACTTCCACGTATTTTGCATCTTCCATCTTTGAATTGTAGATCATAGCCTTTTCCCACCATCTGTCCAACACTCAAAAGATTGTGCTTCAAGCCTTCAACATAAATAACATCATCAGTGTTATCCTTACCACCAAGACAAATAGAACCTCTGCCATCAATCACACCAACATTGTTGTCTGCAAATATCACAACACCACCATCATACTTCTCTAGACTTACAAATTTGTTTTTATCACCAGTCATATGATGTGAGCATCTACTGTCAATAACCCACTCATCATTTTCTTCAACTCGGGCTGCAAGAGCTTTCTCATCTTTAGTAGATTTAGTAGCCATAGGACTATTTTCAATGGTAGCAATGAAAACCAATTCATCTTCATTTCCATTATCTTTATCAGACTCATCATCGGTTACTCCTTCAACAAAGTAACATTTCTTTTGGAATCTAGAATTGTTAGGCTTAGTTCTAGGAACTCTTTCAGGACATCTTGATGCAAAATGACCTGTTTTACTACAAGAAAAACATTTAATAGGTAATACTCCTTTATACTTACCTTTTCCTTTGCCTTCTTTCTTTACAATAAGTGCTTCCAATTCTTCTACTTCTCTTTCTTTATCTTCAAGCTGCTCCAGTTCTTCATCATACTTGGATATCTTTTTGGAACATTCTCCCAGACCATATCTTTTCTTGTTACTTTCGGATACAGTAGCCTTGAATGTTGATTCAATCTTTGGAACAAATTCACCAAATTCACTTAATTCAAAAGCAACAAGCTTACTAGCCAGCGTGTCTCTTGACATCTTTGTTACTTATCTAAGCTCTTCAATAGTGTGAGCCTTCACTTTGTAGGAGGGAGGCAAGGATCTGAGTATCTTAGCTACAATTTCATCCTCATCCATAGAACCACTGACACATGTAATACCGATCACTATTTCATTTACTTTTTGCATAAAATAAGTGATATTTTCATCTTCACCCATCTTCAAATTCTCATACTTGCCTTTTAAACTCTATAACTTAGCCATCTTCACCTGTGCATCTCCTTCATACAAAGTTTCTAGCTTCATCCAAATCTCATGAGTTGTCTACAATCCTACCACATTTTCCATCTCTGAATCTGTCAAAGCACTCACCAAAGCTTCAATAGCCCTGATATTTTTTTTAGCATCTTCGATCTCATTGGTAATGGAGGGACCATTCTGAGGAATAACATATGGATTTTTGTAATCTTCCAGTAGGGTTCACCATACACCTTAGGTGACATTGCATCCTGACTTTCCACAGTGAGTAGTTAGTTCCATAAAATCTTGGACTATCCTTGAATGTTTCCGTCTCAAATCACCTCAAGCTTTTAGACTTCTTCATAGGAACCTGCTCTGATACCAATTGTTGGAAAAAAAGGACAAACAACTGAGAGGGGGGGGATGAATTAGTTGTCACAAAATGATAAACTTTTCAAACTTTACTTAACTTAATATTAGATCTGAGGAATAAAAAATTAACCATAAACAATTAACACATCAGAGAGACAAAGAACACCAAGATTTTTTATGTGGAAACCCTATTAGGGGAAAAACCACAATGGATGTTAGTCCACAAGATTATACCCTATTAAAAGTATAATGAAATCAATAAAGGGGAATGTACTCACATTCAGGCACACTACCTAGAGCTCATTGCTCAATTACAGAAGGGGATCATTGCCCAATAATACAAAATAGGATTAAAATCTAGAGGGTATGAACTAAAAAATTAGTTTCTACACAAGCCTGATTACAGTTTCAATTAAGCACATAAAACTCCTCTTTTCACTCTTCACACTTTGCTTTGCAATTGAATGATATTCACACATACACACATAAGAGCACACCCAACACACAAAACACCTTTTCCACACACTACATCGATGAAACAATCACACTTATATATCCACATCATGAGATTTCATCAACAACTTAGTCGGCCAGGAAAATAAAACATAATTGCAATGTCGGCCCAAATTTACAAATAATTTTTTTAATATGAATCCACCAAGGTTGGCCACAACATAGTGGAGACCCAAATTAACAACTTCAACACAAAAGGACTTTAATTACTTCCTCCTCGAAGATCCACAATTCGCTACCACCAACATGTCGGCCAAGAACAAGAAAAACCAAACATACGCAAGAAAAATTTCTGACCACGAGCACACCGATCAATGTGGACATACCACAAAGATAGAGCACAATCTAGAAACATCCAAGAGCACCAAGAAACAACAAAGAAACATCCACAAAAATTGAGATTTCCAGATCACACGAACTTTACTCAGGAACATTGATAGAGACCATAGAAACACTGTCAAACCATAGCACGATCAAATCTATACACGAACCTCTAAAACTTCCGATAGATGATTTAGATACACTTAGTAGAAAACACTTTAATCCACAACAACTGAACTTCAACATATAGAACAAGACACCTTCATGACCTGCACAGTTCCACTGGGAACCTGAAACACTTCCTTTTACAATTTTCTCAATATCCTCGACATATACAACCTCTGATACATCAAATGCTAATAGTGTTGACATTAATGACAACCACATATCAGCAACACATCCACAACATCCAACAAAATATACCTCAAATTCGTATGGATTGGGTGTAACCTATACTATGTCATCTGTCACATTTTGGCGCTAGAGGGAGGGGGAACTTTAATGTTTTGTGTGTTTCTTGGAGAAATTTTGGGTTTAATCTCTTAAATGCATGATTTTTCTTAAGTTTTAATGAATTCTATATGAATAATCTTGCAGAAAGGATATTGGGTTTTGAAGATCTCATGTTTAGCTTTCCAAAATATTTTACGATTTCAAAATTGATCAAGATTTGAGGAAGTTGTCATTATCTCAAGTTGCTATCCATCATTAATTTTGCTGTAATTTTTTTTTAAATTATGAGTTTAATCTCTTAAATGCATGATTTTCCTTAATTTTTGATAAATTCTATATGACTAATCTTGCAAAAAGGTTGCTTGATTTTGAAGATCTCATGTTTAGCTTTCCAAAACATTTTACGATTTCAAAATTGATCAAGATTTGAGGAAGTTGTCATTATCTTAAGTTGTTGTTTATCATTATTTTTGCTGTTTTTTTTTAAATTCCGGGTTTAATTTCTAAAATGCATGATTTTCCTTAATTTTTAATGAATTCTATATGAATAATCTTGCAGAAATGTTGCTGGGTTTTGAATATCTCATGTTTAGCTTTCCAAAACATTTTATGATTTCAAAATTGATCAAGATATGAGAAAGTTGTCATCATCTCAAGTTGCTGTTATAATCTAATTTTCTAAATTTTTTTCTCAAACACTTGAAAGGATAAAATGAATTAGCTTTCAAAGTTGGATAAAATTGAACCAAACAACCTCACATTTACTTTAAATTTTGACATGTGCTTTAAATTTTTGATTTCATCTGATTTCTAACATGTCTCTAACTTCTTGTTTTGGTTTTTAGACTAAATGGGTTTTGTAGGTTTGGACAATACAACTTGAAGAAAAGAAGCATACTATTATCATTTGAACTATAATTGTAAAAAGCGTTTCAAATTTTTTGGGGCAATTATAACCCATTTGCAATACTTTTTTATTTCACGCTTTAGGACTACACTAGCTTTCAATTGGGTTTTAAAACGGACGCTCAAATCAGTTAAAATTGAACCCTACATCATTTTTACTTGTTGGGTTAAAATTGAACAAAGCAAACTCACACTTAGTTTGGTGCTTAAAATAAACTTACCTTGCTTTGAGGATTAAAATTAACAAGTGTTTTCTATGTCTTGTGATTTACATTTTTGTTATTAAATGCGTATGCTCTTCTCTCACACCACTCAACGATCATGGGAATCAAAAACATTTCGTTAAAATTTTGTATAATCAGCCACATATTTCAATTTGGACTAAAACGAACCCCATGCTAGTGTGAGGAAAAGGAATTGTGAATGCTCTCTCCTTACATCATCCGACTTGGGAGATCAAAATACAAACATACTTCCTTGCTTTTGTTTATCTTTAGAGGGCCTGCCTCCCCGCTTCGAAAGGAGGAATGACCCAAGTGGAAACAAGCTAAACCCAAGCTCTTTCAAACCGCTATATAAAAAATATTTTTGTGATGAAAGTCATAAACAATAGGTGCAAATGTGTCATACTGACAAGTGCCACCCTTAGTGTTCATGTGACACGTCAAAATCCTTTCTTAGGAAAGGATTGGGAGGCCTCTTGATTGAAATAATCATGAGCTAATCTTTTTGTGTGTATGGCCACCTTGAACGAAAGCCCTTATTACAAACCAATTGTTTAGAAGCCAAAAACCTTTATTCTTGTTGGTGCAGGAACGGTTGTTCCGAAACCACCCCACATTTTACTATTCATTGTTGAAAAAAAAAATTCTTAGGATCTTTAGATCTTCAGGATTTGAATTTGGTGGTCTCGAGAAGTGTGTGCCATGGAGGGGAGCCAATGTTTCCAAATCTCTAGTTGTTCGCATTGTCTTAGTGTTTGGAGAAATCCAAGTGGGGGTTGAACAAGTAGTATCTTATGAACCTAAGGTGGTAAATTCTTGATAGTCAGTTTAATACTTTGCTTGGTCCCAAAACAATGCAAACATTCACAATCTTCCTCAAAATTTCAAACCCTTTGGTCTAAGTATGGATACTCTTTGAAATAGCCTGGATATTATTGCCTGTCCTAAGAATTTATTCTTAGAGACTTCTAAATATTTTGGTTTACATCTCAATCCATACTTCCCAAAGTTAACATAAGCAACTATGGCTTCAACCTTATGATATTCACAAAATGGACCTTGTGAAATTGATGATGTTTTTGACATAGACATTTAGTTTGAAACTTAATCAAGACAAGTGTTTGTGGTAAAAAAAGAAACTGACTTAAGCAAGATAAAATGACAAATTGAACCCCACATGACCATTTGGCATATGATTGCGCCGATGGAACAACCAAACCTTACACCCGCTATTATACATGGAAGAAATTGCAATCATTGAGTCCAAAATCATTGAATTCTATTGTCAAAATAATTGAGTTCCATTATCCAAAATCATTGAGTTCTATTGTCAAAATCATTGGGTCCAATTTCCAAAATCATTTAAGTTCTATTTTACAAAAATCATTGAGTCCTTAGGGTTTGATCACTTTAGAGGTATAGCATGTTTCTCACTACCGTGGTCTCAAAAAAAAAGGTTCACTCTAGGTCAACATTGGGTCAAACATTTCATCCATCTTTCATCATATTTCATCCTTCACTTCACCAAACTTTGCAAATTTTTTGAATACATCAACACTTTGGACTTAGACATCTATCAACACCAATCCATAACTTAGCTACTTTGTATGTGAAATAAATCCTTTTCCATGAATTTGGTTAAGTTAGTTATCATCTTTGAACTCATTTATATTGAAGGTCACAAGTCTACCCTAAAGATTCACAAGTTCATAAACATACTCTATCCAAACATCAAACAATCAAACTTAAGTCAAAAGTTTTGTCCCAAAATGTTTGCAAAGATCACTCCCCATATCATTCACCTTTTCATCTATCATTATCACCATTTCTCCAAAATTACTTAGAATGTTCCTTCTACCTAAATTTGAGTCAACTAGAGAGTTCAAACATTACAAAGCTCAACACAACTCTCCCATAGGTGACCCAAAATTTATGGTAAAGACAAGATCACAACACAAGATAATTATGGAGAAAACCAAAGTCTCATCTACCATCAGTGATAACAACCTGCAATAATTTGATCCAAGGAGCCAATCTACCCCCTCACAAAAACCACAAAATCCATTGAGGTATGAGGTAGAAGATGTCACAAACAACCCACTTGAGCTTACTAATGAAAAACTCCTTGAGTATAAACAAGATCATCAAACCTTAGAAAATTTGGCTCCTACTTTTCTCACAAAAAACTTGACACAAGGCTTAACACAATCTATGAATCAACCAACTCCATCCATTGTGCCACGTCAACCCTTAACATCTAGTCTTGCAACTAGGATAGGAACCAACCTTGGTCTCACTTCATGTCTAGGAATAAAGACAACTGTGGGTATTCACAACACTACAATTCCATTAACCACCAACCTTCCCTAAAACACAAGTTGGACACCAACATTTGGAAAACTGCTTACATTCCACGATGCAACAACATCCTCGACATTTCAAGCACAACCATCTTCATCCATCACCACAAATACCCCAAGTGTGCCCAATGTTACACAAAGTAATGCGAACCAAGTGTCTCAAATAGGACAAGGGAAAGATAACACCCCCACGCAAGGGAAACCATTAGCAAGTGGTTCTAACAATCCCATTGACACATCAAAACAAGTGGTTACCCAAGCTACTCAGGTCAATCCACCATCCACATCAAACCCATCTATCATAGAGCCAACTCTAAACAACACCTGGTTATGAACCCCATCAACCAAGGAAATACCTTAAGCACATCCCAAGCACAAGGAAATCCCAAAATCATCAGTCAAGGAAATCCTTTCAATCAATGGACTCAAGGTTCTAATGTGCCCTTAACATCACCATACTTAATAGTGCCAACATCATATTTAACGTTTGTCCCCCAAGTCATGCAAAATCAAATGGGACCTCAAACTTACATTCCTCCACCACAATTCACTATCTTGCAAGGAATGTTAAACTAATGGAATCCCCAACCTCTCATCAACAATCCGCAACCCACACAAAACATCAACACCCAAAACCTGTAGAAGTTGAAAAACCAACTTCATTGTCCCCAAGATTCACTTGCATGCAATCACCTATCACGTGGAATAGATATTCAGAACCAAAGATGTTCTGTAAACCCTCAAGCAAGAATGTGTAGGAAAAAACTAGAATAATTATTATTGATTGTAATTGATTTACAAATGATACAAAAGCCTTTGAAAAGGAAAGCATGCAAAAAAGAAAGACATGCACAACCCTAAACCTAACTTGAGCAAAAAGATAGCTCAACTAGATAAAGATAACTAAATGCAACCTAGGAATTAAAATAATTCCTAAGTAAACTTATGAAAGTGTAATTAAATAATTAATTACACCAACACCCCCCCATAAGTGCAACTTAGGGAGAAGCAAATTATTATGCAAAAGATGAGTCCTGACAACAAGGCCTGATTAGATGCCCATTTACAAATGCAATGCAAACTAAATCAAATGGGGTAAAGGAGAAAACCACATGGGAACAAAACTCCTCCCCAAAATAGAATGCAAAAAAGAACTAAGTGATGAAAGATGGAGGACTCCATAAGACCCCCCAAGGACATCATCCATCACAAAGATACATGAATGAACCCCCCTAGAAGAGAGGAATGAAGAGACCACATAGCCCCCCCAAAATGCAATAGCTCCAAAAAAATTGAAGAAACTGCATCTCCTGAAAGAAGTGAGAGGGAAGAGGCTGAATGAATGCAATCTTTGAAGGTGAAGTAGGTGTAGCCCAATATGTCTCCATAGAAATAGGTGTGACCTCAACAAATGAAGAAGTCAAAGCAGGTGAAGATTGAATAAGAACCTCTAAAGATGAATGATCAACTATGTCCTGTTGCACTGAAATGGAAGAAACCACATTTGTAGCCATAGAAGTATCAACAACTGCAACATGAGGTGGAATAGAAGGCTCAAGAATTGGATCCGAAGTGAGAACACCAATTTTCAAAAAGCCAAAAGTCTCCTCTGAATGATGATTCACACTAGAAGTGTGATGAACAGTTGTAGGAACAAAAGCACCATCAATAGCAAAATCGGTAAAGGAATATAACCGAGATGAGTGATCCACCACCCTGGTAGCAATAACTGCTCTACTCTCCAAGTCTCTGATGATAATAGAATCAGGTGTGAACTCCACAGATCTCCCATTGCCTCCATGTGTGATTTGATAGATGGAAAGAAGGTTGTTTGTTAAGTGAGGAACACACAAGACATCTTGAAAGGTGTTGTCCCAAAAACTAATAGACCCCTTCCTTGTAACACTCATGTAAGTATTGTTTCCCATCAAAATAGGAGACATAGTGCAAGTCTAAAAGGAAGTGAACATAGACTGTGAAGATTCCATATGATGAGATGCTCCTAAATCTAGAAGCCATCTCCCTGATCTAAGACCTGAAGTAGCACAAAGAGCATGTCCCTTCATATTTAATGAATTATGTAAACTAGCTGTGGCCCTGTCATGCTGCTTTGAAGAAGAAGAATGAGGCAAAGAAGATAATGCAGAAATCCTAGAAGGAAAATCAATCTAATGTTTCTAAAGAAGATGCTTCAACTCATCAATGTCCTTCTTGTAGCAACTATGTTTTGCATGTCCTTCACTCTTGCAATATGCACATGGACCCTTCTCCTTCCTAAACGATTTCCCCTTAGAAGAGGAGATGAATCCAAGGACTCCTTTTGCGACTCATGAGGTTTGGAATCCTTTTGTTTCTGTTTCTTGCCTTTTCCTATAGAAGCCTTTTTATTTTTGGGCTCCTATGATGTAATAAGTGCCTTTGATGAAGAAGGTTTCACTATTCCCATGATACCTAAATTAGCTTGGTCTCGAGTGAGAGATGAAGAAAATTCATCAAGAGATGGCATAGTGAATCTCATACCAAGTGCATCCTTAGTGGCATAAAAGGTAGATACAAAAACTGAATAATCTAGTCCAAGCTAAGAAAGAATGGACAATATCAACTGAGAGTCTTCCTTCTGAACACCACACTGTGACAACTATAATCTAAGAGACTTGAGTTTGGTGAAAAACTCCTGGATGCTATCAAAATCCCTAGGATTTAAGCCAATAAGCTCATTCTCTAATTGAAATCCTATCATAGTATCCTGCTTCCCAAACAAAGAATCTGAAGTAGTCCAGATCTCATTGGGTGTAGTGCAAGACTCAATATGAAAAAGAAGGTCAAATAAAATATATAGATATAAAGTACCATAAGCTTCATCACACGTATTAAACCATTTTCTCTTTTCAGTAGCACCTGTAGGTTCAATTTTTGTACCCATGGTTACCTTGTACAACCCTTTGTGTTTCAAATGAATAGACTCCATTTGTTTTTTCCAACCAAAATAGTTGAATGGAGTAAGGGGTAAAATATTGTGTATCCATGACATAAAACAACAATACATACTTTGAAAGCAAAAGCAATGCTTGCTGATCTAAAAAAAATAGCTTGATTGCACGCTTCCTAAGAAAATAACTAAAAAGGTAAAGGCTAAGATCAAATAAGAATATCAGATACCTATAAATATTCTAGAAAATTAGGTTTGATATTTGTGTAGAGCACTAAACAAAATTTCTGAAGCCTATTTGTTTTCACAAAACAGAGTCAGGATGCAAAAGTTATGCCTCCTGAAGTGAAAACACCAACTTTGGACTTCAAAGGCCAAAAAAAGAATCAAAAATGAAAAATCAGGAAATGAAACCTCAACCACTATGAAGAGTGTTGAACTAGCTTTCCGACGATATCTCATTTTCAAAAAAAGGCCTTCGTTTGGAAAAGTTACACCAAAATGAAAAAAAGCCTTGGTTTAGGCATTAGGTAGACTAAACAGGTGTAAAAAAAAGCACCCAGGGGCTTAGGCCCTCAGTCACTCATATGACCACGTGCTTAGGGGCTGGTAAAAAAAATGGCGGGGGCTTGAAGCGTGGCTCTTGGTCCTCCAAAGGACCAATCGCTAAGGAGATGGGGCTGTAGGGCTAGAAGTTTGGGCTTGTGGGCACCAATAGGACCATGAGCTCGGTCTTAAGCCCGCAGGGGTTGCAGGAGAGCAATGGACTGGGTAGAGGAGGCCATTGGGTGGTGATCCGACTAAGGTCTAGTGGCCGCTTGGTGGCAGTGTGGTGGTGTGGGCCTTTTTAACTGGCCATGCAAAAAAATAAAAATAAAATGATTTTTTTGTTTTGTTTTTTTTTGCAAATTTTCACCTCAAATTGTGTGCCCTGGGGCTGAACGGCATTGGGGAAAATTTGTTTTTCCTTGTCAGATGACTGTGTCAAAAATTGACAAGCTTTATATGAAAATAGGGGTTTTTGGGTGCTGTAGACTTAATGGTGAGTTTCATTTTTTCCAAAAATGCCTAGAAAAATAGGTGACCCCCAGATCCACAAAAAAAGATGCCTGGCTGAAACCTTTGCACAAAAAAAAATGTTGTGAGGAAATATCTTCAAATCACAAATAGGCAACCACAGGTCTGGAGCTCTAATGCCATGTAGAAGTTGAAAAACCAACTTCATAGTCCCCAAGATTCACCTGCATGCAATCACCTATCATGTGCAACATATATTCAAAACCAAAGAAGATGTTTTGTAAACCCTCAAGCAAGAATGTGCAAGAAAAAACTAGAATAATGATTATTGATTGTAATTGATTTACAAATGATACAAAATCCTTTGAAAAGGAAAGCATGCAAAAAAGCAATACATGCACAACCCTAAACCTTACTTGAGCAAAAAGATAGCTCAACTAGATAAAGATAACTAAATGAAACCTAGGAATTAAAAAAATGCCTAAGTAAAATTATGAAAGTGTAATTAAATAATTAATTACACCAACAAAACCCATTACAAATGTCCCAACCACTGATTGATCCTACATTGCAAGCACATGCCCTATCTTTACAGCAAGCCCAATAGGCTTATCAACAAGTAGTCCAAAAACAACAACAACAAGAAGCATCCCTAGTAGTACAACAACAACAATAAGAAGCCCTAGTAGCACAATAATAGCAGTAACAACAACTAGCAACCTTAGTAGCACAATAACAAGCAACCCTAGCAACACAACAACAACAACAACATCAAGCAACCTTAGTAGCACAACAATAGCAACAAGCTCAACAATATGCCCAACAACAATTTCTCGCACAACAACAACAGGGTTTATACTATAACCCTCAACAAAACATCATCAACCTGAACACATTAGGAACATATACGCCTATACCATCATCACCTTATCCTACACCACCATACACACCATACAACACCTCGTCATATCAAAATCCCATGTACAATTCATCCACCATCCCACAATACACAACATATGTTCCTCCACCATATACACTAGATGATATGGCATCGCAACTTAAAGCATTAACACAAGAAATGCAGGATCTCTGGATGGGCAAGATGAAGAAGCCCCATACATAGAACTTATGCCCATATCCATTTGATCAAAAAATTGTAATGGTACCATTCCCTCTCAGTTTTAAAATCCCTAAATTTGACAAATACAAGGGAGAGGAATTCCTATGGACCATATCAAATAGTTTAATGTCATGTGCATGGAAGTGGCCTATAATGATTCCTACTTAATGTGCCTCTTCCAACAAAGTTTAATAGGTCTTGTCATGGATTGGTTCTCACAATTGCCTCTAGGTATCAAAACGTTTCAAGCAATAATTAATAAATTCATAGATCACTTATCCTTCAATCTTGACATGGATGTGGGCTTAGAAGAGTTATACACCCTCAAACAAAAAAAAGGAGAATCCTTCACTAATTTCCTACAAAGGTGGAGGAAAAAAGCTAGTAAGAGCAAGTGGACCATTCCCGATGAGCAACAAGTGGGGATCATCCTAACAAATGTCAATCTAGATCTATCCTTCCACTTGGAAATGTAACACATTACCTCTTACGATGAGCTTGTCCCTAGAGCTCTTAACATCGAGCGAGCCCTAATCTAAAAGGGGAGCACACAAGTATATAAAGACAACCACCCATCCACTAGTTTTAACGACAAGCCCCGTTATTGAACCAAGAACAAAAATGTTACTAGTGATAGTGTTGTTGATGCAAAGGTGGTCTTAATTGATCCTAGGAAGACAAATACCCAAACCATGAATATACAACAACCATACATTTCACTGTCGAACAATCAAACAACAATCAACGTTGCAAACACTCAACATGGACAACAATGAATGAATAGTGCTCCTAAGCGACAATTCACTCACTTAGGGGGACCTATGGAAGATGTTTCAAAAAGGTTGATATAGTCTAATCTTACCACACTCCCAAATTTCTCGAACTATCAAGAGCCACATGTCAAACCTCATAGCTATAAAGACGATCATTTTTGTGAATTTCACTAATACAAAGGTCATAATACACAATTTTTTTTTAGAATCAAACATCTAATAGAAGATCTTATTGAACAAGGAGACATTCATGTCGATAAAAATTGTGGGAATGAAAATTTGAAAATTTACACAAACCCTATGCCCGACCATACAAAAGAAAAAGATTCAGGAAAGGCATCAACCTCAAAAAATATGAACAATAGATGTGATACCATGGTGGGACATATTTATTTATGACAACATGAGGAATTAGATACACACCAAGATACTATTTTAAAACAAAGTCCAAAACTGTCAACAGTGTTTAGGAATATTTTATACCATAATGACACCAAGTGGATATTAGATTGCAATATATCTACCACATATGACTCAATGATTGGGCATGTTTAAGAAATTCTAAATGAGCCAGAAATATCCCTTGTTACACTTATACCCACAAACTATTACTAAAAGTCTTTTACCGATGATATGTCATCCACCCAAGGATCATGTTAAGAGGAGGCTCTTGAGGATAACGAAAGTTACTCCGAATCAAGTCAGGATCAAGAACCCCTATCCCCATAGTTTCACCAAGAGCTGAGGGACATCTTCCAAACCATTTTAAAATCCAATGATGTCCCCAATATCACTCCTGAGATGTTTCTTTCTAATGGACACATAGACGTTCTTCATCCAAAAAAAGTGTCTCCCACCCTTGATATTTCTAGACAAGAGAAAGTAATGGTCAAGATTCTTGATTCTTACAGTGATTGTGCATCATCAACATCTTTTACAATTAACAATGTCATAGAATTAGAGCAAACAATTCATATTCCCGAACAACAGGAACCCATAGAAATATCATGTGTTCATGACAAGTCATATTCAATAGCTATGGATCAAAGGATAAATTATCAAGGCAAAGGATTGGGTATTGATAATATCTTCACAACATTGGGGGAAATCTTGTCTACAACAAACATCAACATATGGGGAACGGAAAATCCTTATGATGAAAATACGGTCAATGATACAACTAGTCATATCATGAATCGTTGACCACCCATCATCCCATACTCAAATGAGGACCAATGTAAAAATAAATATTTCTATCAAAGTGAGGAGAAGATCATCAAATAAAATGTAGTAAAGCAAAAAGGATAGTTCAAGTACAAAAATAAAGAAAATCATCCCTCAAAAACTCCATTAGTCAAAGAAACTATGGGGAAAAATAAAAAAGGGAATATATCCATCAAAAACATCCTCAAATACAAAAGAAAGCTTCTCAAGCAAGGAACAAAGTGTATCTAGTGGTTGGTCCTAATTCCACTCAAAGCTCTGTTCCCACCCATCATTGCTCATCTTCCCAAGTTTGGAGAGTCAAAGGTTCCAAACCATCAACCAATACATCTCATATTCCTTCACACATGACACCATACACTCCATTCACAATATCCAATTCTCACATTGTCTGTGTGTTGGTAGCTACCCTTCATCATAAGGGTTTTAAAGTCACTTTATCACGATGTGTGCACATAGACAAGGTTAATTTTGGTACCGGTAATGCAAATCAGAGTTCTTGAAAGTTAAATTCAAGTGCTCGTATCTTAGCAAAGAAGATTCTTCAATAATGCTATCACTAGTACGTTATGATAGTGGCCTCTACATCAGTGCAACCAGGTGGTTCAACATGAGGGTAAAATTTCCAAAAAATAAAAAAACCAAAAACCAAAAAATAAAGAAAATAGTAAAAATAAAAATCGTTCTCCAGTGAAAACCACTGCGGTGGCACTTTGAGAAAGTACTATGATGAAAACCTGACAAATAGGTGTCATGAGTAGAATTGAGCATCTATATAATCCTTCTCAGATAGAAGCATCTCATCCTTGTCATGATAAATCTAATGTTCCCTCCATCCATCCAATACAGATTCATCCAGATATCCCACTTTATTTTGATCTTGACAAAGATTTGGCCACATATACTTCAACTATACTCATGGTAAAATTTTGATAGGCTCTTTACCATTTTATCTCATGAAGTCCCATATCCCATATCTAGCATGATAAAACTCTATCAAACTCTTCACATATACATTACCTATCTTGGTTATCCATTGTAGTATGGAGAATTGCTAGACACTGGGGGCAGGTTATTGAACTCTTGTTTTTGAATAACTCTTGATCCATGTAAGATCTCACAACGCGACATTCACATCAAGATCTAGGTATCATTTTCTTCAAAATCTCATCGAAAAGCCCAAAAAAAAATCATAAAAACCTCAAGAAAATCCAAAAACATTTGCAAAATCCTGTACAACTAAAATCCAAAAACATTCAAAAATTATAAATTCAAAATCCAAAACAATCACATCAAAATCCCTAAATAAGTCAAAACATCAAAAATCCAAAAACAATACCATATATCAAACTACGAGTCTCTGAGCTTGAACGTAGGTAAGGCTATCATTGATGTGCCCCCAATACACCCTAGATTAGTCCTTTAGGAATTCATTATAATAAAATTGAAATCCATAAAATGTTAATATCTCATCATCAATAAGTCCAGTTAGTCGAACTACGTGGTCTCTACGTGTATAATGTAGGCAAGACTGATCTTTGATAAGTCCCCTGAGGCTCCTAGGATGGTCTTTTAGGTTAGGTTCTTGGTCAGAAAACTTAGAAAACCCCTAAATACTCAAATATGAAAATACACAAAAACATTGGAAAACCTTGGAAAACCCTAAACAACCTCAAATATTCCAAAAACAAAAACATTCACATAAACTTTTAAAAAGATAAAAAACAACCTCAAAACATTTTCAAAATACCAATTTTTTGTTTGAAATATTCCAGAAAATCCAAAACCACCCATCCCATTTCACTCATCTGTAATAAACCTTCATCCATAATAAATCAACCATCATCTTTAACCTTTGGAAAAGCAAAGAGAAAACAAGTATTTCAAGTCATAAAGTGAGAACCTAGGTGTCAAAATCTAAAGTCTAGGTCATAGGTAAACAAGTTAGTGAAGTTTGTATAAATGACTTATCACACACCTCATCCTAATCAAACCATTTGATAACCTGTCCTATGATGCATCCTTCTTGCGATGGACATCAACATCATAAATCACCTTAGCTAAGTTAAACTAGCAAGAGATACAGATAACATTGACTATTTGTCTTTGATCTTTCCTTATTATTTATCTTATTGACCCATTCTGAGGACCTCTTGATGATGTCTCAATGATTTAGAGAGGAAGGAATGGGGAATCAATCACTATCTTTCATTTTTTGTGCTTGTGGGTATTCTTATAAAACAATCTTGGTGCATACTTGCTTAGTTGTGTGTAAGAAAGTTGTTTGGAGTACATTTTTGAATATTGCCTATGCTTTGGCCCAAAATATTCTAAAGCTTCTAACTTACATTCTAATGAGGTTTCCGGATGTCAAGGTGTGAAAAAGAACTATCCTATTTGTTTGTAGAGTCAAAGTCCGTTACACTAGATACAACACCATCCTGGTTTTCAATACCTTGATGCATCATGTCTATGTGTTATATCAAAAATATGGAATGAAAAAAAATCCCAATCCCAAGATATGAGAAAATTATCATCATCACGCATCTCTTATTACCATCTCTAATAAAGTATTGGTGGATCATGGACTTGTTATAATTTTTGAATCAATCTCAAAATCAATGGTCAATCCATTCATCTTATTCTTCTTATAATTCTATCTTTACTAACAATTCTATCCAAGTATCAAATATGTGTTATATATCAAAATATACATGAGGCTACCCATGGCTGATGACTGTCTATACATCCTGAAATCTGTTTACATCAATATCTGAGATAGCATGCCAACAATCCCTCTTCCACTGGGGCATAGTGGGGCATTTATATCATCTTAAGCTCAACAATCTAAAAAGTTGCAGCTCTTTGATTTAAAAGCAACATGAAGTTTCAAGCATCTCAAGCATAAGTCTGTTTTTCACCTATCGTGAGCCCGATCATAACACTTTATTCCTCGGTCAATTTCTCAAGGGGGCAACCAACCATATTTCAATCATATCGATATCAAATCATCTAACAGACTTTGTTCCTAGCCTTGCTAGCATATCTTGATCAAATTATCAAATCAATCATCATTGGGATATATCTTTCCCTACCAATCCTTGCATTGTTTTGAATCCTCAACAATATCATCAATTAGTCAATCAGATCAATAAACTTTAGCTTGGCTATCAACATCTCAGAGAGATCATCGATATACATTTCTGCATTGTCACTAGCATCAAAGTCAACATCGAAATCAACATCAATCTTTGAACCAATACAACAAGTACATTGCTTCAAAGAGGGGAAAAATGTAGACACTTAAAAATGTCTTGATGGATCACATTGGCTAACTAACATCATTTCATCCTAAAACCCATCCTCATTTCGGTTATTTGATTAAATTAGCCTAGCTATTTAATTATTCCCTCATTTTCATCTATTAATCTAACTGACCTAGTTAGGTTAATTCGTCCACTTTCATGCTAACATTTTGTCCCATTAAATTGAATAAATCAAAT
The DNA here is from genome assembly GCA_007258455.2 of Sequoia sempervirens. Taxonomy (NCBI): domain Eukaryota; kingdom Viridiplantae; phylum Streptophyta; class Pinopsida; order Cupressales; family Cupressaceae; genus Sequoia; species Sequoia sempervirens. Next base: position 166,969,207 of record VDFB02000003.1, on the reverse strand, counting down.
TATTTAATTTAATCCCTAAAGTCCTCTTATTTAATTAAATAACCCTAAGTTATTTAATTAAATATCATATCACTTCCTCTTTCCATTAAATAAATAAATAATTTAATGAATATCCTAATTCCCCTAATTTGCATAATTGAAACTTTATTTAATTATCAAATTACTAATAAATCTAATTCGCCCCACTTGCAAGGGAATATTCCTCCTTTGCACACTCCTTCAAAGAGAATATTCCCATGGAATATTCCTCCCCCTTTTGCACATTAATTTTTTTTTAATTTGTTAAATATCTATTTCCCTCACCCATGAGAATATTCTCTTTCTTCACTCATTTGAAAAAAGGAATATTCTTCCTTATAAAAAACTCACAAGACTTCATGTGCAAGTTAACTTACAAGACTTCATGTGCAAGTTAACCTACAAGACTTCTTATGCAAGTTTCGAAAGTGTGTTTGTTTGGATGAATGTGAGCCCTTGATTAAACATCAACTTGCATTTTCAACCCTTAATGAGAATCCATGATCCATGCCTCCATCTTCTTTCCTTTTTGACCATTGATTAGCTTTTTCAATCTTAGCCCTTCATTTTTCATTTGATTTCCTATAAATAAATCACTATTTGGAGACAAATGGATCCATCTTTTAACAACAAACTTATGCTGTTAAAATCATTTGCACTTGCACTCACATTCAACATTATTTTAGCTTTATTTACTGCATATTAGCTTAGCTTCCATTAATGGCTACCATGATAACATAGATACATACATTTAACTTATTTTTTAATTAGGATTTTAATAGATTTTGAAGCTTGCATACATTTAGAGTAGATTTGCATACACCCATATCGATCATCTTAGCATAAATCATGTTGAAATAGCTTGCATCATGTTCATTTATATTTAAGTCATGTTTTCATACACATATATCAATGGTTTCATTAGTTTTCTTTAATAAAACTGATTGAAACAAACTCATTATCCAAGGGATTGGGAAAGGGTCACCATTCCACACCAATGCGGCACCACTCCCCCAATAGGATAAGTTTCAATGTCTTAGATTTGAGGTTTGTCAAGCTTTCATGATTTAGAATGTTAGTTTTAATGGCTTCTTTTTCTTTGTTTATAGTGAATGATCTTATTAGGATTAATGCTTAGTGGGTTAAATATACCTCAAATTTGTATGAATTGGGTGTAGTTAACCTATACTATGTCATTGATCACAGGTGCAATCACTAAAATAAAGAGCATATGGAATTTTTGATGAAGTTGATCCCCATCAAGCATAACCTACCAACCTCTTTGCTTCTATCTAAGAGATGTAGTTGTTCTTTCCAATGTTTCCCAAGCTGTTGTATGGTGCATAACAAATATAAAAAAGCAATAGACAGTACAATTATTGAAATTATTATTTCTAAAAGAAACTACCTAGATAGGCTGTCTTTCAAGATTCCTTATTTATTTGCAAATTAAACCCTTCACCTGTGTCCTTTCTCAACATGTTTAGCTTTTAGCCAGTCACTTGAATAATTCATCATAACAAATTAAAACATGTAGCTAGTCACTTGAATAATTCATCATAACAAAAGAAAAATTAGGGAATTCTATTTGAAAAGTTATAAAAAAATCAGTAAATTTTCACTTATATTTGTAAGCAATCAAGATTTTAATTTAATTTTTGGTGTAAATAGTTTGACCTATCACAATGATGTTCGAAAGTGACCAAATTTTTTATAAGGCTTTAGAAAAAATCAACCAAGCATTAATGCAAGAAGTCACCAAATTAGTTGCTCAAGTACAACGACTTAAGCATGAAACTCTAGGACAAAAGAGACAAAACGAAGTAGAGTTACCAAGAAGAAATAAAAGTTCAAAATAAACTAAACATCAAGATAAGAGAAAGAACAAAATAAAATCAAGAAGTACTTGTAAGAAAAGACCAACATGATCTGATGAGGATTCAACTTCTAATGATAGTACTTCTCACACTTTCGAATCAAAATCCTTTGAAGACAACACCAACAAACAAACAAAAAAGGAATTAGATAAATTGTCATGAAAGATTAATTACCAGAGTATAGTGGAAATATTGGCACTAGAGAAGAAGTGAAATAATGGTTAGCAAATTTATAAAGATATTTCAATCTTCAAAATACTAACAACTATGGTAGAACAATGATAACCACTTATCAATTAAAAAATAGTGCTTTGAACTAGCAGCGAGATATTATTTGATCTTTGAAACTAAGAGCTAATAAATTAAAGTAGTTACAATTCAAAAATTATTTCAATAAAAATACCTTTTAGATTATTTTATACAAGAAAAGAGAAATGAATCATTGAATTAAAACAAAGATTCCAATCAGTAAATGAATACAAACAAAAATTTGAAAGGATTAATCAATTTGTACCATTTGTTGAAGGACATGATGAAGTAGTTCAATTTATTAATGGTTTAAGATGTGAATACCAAGGTCATGTATGGTGTGGTAAGCAAGTCTCAATAGATGAAGCAACTCAAATTGCTATTTTTTTAAAAATACATAATCAAGTTACAAAGCAGATAAGGGAAAAACATAAAAGAAAGAAAAATGAATCAAGTAAAAATGGATTTATTTAAAATAATTTTCATTATCAATAAAAAATATGGTTATTCCTAATGAGGCATAGATCTGAGATACGATGTTGGACATGCGGTGAGAAACATTACCGATGAGATTGTCCTCATAAATGACAACATGGATACAAAAAATAACCCATCTACTATTCCGTCACAACCTAATATGAAGATTTATGTAGCCATTGACATAGGTATGGAACATTGTCAACCGTCTTTAATTAAAATTAAAGGCTTTATACTTGGTCACCCTATCAATTTTTGGTCGATTTTGGTAATAGTCATAATTTCATTTCTCCTAAAGTTGTTTTTAAACTAAAAATTGCATCTAAGTTGATTGAACCTTTAGGTGTTGAAATAGCTAATGGTAGGATAGTTAAAAAAATTGGTACAATTATTGAAAACCTAGAATTTGAGTTAGATAACTTTGTAACACATGATAATTTCCATGTATTGAATCTTGACAAATATAATGCTATTTTAGGCATGAGTTGGTTAGAGAGAAACAATGTCTTCCTTGGTTGTGAAAACAAACAAGTTATCTTAAAATCTAACATGGGGACATGTCCCATTTTATAGGGGAGAAAAGAACTCTTTGCATTGCCATTCAAGTCAAGCGTAGTGCTAAAAAAAAATATAAATTTTCTTATGTTATGCTTTTCCAAACAAGTGATAAATTTAAACATCAATATCAAACCTATAGTACAAGAACTCAAAAGACTTTTTCCCTAAGGAATTAGATAGTTTACCCCCTAAGAGGTCCATAGAACATGCAATTGATTTGGTTTCTAGGGAAAAAATTATCTCTAAAGCTCCCTATCATTAGTCTATCATTGAATTAATAGAAATAAAAATTCAATTAAGGGTAAGTGGACAATGTTGTGACACAAAAAAGGGGTCTTAAGATGTCATTTTTTTAAAAAATCATTAAAGTTTGATATTCGACGGGAAAATGAAGATAGTTACGTTCAAAATTTGAAGATGCAACAAAAATAAGAGTTTTAGTGCTCCGATTCTACTTTAAACTAATACTTTTTTTGGAAATAGTAAAGAATATGGGTTTGAAAAATGGGGAGCACACAAAGTGGTCCATTTTTATCAAAAATATAACATAGCATCTATTGTGCTCCCCCTAAAATGTTAATTTTTTTTAGAATTTAAAAAATCACTTCAGTGAAAAATTAACTAACATCATGTAGTTTATGCGGGAGTTTTTGGCTAGTTTTTTAATGAATATATTAGTTTTACTAATTTTCAAAGTGGATACATCTTGAAAAATAGAAATTTGAGCATGCTCCCCCCTAATTTTTTTGAAAACCAATCAAAGATCAATTTTATTTTTTCAATACGTGTAGAATGAAGTATAGTTTCTAAATATGTAATTTGTTTCAAAATTCAATGAACAAGTAAAAAATAATACCCAAACTAGCACATGTTGGATTTTGATTAAAAATGGACACACTAACAAAAGAAGTTAAAGATGAAAACCTTAACATAATCAAAACATGAAAAAATTTATATGGTTAGATAGGTAAGATATAGCTTAACATCATGTCATGATATTTTATAAATTAGCATTGAAACACGTGTAAACTTGATGCAGAGCACAACCAAAAATGTGTAATTTTTTTTACCTTTTCAAAAAAATACGTCTTTGGATGCCCAACCCAAATCCAACCCAGAGGGTTGGTATTTCCCAATGCAAGCCATTTTGCGCTCGCCAAATGAAAATGCATCATTTGGAAAACACCAAATGTAAATGCCTTTTTAGAATGCTAGAGCCAACTTCTCCTCTTCTCTCTCCCCCACTTTCATAAGGATTATAGTTTATGATTTATGATTGATGATGGATAGTTGAGGTTTTATCTTTCACTCCCTCTCTGCCTCCTTCCCTCTACTGATACTTCCCTTTCCTCTCTCTCTCTCT
>VDFB02000003.1:166915354-166964565 GCA_007258455.2 Sequoia sempervirens | reverse complement strand
AAGCCCTTCATGAATATGATTTGCTTAAGGAAAGCAATTCTCCTATTGGTGGTCTATTCAATATCATAGATGTCCAAACTTCTCCACCTATAATGTATGTTTACTCTGCCATTAAGCATGGCCTTCGTAGTTCTTGCAACATTAATCTATACAACTCACTTCGAGCTCATAAAGGAGAGTTAGGTAGTGAGTTTGTAGAGCGCACCAAAGAGATATTCTAGGATCTCCTTTTCTTGTTAAGTCATTTCCCACCTCCATTGACCCCACATCTTGAGCCAGTTCCAAAAACTAATGCTACCCAAACAAACCCTAGTTTGATAAATGTAAATGAGCCTATAGATAATTTTTTATTTTAAAACTATTTGGTATTAGGCTTCTATATAGCCATTTTATTTTTTATAAGTATGATAATGATTTTGTCTAGTCAGCTTAGGGTCTTTATAAAAATGTAATTATAAATATCTGGTCATCAAAGGGACTTTTGTAATTCATGTACTATTATATAAATATATATTTCATGTGCCTTGTACCTTTTGGCTTAAAAGAATATCTTTTGACTATAAAAGTGTTATTCTAGCCATCAAAGGGCCTTTTGTAATTTTTTGTTGATAAATGCAAATATAGAATATTACAAGGAAATAGGACAATCAATAAACTTCCATTAATATAATAGAAATCAGTTGTTCAAACTATAATACAAGACATCAAATTTTCGCCATGAAAGGGTGTTTTGTAATTCATATACTTTTATATTAATTTTATTAAATTCTAATTTATTGAACTTAAATTAGATAAATTTAAATTGATTATTTAGTTAGACTTAAATTTACTATTGTTAAATAATTTAAATAATATAAAATTAAATAATTTTGAATAATTTATTATAGTTGTGTTATATTATTTAATAAGTCAATATAGCTTATATTATATTTTAAATAAGTTATTGTAAACATAATTTTTTTCATTAGTTAAATTATATTCTTAAAGTGAAAAATAAAATAAATTAAAGAAATATATGCTAATAATATATACTCAAAATATTAAAATTAATATCTAAAAATATTTCACCTTTTGATAAATGTTTGATGGATGGTTGCAATTTCATTCCAAATGTTTGATGGATGGTTGCAATTTCATTCCAAACTGCAATGTCTAGAGTGCTAGCCTTGCGAACTTAAACCTCCAAAATCACCTTAGAGTTAGATTTAGAAAGATTGATGTTTTACCTTTTATTTCTGTGCATTATTAAAACATTTAAAGTCATTTTTTTATGAAAGGTCCCTACCACATTCTAGCTATCAGCCTCCTATCAAGATTTCACTACATCACATTCTCTCAAGTCATCATAGTTTTATAAACTCCTAAGCTTTACAAAGTTCTAACCATTCATCATTTTAACATGTGGCATTATGTGTCATATTTCTATTTTTATTATAGTTACAAATTTTAAATGTTTAATAAGTTAATATGAGTGTAAATTTTATTTTAAATGACTTACTATAAAGATACAAAAATTATTCATTTTCTACTATATTAAGAAAAGCTAAATTATAATTTCTTTTATTAGCTATGATATAACATATTTTTGAAGTGGAAGAAAAATAAAATTATGTTAAAAATATATATGTTAGTAATATATACTCAGACAAGTAAAATTAATGTACAAAAATATTTCAGAGTTCAATGAATGTTCAATGGATGGCTATAGTTGTATTCTAGAATGAAATATCTAGAGCACTAGACTTACAAACTCAAACTTTCAAAATTACCCTAGAGCTATTATATTTACAAATATTGACATTTGACATTTCATTTATGTTCATTATTAAAATAGTTAAAGTCATTTTTTGTGAATGGTCCTTAACACATTCTAACTGTTAGCCACCTATTGATATTTCATTGCATTTCATTCTCTCAAACCATCATAGTTTTATAAAGCTCGAGCGTTTACAAAGTTGTTATCATGTGCTATTGTAACATTTGCCATTACATGTCACATTTCTATTTTTATTATAGTTACATTAAATTTTTACTAAGTCCTAATTGTCTTTTCAAGTTCAATTAATGATACTTGAGTTAATTTTATTCCTTTTAACGGGCTCCTTAAATTCATCTCATGAGATCTAAATGGTTATTCAAAAGAGCTTAAGCAATGGATACTCCCTTAAGGTTGGTATTCCATAGACATTAGATGGCCTTCTTGGGAGATATCATAGACTTTCAAGGAAAAGGTAAGTGTTTAAAGATTATTGGAAGCAATCAAGCTAATGCTAGGGTAGGAGTTCATCCATGCAGATGACAGGTATAGAGTAAATATAGAAATATCATCACATTTTGTGGTAGCTCTACTAGATTTGAATGAATCAAAATGGATGGTTCTCACAATGGCTAGAATCTTAATTAACGAAGAATTTTCGGTGGGTGTGGAGAACACCATTGTTAGTGCTCATGTTGGGATTGGAATACCTATACCCATCACAATGCCCATACTTCTAATATCAGTTGTAATGGTGAACTAGATCCCATTCCTATTGGATATTAATGGAAAAGATCTGGTAGGCTAGAGGATTAGGGTTGTGCAAGGATGTGGCTTCCTCAAAAGGATTTTATTTCTTGAACCAGTTCAGGTTGGTGATTGGGAATGGGTTGGCATATTTCTTCATGTTCATCAGGTTGGACGTTGGTGATTGGGGTTTATGTGGTCGATTGTAAGTTTTATATATAATACAGATAGTAATGAGTGAAATAGTCAAGGGTCTAGTAGCGGTCTTTATCTGTGTGAGTGGTCCTATGTGGATTTTCTGTGGTGGTATCATCTAGTTTGGGTTTCTATATTGATCATATATAACAATAAATTTTTTCATGGGCTATTAGTCACATGGTCAATAATTTTGTGTGCTGGTTTGGTTAAGACCTACTTGTATCTACTTTTTGTAAAGAAAAATATTTTTTTTGATTAATATAATACATACAACCCTTGGTTGCTCTTACAAATAAAAAATTACATATACTCCATAAATTTGAAGTAATGTAAAACATATACTTAGAAAATTAAAATTAATGTACAAAAATATTTAACCATTTGATTAACATTCTATGGACGATTGCGTTTGCATTCCAAAATTAAATATTTGGAGATCCAAATTTGCAAAATCAAACCTCAAAAATCACCTTACAACCATTCGATTTACAAAGATCAAAGTTTGACTTTTTATTCACATGCATTATTAAAACAATGGATTCATTTTTTGTGTGTGAGGTCTATTTGTTAAATCTTATCTTATGATTGTTTTCTTGAAGAGATCATTCTTGATTTTAATTTTCTTAACTTAAAAGATTTTATATTTTCTATGTTTGATGGTAGTTACATGATTGAAATTATTTTGTTTTTGTAAATTGTGTTTATGTGCTCAAATGACATGTGTACTTTCCTAATGTTCTTAATTCAATGTGCGAGTGGGATATCTTTAAAATATATATATATCTAAGTCTTGTATTTTGAAGTGAGTGGAATTTATTGATTTGATAACTTGATATTGAAAACTACACAAGGTACTCAACATGAAGCCAATTTTCAATTGAATTAATATTTTGAATAAATTTTATATCATTTGAATTCTTGAGGTGCTCTCAAGTACAATTTACATGAAACCAAATTTCAATGAAAATAATATTCACAATGGCTCTCCCATTTGTTGATCATGCTTCCCTAAAAATAAATTATACCTCACACACGTAAATTTCATATATAGGGATGGTGAGTTCAACTGAAATCATTTTAAAGTCCATTAAATGGTTTTGAGTGTAGTGTTCTCAATTTTGAAAAGTAATTTTATTTTATGAGGTTAATATGATTTTTTTTCCTAAAGAGATCATTCTTGATTTGAATTTCCTTAACTTAAAAGATTTTATAGGGTATGTGCAGGATCATCATGGAAAAAATAGGCCCTTAAGTGGCAAAAAAATTAGATAAATAAGATTTAAGAAACTTGATGCAAAAATTTGAATGAGTTATCTATATTATTTCAAAAATATGTAAGAATAGAATCTGTAGCAAATTGAATGCAGTTTCTAAACTACTAGGCTTGTTTAAAAATATATATATATATTTGGTGAAAATTTGAAATTTCAATGCAGTGGTACTTAAATTTTAGGAAAAAAATAAGAAGTAGGTGTTTGTCTGACCACCCTAACCACAATAAAATGATAATTATTTTTTATAAGATTTTAGATATAAGTAGACGAATCATGCCCCAGTGTGATGCATATTTTTTGTAATTTTTCCAAGTAAATAATTAATTATGCATTTTTATAACAAATTTTTAAAAATATAAAAAATCGTATGTCTAACCACCTTAACTTGGTCAAAAATTCATGAAATTCAATTTTCCTTTTTTTAATCCTATAGTATACAAAGCATAGAATTTGACACATGTTTTGGATTTAAAAAATGTGATACCGTTTAAAAGCTATAGATATTTTTCAATCAGCCTATCAATTAGGACTTTAGTCATAATTTGAATAGAAAATGAATAATAATTACTTAATAAATTCAGAGTAAAGCATAATTTATATCGGTGGAAAGCTAAGAATCTCCTTTAAAAACCCTTTTCATTTCATCAATTTTGGGTAAAAAAATAATCGTCAGTGACATACCCATCATATTGCCACTTTTTGGCCCATCATGATCCTGCACATACCCTATATTTTCTATGTTTGAAGGTAGTTACATGATTGAAATTATTTTTCTATTGTAAATTATGATCGTGTGCTCAAATGGCATGTGTACTTTCCTAATGTTCTTAATTTAATGTGCAAGTAGGATATGTTTAAAAATATATATATATGAGTTCTCTATTTCGAAGTGAGTGGAATTTATTGAGTTGATAACTTGATATTGAAAACTACAAAAGGTACTCAACATGAAGCCAATTTTCAATTGAAATAATATTTTTAATATATTTAATATCATTTGAATTCTTGAGGTACTCTCAAGTACAAACTACATGAAACCAAATGTCAATAAAAATATTATTCACAATGGCTCTCCCATTTGTTGATCATGCTTCCCTAAAAATAAATTATACCTCACACAAGTAAATGTCATATATAGGGATGGTGAGTTCAAATGAAATCATTTTTAAGTCCATTAAATGGTTTTGAGTGTAGTGTTCTCAATTTTGAAAAGTAATTTTATTTTATGAGGTTCTCAGCCCTTAAAAATTGTTGCACCCCTTCTTGGCATCTTAAATATGTTCTTGATTTCATCCTTAAGCAACTTGATGATTTTTAAAATTATATGGTTCACATTGCTTCAGGGAATCTAATATGTCTACATACTCTTTGGAAAATAAAGCAATTGATGAGAATTTATCTCCACGTGAATTTTATCTTGAGGAATGCAATTCAATGTTTCTTGATTTGGAAAGCTAATTTAAATTGGAGAAATTATTGTCTCCTTTTGTCAAAGCAATTTCAAATGGAGAATTTATGTCTTTAATTATCATCTTGTATGATAAGGATATCTCCATGGCATTAATTTGGACTTGGTTATCACTAGTTGGATATTGGGATTTAAACTTATTATCAGTATTGTATCTTAGGCGGCCATATCATTGTTTGATAACAATATTTGATGGGAGTCTCCCAAGTTACACTAACATGTACTTTATCTCATGTGATTTTATTGAAACATGTTGGGATGAGTACATTACTATTGCTCATTCTGACACCAGGTTCAAGTGTTCACACTCTTTTATGCTTCTTATATCTCCCAACATTTATTTCACTCTACAAAAATGGCTCATTATTCTTTGACGGTGGTTCAGATTTTTGGGACCAAATTTGGAATGGTTTCTATTCTTGGTTAACTCGATCTTGGCTTCAAAGTCGATATTTTTTATTGGTCTTTGAAGTAAGCACTAATTATTTTTTTAAGAATGTTGCATTAATTCGTCCTCTTTTATCTTTCCCAAGAATTACACTTGGTAGTATTTCGACTTCCTTGGTACTCAATTCATTTGGCACATTAATTATCTTGAATTCAATTGAGGCCTTATTTACTGGAGAATTATTTTGGTGGTCACCATGCATTGTTTCTTTTGTTTTTTCTCTTCTCTTCCAATTCGATACTTCTGGTTTATTTGGTTCAAGTCGATCACCATGGACAATATCTTTAGAGTTCTTGTCCCACCGCACACTCACGAGGTTAGAATGGAGATTCTCTGCATTGAGGAATGGTTGTGAAGGGATTTTTTATTTGAATGTATGTAGGTATTTGATGCTATTCAAATAGTCCTTGGTTATGATTGGTTAGATATGCATTCTTTTCATTTACCGTATGAGCTAGCTTCTCATTTTTCTTCTAATTTGATGGATATCTTGAGTGATGTGGAGATGGTTAAGTTCATTGCGGGCACTTACCTCTTACCCCATGTATGCCCAATTTCCTCTCTCCAACCTATTCTTGAAGGGTATGAAATTTTGCAGGGTTCTTGTTTGTTGGGGGGGATTATAAGTAGACAACACCTCCTCACCAATTATAGAATTTCTAAACTTCTTTTAGCAATGGCTTATGGTCTTTTAAACGATTATAATAGTGAATTCAAAGTTCATTTGAGACTTGTTTCTTGCTAGTATGGTAATGCAGTTGGTGACCCCATTTAGATGTTACACAAAGAAATCTTCTTACTTATCCAACATGCTATTATCCAGCCACATGAGGAACCATTTTTCCCTCCTCCTGTAGATTTAGCTTCATCAGAAGGAAGCACGTCTTGATGCTTTTCCTCCTTATTGTTTCTCTGCAATTTTTGGTTATCTAACTCTGGCAACAAAACTAACTTTGCAGATTGGAAGAAAATTTTGTTCTTTTTGGATATTTGTAGGCTTTTTGTTGGAAATATTTGAGCATTACTTGGTCTAAACCTCTTCATACTATTGGAAGAATTTTTTTTTCTCTTTCGATCTTTGTAGGATTTTTGTTGGAAATATCTGAGCTTTCTGGTGCTTTTCTTGGCCTCTGATGGATGCATTTTTGTCTCTTCTCAGCATTATCTGCTAATCATATATGGCTTCATCACCGATTTTTGGTGCTTCCTCGATCATTCATTGGTCTAAAAAAATGTTCTCTTCATACTATTAGTGTTTTTTTCTGATTTTGGTGCTTCTCCCCTATTGCTCCACTAATCAGGGTTGAGTTCTTTAGTTTGATGGTAGTTGCTCCAGTAAATGGTCTTTAATTGTAATTGCCCTTGTTGGCAAAACTCCAAGATTACTTTTATAACTTCTTTTAGTATTTGGGGATAGGAATTTTTTTTCTCTTTTCTCTGCTTCCCCTCGAACTATTTGTAATTTTCTCTTAATCTAATATATTTTTCATGGAAAATCCACCTTTATTTTAAAAAAAATAGATGATTTTGTGGTATTATTGGGGATATTCTAAATTCTCTTGCCTCTAGTTATGTATTTTTAGAGTAAAAGAGAGACCAATTTCCTTCGAGTTCAAAATGGGTGGAATTAGAAAGAAGTTGATGTGGTTCTCTTGGCTCTTAAGTGAAATTTTCAACTAGTATTAGGATCTATAATGGACAAAAGTTTCTTCATAGGGAGCACAACCATATAAGCCTTTTAATCTTGTCTACATGTGGAAATCGATTGATTTATCATAGTTCATTTTGACAGAGGCCCTCAAAGAGGAACTGTGGACTTTCAAATTCATTTTAAGCTATCTTGATGGCCCAAATCCTTGGAGATGCATGAACAGGATCCAATAAAAGATTTAATACACCTTATATTCTACATAATTTGAGTTCGTACCTAGGATAGGTAAATTTTCTATATTCATAGCTCCCATTTCTTAAGCATGGATGGAAAGCCCCATGGTATCTATGAGAATATGATTTGAATCCCGTAACTACCACCACCATCTTGGTATCAATTGTGTCAGATGTCAAAGTGACATGCATCAAATTATACAAGAGCTTGTATGATCTACTCGATTTTGACATAGGTCCTCAAAGAGGAACTATGGACTTTTGAATTCATTCTAAGCTATCTTAGTGTCTAGGGGCTTCTTGAAGATGGTGGTAGAAAATTTACTACATGTTTGGCATATTTTGCATAATTATATTTCCTACCCATGATAGGTACATTTTCTACTTTCATAGTTCGAAGTTCCCAAGCATAGTTAGCAAGCCCTATGGTTTAACAATATGATTTGCAATCCATAACACCACTACTGATACCTATGTGTATGAATAATGTGAGTGAATAAGCAAATAATACAACATGCCAATGAAACATTATATTAGAGAATTCAAATGATAATCAAATCAAAACAACAAACTTTCCAATGGCATCACATTGTCCTCTATCTCCAAGGATTCTTCAAGTCATTTTTCTCTTAGATTGTTTGTGCACATGACTTTCCAAATGACAACCTAAAGAATGAGAGATGCTAGAAATGCAAGAAATCTTTCCTACACTGCATGACTACTAAACTAGATATAAATGACTATGCAAAGATTATGATGCTGCTATGATATTGATAATAGAAATGATATGATTAAACTACTGTAATTAAGATGTTACTAATGCAAGTGCCATGATTAATCTACTTGAAAGTAAAATGCAAATACTAAAATGACAATGCTAAGATGATAATGCTAATGAAATTTCTGCAGAGTGTAATTATGCTTAGCTCTCTATATGCTTTTGCTGTAAATGAGGGCCCATTTATAGATTTTCCAAGGCATGAGCCTATTTGGTAGGAATCAACGGTCTAGATTCAATTTGGAGAATGGACAGTTGAAGGTGAAAAGGTTAGAGAGAAAAAGGGAGTTTGTTCCCTTTAGAAGAACAAACTGCCAAGTGTGAAGAGGAATCAAATAGAGATGAAGGCCAAGTGTCTCAAATTTGGTTAGAATTTGTTGAGAATAAATGCCAAATTAAATATAAGAAATATTCAATTTCATGACACACATGATGAGGTGGAAGGTGGGAAGATAGTAGAAATGTACTTAAATTCAAATTTAGTAAGAGGAAGTTCATTAAATAAAAATAATAATTGAATTTGTTTATTTAATTAAGACATGAAGAAAATGATTTAAGATAGGAAGAATTAGAGAAAATGAATTATATAAATAAATTTTCCAATTTACTTATAAGTAGAAGAATTAAAGATCATTAATTAAATAACTTGTATTTAATTAATTTCCTCCAGACCAAATTTGAGTGTATACATTTTTCCCATCTTTGAATTGATATGTTTGCGACATATTACTTGAAAGAAATTTTTTTATGATAGTGTTGATAAAAGTTTTGATATGTCCCAGATGCTGATTTTCAAGTGATGATGCAAGTATGCCTGTCGAGAGATAAATTGGGAATTTTTTGAATTTTTATGATTTTTTGAATTTTTAAGATTTTTATGATTTTCTAATGATTTTCAATTTGTATGATGTTGAGATGATTTATCTCCTGATAAAGAATACTGATCTTTCCAAGTGATTAATTGATGCCCTTGTCAAAAAAAAAAATAACCCCACTTAATTACCTTCCAATTATCCCTTTAAGAGATGAAAAGATGAAAAAGTGATCTCATTAGAATTCATTTGCATTTGGAAGATTTAGTTGATTGAGAACCTAAGCAAGATGGTGATCCCATACCACACCCACCAATTTGAGCGAGTTTGATGGCACAACCACCCCACTGCGTATGGACCTTTAGTATGTACCCCGAGAAACCTCGTTTTGAAATTTGAAATTGTTTTCACATGTTTTTCATGTTTTGAAATTTGTTAATGCATTTTAGCACATTTAGGATCCACCTTAGTGCATCTTAGCGCATATGGTAATTTAACACATTTAGACCTTGATATAACACATTTATTGAATGTTTTAGCACATAGATGCTTCCAAGTAGCACATTTGTTGTCTGTTTGAGCGCATTTGGTTTGTGTTTTAGCACATCGAGGGTTTTGGCACATAGAGACACTATTTCGGTGAATAGATGGAAGTTTCTAGCACATCCATGATTTCAGCACATAGAAGCACTGTTTTAGTGCATTTACACCATAATTAATGAAATGTTGATTTTTCTCCTTGTTTTTGATGTGTGATGATCACGTCAGCCGTTATTTTGATAATTTTTGATAATATAGATGATGATTGAACTCATGATGGATGAGAGTCAATGATAGGATAGATGATGATTGACCTCATGATAGGTGAGAGTCAATGATAGACACTCAATGAGATTTGATTGAAATCTCATTAGAGCTGATTAGATTGATTGATAGGTTGATTGATAAAATTTTGATTTGTAATATGTCATGATTATAGGAGGATTTTAGAGTTCTTTAGTCTCTGGAGCACTTCCCAAAGACCCGGGACATGATTCCATGTATGGTGCAAGAAGATTTGGATGTGATTGGGTGATGTGGTCTATCTTCCTTGATTGATATGCCCCAATATAGGATAAATAGGGGACTATTGACTGCATTAGCAGAGAGATGGCATAGTGACCACAACACTTTCCATCTAGCCACTGGTGAGATGATAGTTACCCTAGAGGATGTGTACCATATATTGGGGATTCCCATGGTTGGTGAGTTAGTCATATATGATCAGACCTAGTAGGGAGGTACTGAGGTGCTAAGGAGGATTTTTGCTGATGACGAGCTTAACGGTTATGATATCCCATGGCAAGAGATGGTTGATTCATATGATCCCTTACCATGTGTTCTAGCTAGTTTTGTTGGAGGTTTCTTATGTCCCAATCATAGGTCGAAGAGATTGTCCATTGGTTGGGGTAGGATATTGGAGAGTATGATCACGTAGGGGATTCAATATGCATGGGGTTCCCACATATTAGCTCACTTATATCATGATCTGCATCAGGTGGTATATCTTGGAGCTACAATTTTATAAGCTGGAG
Organism: Sequoia sempervirens; assembly: GCA_007258455.2. NCBI lineage: Eukaryota > Viridiplantae > Streptophyta > Pinopsida > Cupressales > Cupressaceae > Sequoia > Sequoia sempervirens. Next base: position 166,953,626 of record VDFB02000003.1, on the reverse strand, counting down.
TGGCACTGCTTTAGATTTGGGCTTGGGAGCACATAGTTGTTTTTGAAAGAGGAAAAAATGGGTTTTACAGGGACCCAAAACCACAAAGTTTACAAACAAAAGAAAAGATCATCAAAGACCCCATTAACAGAGAGGTTGTAGAGAGGACAACAAAATGGAAAAGCCACAACCACCAAAAAAAGCCAGAAGGGGCCGCAGAAAATACCCAAAAAGACCAAACAAAATGCCAACAGTGACTAAACTTGGGACTTTAACATTTTTCGTTGTCTCAGCTTCCATGTCGTTCATTTCCTGAACCCCCCTCTTTAAAATCTGGACCATCTGGTTAGTAGGAGGTGCTTTCCTCTTGAGGTTGGCACGGGTCCTCTTCGATATTCATTGTTCCTCATTCTGGCTTGTATCCTTGTCCTCTTCTAGATCAACAACTAGTGAGCCCTGTTGCGAATTTTCCAAATTTTTAGACATTGCATTGATGATAATGGCATTGCGCCCTGCCATTCTATGGTTTTGTTCCACAACAGTTTTCATGTTGTTTTTTATTTTAACAATTTCAACTTCTAGAGTCTTATACTTGTCCTCAATGTCATCATCTCCTGTTCTAGTATTGTTCTTTTTCTGTTTTCCTTCTTCATTGCTTAGAGCAGACAACTTCAATTCTAGTTCCTCCAAATTGCTATTTAGAACCCTATTTTTGAGATTAAGATCATTAATTTCTTGACAGGCCCATTTCATAACCCTGAAAATATCACCAATGCCACTTCTAGCAAAGGTAAGGATATCTCTAGACTGATCCTGGTCTAAAATGAGGTTAAAATCATCTGGGTTTGGGGAGCTCATAAATATAGTACCATCATGGGAGCACATAGTTGTTACTCAGCCTATGGTGGATGGAGATCGTCTAGTTGGTAGGCCATTTGTCTTTGGATACATAGATTTGGTTGTCTAGCACAAGCTAGGTGAATTGGAGTATTGGCGTTGATTTCTAGATGATTTGGAGACTATCACATGGTGTCCATACTTGGATTGTGAGTAGTGGCCTGAGGATGATATTGAGATGCCATATGTTTTCACTTCAAGGTGCTTGATTGGACAGACATAGTTTGTTATCGAGAGATTCCTACTCATGAGGGTGCTTCTCCAGTATGGTAGATTTTAGGTTATGCCCCAAGGAGTTGCATTATATGCTCGAAGATGACAAGATATTCCAGAGTGGGGAACCACCCTATCCTATGATGCAACTTGTGAGGAGTATTTTTTATTAAAGCCATAGATATGGGATTACTATCTAGAGATCCCAGATGCTTTGATGACAGATGTGTATGCTTAGTATTTCTTCACACATGCTTTCTCGAGGATATCCAATCTAGATGAGCCAACACTGATATTGGATGATGAGCAGGCACCAAGATAGTGGAGAGGTAGGGGAGACGGTGATAATGAGGAGGGAGATGGCAAGGATGATGGAGATGATGGAGATGATGGAGATGGTGGAGATGGGGGGGATGCAAGAGGCAGGTAGATACTAGATTTTAGAGTACCTCAAAAGAAGAGATCTATTGTTGCTTCAGGACACTAGCATTTAGGACCATCTAAAATTTAGATTCATGTGCCTTCTCGTCAGTAGCAGGCACATATATATGCCTTACAAGAACAGGTGTAGGGTTTATAGGGATAGCTAGCATAGGCACAAGCATAGATTGCCTCTATAACAATAGAGAGAGATGTTATGAGGTAGAGATGTGAGTAGGTAGAGGCCCTGGTAGAGAGATTATAGAGAGTTTCTGAGGAGACCACCACAGGGGATATGCTTAGGGAGGTGCGACATTTAGCCAGAGAGGTAGAGTACTATAGATTAAAATACAATGAGGTAGTTCCTATAGAGCAATGTGCCCTGAGTTATGCATAGTCTGTCAGTGCCAGATCAGGTTAGAGTCATTCTTAAACTACGAACAGGGGTGTGACTGGGCCACCTCTCAGACATCCATCAGACATGGATCTAGGTGCAGGTCCATTTGGTGGTGTAACAAGAGGCACAGTTAGGTCGGCAGTGTTTGGGGGCAGTAGCACATAGCCTTTGTGTTCATGTTTGATGTACTAAGATTTGATGTATACATTTATTCAGTCAGAGACATTATGATTTCTTGCCATGTTATTGATGTATCTCTCCTCATTCTGGGATATCATTGTACACTTGACATTGATTATTTTGAGATTATATGAGAGGCCTTGGATATTATTGATCTATATGTTTTCTATATGCTTTTATGATGAATGCATTTTAATTTTGTTCTATATGCTATTTGATGTTTATATTATTATGTCATGGTCGTGTATGGATGCAATAATGAAATGATGATGCAAGGATTGTAATTCTATATGCGTTTATGGATGATGTCTTATGATATATGGGATGGATTTTATCATGCAAATGAAATGTGATGCACTTTATTTTTGTATTTTTCTAATGCAAATATATGATCTAATGCATGGATAGATGACCTAGATGATAATACTTTCTAATGTATGTATGATATGATAATGCTTATGCAATTACATGTGAATGATCTTTTTTTTGGTTAATGCCAAATGCACTCAATCCTTGAATGAGAGAGATAAAATCATCTTGAAGTTTTCCAACCTTGGAAAATCTAAAATGCAGATGCAAAACTAATATGGATGAAATCTATCTTAACCATGCAAATCTAAATATGAAATGTTGTCATCTTGTCAGCCAATTTGTTGTGCCTAATATCATCATTGAGATTTTAATATGTTGAGAGTTAGTACAAACGTCGATGGTATAATTAAACCATGATGACCTGAGTACAACTTCCATTGGTTTTTTGATATTGCAAGGTAATACAAGCATCTAAGCATAATTGAATCGAGATGACCTAAGTATTGCTTGCACGAAATAGACAAGAGTTAATCCTTTTCTTTTGCAAATCCAGAACATCATCAATGATACTTTGTAGAGAATGTATCGTGATGAATTTACATAGTAGTAATGATTAACTCACAGACAACAGACAAAGAAAAATATCATACTCGATCATAGCTTCTCTAGTCCATGACATCCTTGAGTCACTCCAGAGAAATGATAACAAAAATCTAGATACAACAGTTGAAAATTCATGCCAAAGTGATTAAACCATGATTCAGAAGAACATCATCTAGTTAGATTTGTTTTGTTGATCTTGTTGTTGATTTGGATGGTTATTTGCTAAAAAAATGTGATTGATGTTCAATGTTGAGTTTGTCATACCCCTCATGTTGCTACTTGGACTTTTTATCTTTCTATGCTTTTGCTTGATACTTTGGGACTTTGATAGTTACTATTTATTGTTGGTTAGTGGATTGGATAGTTAGACTGCTTGGTGATTATGCTACTTCATTTGAGGACATGGATATTATGATATGACATTTGGTTGGAGATTTTTAATTTGATTTCAGTAGTATGTTGTGATGCCGTGGTTTAGTAATTATTTTATGATGTGATCAGTTAGTTTAGAAATGTTATTTCATATTTGATATTGTAATTGTTAGTATAGTTTTGGTGAGAGATAGTGTAGCACCACTCATTCATGAGTGCCTTGCTACGCTGCAATTCCTTCTCATGATGTGATGTTTTGATTATATATATATATATACATACATGTTGTACACACTTTTTTTGTATGCTGGAATTGCAGGAACAAAGTCTCGATTCCACCTACTTCGGCAGGACAAGGCAACCATCAATTTACCCAATGGACATGAAGTTGAAACAAAGATGACAAGGAGGTCACCCCGTCCCATGTTTTTTCAACCCATCTTTTGTTTAGTGGTGTTGTGTGTCTTTGACCTTTGTCATTTTTGCATTTTACTATAGTAGTTTTTGTGAGTGTAATTTTGGTATTTATTTTATGTTGGTGTTTTCTATGATGTAATTTATATGATGTTAATAAATGTTTAATAAATGTTGATAATAGCATTGGAATAGTTTACATTAAATTATAAAAGTCTTATATTAAAAGCCATATAATTTATTAAAGATAAATAAATGGAAATGTGTAAATTAAATTGTTTAAAAATTGATATTTTGATAATTTAATTAAAATAGCATGTTGAGGATAATTAATGAAATAAATTAAATTAATTAATTAAATTGTGTGAATTGCAAGTAAAACTGCAAAATCAGAATTAAAACAAAAAGTGTTGTTAAATGGGAAAAAATCAATAAAAGAAAGAAAAGATGAAAATGACCAATGAATGTTGAGTTTTGGCTGTAAAGCTAGGAATGAAATTAGAAAATTTCTTTTAATTTTGATTTATGGAGTTTTCGAAAAAGAAGAAGATATATTTTTATTTAATAGCAAAATTGTGAGATTTTCATTTACAAGAAAATGGATAGAAGTTACACAAAATATTGAGTTTTGGGAATTGGATTGGCTCTTGTTCTTCTTCTATAGAAATTTATTTAGTTTTTCATTGTTCTGGAAGAGAGGTTCTTCTGAATTAAATTTTAGATTAGAAGATTGATCAAGGAGATCAGGTGGATAAGTTTTGAGGAAAAGAACAGGAGCTCTTTGAAAAGGCTATTTGGATTAAGCAAAGCGTCATCAAATTTTCAATAGTTGTAGGACTCCAGGTTCCATTTTCTTATTTCTTTAGTTTTTGATTTAGCAAAGTGAATAATGTTATTCTGTAGAAGAAAATAAATCTCATAGGGTTTTGGAAATCTTCTAGGTAGCAAACAAATGAAATAAAAATTTCTTGGATTATGAAAATGTCCAATATTTCTATGATTTGATTTAATAAAAAAAAAAAATGTTTCCCCTCTAAAACAAATGAGTATTTGAATATATATTCATATATATATACACACACACACACATATATATATATTCATATATATATATACACACACACACACACATATATATATATATACACACATATATATATATATAAATCTTGGGATATATATATATATAATATAGTTGATTATAATTATCAGTCTCTTACAGAAGTTGTTTTTGATAAATATATATAAATATATGTATATATATATATACACACATTCGTATCGAAGTATATATACATACATATATATATATAAATATTTATTTACATTTATATTTTATACATTTAAAGGAAACTGTGTTCGAAATTTTAGATTTATGAGCCGAACCTATACCTTGTCGGCATTTTTTGTTTAATGTGAAGGATTTTAAAAATATATATATATATTTAATTGGGGTTAGGGGGCGGATGGCTGGGCCGTACCCTCCCCCTTTCCCTATGAGCAATGGACTGCACATAGTAGTCCACGTACGACCAGTGGTGATTAAAGTTTTTATTTTTATTTTTTATTTTTTTAATATATATATATATATATAGAAATAGATATATTTATTTATATTATATATATTTAAATGTATATACTGGTATTGGCATGGTTTAAATCATAGTCCAGATTGTTTTAAAAAAAAAAAAATTGGATAGGATAATTAGAATGAACTAAATCTTATATATATATATATATAATGCACATAACAATATTGTTAAATTTTAATGATCAGATTGTATGCACAAAAATAAATTCAAATCAGACACAATAACATAGTAGATACCTTGGTAAAACCCTCCACTTGAGGGAGAAAAACCCAGCAACAAATATCTCTTTATTATATAAAATAATGGCAACAAGTCTCTTTACAATGAGGCCAATCTCAAGGCTAATAATCAACACCTTCACAAGATGCAATGATAGACAAATAATATGCACTTCCTTGCAACTCAAATCTTCTCTTGATGACTTCACAATCTACTCTTGATGAATTGGTTGATTGCTTGTATTATCAAAGGAGATGATTACATTTTATAGAGAAGGTAGAAATACTGTAGACATTAAAAAATGTCTATCTACCTCACCCACTAGCAAACCCACTATCTATTGTAGTGACCCACAACTAAACCCACTAACTATCCACTAGTAGCCCACTAGCTACCCACTAGCTATCCACTAGCAGCTGACTAGCTATCCACTAGCAGATTCCCACTAACTATCCACTAGCAGCCCACTAACTATCCACTAGCAACCCACTAACTACCCACTAGCTATCCACTAGCTATCCACTAGCAGCCCATTCACATTAAATATGAGCAGCCCACTAAGCAGCCCACTTATAAATAAATAGCCAATATGCTATATTGATTTATGTCTTCACTCATGGTTGGAAGGATGAACCCGAAGTTGCTATATCATTAACACTCCCTCTCAGCTAGGGAGAGAACTTCCAGTTGCTCAAGACAAATCACCTCAACATGATGCCCATCACATTGGCTACAACCAAATGTGAAAAGAATAATATCACCTCAGCGTGATATTAGATATCACCTCAACATGATATCAACCATAATGGCTACAACCATACTATGGTGTGTACAAGTGTTCATCACTTCTGTGATGTTGTCACCTCAACATGACATTCACAAGTACAAGATGTGCCATGGAGTCTCACACATGACATCCACCATGGCTCTCCCAGAGGGTGGAAACAAGGGCTTTCACCTCAAATCTCTCTCAAAGAGAAATGCATTAACAAGGGCTGATACCTCAAATCTCTCTTGCAGAGAGAAATGCATTAACAAGGGTTGATACCTCAAATCTCTCTCGCAGAGAGAAATGCATTAACAAGGGCTGGAACCTCAAATCTCTCTCACAAAGAGAAATGCATTAACAAGGGTTGAAACCTCAAATTCCTCCATCTCAAAGGAAAATGCATTAACAAGGGCTAATACCTCAAATTCCTCCATCTTAGAGGAAAATGCATTAACAAGGGTTGATACCTCAAATTCCTCCGTCTCAAAGGAAAATGCATTAACAAGGGCTTTCACCTCAAATTCCTCCATCTCAGAGGAAAATGCATTAACAAGGGTTGATACCTCAAATTCCTCCATCTCAGAGGAAAATGCATTAACAAGGGACGATACCTCAAATTCCTTTGTCTCAGAGGAGAATGCATTAACAAGGGATTTCACCTCGAACTTCTCTTACATAGAAGAACTCATTAAACAGGTGCACTGATACTAAGACTCTTTCTTAGTTAAGGTTGGATTCTCCACCATACCAAGCTTATCTCAAAAGTACACAAACTTGATTCTGGAGAGAGACTTGGTGAGAATGTCTGTCGTCTACTCATCAATGCTGATATACCTCAACTGTATAGCCTTCCGCAATACCATATCTCTAATATAGTGGTACTTGATCTCAACATGCTTGGTTCTGTCATGGAGCACAAGATTGATAGATAGCTTCATGTAACTCTAATTATCACAATGAATTATAGTAGGCTCCATTTATTGCCCAAATAATCCTGCAAGGAGCTTACGAAGCCACACTGCTTCCTGAGCTGCCATACAAGCTGCAATATACTCTACCTTGGTTGTACTCAATGCTATAGATGACTACTTCTTGCTGCACCAGGATATCATAGCAGATCCAACCTGAAGAATATCTCAATCCATATCCAACTGTGCCATGCAAGTATCTCACAATATGCTTTGTTGAAACAAGATTACCATCTTCTTTAGGCTCAACAGGCTCCCTCTGAATCTTCAAGCACTCGCATCAACCTTCTAACCTCTTCATCCAAGATTGCCTACAACTTTGACTTAGATAATTGTTTTCTAGCACACACCTCTGGTACTATAGAGAGTTCAGGATAGACCTCCTCAACCTCAACCCAAATCTCACTATTCTGAATAGGTTTGCAGAGGTACCAATGACAGTCTTGAGCAATTTTGATCTCAGTAGATGAAGGGATCTTCTAAGGATTTAACACCTAGCTTTGTAATACAGTAATCTTTACTTCTTCTTAGTGAGTTACAAAACTCTCTCTTGACCCCTGCTTCAGAGATTGCAAGAAAGACTTCTGGAAGTGAACTCCCTCTAGCCACCAACTCAGTCCCATGGCTGCAAGTTGTGACTTCACACTTGATCATTTCTTTGGTCGGCATGAATTCCTCACAAGATGCCTCAAGCTTTTCATCACTAAGCAATCTCTCAACACCTTCTGCTCTTAGATCTGTCTTGGAAGCATTTTAGAGAGAGATTACTAACTGTTTATAACTATCCAAAGAAATATCAAGGCTAGAATCATACAAAGTTTACTATCTTAGGTTATAGCATGAATACATAATAATTTATGAACAATATTTGAACATGAATAAGTAAATCAACCTATAAAAGAAATATATCAAAGAATCATAATGAAGGAATAAAGAAACTTATCTTTATTGAATTTTGATATAACTCTTTCTTCCAACTTTTACTCCTCTCGAGAGTGCTAAAATCAACACAACAAAAGACAATCTGAACAACTACAAATTTCTTGAATGCATTATGCAGTTAGCAAGTAGAACCAACTCTCTCCAAGAGTCAAGGCTCTAACACAGTTCATGCATTAGAGAATGATATCGATGTGACCAACCTATCACAATGAAAATGCACCCTCAAAGTCACACTCAGAGGTCTACATAATTAGCATGATCCTAAATCTCCATGAGGTGAAGTTGGATGCACCCTCGAGTCTGTCCTCAACCTTCAAACCATTCACCATCTTGACTGATGTAGATAAGTGAACAAATGAGGTATGTTGATTGGCAATAATCTGATCACGATCCTCTCAAACCCGCTCTGATACCATGTTAAATTTTAATGATCAGATTGTATGCATAGAAATAAATTCAAATCAGACACAATAACACAGTAGATACCCTGGGAAAACCCTCCACTTGAGGGAAAAAAACCCAGCAATAAATATCTCTTTATTATATAAAATAATGGCAAAAAGTCTCTTTACAATGAGACCAATCTCAAGGCCAATAATCAACACCTTCACAAGATGCAATGATAGACAAATAATCTGCACTTCCTTGCAACTCAAATCTGCTCTTGATGACTTCACAATCTGCTCTTGATGAATTGGCTGATTGCTTGTATTATCAAAGGAGATGATTACATTTTATAGAGAAGGTAGAAATACTGTAGACATTAAAAAATGTCTATCTACCTCACCCACTAGCAAACCCACTATCTACTGTAGTGACCCACTACTAAACCCACTAACTATCCACTAGTAGCCCACTAGCTACCCACTAGCTATCCACTAGCTATCCACTAGCAGCCCACTAGTTATCCACTAGCAGCCCATTCACATTAAATATGAGTAGCCCACTAAGCAGCCCACATATAAATAAATAGCCAATAGGCTATATTGATTTATGTCTTCACTCATGGCTAGAAGGATGAACCCGAAGCTACTATATCATTAACAGATATTGTTTTATGTTGCAAAATTTGAATTTATGGTTGTGATGATTATTGAATTGGAAAATAGATCTCATTGTTTAATTGTGAATGAAATTAATCAAATTGTTGAATCTAGTAAAATTGATTTGATGATTTCCCTTTATTGTTATTTTATTGTTTTAGTGTTATCGATGTGGGAACCCAGTTTGGTTTAGAAACCTGTATATGGATATTGTGACCCTCAAAATTATAGAGGCATTTTTATATTATTGGATGTTTACCTTCGTTTTATGTTCTCTTGATGTAGCAAGATATTGGTATTATTATTTTGAAAAGGTTGTACTAGTTTTGTTGAGACTCTGATTATGTGTTTAAGCGAGATGGATAATGCCTTGCATGCCATTTGTTGAGATTTAGTGCCTTGTTCTTTATTGTACAACCCTTGATTTTGTTATTTTTTTGGGGTCTTCAGGGAGAGTGGCTCTTCATGCGGGCCGACGCCTCAAAAGGAGGAAGGGCTCAGGATAACCCACGTAAGAGTAGATTAACAAGTGAAAACCTAATAATAAAACTTAGGGGGGATGGGTAGTAATAAAAAAATAAGATAATCTTGGATACCTCATCTATCCATTAGGGCTATCGTAGACTAATGGTAGACTAAGAAGGCCATGGTTGGAAAAGTTGTTACCTCGTCCTCTGGAGAGGTTAACAGCTCTGCATGAGTCACCCTATGGGGCTGACGCCTCAAGTCAGAGGAAGGGCCAGGATAACCATAGATGGGGGTCTATGCCTCATTTTGGAGGAAGGGCCAGGATAACCCATGTAGGCTATGCAATGACACTCTCCGCTTGTTGCCCTTGTGCTTTTCTTTCTTGGTTACCTCTGGAAGTGTGTTCTGATTGTTGTTTCAGATTTACTTGGCAAGTGATTCTAGTTGTTGCCTTTGATTATCTATGATGAGTTTTATGGCTTTATGTTTATTATGCTTGATTCTTGGTTGTTGTCATTTATGTCCTATGTAATCCTTGATGTTGCTATTGGAGTTATTGTACTGTGTTTTTCTTATTGAAGTTAGTCTTATGGAATTCATGGTCATGGTTGTTTCCTTGTCACCTCTGAGCACAGGGGGTGGATTTGTCTAAAACCCACGTAGTCGGGTGGAATGTGCTCTGCACCCATTGGGTTCCCCATCAACGTTCATTCTTCACAGTATTCTTTAGATGGAGCTTGTACCAGATATTCATCTTGTAATTTTGACATTATTTGTACTATATATTTATCCCACATGTATGTGAGGTTTCATTGTATTCATTGGGAACATGTAATGTATTAGATGATAATGTATTGTAAATGCACCCTTGTATCCATTTATGATTTATGAGATTTATTATGGTAGTATCTTGTGATGTATCTATACTTAAGCTTTTGGATATATGTATGTTATCTTTTGAAAATGGATATTGTAATGTTTATGATGGATGTAAGATTAGTTATGTTATTTATCCTTATGTGTATCTATCGTTATGAGTTTGTTTATGTGATGTGACCTCGCGTGCCACAAAGGACTCGATGTTATGATGTTATTGTGTAATGTAATTATGTTTAATGGTTCACTATATGTGTACTTTGTTAAAAATAAAATAATTTAAAAGTGTGCATTGTTATATTCCTTTGGGGTTTGCACGACAAGGGTTACAGAGTTTCATTATGATTGTTGTGTTTGCTATGTTGTCTTATTGTTTGTGTGCCTGTTGTTTTAAGCTCAAAGTAGATTGCCTCCAGTGAGTTTAGGATTTTACCTCCAGTGAGAAACCAATCATTTATTGTGAAAGTATACAATGATCACCAATCCAAGATGAGACATGACCGTGATGCTCGAATATGTACATGAGGTTCTTATGATGATCAGGCATAATGATGGTGAAAAGAAAACAAAAGACACGCATTACAGTAGATGGAAAAGTTAATCTATTACAAATAGTGCATGTTGCCAGGTTTTCACTACTTTTTTTTATTGCACTTTTTTGGATTTTATGATTTTTTTTGTCATCACCAAAACGCCTGTTTGCCAGGTTTTCATCAAGGTAACGATTTTTTTGATTTTTCACTTTTTTTGTATTTTGTATTTTTCTTTCTTTCTCTTTTTTTATTTTTTCTTTCTTTTTGTTTGGATTTTCTCTTTTTTTTCTTTTGGATTTTTTTAAACTTTGTTTTATTTTTTTTAGATTTTTCTTATGTAATAACCCTCCTAGTTGCTAGTTGGACTCAGTAGTTTTTATGCTTTGATTGGATACATTGATACTATGATATTACTGGTTTTGTGTGATTGGTTAGTTAGACATTTGATGATGCTGTTATTCCATTTGTGGACATGATTATTTCATATGACATTGTGGTTGGCGATGTTAGTTTATTTTCAGAATTATATTATGATGCAGTGATTTAATAAATTATGTCATGAGATGAATTGTTAGTTAGAAATGTCAATTTATCAATCATATTATAATTGTTAGGATAGATGTGATGAAGGACAGTGTAGCATCACTCATTGCGAGTGCTCTGTTACGCTGTGATTCCTTCTCACAATACAATGCTTTGATTTTATATATATATATGCACATGTATACGACTTTGTTTGTATGCAAGTATTGCAGGTACATAGTCTCGATTCCACCTGCTTTGGCAGGACAGGGTGAGCACCAATAGCCCAACGGTCAAATGTTGAAACAGAGGTGACAATGAAGTCATCTCGAGTCCCATGTTGTCAAACCGTCGAATTGATTGGTATTGTACATTTTTTCTTGTAGTTGTCGTCATTTTTGGTTTGTATTTGTGTATTGACGTATTTTATCAATGTGACACTTTATAAGTATGATTTATTTAATTTAAATGATTGTTTATTTTAATGTCAGATTAAATTGTATTTAAATATTTAGAAGTTTTAGTTTTAATGTTATGAACCTTATTAAATACTAATTAAATATTAAAATGTATTTATTATTTTAATTAATTATCTTGTTGAGGATAATTATTAAAATAAATTATTAAAATAAAGTATATTTTGTGCAAAACAAATAAATCTTGCAAAAGCAGTTTTGAAAATAGAAAGTAATAAAAAAAGGAAACTCAACTAAAATGAAATTAGATAGTTTCTTTTTATTAGATTTTTTTTTTTTTGGAGAAGTTTTCAAAAAGGGAAGGAGGCATTTTTTATTATTGGCAGATTGGTGAATTTTGTTGCACGGGAAAGAATGTGACAGAAGTTAAAAAAATAAAAAAATAAATAAATAAAAAGAATGTCTGAGAAGGTTGAATTCCTCTAAAGTTTTTCGAAGAAAGATTTGTGAATCTATTGCTGCATGTTTTGGGGAAGGATTTCGGAAAGAAGATTTGATTTGTAGTTGAGCACGACTTTCTGGTGGGGAGATTTCGAAGCAGATCTAGAAGCGCTTCGTAAAAGCCATCGAGTTCAAGTAGGCATCTTCAGCTTCGCAAATAAGCGCAGGACTCTGGTCTTCTGATTTAAATAAAATAGAAAAATAGTTAGATTGCTTGGGGAAAGAAAAAAAAAAGAAGAAACCTTAGGAAAGAGAGATATATTGAATAGTGAAAAATTGCTGAAGAAAATTGAAAGAACTGTATTGGTAAATTATTCTTTGGATATTCTTCCTTGTTGGTTGAGTGAAAATAATGTTGAGTTTGTGAAAATAAAATATATGTTTTTATATTGAATCTGTTGTTTTGAAATTGCTGGGACTATTATGAGATTTTCTATAAAACAGGGTTATGAGAAAATCTGTTCTCTCTTTAAAGACAATAGATCTCTGCTTTTAAACTAAGATTCTTAATGTTTAGGGATTTAATATAATATCCCTCTCTTTTGAAACAAAAAAAAAGAGATTTCGGATTTTAGGAGCAGAATAGTATTTATTTTAAAACAATCTGTATTTGTATAACAGTGGAGAAAATTTGTATTCTTGTTTTTAATTTTTTTTTAAATTATTCAATGCTCTGTGTGTATGAAGGATATATATTTATTGCATATATAATTTATAGTGATATATATATTTAGTTGATTTATAATTACTGTTATTGAAGGACTGAAATTTTCATTTTATTTTTTTTTAAGCCGAATTGTACGGCGTCAAAATTTTGCTTTGGGAAGTTTTGCTTGTTATAAAATTTTAAAAAAATCATTAATGATTTTTTTTTTTGGGGGTTGGGAAGGACGGCCGAAGCCGTACCCCTCCCCGTAACCCCTGCCGTGGCGCACTGCACACAGCAGTCTTAATGACTGCTGTGCGTAGCAGTCAATAAGACTGCTACGTACAGTCTTGAGGGCCGTTGGCCTTTCTTAAAGTGTTTTTTAAATTTTATTTATTTTTATTTAATTATATATATATATATATATGTATATAAATATATAATTAATTAATTTAATTGTATATATTTAATTTATTAAATATTATAATTACAATTCATTTGTTTAAAACAAAATTATAGTTATTTTATATTATTGTTATTTTGAAATGTAATTGTTTTTTTTGTATTTTAAATAAAATGTTAATAATGGTTATACATAAATATGGGAATATTTAAAGGGCAGTATTTGATCTGTTGTTGTGTTGAGCAAATAATTTAAATCAGAAAATTAGTTTTATTTTGTATTATAAATGGATTATACTGAGTTAGTTATATTTCATTATATTCGAAAATGAGAATCTTAGGTTTATTCATTTCTTTGTAACGATCAACAAACTTGTGAGAATAATTTAATTGAGTGATCGGAAATGAATTACTTTAAATTTGGTGTTGCCTTGCAAAATTAATTTGTGTGTTCCTTTCGTTATGGTTGTCGTTCTGTGTTGTCCTTGAGGGAACCCTATTGTCTTGCAACCCTTGATCCAGAGGCATATTTAATTGTGAATGTTGTCTTCATCTTAGTTATACTTTTGAATTGAAACTTTTTAGTTTTGTGCCTGGAAGGGTTGAACGGTGTTGTTAAGACCTTTGGTTATGAGTTATCGTGAGAGGGTTAATGCCTCGCATGTTCTTGTTTTGAGTTTTATGTCTTATATGCTTTAGTTCAACCCTTGCCTAGTTTTTGGTTTATGTTAGGGGTCTTAGGGAGAGTGGCCCTTCGTGGGGGCTGGTGCCTCGGTTAAGAGGAAGTGCACAGGAGAACCCACATAAGAGTAGTAAAACAAGTGATGACATAAAAATAGAATTAGGGGGATGGGTAGTAAAACACTCAAGATAATAAAAATTGGATTCCTCATCTATGCATTAGGGCTAACATAGACTAATGATAGATTGAGAAGATCGTGGTCGGCAAAGTCATAATCTCGTCTTCATGAGAGGTTATCGACTCCGCATGAGCTACCCTATGGTGCAGACGCCTCAAGTAGGAGGAAGATCCAGGAGATCCATAGATGGGTGCCGGCGCCTCAAGTTGGAGGAAGAGCCAGGAGATCCCTTGAGAGCTATGCGATGACACTCTCCACTAGACTTCATGTTTGCCTGGTTGCTTTTTGCCTCTGGAAATGTATTTTGGAATTTGAATGTTGTATCAGTTTCCTTAGTTTTGTACTCCTTTTTTGACTATGATTCTTATGGAAGTGATTATGAACATTCTTTGGTGACTTGTTGTTATTGCTTGGTTTAATTGTAACCTCTGAATTTTGCATTTGAGTTTGTACCTTGTTGTTCATGGAGTCGGTTTGACAATCATGGTTGAGTTAACTTCATTTTCACCTCTGAGCACGGGGGTTGAGTTATCTATAATTCACATGGTTGGGTGGAATGTGCTCCGCACCCGTTGGGTTCCCCATCAGCATCCTTTGCTCGCAACATTTCCGTAGTTGGAGTTGTACCAGTGTTTACCTTGTTATTCAAAATTCATTGTAATTTGTATCATCCCACATGGTTGGGAAATTCATTGTAATTCTTATATCAAAAGATTGTAATGTAATATCGTAACAATGATGTAATAGTTAGGATTCTATGTAACTTTATTTGATGAGATTCATATGATTGTATTATGTGGTATATTAGTATTCTTGCTTTTGGTTCTTTGATGTACATTTATTTATGGTGGTTATAATTTAAATGGTTACATGGCTTATCATTATCTTTTTCTTTCGTTTAGTTGTTGCAATGTAACCTCCCGTGCCTCAGAGAACTAAGTGTGATAATGTGATGTAATATGTTATGTGATTATGTTTAATGCATTGTATGTTTAACTTAATTGTTAAAAAAATAAATAAATAAATAAAAGAATTTTTGCATTGTGTGTGTTCTCTGGGGTTTGCACAACGGGCGTTACAACTTGGTATCAGAGCCAGGTTTGCAAACATTGGGGTCTCTGGGTAGTTAGGTCCATTAGGCAACCTCACATTTGAACTCTTGAGCTTATTTGTACCTTTATCTTGTTGTGCAGAAATATGCCTCGAGGTAGAGGACGTGGCCGAACAAGAGGCCGTGGTGTTGGTCGTGGAGCAAGCCAACAAAGTCCCTCAGTTCCCAGTTCTCATGGTTCTGAGCATGAGGAACAGCCGATTCTTCACAGTAATCCATCAGGTGGTCAGAACCCAGGACAGCCTGGGTTGGACGGTCCATTACAGCACATTCTTGGAGAGATTCTGGCTCGTTTGGGACCCAGACCAGAGGAGGAGCCACAGATTGAAAGGGAGAGAGAAAGGTCACCAAGGCGAAGGGATACAGATGTGGTTCAGGATGCAGTCATAGCAGGCCATATGAGGGATTTGTTGAGAGCTCACCCACTGACATTTGATGGTTCGGGAGGAGGACTAGAAGCTGAAACTTGGCTAATTGACTTAGAGCGTTGCTTCGCCATGCATCCCTATGGTAGCAATACCAAGGCTCGATGTGCGTTTATGCATCTTCGAGGTTTTGCATCTACCTGGTGGCGCCTTGAGGAGCAGAAATTACACCTTGATATTAGTTTGGTCACTTGGGAATTATTCCTGGACAGGTTCAGGGCTCGTTTTCTCTCAGATCATTGGAGGCGGCGCAGGGCTGACGAGTTTCATGATCTCAGGCAGTTGTCTATGTCAGTGGAATAGTATGAGCGGCGCTTCTATGAGTTGAAGCAGTATGCAGGGATTAGCCACGATGAAGGTATGTTGGTACAGCATTTTGTTCGGGGCCTTAATGCCTGCATCAGTGGTGGCATGCGAGTCTTCGAGCCGAAGACAATGGAAGTGGCAGTTGAGAAGGCTCGCTTGGTGGAGGAGAATTTGGCCATGGCCTTGGGTGGCCACATAGGAGTGCAGATTGGAAGTGCTTTTACTCAGGGTTTTAGCACTCACGGAGGTTAGTCTCAAGGAGCAGGATCTTCCAGGAACAAGTTTCAACCCTCGAAAGGGGGTCATCAGCAGTAGCAGCCTCAGCAGCAGCAGTCGAGACAGAAAAACTTCTAGTCTTCATAGGGTGGCAATTCATAGTTTCGCAAGGACCGGAACAGGAACAGGAACCAAGTTCGGCAGGAACGCTTTGTATAGCCTGCACCTAGCTTCCAGTCAGCGTCGAGTCGAGGGAGCTTCCAACAGTCAAATGCTCCATCAGGGGGCAGAGGTTTTGGCAGGGGTACTGGGTGTTACTCTTGTGGGTAGCAGGGGCACATTGCCAGATTGTGTCCTCAGAAGAACACTTCAAGTTTTAATCAGAGGCCAGTTGGATCAGAGCCGACAGTAGGTGATGCAGGGAGGTCTCATCGTGTTTTTGCTGCAGTAGATAATCAGCAAGTAGACCACCAGAGCACCGTCATTGAGACTTTAGGTGTGTTACATGATTCTAGCATTTCTATACTTTTTGATTCTGGTGCATCTGATTCCTTTATATCTCCTTTAGTGGTTGAGTGATGTGGACTAGTGGCAACTAGTCAAGGCATGAAATGGCAAGTTGAATTGACTTCAGGGTCAAAGCTCATTATAGAGAAGCTTGTGCAGGATTGTAGTTTGAGTATAAGAGCTTTGTCAACTAAAGTAGACCTCAGAATCCTACCACTCGGCTCATATGATGTCGTCTTGGGCATGGATTGGTTGAGTGCACACCGTGCTATCATTGATTGTCGCCATAAAGTAGTGCAGTGCTTTGATGATTCCGGAAAGGAAGTGGAAATCGTGGGTGTTCAAAAACCCATTTCTTTGCGAATGATCTGTGCCATGCAGCTTAAAAGGTGCTTCCAGCAGGGTTGTCAGCTCTTTTCAGTATCTATGAGTGACTTGGAGTTAGAGGATAGTTGAGGGGTGTCATTGGATTAGTACCCTCTCTTTAAGGAGTTCTTTGATGTGTTTCTAGAAGAAATACCTGATATGCCACCTAAGCAAGATATAGACTTCAGGAATGATCTGGTGCCTGGAGCTGAGCCAATATCTCGAGCTCCGTATTGGATGACAATGTAGGAACTTCAGGAACTCCGTCTGCAGCTGGAAGAATTGTTGGCTAAATGCTTTATCCGCCCAAGTGTTTCCCCTTGGGGAGCACCTGTGATATTCGTGAAGAAGAAGGATGGTTCTCTTCGCTTGTGTATTGACTACAGGCAGTTGAACAAGGTAACAGTGAAGAACCGATATCCACTACCCATAATTGATGATCTGTTCGATCAAATAAAAGGGGCAAAGGTGTTCTCTAAGATTGATCTCAAATCGGGATACCATCAGTTGAGGATTGCAGATTCAGATATTCATAAAATAGTATTTCATACTCGATATGGACATTACGAGTTCACTGTGATGTCGTTTGGGTTGATGAATGCACCTTCAGTCTTTATGAGCTTAATGAATGGAGTGTTTCGAACATACTTGGATAGATTCGTCCTTGTGTTTCTCAATGAAATTTTGATTTATTCTAGGTCTATGGAGGAACATGAGCAACATCTAAAGCAGGTGTTACAGTGCTTAAGGGACAATCAGTTGTTTGCCAACTTGGCAAAGTGTAACTTTTATAAGACTGAAGTTCAGTATTTGGGCCATGTGATTTTAGGTGATGGAATCTCTATTGATCCTGCCAAGATTCAGGCCATTGTGGATTGGCCTGCACCCACAAATGTCTCAGAAGTTTGCATCGTCATGGGACTTGTAGGATACTATAGGCAGTTCATCCAAGGCTTTTCGAGGTTGGCACATCTTATCACCTCGCTCCAGAGGAAGGGAAAGAAGTTTCTTTGGTCAGATCAGTGTCAGTTAGCTTTCCAGACTCTGAAGGACAAGCTGACTAGTGCTCCAATCTTAGCGGTACCAGATCCGTCAGGGGATTTTGTTGTTTGTACGGATGCTTCTTTGGAAGGCTTGGGGGCCGTGTTGATGCAAGAAGGGCGAGTGATTGCTTATGAATCATGGAAACTGAAGAATCATGAACTCAATTACCCCACTCATGACTTGGAGTTAGCAGCAGTTGTGCATGCCTTGGTAAGGTGGCGACACTTTCTCCTTGGTCATCAGTTCGAGTTGCATACAGATCATCGTAGTCTGCAATACATCTTTACGTAGCCAAACCTAAATGCAAGGCAGAGAAGGTGGATGGAATTCTTGTGCGAATATGATTTTGAAGTGAAGTATATTCAGGGCAAAGAGAATGTGGTGGCAGATGCATTGAGTAGACGCAAGCATGAGATTTCTGCTATGGCTCTTGAGGTAGATTTGAAGAGTCAGATCCTTACAGCTCTGTCCTCTGATGATTGGTATCAAGCAGTGAAATCAGAGATTGAGTCAGGCAGAGCATTGGAAGGAAAATTTTCTGGTTACTCTTTGGATTCGGATGGTGTTTTGCATTATGGAGGCCGAATGTATGTACCTTTTGTAGAGGGTCTTCATACCCTAATCATGACTGAAGCTCATCGGGCTCCTTATTTGGCACATCCTGGTGTTAAGAAAATGTACGCTGATCTTCGCTCACTATATTTTTGGGTAGGAATGAAGCGTGACATTGCTAATTTTGTGGCTAGGTGTCTAGAATGTCAGAGAGTTAAGGCCGAACATCATCATTCGGCAGGTTTTTTGCAGCCTCATCTTGTTTCGGAGTGGAAGTGGGACATCATTTCTATGGATTTCATTGTTGGGTTGCCTATGTCTTCCAGGCGACACGACGCTATCATGGTCACTGTTGACAGGTTGACCAAGGTAGCCCATTTCTCTCCCATTCGATCTTCCTATACTGCTTCTGTGGTGGCTAGGGTGTTCATGGAAGACATTGTTCAATTACATGGGATACCGCGCAGGATTATTTCTGACAGAGATCCGGTATTCACATCTGCGTTATGGACATCTTTGCAGCGGTCCTTAGGGACTAAGTTGAATTTTAGTTCTGCCTACCATCCAGAAACAGATGGTCAAACTAAGAGAGTCAATCAAGTGCTTGAGGATATGCTTCGCATGTACGTCATGGACCAACAATCTCATTGGGAAGATTATCTGCATTTGGTCAAGTTTTCCTATAACAATGGCTATCATAGTTTGATTGGCATGGCTCCATTTCAGGCTTTATATGGCCGTCCTTGTCATACCCCTTTGAGCTAGGATCGATTAGAGGACAGGGTTCTTCTTGGACCCGAGATGCTTCGAGATATGGAACAGCAGGTAGCTCGCATCCGAGAGCATCTTGTAGTGGCTCAAGACAGGCAGAAGAAGTTTGCTGATGCGCACAGAGTTGATTAGCAGTTTGCTATAGGTGATCGAGTGTTTCTTCGAGTTCGTCCTCAAAAGATCCCTATTCGTTATGGAAAGGGTTCTAAGCTTGCACCCCATTTTGTGGGTCTGTTCGAGGTGTTAGAGCGTATTGGTCCTGTTGCCTATCACCTGGCCTTGCCACCCAGTCTGTCACGGATTCACGATGTGTTTCATGTTTCTGTCCTTAGGCCTTATTTTCCTGATGTTACTCATGTACTTGATTGGAATTCTCTACAAGTCGAGGACGGGCAACTAGCTCTAAAGCCCGTGGCTGTGGTGCAGCACAGGAGACTCGTTCTCAAAGGTAGGGATATTGAGCAGGTGAGGGTCCAGTGGGACCCCAATGATGAGACTTCAGCGACATGGGAGGATGCTTCTCGTATCAGAGAATCCTACCCTTGTTTTCTGGCTTACAGGAGTAAGTCGGATTTAAGGGGGGGGATGTAATAGCCCTCCTAGTTGCTAGTTGGACTCAGTAGTTTTTATGCTTTGATTTGATACATTGATACTATGATAGTACTGGTTTGGTGTGATTGGTTAGTTAGACATTTGATGATGCTGTTATTCCATTTGTGGACATGATTATTTCATATGACATTGTGGTTGGTGATGTTTGTTGATTTTCATAATTATATTATGATGCAGTGATTTAATGAATTATGTCATGAGATGAATTGTTAGTTTAGAAATGTGTTTTATCAATCATATTATAATTGTTAGGATAGATGTGATGAAGGACAGTGTAGCATCACTCATTGTGAGTGCTCTGTTACGCTACGATTCCTTCTCACAATACAATGCTTTAATTTTATATATATATGCACATGTACACGACTTTGTTTGTATGCAGGTATTGCAGGTACATAGTCTCGATTCCACCTGCTTCGGCAGGACAGGGTGAGCACCAATAACCCAACGGTCAAATGTTGAAACAGAGGTGAAAATGAAGTCATCTCGAGTCCCATGTTGTCAAACCGTCGAATTGATTGGTATTGTATGTTTATTTCTGGTAGTTGTCATCATTTTTGGTTTGTTTTTGTGTATTGACGTATTTTATCAATGTGACACTTTATAAGTTATGATTTATTTAATTTAAATGATTGCTTATTTTAAGGTTAGATCAAATTGTATTTAAATATTTAAAAGTTTTAATTTTAATGTTATGAACCTTATTAAGTACTAATTAAATATTAAAATGTATTTACTATTTTAATTAATTATCTTGTTAAGGATAATTATTAAAATAAATTATTAAAATAAAATATATTTTGTGCAAAACAAATAAATCTTGCAAAAGCAGTTTTGAAAATAGAAAATAATGAAAAAAAAAGAAACTCAACTAAAACGAAATTAGATAGTTTCTTTTTATTAGATTTTTTTTTTGGAGAAGTTTTCAAAAAGGGAAAGAGGCATTTTTTTATTATTGGCAGATTGGTGAATTTTGGTTGCACAAGAAAGAATGTGACAGAAGTGGAAAAATAAATAAATAAAAATAATGTCTAAGAGGGTTGAATTCCTCTGAAGTTTTCGAAGAAAAATTTGTGAATCTATTGCTGCATGTTTTTGGGAAGGGTTTCAGAAAGAAGATTAGATTTGTAGTTGAGCACGACTTTCTGGTGGGGAGATTTCGAAGCAGATCCAGAAGCGCTTCGTAAAGGCCATCGAGTTCAAGCAGGCATCATCAACTTCGCAAATAAGCGCAGGACTTCAGGTTTCATCTATTTCTTCTCTGGTCTTCTGATTTAAAGAAAATAGAAAAATAGTTAGATTGCTTGGGGAAAGAAAAAAAAAACCTTAGGAAAGAGAAATATATTGAATAGTGAAAAATTGCTGAAGAAAATTGAAAGAACTGTCTTGGTAAACTATTCTTTGGATATTCTTCCTTGTGGGTTGAGTGAAAATAATGTTGAGTTTGTGAAAATAAAATATATGTTTTTATATTGAATCTGTTGTTTTGAAATTGCTGGGACTATTCTGGGATTTTCTTTAAAACAGGGTTATGAGAAAATTTGTTCTCTCTTTAAAGACAATAGATCTCTGCTTTTCAACTAATATTCTTAATGTTTAGGGATTTAATATAATATCCCTCTCTTTCGAAACAAAAAAAGAGATTTCAGATTTTGGGAGTAGAATAGTATTTATTTTAAAACAATCTATATTTCTGTATAACAGTGGAGAAAATTTGTATTCTTGTTTTTAAAAAAAAAAAAAAATTATTCAATGCTCTGTGTGTATGAAGGATGTATATTTATTGCATATGTAATTTATAGTGATATATATATATAGTTGATTTATATTTACTGTTATTGAAGGACTGAAATTTTCATTTTAATTTTTTTAAGCCGAATTGTACGACGTCGAAATTGTGCTTTGGGAAGTTTTGCTTTTAAAAAGATCATTTAATGAAAATTTGTTTTTGGGTTGAATGGACGAAGCTGCATTCTCCTCGTAATTCCCTCGCTGTATGACGCATTAATGCTAGCCTTTAATGATCATGCGCATAGCTTTATGATTGGCCAGGCATAGCTAATAAGATCAGGCTGCTAAGATACTTTGAGGGCCGTCGGCCTTTCTTAAATTGTTTTAAATTTTATTTTTTTATTTAATTTTATATTTATATATATATATATATAAATATATAATTAATTAATTAATTGTATATATTTAATTTATTAAATATTATAATTACAATTCATTTGTTTAAAACAGAATTATAATTATTTTATATTATTGTTATTTTGAAATGTAATTTTTTTTTTGTATTTTAAATAAAATGTTAATAATGGTTATATATAAATATGGAAATATTTAAAGGGCAGTATTGGATCTGTTGTTGTGTTGAGCAAATAATTTAAATCAGAAAATTAGTTTTATTTTGTATTATAAATGGATTATACTGAGTTAGTTATATTTCATTATATTCGAAAATGAGAATCTTAGGTTTATTCATTTCTTTGTAATGATCAACAAACTTGTGAGAATAATTTAATTGAGTGATCGGAAATGAATTACTTTAAATTTGGTGTTGCCTTGCAAAATTAATTTGTGTGTTCCTTCTGTTATGGTTATCGTTCAGTGTTTTCCTTGAGGGAACCCTATTGTCTTGCAACCCTTGATCCAAAGGCATATTTAATTGTGAATGTTGTCTTCATCTTAGTTATACTTTTGGAATTGAAACTTTTTAGTTTTGTGCTTGGAAGGGTTGAACGGTGTTGTTAAGACCTTTGGCTATGAGTTATCGTGAGAGGGATAATACCTCGCATGTTCTTGTTTTGAGTTTTATGTCTTATATGTTTTAGTTCAACCCTTGCCTAGTTTTGATTTATGTTAGGGGTCTTAGGGAGAGTGGCTCTTCATGGGGGCCGGTGCCTCGGATAAGAGGAAGTGCACAGGAGAACCCACATAAGAGTAGTAAAACAAGTGATAACATAAAAATAGAATTAGGGGGATGGGTAGTAAAACACTCAAGATAATAAAAATTGGATTCCTCGTCTATGCATTAGGGCTAACATAGTCTAATGATAGATTGAGAAGGTCGTGGTCGGCAAAGTCATAATCTCGTCTTCATGAGGGGTTATTGACTCCGCATGAGCTACCCTATGGTGTCGGCGCCTCAAGTAGGAGGAAGAGCCAGGAGATCCATAGATGGGTGCCGGTGCCTCAAGTTGGAGGAAGAGCCAGGAGATCCCATGAGAGCTATGCAATGACACTCTCCACTAGACTTCCTGTTTTCCTGGTTGCTTTTTGCCTCTGGAAATGTATTTTGGATTTTGAATGTTGTATCAGTTTCCCTTAGTTTGTACTCCTTTTGTGATTATGATTCTTATGGAAGTGATTATGAACATTCTTTGGTGACTTGTTGTTGTTGTTGCTTGGTTTAATTGTAGCCTTTGAATTTTGTATTTGAGTTTGTACCTTGTTGTTCATGGAGTCGGTTTGAAAATCATGGTCGAGTTAACTTCATTGTCACCTCTGAGCACGGGGGGTGAGTTATCTATAATTCACATGGTTGGGTGGAACGTGCTCCGCACCCGTTGGGTTCCCCATCAGCATCCTTTGCTCGCAGCATTTCCATAGTTGGAGTTGTACCAGTGTTTACCTTGTTATTCAAAATTCATTGTAATTTGTGTCATCCCACGTGTTTGGGAAATTCATTGTAATTCTTATATCAAAAGATTGTAATGTAATATCATAACAATGATGTAATAGTTAGGATTCTATGTAACTTTATTTGATGAGATTCTTATGATTGTATTATGTGATATATTAGTATTCTTGCTCTTGGTTCTTGGATGTACATTTATTTATGGTTGTTATAATTCAAATGGTTACATGGCTTATCATTATCTTTTTCTTTCGTTTAGTTGTTGCAATGTAACCTCGCGTGCCCCAGAGAACTAAGTGTGATAATGTGATGTAATATGTTATGTGGTTATGTTTAATTCATTGTATGTTTAACTTAATTGTTTAAAAATAAATTTAAAAAAAAAAAATTGCTTTGTGTGTGTTCTCTGGGGTTTGCACGATGGGCGTTACACCACGCAACACATAACAATAATAATATAATAAAATAATAATATTGTATTATATGAATTAATTATCCTATATTATTTTATTATATTATTAGATAAATAATAATATTTTAGTATATTTAATATAAAAATTTAACATAAGTTGTCATTAGGGATTGAACATGGTTAGGTTAAAACTTTTATTAGGGTTGAGGTTCAAGTTTAATTAGGGTTAGGGTAAAGAGATATATTTAGGATTAGGGTTAGGTTAAGATTATTTAGGGTTATTCTTAGAGTTAAATTTTAAATAAGGTTAGGGTTAGTCTTAAAATAAGATTATGTATTATAGAATATAGTTATGGATAGTGTTATAAATATAATTAGGGTTAGGGTTATAATTAGAATTAAAGATATGATTATGATTAGGGTTAAAATAGGGCTTGGTTTCAATTAGGGTGAGTGTTCAATTATAGTAAGGGTTCAATTTGGTTATCATTTTATAAATGATAAAATTTGGTTAGGGTTAGAGTTAAAATTGGGATTAGGGTTGAGGGTTATCATCATGAATAGGTTTATCATCACAAATAGGGATTAGGGTTAGGGTTAGAGTTAGGGTTAGAGTTAGAGTTAGAGTTAGAGTTAGAGTTAGGATTAGGGTTAGGGATAGGGTTAGGGTTATCATCACAAATAGGTTTATCATCATGAATAGGATTAGGGTTAGGGTTAGGGTTAGGGTTAGGGTTAGGGTTATGGTTAAGGTTAGGGTTAGGTTTATCATCATGAATAGGTTTATCATCATGAATTTAGATTAGGGTTATCATCATGAATAAGGATTAGGGTTAGGGTTAGTATTAAGGTTAGGGTTAGGTTATAGTTAGGGTTAGAATTACGGTTAGGGTTAAGATTAGGGTTAGGGTTAGGGTTATGGTTATGGTTAGGTCCTAATCCTAATCCTAATATTAATCTTAATCCTAACCCTAACCCTAATCCTAACCCTAACACTAACCCTAACCATAACCCTAACCCTAACCCTAATCCCTATTCATGATGATAACCCTAACCCTAATCCTAACCCTAACCCTAACCTCAATCCTAACCCTAATCTTATTCATGATGATAATATTATTTGTGATGTTAAACCTAATCATGATGATAACCCTAATTATAACCATAACCATAACCATAACTCTAACCCTAACCCTAACCATAACCATAACCATAACCATAACCATAATCCTTATACTAACCCTAACCATATTCATGATCATAAACCTATTCATGATGATAACCCCAACCCTAATCCCAATTTTAACTCTAACCCTAACCATAACCATAACCATAACCATAACCATAACCATAACCATAACCCTATTCATCATGATAAACCTATTTGTAATGATAACCCTAATCCTAATCCCAATTTTAACTCTAACCCTAACCAAATTACTATATTTATCATTTATTAACATATCCCTAACCATAATCATATCCCTAACCATAATCATAACCCTAACCCTAACCCTAACCATAATCCTAACCCTAACCCTAACCCTAACCCTAACCCTAACCCTAACCCTAATCCTAATTCTAACCCTAATCCTTTTCCTGATGATAAACCTATTCATGATGATAAACCTAACCCTAATCCTAACCCTAACATTAAATATAACCCTAATCCGTATTCGTGATGATAAACCTATTTGTGAGGATAACCCTAACTCCCACCATAACCATAACCCTAACCCTAATCCTAACCCTAACCCTAACCCTAATCTTATTCATGATAATAAACCTAACCCTAATCCCAATCCTAACCCTAATGCTATTCCTGATGATAACCCTAACCATAACCATATCTGTAATGCTAACCCTAACCATAATCCCTATTTGTGATGATAACCCTAACCATAACCATAACTATAACCATAACCTTAATCCTAACCCTAATCGTAATCCTATTCATGATGATAAACCTATTTGTGACGATAAACCTAACCCTAATCCTAACAATAACCATAAACATAACCTTAACCCTAACCCTAATCCTAACCTTAACCCTAATCCTAACCCTAACCCTAACCCTAATCCCTATTCGTGATGATAATCCTAACCCTAATCGCAACCTTAACCATAACCATAACCATAACCCTAACCCTAACCCTAATCCCTATTCGTGATGATAAACCTATTTTTGATGATAACCCCAACCCTAATCCCTATTCGTGATGATAATCCTAACCGTAACCCTAACCCTAATCCCTATTCATGATGATAAACCTATTCGTGATAATAACCCCAACCCTAATCCCAATTTTAACTCTAACCTATCCCTAACCTTAACCCTAACCCTAATCCCTATTCATGATGATAACCCGAACCCTACTACTAACCCTTTAACCCTAACCCTAATACTAATCCTAACCCTAACCATAGCCATAACTCTAACCATAACCATAACCATAACCATAGCCCTAATCCTAAACCTAACTCTAATCCTTTTCGTGATGATAAACCTAACCCTAACCCTAATCCCTATTTGTGATGATAACCCCAACCCTAATAATAACCCTAACCCTAACCCTTACTCTAACCCTAACCCTAACCCTGACCCTAACCCTAATCCCAACCCTAACCCTAATCCTATTTATGATGATAAATCAAACCCTAATCCTAACCCTAACACTAACATTAACCCTAATCCCTATTAGTGATGATAACCCTAACCCTAACCATAACCATAACTTTAACCCTAACCCTAATCCTAACCCTAACCTAATCATGTTCATAATGATAAACCTACTTGTGATGATAAACCTAACCCTAATCCTATTCCTATTTCTGATGATAACCCTAACCATAACCATAACCCGAATCCTAACCCTAACCGTAATCCCTATTCGTGATGATAAACCTATTCATGATGATAACCCTAATGCTAACCATAACCATAACCCTAACCCTAATCATATTCGTGATGATAATCCTATTCATGATGATAAACCTATTTGTGATGATAAACCTAACCATAATCCTAACCATGACACTAACCCTAACCCTAATCCTAACCCTAATCCTATTCATGATGATAATCCTATTCTTGATGATAAACCTATTCACAATGATAACCCTAACCCTAACTCTAACTCTAACCCTAACCATTTCCCTAACCCTAACCCTAACCTTAACCATAACCATAACCCTAACCCAAACCCTAATCCTAAAACTAACACCTAAACCCTAATGCTAATCTTAACCCTAACCCTAATCCTAACCCTAACTCAAATCCCTATTCGTGATGATAAACCTATTCAGGATGATTACCCCAACCCTAATCCCAATTTTAACTTTAACCCTAACCAAAATATTGTATTTTATCATTTATAAACCTATCCCTAACCCTAACCCCTATTGATGATGATAAACCTATTTGTGATGATAACCCCAATCCTAATCCCAATTTTAACTCTAACCCTAACCAAATTACTATATTTTATCATTTATAAGCCTATCCCTAACCCTAACCCTAATCCCTATTCATGATGATAAATCTATTCGTGATGATAACCCCAACCCTAATGCTAACCCTAACCCTAACACTAACCCTAACCCTAACCCTAACCCTAACCTTGACCCTAATCCCTATTCGTGATGATAACCCTAACCATAACCATAACCCTAACCCTAACCTTAATCCTAACCCTAACCCTAATCCTATTCATGATGATAAGCCTATCTGTAATCCTAACCCTAACCCTATCCATGATTATAACCCTAACCCTAATTATAACCATAACCATAACCCTAACTGTAATCCATATTTATGATGATAAACCTATTCGTGATGATAACCCTAACCCTAACCATAACCATAACCCTAATCCTAACCCTAACCTTAATCCTATTCGTGATGATAAACCTAACCCTAATCCTAACCGTAAGACTAACCCTAACCCTAATCCTATTTGTGATGATAACCCTAACCCTAACCATAACCATAACCCTAACCATAATCCATATTCGTGATGATAACTCTAACCCTAACCCTAACCCTAATCCTAACCTTAACCCTAATCCTATTAGTCATGATAAACTTAACCCTTATCTTAACCTTGACACTAACCCTAACCCTAATCCTATTCGTGATGATAAACCTATTTGCGATGATAACCATAACCATAACCATAACCCTAACCCTAACTATAACCATAGCCCTAACCTTAACCCTAACCCTAACCCTAACCCTTTAACCCTAACCCTAACCCTAACCTGAATCCCTATTTGTGTTGATAAACCTATTCATGATGATAACCCTAACCCTAATCCCAATTTTAACTCTAACCCTAACCAAATTACTATATTTTAACATTTATAAACCTATCCTTAACAATAACCATAACGCTAACCCTAACCCTAACACTAACCCTAACCCTAATCCCTATTCATTATGATAAACCTATTTGTGATGATAACTCCAACCCTAATCTCAATTTTAACTCTAACCCTAACCAAATTACTATATTTTATCATTTACAAACCTATCCCTAACCATAGCCATAACCTTAACCCTAAACCTAACCCTCACCCTAATCATGATGATAAACGTATTCGTGATGATAACCCCAACCCTAACCCTAATCCTAACCCTAAGCATAACCAAAGATTTATTTTAGAATTGTAATTGAACCCAATTAAAAAGAAAATTGTTTTTCATTTTTTTATGATTTTATTTCTATTCTATTATTTAAAAATATTTTACAATGACATCAAAGATACTTTTCTTTTTTAAAGATTATGTGTAATAGTAAATTTACAATATTTCCTTTTTTATTTAGTTTTCTATTTTTTCAATTTCAAGCACATTAATTTAGAATTTTTAAAAAAGAAAATTGTTTTTCATCTTTTTATTATTTTATTTCTATTATAATATTTAAACATTTTACAATTACATCAAAGATACTTTTCTTTTTAAAAGATTATGTGTAATAGTAAATTTAGAATATTTCCTTTTTTATTTAATTTTCTATTTTTTCAATTTTAAACACATTAATTTAGAATTTTTTAAAAATAAAATTGTTTTTCATCTTTTTATGATTTTATTTCTATTCTATTATTAAAAAATATTTTACAATGACATCAATGATACTTTTCTTTTTTAAATATTTTTCAACTTTTTATTTTAAGTATATTAATTTAGAAACTTATTTTTATATTAAATAGTGAATTTAGAATATTTAGTTTTTAAGTATATTAATTTAGAAACTTACTTTTTTATATGCAAATAATTCTTTTGTACTTATGGATTGTGTAATTTGAGAATATGCATTTAATGGAAATAAATATTATTGAATGGTAGTTTAATTGCATTGTATGATTTTGCAAATAAAGTAAGTTTTGATCTTTTATTAATAATTTACATAGTTTTAAAAATATTTTAACATATTTTAAAATAAAAATAAAAATTAACTACTTTCAAGATGAATAATAATTAATTCATGATATCAATTTTGAAAACCATAAATAATCTACTTATGGCTCACTACAAAATAATCAAATATAGTAATTAAATAATCAAATCACCACAATATACTAATTAAACACAGAGCCTCAACTTTATCTTAGAACTCTAAATTTAACCCTAACCACAATTGAACTTTAACCCAACCCTAACACTAATTGTCATCGTAATTAATCATATACTAATTAAATAATCAAATCACCACAATATTTGTAAAACTTAGATTTCATTCTAAAATTAAACTGAATTCTAATTTCTAAAATTCATAAAATATTTATTATCTAGTTGTTAAATTTTAGTGATTATTGAATAAAAATGAATTAGATAAATTTAAATATTCATTTTAAAATAAATATACAATTACTAATTATAATTTTAGAATAAATCAAAGACTAAAACTTATACTAAAATCATATATCATATTAAATTAATAAATTATAAATAAAATCAAAACTTACATTTTAATTGATATATAACTTATTTGAATTTAAAATATATAATTCTAATTTCTAAAATTTATAATAAAATTAAACTAAATTCTAATTTCTAAATTTCATTCTAAAATTATTAAACTAAGTTCATTCTAAAATTGAACTAAATTCTAATATATAAATACTAATTTCTAAAATTCATAATAAAATTAAAGTAAATTGTAATCTCTAAAATTCATAATAAAATTAAAGTAAATTCTAATTTCTAAAATTCATTTTAAAATTAAACTAAATAAATTCATGCTAAAATTAATCTAAAATTTGTTATATAACTTAGATTTTATTCTAAAACTAAACTAAATTCCAATTTCTAAAATTTAGTTATATATCAATTAAAATTTAAACTATGGTTAAAATTTAATTGTATAACTTAGATTTTACTCTAAAAGCTTGAGAAACATTGCAGAGGGATAACTTCCAATAACCTAAAAAGAAATTTTGGGAGTCTGTTTTTCTGGTCGCCACTGGTTTCAGAATTTCTGGGACCAATATAGAAGCTTTCCTTCCAATCCCCTGTGCAAATCAACATACAAACTAAAATAGTCTCAGAGAAACATTGCCGAAGGATAACTGCGGGAGCGCAAACAAAGCACGACTTTGTTCGAACACTTGATGAAACAACTTTTGTTGGATTCCATGATTGATCACATAAAAAAATCCGCAGTCGATGTAGGCCTGAATTTCCATTAATTCATCATTACACAGACAATTTTTGCATAAACCCCTAAAACAAAAGTAGATGCAATCCTGGCCTGTAATTTAAACAAATTTACAAAAATCAGGAGAGTTAAGCTTACCTTGCGAACTTGAACTGCAATTGCTTGCCAATCGGGATTGGAAAGGTCGATGCAAGCAAATGGATAATCTGGGAACGACATATTCATTTCCCTCTCCTTCTCTTACCTGTTCCTAAAATTCTCTTGAGTTCAAAAAAAAATGAAAACAAAAAACCAAATTAGTAGGCGAGAAAATTTTCAGGTTCTCATGGCCACGAGGATTCTCATAAATATTATTTGCCCTTTCTCATAATGAAAACCATGGATTCTACTGATTCCCCAAAGGACGTACTTGACAGTAGAAAATGCTCGTCATTTACTTTAGCTCTGCATTATGTTTGAATTCCTTCCTTATGGTGTCTCTTGCCTTTCTATTTGAAGGCTGTAACTGTTCATATTCTGGCGCAACTGACAGTTGTGATATGGGATTTCCGACAGCACAAACTACTCTTTCCATAACGTAACTGTCATTTCTTTTTTATGTATGCAGGTCCTTAAACTCTTCTACAGTCTCGGCGTAATTAATAATCAATTCTTCATCAGTATTCAAAATCCATCAAAATTTAATTCAACTGAATAGAATAAGACCCCCACAAATCTTCTACAAAAACCTCCAACGCTGGACTGTGCAACAATTTATTCAGTACTATACTCTGAAATTTGTCTTATAAATAAGACTTTACAATTTTCCTTCAAACTTCAATCATTTAAAATCAAGCGAGAAATCTGAATGGTAAACCAACTATCAGCCAAGGTAGATAGTTTTGACACTACTAAAGCTTATCTTCTCTTAGAGGTTTTCCATCCTCCAAAAGGATGTGGTGTTCAACCAACCAAAAACCACTTCTCCAAAATCCAAATCCAATCTAACCTTAAACAAGCTCTTGCAAACTCTTATTCATTCCTCTTGTAACTCCTCATGACCTCTTGATTTCCTCTCTTTTCTTTTTCTCTTTTAATTTTATCTTTTGAGAATTCATAAAAAAACAACTTAATTAATTCACTTAACTTTTAATAATTTAAGTTACTTTAGTACCATTAAATAATTAATTTAAATTGCCTTTATATTTTAACTTCTTTCTCACAACTTAAAATTAATTATTTAATGATTCAAAATTTGAGAACATTAAAATAACGCACTACTTGATTATCATGCATTAGAACAGCATCTAAACTTCTATCGCATGAGTAATCACAACAAATAATTTACTAAATTTTAGAATACAAAAAATAGGTGCAGAGTTTTCAATGTTTCAAAAGCCTTGCCACATTTTGAAATCTGTTTATAACTTTGTTCTTTATTAGTTAGATTGACCTCAAAAGTGCAACTATTTTTGAATAATTTCTATCAACTTAACAACAAAAACCAAATAATATTAAAAAGCTTTTTATTTCATGAGCATATTTGAGAATAGGCCAATCTTTAATTGCCTTAATTTTAGTAGGGTCTGGTGAAATACCTTTCTCAAAGACGACATGGCCTACATAAGATACTTCTAATTTAAAGAATTCATATTTGCTAAGTTTGGAATATAGCTTATGTTTTTGTAAGGTTTCTAGTACTATCCTGAGATGTTCATGTTCTTTTTCTTTTTTTGAGTATATTAAGATATCATCTAAACAATGATCATGAACACATCCAAAAATGGACGAAAAACATCGTGCATCAAGCTCATAAAAGTTGTAGGTGTGCTGGTTAAAACAAAAGGTGTTACTACAAATTCATAATAGTCATATCGTGTTTGAAAAGCAATTTTTGCAATGTTAGATTCTTTAATACAAATTTGATAGTATCTCAATCATAAATTAATTTTGGAAAAGCATTTGGCACCATGTAATTGATCTAAAAGATCATCAATTCAAGGTAATGGGTACTTATTTTTTATGGTTAATTTATGAATTTGTCAATAGTCTATGCATAGCCTCATGATCTACTATCTTTCTTTTTGACAAATATTACTGGTGCACCCCAAGGAGAGACATTTGGTCTAATTTTTCCTTCCTTAAGTAACTGTGTTAATTGAATTTTTAGTTCTATTAATTCAAGGATAGACTGACGATAGGGAGCTCTAGAGATAGGTTTTTCCCCGAGAACCAAATCAATTGCATGTTCTACAGACCTATTTGGGGGTAAACTATCTAATTCCTCAAGGAAACCGTCTTTGAATTCTTATACTACAAGTTTGATATTGATGTCTAGTTTAAATTTATCACCTATTTGGAAAAGTATAGCACAAAAAAAATTGTATTTTTTCTACCACTACACTTGACATGCATGGCTAAAATAGTTTTAATGTGAAGAGGTCTTTTCTCCCCTTATAAAATACTTGTCCCCATGTCAGAGTTTAAATAAAAAAAAAATTCACAACCAAGGAAAGCATTATTTCTATCTAACCAACTCATACCTAGAATAACATCATATTTTCCAAGATTCAATACATGAAAATAATCATGTGTTACAAAGTTATCTAACTCAAATTCTAAGTTTTCAATAATTTTACTAGTTTGTTTAACTATCCTACCATCAACCATTTTAACACCTAAAGGTTAAACCAACTTAGATACAATTTTTAGTTTAGAAACAACTTTAGGAGAATTTAAATTATGAGTACTACCAGAATTGACAAGAAAATTGATAGGGTGGCCATGTATAATGCATTTAATTTCAATTAAAGAGGGTTGACAATGTTCCATACTTGTGTCAATGGTTGAATAAATCTTCATATTAGGTTGTGAAGGAATAGTACATGGGTTATTTTTTGTGTCCATGTTGTTGTCGTTTGTGGGGACAATCTCGTCGATAATGTTTATCACCACATGTCCAACATTGTATCTTAGATCTATGCTTGTTAGGATTAACCATATTTATTTATTGAAAATGAAAATTCTTTTAATGAATCCATTTTTACCTAATTTATTTTTCTTTATTTTACATTTTTCCCTTATTTGCTTTGTAACTTGATTATGTATTTCAAAAAATTAGAAATTTGAGTTGCTTCATCTATTGATACTGGCTTACCACACCATACATGAGCTTGGTATTCATTTTTTAAATCATTAATGAATCAAACTACTTGATCGTGTCCTTCATTGAATGGTACAAATCAATTAAGCCTTTCAAAAGAAAATTGTATTCATTTACTGATTGGAATCATTGTTTTAATCCAAAGAATTAATTTCTCTTTACTTGTATAAAATAATCTATAAGGTATTTTTTTTGAAATAATTGTTTGAATTGTGATTACTTTAATATGTTGGCTCTTAGTTTCAAAGATCAAATAATGTCTTGCTACTAGTTCAAAACACTATTTTTTAATTGATAAGTTGTTATTATTGTTCTACCATAACTACTAGTATTTTGAAGATTGAACTATCTTTATAAAAAAATTAGCCATTATTTTGCTTCTTCTCCAATACAAGTATTGCCACTACACTCTGGTAACTTAATTTGGAAGTGTGAGAAGTACTATCATTAGAAGTTGAATCCTCATTAGATGATGTTGGTCTTTTCTTACTAGTACTTCTTTTCTTTTGTTCTTTCTCTTATCCTGATGTTTAGTTGCTTTTGAACTTTTATTTCTTCCTGATTACTCTACTTCATTTTGTCTCTTTTGTTCTAGAGTTTCATGCTTAAGTTGTTGTACTTAAGCAGCTAATTTGGTGACTTCTTGTATTTATGCTTGATTGATTTTTTCTAAAGATCGCTTACAAACATCATTGTGATAGGTCAAACTGTTTTCACCAAAAATTACATCAAAATCTTGATTTCTTTCGAATATAAAGTAAAATTTTACTAGTTTGTTTTACAGCTTTTAAAATAGAATTCCCTAGTTTTTCTTTTGTTATGATGAATTATTCAAGCAACTGGCTACATGTTTTCATTTGTTATGATGAACATGTAGAGAAAGGACATAGGTGGGGGCTTTAATTTGCAAAGAAACAAGGAATCTTGAAAGACTAAGCCTATCCAGGTAGTTTCTTTTATAAATAATAATTTCAATATTTATGTGGGATCAGCTTCATCAAAAATTTCCTATGCCCTTTCTTTTAGTGATTGCATCATATGTCAGTGGCAAGTCCTCTCATCAAGGCTTACCTACTCAAGCTTTAAATAATCTCAAACAATTTGTTAGAATAAAGTTCAATCAACTTCAATGGTTTGTTTATAAACTAAAACCAGATGCCTAGGATTAAACTACAAAATTTTCTACGTTATATGCTCTCTTGACACTCCACTATGAACTCCTCTCTTGACACTCCACTGTGAACTCCTAAAGGACCAAGTGAGAAACACCATCAAGAAAGAAGCCAATATTTAAAACTGCAAAATTTTGACTAACCTGGGATTATATTTTCAGTTACTCATATTGCGCAAAGTAGCTGGCGCATTGCAAAGCCCAAAGGGAATCACTCTGAACGATGTGTTCAGACCATTGTTGGATAATTCTGTTGTGGTGTATTTGGATGACATCTTGGTTTACAGCAGAAACATGGAAGAGCACAAGCAACATTTGGCAGAGGTTTTTGAGCTGCTTAGGGAGCACAACCTGTTTGTCAAAAAGGATAAGTGTGTGTTTGCTCAAGAAGAGGTGCACTTCTTAGGTCATATCATTGGGAAGGGGAAGATCAGACCGGATCTGGAGAAACTGAGAGCAATCAGGGATTGGGAGCCTTTACAGAATGTGCATGAGGTGAGGTAGTTTCTGGGTCTGGCTAACTACTATAGAAAGTTTGTGGAGGGGTACTCCAAGTGCACGGCACCTCTCACTGATCTTCTGAAGAAGGATAGGAAATATTGTCACGGGGCCATGCCTCCATGCAGCACTGGCACTCTTTTCTTCACTTACATCCTCCCCCACTCAAAACAGGCGACGCCCTCGACGCCAGACCACTGTGGCGCAGGACATCCTTACCCGCTCCCAAACCCTAAGGAGACATGTTATGAAGAGAACGCAACCACCTTTGCACCATTTCTGATTCATCCATACTCTGATACGCCCAATGTCCCAGACACTGGCCCAAACTCACGTTGCAAGCCACCAACATTGACTTCAACCAACACGATGGACTCGACTTCCTGCTGAGTTGTTCCTTTCCTGAACATACTGAGTTACTATGTTCTCCGTTCTGGCAAACGCATCACTTTACATAACCTTGGTCCAAGCTGCCCCCAGTGCAAGTCCCTGACTCCACCAAGGAGATCCCCCAACTCGGCAACCAACAACCTGGCTCGCCACATTCTCATGGCACTAAACCCACATTTGATGCCTTGTTCAACCAAGAAACCACATGAACAAGTTTAAGAAGTTTGTCCGGATCATAAATATATTACTCTGTTATTGCAGAAAACAATGAAAAGCTACTAAGACATGGTGCAAGCAAAGTATACTCTTATCATTTCATAATATTTGAAATCCCATTTATTAGTAATAACTTCAAACTAGATGAAATAATATTTAGCAGATGATAAACTTTATTATTTTTAATAGTATATAATAGGAAACGCAATATTTATGTATGGGTTCATTTTATTTTTTTGGTTACTCAGGGTACCCCTGCAGGAAGGCGGTAACCACTACCTCCGATTAACCCTGAGAGGGAGTCGAACCCTTGATCATGAGGAACCATCCCATGGCCTCAAGCCAACAGCACTACTTGCTTTCTATAATGGGTTCATATAATAATTAATAATGTGAATCTAATACTTTATTAGATAATTAATAGTAACTTATGTTAATGGATTCGTATTAGAATGTAATCTTTGTAATGCTTTGTACAGAGATGGTGTATTGGCGTATTGTTTCTAACAGTTGTATATAATTTCATGGAGAATGGAACGTAAATCACCTATTCCTATCATCCAAAGTATCGTATTATGGACTGGTTTTTGTGTTCATCTAATATTTGTCTTAAAATATCATATCGATGCGGATAAGATAATAGATAGTGAATTACAGTTTATAAAGGAGTCGATGAACAGATCAATGGAGGAAGGGGGAAGAAGAACAGGGTGAGGCGAGGTTGTTGGGCTTCAATTTATTTCATCAATCTCAGCACAAATTTGTATATTTTCAGCACACCTAATGGTGAGTAAAAGATTAAAGTATTTTTAAAAATGTAGCACCAATTTTTTTAATTTTTTAAACATCTCTTAAATGAGGATTATATTCTGTTTAAGAATTTCATTGGATTTTTGAATGATTTAAATAAAGTTAAATTTAATCCCAGTGAAATTAGTTTATGAATAGGATAAATCGAAGAGGTAAAAGCTTTAACGCTAGGTAAAACTAGCTTATCTATCTTAATATATTAATCTATATATTATACGCCGAGATATTTCATTTTCAAGGCGTATTTTTTTAATTAAAAAAAAAAAAAAGCAAAAAAAAATATGCCTCGAAAATAAAATATCTTAGCATATAATATATAGATTAATATATTAAGATAGATAAGCTAGTAGCAGTCGCAACGTGCGTAACACATTGAATAAATTAATATATTTAGGGTTATGATTAGTTAGCATTTAGGATTAGGGTTTATATCATGGTTAAATTATAATATTATGGTTAGATTAAATTTATAATATTGTGGTTAGGGTTAGGGTTAAGATTACAATTAGCATTAGTGTTATCATTATGAATAGGGCTAGGTTTAGGATTATGTTTAAGATGATTGGTAGGGTTAGGGTTGGGGTTAGCATATATAAAAAGGGTTACCTAATCCTAATTCTATCTCTAACCCTAACCCTAATCCTAACACTAACTACAACACTAATCCTAATTCTATTTCTAACCCTAATTGTAACCCTAATCCTAATTAGATATCTTTAACCATAACCCTAACCCTAATTCTTACACTATCTCTAACCCTTTAAACCTAATCATAACACAAACCCTAACATTAATCCTAATTTTATTTCTATCTCTAACAAAATCCCTAACCCTAATCCTAACCCTAACTCTAAACCTAATCCTAATTTTATCCCTAACCCTA
>VDFB02000003.1:166724318-166915254 GCA_007258455.2 Sequoia sempervirens | reverse complement strand
TAGGATTAGGGTTAGGGTTGGGATTAGGGTTAGGGTCAGGGTTAGGGTTAGGGTTAGAGTAAGGGTTAGGGTTAGGGTTATTATTAGGGTTGGGGTTATCATCACAAATAGGGATTAGGGTTAGGGTTAGGTTTATCATCACGAAAAGGATTAGAGTTAGGTTTAGGATTAGGGCTATGGTTATGGTTATGGTTATGGTTAGAGTTATGGCTATGGTTAGGGTTAGGATTAGTATTAGGGTTAGGGTTAAAGGGTTAGTAGTAGGGTTCGGGTTATCATCATGAATAGGGATTAGGGTTAGGGTTAAGGTTAGGGATAGGTTAGAGTTAAAATTGGGATTAGGGTTGGGGTTATTATCACGAATAGGTTTATCATCATGAATAGGGATTAGGGTTAGGGTTACGGTTAGGATTATCATCACGAATAGGGATTAGGGTTGGGGTTATCATCAAAAATAGGTTTATCATCACGAATAGGGATTAGGGTTAGGGTTAGGGTTATGGTTATGGTTATGGTTAAGGTTGCGATTAGGGTTAGGATTATCATCACGAATAGGGATTAGGGTTAGGGTTAGGGTTAGGATTAGGGTTAAGGTTAGGATTAGGGTTAGGGTTAAGGTTATGTTTATGGTTATTGTTAGGATTAGGGTTAGGTTTATCGTCACAAATAGGTTTATCATCATGAATAGGATTACGATTAGGGTTAGGATTAAGGTTATGGTTATAGTTATGGTTATGGTTAGGGTTATCATCACAAATAGGGATTATGGTTAGGGTTAGCATTACAGATATGGTTATGGTTAGGGTTATCATCAGGAATAGCATTAGGGTTAGGATTGGGATTAGGGTTAGGTTTATTATCATGAATAAGATTAGGGTTAGGGTTAGGGTTAGGATTAGGGTTAGGGTTATGGTTATGGTGGGAGTTAGGGTTATCCTCACAAATAGGTTTATCATCACGAATACGGATTAGGGTTATATTTAATGTTAGGGTTAGGATTAGGGTTAGGTTTATCATCATGAATAGGTTTATCATCAGGAAAAGGATTAGGGTTAGAATTAGGATTAGGGTTAGGGTTAGGGTTAGGGTTAGGGTTAGGGTTAGGGTTAGGATTATGGTTAGGGTTAGGGTTAGGGTTATGATTATGGTTAGGGATATGATTATGGTTAGGGATATGTTAATAAATGATAAATATAGTAATTTGGTTAGGGTTAGAGTTAAAATTGGGATTAGGATTAGGGTTATCATTACAAATAGGTTTATCATGATGAATAGGGTTATGGTTATGGTTATGGTTATGGTTATGGTTATGGTTATGGTTAGGGTTAGAGTTAAAATTGGGATTAGGGTTGGGGTTATCATCATGAATAGGTTTATGATCATGAATATGGTTAGGGTTAGTATAAGGATTATGGTTATGGTTATGGTTATGGTTATGGTTAGGGTTAGGGTTAGAGTTATGGTTATGGTTATGGTTATAATTAGGGTTATCATCATGATTAGGTTTAACATCACAAATAATATTATCATCATGAATAAGATTAGGGTTAGGATTGAGGTTAGGGTTAGGGTTAGGATTAGGGTTAGGGTTATCATCATGAATAGGGATTAGGGTTAGGGTTAGGGTTATGGTTAGGGTTAGTGTTAGGGTTAGGATTAGGGTTAGGGTTAGGATTGGGTAATGGGATTGGGATTGGGACCCACACCCATAACAACCTAATCTTAACCCTAACCGTAATTCTAACCCTAACTATAACCTAACCCTAACCTTAATACTAACCCTAACCCTAATCCTTATTCATGATGATAACCCTAATCTAAATTCATGATGATAAACCTATTCATGATGATAAACCTAACCCTAACCTTAACCATAACCCTAACCCTAACCCTAACCCTAACCCTAACCCTAATCCTATTCATGATGATAAACCTATTTGTGATGATAACCCTAACCCTATCCCTAACCCTAATCCTAACTCTAACTCTAACTCTAACTCTAACTCTAACCCTAACTCTAACCCTAACCCTAATCCCTATTTGTGATGATAAACCTATTCATGATGATAACCCTCAACCCTAATCCCAATTTTAACTCTAACCCTAACCAAATTTTATCATTTATAAAATGATAACCAAATTGAACCCTTACTATAATTGAACACTCACCCTAATTGAAACCAAGCCCTATTTTAACCCTAATCATAATCATATCTTTAATTCTAATTATAACCCTAACCCTAATTATATTTATAACACTATCCATAACTATATTCTATAATACATAATCTTATTTTAAGACTAACCCTAACCTTATTTAAAATTTAACTCTAAGAATAACCCTAAATAATCTTAACCTAACCCTAATCCTAAATATATCTCTTTACCCTAACCCTAATTAAACTTGAACCTCAACCCTAATAAAAGTTTTAACCTAACCATGTTCAATCCCTAATGACAACTTATGTTAAATTTTTATATTAAATATACTAAAATATTATTATTTATCTAATAATATAATAAAATAATATAGGATAATTAATTCATATAATACAATATTATTATTTTATTATATTATTATTGTTATGTGTTGCGTGGTGTAACGCCCATCGTGCAAACCCCAGAGAACACACACAAAGCAATTTTTTTTTTTTAAATTTATTTTTAAACAATTAAGTTAAACATACAATGAATTAAACATAACCACATAACATATTACATCACATTATCACACTTAGTTCTCTGGGGCACGCGAGGTTACATTGCAACAACTAAACGAAAGAAAAAGATAATGATAAGCCATGTAACCATTTGAATTATAACAACCATAAATAAATGTACATCCAAGAACCAAGAGCAAGAATACTAATATATCACATAATACAATCATAAGAATCTCATCAAATAAAGTTACATAGAATCCTAACTATTACATCATTGTTATGATATTACATTACAATCTTTTGATATAAGAATTACAATGAATTTCCCAAACACGTGGGATGACACAAATTACAATGAATTTTGAATAACAAGGTAAACACTGGTACAACTCCAACTATGGAAATGCTGCGAGCAAAGGATGCTGATGGGGAACCCAACGGGTGCGGAGCACGTTCCACCCAACCATGTGAATTATAGATAACTCACCCCCCGTGCTCAGAGGTGACAATGAAGTTAACTCGACCATGATTTTCAAACCGACTCCATGAACAACAAGGTACAAACTCAAATACAAAATTCAAAGGCTACAATTAAACCAAGCAACAACAACAACAAGTCACCAAAGAATGTTCATAATCACTTCCATAAGAATCATAATCACAAAAGGAGTACAAACTAAGGGAAACTGATACAACATTCAAAATCCAAAATACATTTCCAGAGGCAAAAAGCAACCAGGAAAACAGGAAGTCTAGTGGAGAGTGTCATTGCATAGCTCTCATGGGATCTCCTGGCTCTTCCTCCAACTTGAGGCACCGGCACCCATCTATGGATCTCCTGGCTCTTCCTCCTACTTGAGGCGCCGACACCATAGGGTAGCTCATGCGGAGTCAATAACCCCTCATGAAGACGAGATTATGACTTTGCCGACCACGACCTTCTCAATCTATCATTAGACTATGTTAGCCCTAATGCATAGACGAGGAATCCAATTTTTATTATCTTGAGTGTTTTACTACCCATCCCCCTAATTCTATTTTTATGTTATCACTTGTTTTACTACTCTTATGTGGGTTCTCCTGTGCACTTCCTCTTATCCGAGGCACCGGCCCCCATGAAGAGCCACTCTCCCTAAGACCCCTAACATAAATCAAAACTAGGCAAGGGTTGAACTAAAACATATAAGACATAAAACTCAAAACAAGAACATGCGAGGTATTATCCCTCTCACGATAACTCATAGCCAAAGGTCTTAACAACACCGTTCAACCCTTCCAAGCACAAAACTAAAAAGTTTCAATTCCAAAAGTATAACTAAGATGAAGACAACATTCACAATTAAATATGCCTTTGGATCAAGGGTTGCAAGACAATAGGGTTCCCTCAA
The DNA here is from genome assembly GCA_007258455.2 of Sequoia sempervirens. Taxonomy (NCBI): domain Eukaryota; kingdom Viridiplantae; phylum Streptophyta; class Pinopsida; order Cupressales; family Cupressaceae; genus Sequoia; species Sequoia sempervirens. Next base: position 166,911,203 of record VDFB02000003.1, on the reverse strand, counting down.
GGAAAACACTGAACGATAACCATAACAGAAGGAACACACAAATTAATTTTGCAAGGCAACACCAAATTTAAAGTAATTCATTTCCGATCACTCAATTAAATTATTCTCACAAGTTTGTTGATCATTACAAAGAAATGAATAAACCTAAGATTCTCATTTTCGAATATAATGAAATATAACTAACTCAGTATAATCCATTTATAATACAAAATAAAACTAATTTTCTGATTTAAATTATTTGCTCAACACAACAACAGATCCAATACTGCCCTTTAAATATTTCCATATTTATATATAACCATTATTAACATTTTATTTAAAATACAAAAAAAAAATTACATTTCAAAATAACAATAATATAAAATAATTATAATTCTGTTTTAAACAAATGAATTGTAATTATAATATTTAATAAATTAAATATATACAATTAATTAATTAATTATATATTTATATATATATATATATAAATATAAAATTAAATAAAAAAATAAAATTTAAAACAATTTAAGAAAGGCCGACGGCCCTCAAGACTGTACGCAGCAGTCTTATTGACTGCTGCGCACAGCAGTCATAAAGACTGCTGCGCATAGCAGTCATTAAGACTGCTGTGTGCAGTGCGCCACGGCAGGGGTTACGGGGAGGGGTACGGCTTCGTCCGTCCTTCCCAACCCCAAAAACAAATTTTCATTAAATGATCTTTTTAAAAGCAAAACTTCCCAAAGCACAATTTCGACGTCGTACAATTCGGCTTAAAAAAATTAAAATGAAAATTTCAGTCCTTCAATAACAGTAAATATAAATCAACTATATATATATATCACTATAAATTACATATGCAATAAATATACATCCTTCATACACACAGAGCATTGAATAATTTTTTTTTTTTTTTAAAAACAAGAATACAAATTTTCTCCACTGTTATACAGAAATATAGATTGTTTTAAAATAAATACTATTCTACTCCCAAAATCTGAAATCTCTTTTTTTGTTTCGAAAGAGAGGGATATTATATTAAATCCCTAAACATTAAGAATATTAGTTGAAAAGCAGAGATCTATTGTCTTTAAAGAGAGAACAAATTTTCTCATAACCCTGTTTTAAAGAAAATCCCAGAATAGTCCCAGCAATTTCAAAACAACAGATTCAATATAAAAACATATATTTTATTTTCACAAACTCAACATTATTTTCACTCAACCCACAAGGAAGAATATCCAAAGAATAGTTTACCAAGACAGTTCTTTCAATTTTCTTCAGCAATTTTTCACTATTCAATATATTTCTCTTTCCTAAGGTTTTTTTTTTCTTTCCCCAAGCAATCTAACTATTTTTCTATTTTCTTTAAATCAGAAGACCAGAGAAGAAATAGATGAAACCTGAAGTCCTGCGCTTATTTGCGAAGTTGATGATGCCTGCTTGAACTCGATGGCCTTTACGAAGCGCTTCTGGATCTGCTTCGAAATCTCCCCACCAGAAAGTCGTGCTCAACTACAAATCTAATCTTCTTTCTGAAACCCTTCCCAAAAACATGCAGCAATAGATTCACAAATTTTTCTTCGAAAACTTCAGAGGAATTCAACCCTCTTAGACATTATTTTTATTTATTTATTTTTCCACTTCTGTCACATTCTTTCTTGTGCAACCAAAATTCACCAATCTGCCAATAATAAAAAAATGCCTCTTTCCCTTTTTGAAAACTTCTCCAAAAAAAAAATCTAATAAAAAGAAACTATCTAATTTCGTTTTAGTTGAGTTTCTTTTTTTTTCATTATTTTCTATTTTCAAAACTGCTTTTGCAAGATTTATTTGTTTTGCACAAAATATATTTTATTTTAATAATTTATTTTAATAATTATCCTTAACAAGATAATTAATTAAAATAGTAAATACATTTTAATATTTAATTAGTACTTAATAAGGTTCATAACATTAAAATTAAAACTTTTAAATATTTAAATACAATTTGATCTAACCTTAAAATAAGCAATCATTTAAATTAAATAAATCATAACTTATAAAGTGTCACATTGATAAAATACGTCAATACACAAAAACAAACCAAAAATGATGACAACTACCAGAAATAAACATACAATACCAATCAATTCGACGGTTTGACAACATGGGACTCGAGATGACTTCATTTTCACCTCTGTTTCAACATTTGACCGTTGGGTTATTGGTGCTCACCCTGTCCTGCCGAAGCAGGTGGAATCGAGACTATGTACCTGCAATACCTGCATACAAACAAAGTCGTGTACATGTGCATATATATATAAAATTAAAGCATTGTATTGTGAGAAGGAATCGTAGCGTAACAGAGCACTCACAATGAGTGATGCTACACTGTCCTTCATCACATCTATCCTAACAATTATAATATGATTGATAAAACACATTTCTAAACTAACAATTCATCTCATGACATAATTCATTAAATCACTGCATCATAATATAATTATGAAAATCAACAAACATCACCAACCACAATGTCATATGAAATAATCATGTCCACAAATGGAATAACAGCATCATCAAATGTCTAACTAACCAATCACACCAAACCAGTACTATCATAGTATCAATGTATCAAATCAAAGCATAAAAACTACTGAGTCCAACTAGCAACTAGGAGGGCTATTACATCCCCCCCCTTAAATCCGACTTACTCCTGTAAGCCAGAAAACAAGGGTAGGATTCTCTGATACGAGAAGCATCCTCCCATGTCGCTGAAGTCTCATCATTGGGGTCCCACTGGACCCTCACCTGCTCAATATCCCTACCTTTGAGAACGAGTCTCCTGTGCTGCACCACAGCCACGGGCTTTAGAGCTAGTTGCCCGTCCTCGACTTGTAGAGAATTCCAATCAAGTACATGAGTAACATCAGGAAAATAAGGCCTAAGGACAGAAACATGAAACACATCGTGAATCCGTGACAGACTGGGTGGCAAGGCCAGGTGATAGGCAACAGGACCAATACGCTCTAACACCTCGAACAGACCCACAAAATGGGGTGCAAGCTTAGAACCCTTTCCATAACGAATAGGGATCTTTTGAGGACGAACTCGAAGAAACACTCGATCACCTATAGCAAACTGCTAATCAACTCTGTGCGCATCAGCAAACTTCTTCTGCCTGTCTTGAGCCACTACAAGATGCTCTCGGATGCGAGCTACCTGCTGTTCCATATCTCGAAGCATCTCGGGTCCAAGAAGAACCCTGTCCTCTAATCGATCCTAGCTCAAAGGGGTATGACAAGGACGGCCATATAAAGCCTGAAATGGAGCCATGCCAATCAAACTATGATAGCCATTGTTATAGGAAAACTTGACCAAATGCAGATAATCTTCCCAATGAGATTGTTGGTCCATGACGTACATGCGAAGCATATCCTCAAGCACTTGATTGACTCTCTTAGTTTGACCATCTGTTTCTGGATGGTAGGCAGAACTAAAATTCAACTTAGTCCCTAAGGACCGCTGCAAAGATGTCCATAACGCAGATGTGAATACCGGATCTCTGTCAGAAATAATCCTGCGCGGTATCCCATGTAATTGAACAATGTCTTCCATGAACACCCTAGCCACCACAGAAGCAGTATAGGAAGATCGAATGGGAGAGAAATGGGCTACCTTGGTCAACCTGTCAACAGTGACCATGATAGCGTCGTGTCGCCTGGAAGACATAGGCAACCCAACAATGAAATCCATAGAAATGATGTCCCACTTCCACTCCGAAACAAGATGAGGCTGCAAAAAACCTGCCGAATGATGATGTTCGGCCTTAACTCTCTGACATTCTAGACACCTAGCCACAAAATTAGCAATGTCACGCTTCATTCCTACCCAAAAATATAGTGAGCGAAGATCAGCGTACATTTTCTTAACACCAGGATGTGCCAAATAAGGAGCCCGATGAGCTTCAGTCATGATTAGGGTATGAAGACCCTCTACAAAAGGTACATACATTCGGCCTCCATAATGCAAAACACCATCCGAATCCAAAGAGTAACCAGAAAATTTTCCTTCCAATGCTCTGCCTGACTCAATCTCTGATTTCACTGCTTGATACCAATCATCAGAGGACAGAGCTGTAAGGATCTGACTCTTCAAATCTACCTCAAGAGCCATAGCAGAAATCTCATGCTTGCGTCTACTCAATGCATCTGCCACCACATTCTCTTTGCCCTGAATATACTTCACTTCAAAATCATATTCGCACAAGAATTCCATCCACCTTCTCTGCCTTGCATTTAGGTTTGGCTACGTAAAGATGTATTGCAGACTACGATGATCTGTATGCAACTCGAACTGATGACCAAGGAGAAAGTGTCGCCACCTTACCAAGGCATGCACAACTGCTGCTAACTCCAAGTCATGAGTGGGGTAATTGAGTTCATGATTCTTCAGTTTCCATGATTCATAAGCAATCACTCGCCCTTCTTGCATCAACACGGCCCCCAAGCCTTCCAAAGAAGCATCCGTACAAACAACAAAATCCCCTGACGGATCTGGTACCGCTAAGATTGGAGCACTAGTCAGCTTGTCCTTCAGAGTCTGGAAAGCTAACTGACACTGATCTGACCAAAGAAACTTCTTTCCCTTCCTCTGGAGCGAGGTGATAAGATGTGCCAACCTCGAAAAGCCTTGGATGAACTGCCTATAGTATCCTACAAGTCCCATGACGATGCAAACTTCTGAGACATTTGTGGGTGCAGGCCAATCCACAATGGCCTGAATCTTGGCAGGATCAATAGAGATTCCATCACCTAAAATCACATGGCCCAAATACTGAACTTCAGTCTTATAAAAGTTACACTTTGCCAAGTTGGCAAACAACTGATTGTCCCTTAAGCACTGTAACACCTGCTTTAGATGTTGCTCATGTTCCTCCATAGACCTAGAATAAATCAAAATTTCATTGAGAAACACAAGGACGAATCTATCCAAGTATGTTCGAAACACTCCATTCATTAAGCTCATAAAGACTGAAGGTGCATTCATCAACCCAAACGACATCACAGTGAACTCGTAATGTCCATATCGAGTATGAAATACTATTTTATGAATATCTGAATCTGCAATCCTCAACTGATGGTATCCCGATTTGAGATCAATCTTAGAGAACACCTTTGCCCCTTTTATTTGATCGAACAGATCATCAATTATGGGTAGTGGATATCGGTTCTTCACTGTTACCTTGTTCAACTGCCTGTAGTCAATACACAAGCGAAGAGAACCATCCTTCTTCTTCACGAATATCACAGGTGCTCCCCAAGGGGAAACACTTGGGCGGATAAAGCATTTAGCCAACAATTCTTCCAGCTGCAGACGGAGTTCCTGAAGTTCCTACATTGTCATCCAATACGGAGCTCGAGATATTGGCTCAGCTCCAGGCACCAGATCATTCCTGAAGTCTATATCTTGCTTAGGTGGCATATCAGGTATTTCTTCTAGAAACACATCAAAGAACTCCTTAAAGAGAGGGTACTAATCCAATGACACCCCTCAACTATCCTCTAACTCCAAGTCACTCATAGATACTGAAAAGAGCTGACAACCCTGCTGGAAGCACCTTTTAAGCTGCATGGCACAGATCATTCGCAAAGAAATGGGTTTTTGAACACCCACGATTTCCACTTCCTTTCCGGAATCATCAAAGCACTGCACTACTTTATGGCGACAATCAATGATAGCACGGTGTGCACTCAACCAATCCATGCCCAAGACGACATCATATGAGCCGAGTGGTAGGATTCTGAGGTCTACTTTAGTTGACAAAGCTCTTATACTCAAACTACAATCCTGCACAAGCTTCTCTATAATGAGCTTTGACCCTGAAGTCAATTCAACTTGCCATTTCATGCCTTGACTAGTTGCCACTAGTCCACATCACTCAACCACTAAAGGAGATATAAAGGAATCAGATGCACCAGAATCAAAAAGTATAGAAATGCTAGAATCATGTAACACACCTAAAGTCTCAATGACGGTGCTCTGGTGGTCTACTTGCTGATTATCTACTGCAGCAAAAACACGATGAGACCTCCCTGCATCACCTACTGTCGGCTCTGATCCAACTGGCCTCTGATTAAAACTTGAAGTGTTCTTCTGAGGACACAATCTGGCAATGTGCCCCTGCTACCCACAAGAGTAACACCCAGTACCCCTGCCAAAACCTCTGCCCCCTGATGGAGCATTTGACTGTTGGAAGCTCCCTCGACTCGACGCTGACTGGAAGCTAGGTGCAGGCTATACAAAGCGTTCCTGCCGAACTTGGTTCCTGTTCCTGTTCCGGTCCTTGCGAAACTATGAATTGCCACCCTATGAAGACTAGAAGTTTTTCTGTCTCGACTGCTGCTGCTGAGGCTGCTACTGCTGATGACCCCCTTTCGAGGGTTGAAACTTGTTCCTGGAAGATCCTGCTCCTTGAGACTAACCTCCGTGAGTGCTAAAACCCTGAGTAAAAGCACTTCCAATCTGCACTCCTATGTGGCCACCCAAGGCCATGGCCAAATTCTCCTCCACCAAGCGAGCCTTCTCAACTGCCACTTCCATTGTCTTCGGCTCGAAGACTCGCATGCCACCACTGATGCAGGCATTAAGGCCCCGAACAAAATGCTGTACCAACATACCTTCATCGTGGCTAATCCCTGCATACTGCTTCAACTCATAGAAGCGCCGCTCATACTATTCCACTGACATAGACAACTGCCTGAGATCATGAAACTCGTCAGCCCTGCGCCGCCTCCAATGATCTGAGAGAAAACGAGCCCTGAACCTGTCCAGGAATAATTCCCAAGTGACCAAACTAATATCAAGGTGTAATTTCTGCTCCTCAAGGCGCCACCAGGTAGATGCAAAACCTCGAAGATGCATAAACGCACATCGAGCCTTGGTATTGCTACCATAGGGATGCATGGCGAAGCAACGCTCTAAGTCAATTAGCCAAGTTTCAGCTTCTAGTCCTCCTCCCGAACCATCAAATGTCAGTGGGTGAGCTCTCAACAAATCCCTCATATGGCCTGCTATGACTGCATCCTGAACCACATCTGTATCCCTTCGCCTTGGTGACCTTTCTCTCTCCCTTTCAATCTGTGGCTCCTCCTCTGGTCTGGGTCCCAAACGAGCCAGAATCTCTCCAAGAATGTGCTGTAATGGACCGTCCAACCCAGGCTGTCCTGGGTTCTGACCACCTGATGGATTACTGTGAAGAATCGGCTGTTCCTCATGCTCAGAACCATGAGAACTGGGAACTGAGGGACTTTGTTGGCTTGCTCCACGACCAACACCACGGCCTCTTGTTCGGCCACGTCCTCTACCTCGAGGCATATTTCTGCACAACAAGATAAAGGTACAAATAAGCTCAAGAGTTCAAATGTGAGGTTGCCTAATGGACCTAACTACCCAGAGACCCCAATGTTTGCAAACCTGGCTCTGATACCAAGTTGTAACGCCCGTTGTGCAAACCCCAGAGAACACACACAAAGCAAATTTTTTTTTTTTAAATTTATTTTTAAACAATTAAGTTAAACATACAATGCATTAAACATAATCACATAACATATTACATCACATTATCACACTTAGTTCTCTGGGGCACGCGAGGTTACATTGCAACAACTAAACGAAAGAAAAAGATAATGATAAGCCATGTAACCATTTAAATTATAACAACCATAAATAAATGTACATCCAAGAACCAAGAGCAAGAATACTAATATACCACATAATACAATCATAAGAATCTCATCAAATAAAGTTACATAGAATCCTAACTATTACATCATTGTTACGATATTACATTACAATCTTTTGATATAAGAATTACAATGAATTTCCCAAACACGTGGGATGATACAAATTACAATAAATTTTGAATAACAAGGTAAACACTGGTACAACTCCAACTATGGAAATGCTGCGAGCAAAGGATGCTGATGGGGAACCCAACGGGTGCGGAGCACGTTCCACCCAACCATGTGAATTATAGATAACTCACCCCCTATGCTAAGAGGTGACAATGAAGTTAACTCGACCATGATTGTCAAACCGACTCCATGAACAACAAGGTACAAACTCAAATACAAAATTCAGAGGCTACAATTAAATCAAGCAACAACAACAATAAGTCACCAAAGAATGTTCATAATCATTTCCATAAGAATCATAATCACAAAAGGAGTACAAACTAAGGGAAATTGATACAACATTCAAAATCCAAAATACATTTCCAGAGGCAAAAAGCAACCAGGCAAACATGAAGTCTAGTGGAGAGTGTCATCGCATAGCTCTCATGGGATCTCCTGGCTCTTCCTCCAACTTGAGGCGCTGACACCCATCTATGGATCTCCTGCTCTTCCTCCTACTTGAGGCGCCGACACCATAGGGTAGCTCATGCGGAGTCAATAACCTCTCATGAAGATGAGATTATGACATTGCCGACCACGGCCTTCTCAATCTATCATTAGACTATGTTAGCCCTAATGCATAGACGAGGAATCCAATTTTTATTATCTTGAGTGTTTTACTACCCATCCCCCTAATTCTATTTTTATGTTATCACTTGTTTTACTACTCTTACATGGGTTCTCCTGTGCACTTCCTCTTATCTGAGGCGCCGGCCCCCACAAAGAGCCACTCTCCCTAAGACCCCTAACATAAATCAAAACTAGGCAAGGGTTGAACTAAAACATATAAGACATAAAACTCAAATCAAGAACATGCGAGGCATTATCCCTCTCGTGATAACTCATAGCTAAAGGTCTTAACAACACCGTTCAACCCTTCCAAGCACAAAACTAAAAAGTTTCAATTCCAAAAGTATAACTAAGATGAAGACAACATTCACAATTAAATATGCCTTTGGATCAAGGGTTGCAAGACAATAGGGTTCCCTCAAGGACAACACTGAACGATAACCATAACGGAAGGAACACACAAATTAATTTTGCAAGGCAACACCAAATTTAAAGTAATTCATTTCCAATCACTCAATTAAATTATTCTCACAAGTTTGTTGATCGTTACAAAGAAATGAATAAACCTAAGATTCTCATTTTTGAATATAATGAAATATAACTAACTCAGTATAATCCATTTATAATACAAAATAAAACTAATTTTCTGATTTAAATTATTTGCTCAACACAACAACAGATCCAATACTGCCCTTTAAATATTTCCATATTTATATATAACTATTATTAACATTTTATTTAAAATACAAAAAAAAATTACATTTCAAAATAACAATAATATAAAATAATTATAATTCTGTTTTAAACAAATGAATTGTAATTATAATATTTAATAAATTAAATATATACAATTAATTAATTAATTATATATTTATATATATATATATATAAATATAAAAAAAAATTAAATTTTTTTTTTTTAAAACAATTTAAGAAAGGCCGACAGCCCTCAAGACTGTACGCAACAGTCTTATTGACTGCTGTGCACAACAGTCATAACGACTGCTGTGTGCAGTGTGCCACGACAGGGGTTATGGGGAGGGGTACGGCTTCGGCCGTCCTTCCCAACCCCAAAAACAAATTTTCATTAATTATCTTTTTAAAAGCAAAACTTCCCAAAGCACAATTTCGACGCCGTACGATTCGGCTTAAAAAAATTAAAATGAAAATTTCAGTCCTTCAATAACAGTAAATATAAATCAACTATATATATATCACTATAAATTACATATGCAATAAATATATATCCTTCATACACACAGAGCATTGAATAATTTAATTTTTTTTTTAAAAACAAGAATACAAATTTTCTCCACTGTTATACAGAAATACAGATTGTTTTAAAATAAATACTATTCTGCTCCTAAAATCCAAAATCTCTTTTTTTGTTTCGAAAGAGAGGGATATTATATTAAATCCCTAAACATTAAGAATCTTAGTTTAAAAGCAGAGATCTATTGTCTTTAAAGAGAGAACAGATTTTCTCATAACCCTGTTTTAAAGAAAATCCCAGAATAGTCCCAGCAATTTCAAAACAACAGATTCAATATAAAAACATATATTTTATTTTCACAAACTCAACATTATTTTCACTCAACCCACAAGGAAGAATATCCAAAGAATAATTTACCAAGACAGTTCTTTCAATTTTCTTCAACAATTTTTCACTATTCAATATATTTCTCTTTCCTAAGGTTTCTTTTTTTTTTTCTTTCCCCAAGCAATCTAACTATTTTTTTATTTTCTTTAAATCAGAAGACCAGAGAAGAAATAGATGAAACCAAGTCTGCGCTTATTTGCGAAGCTGATGATGCCTGCTTGAACTCGATGGCCTTTAAAAGCGCTTCGGATCTGCTTCAAAATCTCCCCACCAGAAAGTCGTGCTCAACTACAAATCTAATCTTCTTTACGAAACCCTTCCCCAAAACATGCAGCAATAGATTCACAAATCTTTCTTCGAAAACTTAGAGGAATTCAACCTCTCAGACATTCTTTTATTTATTTATTTATTTTTTTTCCACTTCTGTCACATTCTTTCCCGTGCAACCAAAATTCACCAATCGCCAATAATAAAAAATGCCTCTTTCCCTTTTGAAAACTTCTCCAAAAAAAAATCTAATAAAAAGAAACTATCTAATTTCGTTTTAGTTGAGTTTCTTTTTTTTTCATTATTTTTTATTTTCAAAACTGCTTTTGCAAGATTTATTTGTTTTGCACAAAATATAATTTATTTTAATAATTATCCTTAACAAGATAATTAATTAAAATAATAAATACATTTTAATATTTAATTAGTACTTAATAAGATTCGTAACATTAAAATTAAAACTTTTAAATATTTAAATACAATTTGATCTAACCTTAAAATAAGCAATCATTTAAATTAAATAAATCATAACTTATAAAGTGTCACATTGATAAAATACGTCAATACACAAACACAAACCAAAAATGATGGCAGCTACCAGAAATAAACATATAATACCAATCAATTCGACGGTTTGACAACATGGGACTCGAGATGACTTCATTGTCACCTTTGTTTCAACATTTGACTGTTGGGTTATTGGTGCTCGCCCTATCCTGCTGAAGCAGGTGGAATCGAGACTATGTACCTGCAATACCTGCATACAAACGAAGTCGTGTACATGTGCATACATATATAAAATCAAAGCATTGTATTGTGAGAAGGAATCGCAGCGTAACAGAGCACTCGCAATGAGTGATGCTACACTGTCCTTCATCACATCTATCCTAACAATTATAATATAATTGATAAAACACATTTCTAATCTAACAATTCATCTCATGACATAATTCATTAAATCATTGCATCATAATATAATTATGAAAATCAACAAACATCACCAACCACAATGTCATATGAAATAATCATGTCCACAAATGAAATAATAACATCATCAAATGTCTAACTAACCAATCACACCAAACTAGTACTATCATAGTATCAATGTATCAAATCAAAGCATAAAAACTACTGAGTCCAACTAGCAACTAGGAGGGCTATTACACATGGCACGACTGTTACTAACATATATATCTTAAATTTAAGATATATAAATTATGCCAAGATATATCAAGGCGTTTAATTTTTCAAATTAATAAATCTATATTAAAATTGAATGATGAAAAATTAAATACCTTATATATAAAGACGTAATTTATATATCTTAAATTTAAGATATATATGCTAGTTTAAAATTTATGTAATGTGTTGAGAATTATTAAGAAGAGGAGATATGTGTAAATGTATTTTTAGATTGTTATATCGCTTCCCTGAATTTACAATTAACTATTCCAGGAGATACGTGATTCTGTGTTTGAAGTAATTGAATTTGCAGGGTCAAGGTTAATGGACGATATGTGAATTGAGTCGATCAATTTGTATATTGATAAGACCAGGAATTATGCAGACTGCATATGGGCTCGATCATATTGGATGAATTAACATTTGAAAATTGGAAAATCTATAAACAAGTTACGGGATCAGAAGAGAAAGTCGATGAATATAATGAATACAGCCGAGTGATATCTGGAACGTGTCGGGTTAACAAAGATGGTGTTGTGGGAGTTAAATATAACAAAGAATTGAAACGCCTTTCTTGAAGCCGCCATCAAATAAAGGGTGAGTTTATTATTTAAAGAACGTTCGATTGGGAGGCTTTCGAAAGAAAGGAATTCACATCTTTTCCAGGAACCGAGAGATTGTGGAGGGTCGTCTCAGTGAAGCCGTGAAGCGAAGGAGTCATGTTAATGGTCAGAAATATTAGTCGAGACAGAGTCAATAATATCAGGGAATGAATAACTGCGTATGTTTCCGGGAGTAGTGGAGGATTAACTTTTTCTTTAAGCCGCTGCTCACTCTATTTACATTAGCCGCCTATAGGAGAATAATGCCATTTGGTGGTTAGAATTTGTGCCAGCCATGAAATGGGAACAGACGGGATTATTAATAGGTTGAAGTATTGAAAAAATGCTTAGCCGATATAATTGGGGAGTCGTGTCTTGTGAAGACTACCGTGAGCCATATGAGAGACCAAACTCTTCATCTTCCACCATCGTTATTACCTTGCAGACCATTTCAAAGAGAAGTGTTTAGGGAATTTGGTGGCAAATAATTTGGCAAGTTGTTAAACTCTAGAAAATTTGGATGCGTAAATCATATCGATGCTGAAGGAATGTACTATGTGGAGTTAGGGAAGCAGCCGCTGATAAAGCTACAGGCGTTTCGTGATATTAAAGGCTTGCATTAATCCGTCTTTTGGTACATCGTGGCAATGTATACTCAGCGCAGATTATAATTGACGTGGCTATTGAGAGAAGCTAATGGAGGGGTCGTGGATATCTCATAGATACCAAAATTGGGAGGCTGCCGTCCAATTTGAAGAGTCGTCGAACTTCATTTCTAGCATCAATAATTAAATTGGTATAGGTGCCTTTGGATAGAAGACAACCGTTGGCCCAGGATAATATTGAACTGCAGTCTATTTAATTAAAGAGAATGACGAAGTTCGACGGGAAAAGGAATATGAAGTTGAATAGAAGCCATAAAAAAAATTTAAAGAGTGGACCGCAGTCTATTATGTTTAAGGAAAGGCCCGAATAAAAAAATTAAATTTCGAGTTGGTCACGAGTTTATGAGGATTTTATTATTTGTACTGGGCCCTTCTTTGATTCATCAGTTTAAGGGAAGTATCGGGTCAGCGTAGCAATCATGAAGCTACTGGAGGCACTGGTTATATTTGTATATTGAAGACTGATCATTCTACGTGTACGTGCACTATTCAAACTAAAGCAAGGTATTGGAGCGAATTTCCCAGGTTTGGTTACACTAGTTATCGCACCTTGTGCAATGGGTATGTCGAAGAGGTGTGAGTCAATTAGGAAAAATTTGGTTTATTTTTTACACATTTGTGTAGTAAATAAGATCAATTGATAGATCATTTAGAAAATGATTTTAATATTATTATTACTAGCATACCTATATTTTACAAATATATGTAAAGTACGCCGAGAGATATCCTTCTCAAGGCACCTATTTTTAATCAATTGAACTTTAACCCAAATTGAAGCATACATATATATTAAATATTATAAAATACGTCGAGATATCCTTCTCAAGGCGCCTATTTTTAATCAATTGAACCTTAACCCAAATTGAAGCATACATATATATTAAATATTATAAAATACGTCAAGAGTTTTCATTATTGAGACATCTATTGCAACCTAATTGCACAAGCCTTTGGACTATCTATACTCTTACTATGTACATCATAAATATAAAAAATACTAATGCCTTGAAATGGTAGAAAATACCATGGCATTCATCTAACTTCATTCAAGTTTTGCTGTCTTCAATTACAAGATTGAGCAAAACTTTTAGAGAGTTCTTTCTTCTTCAGGATAGAAGAAATATGAAATACCTTATGCTGCATGCTTGTAGGAATATTTCTCAGGGCATCAGCTTCAGTGTTAATCGATCGATAAACACTTTGCCTTATAATAATAGATCCATGCCATGAGATCTAAGAAGTTGTGTATTTCATTTGAACAAAGGAGCAAAATTACTCAGGCCAGAAGTGGCTTTGATAACATTGGTGAACCTAAAAAAAAAATCAAGACAAGTGACACAGGTGAATCTCTTATGTCCGCTCCAGTGTAAACCTTCTTCCTGTACAAAGATCTGCTCATGCAAACACCAAGTTCATATATATTTTGACATGCACATCTCCATATAAAGGGTGGAAAAAATAATAAAGATAATGAGATGTTAACAAAATGAGAGGTAAGAAATAAAATACATCTCACTTGAAAATTCCTGAAAATGCTTCTTTAAAACTACCGAGAGATTTCTCAGCCGCTGTGCAATCTTTTCCCCTACATATTTACTCACCCATTTATGTATCTACTGAGATTACATGTGCCTAATAATATTAATTCGACCTGGATTTACACCTGCCATTGTATTTTCTTGAGGTTTCCTGAAGCTTTTTCGACGAATCCATTTGTGCATAGTTGTGGTAATAGCATTTCATGCAATAACATCTCTGTGAGGCGTACAATTTACATGACATGATTTACATGATCAACTAGCTCTCTTAAACGCTATGTTGTTTAGCTCCCAAAGAATTTGATAGGATATAAGGTATCCTTATCATTTCTTTGGTCTTACTGTCAGCCATCAACTACTCGTGATGAAATGCATGATTTTGGTTCGAAAGGACAGATGAAGGACTATACGTTTAAGGCAGTATATGAAGACAGCAAAAAAGGATGGTCACCCACAGTCTTGGTGGCAGTATGAAGACTTTAAGAGACTTAAGACCAGTGGGAAAAGGGACAGCCTCTGATAGAGAAAAGGCGGTAGCATGAAATCTTTAGATGAAATACTTATAACACTTGGACCATTATGTAATACCTGCTACAAACTTTGAGAAGCATGGAGTTATTTAAGCAATGTGGTTATACCTATGCTAAGGTCGAGATCACATTATATGCTACATAGTAAAAAGATGAGCTTATAAGATATCCCACTCCCTATTCAAAATTCATAAGATATTCACAGATATTTACTCGCCCATTTATGTATCTACTGAGATTACAAATTAAGAAGCCAATTCAAAAATAAAAAATAAAAAGCAAGCCACCACTCACGCTCTCTTGCTCTTTCCCCATAGGGACACCGAACCGTTAAAGTGGAATCCATCACCGCCTTTTAAAGCTATCACCTTATTATTTGTTCCCTTCTGTTCACCGATGTTTCCATTGGAGCACAGTAACAAAAAGAGCTTGGACACAAATAACATACACCACGCATGACACTCGGGAGCGTTGGTATTGGGATAGACAAAAAGGATCCTCGCGCATCAGACTGGAAACGTGCAGTAGAAGCTTCTTTCATACTCAACCAGATGCTTCAGTCGTACATAACCTTAAAAACTTAGGTATTTCCTTTTCTATGCTAATTCGTTTGCACAGTTGGGTTCATCCACTTTAGTAGATTTATAAAAACAACAGATGAAAAGATGAAATCTATTATTTATAACTGGGCTGTGTAGAGTGGGACTAAACTGGAATGCATGAAACACAAGATACAATTTTGTCTATGCTCAAAACAATTCATGCAACATAATATCACTGTATTTCTCCATGGTGGGTTTGGATGTTTTCAGAAACACTTCAAAAGGTTTTGAAGTTTTCGTTAAACATGAATGAAAGTAGAAAAAAGATGTCAAAAGATGGAAACAATTTAGCTAAACATGAATGAAAGTAGAAAAAGGATGTCAAAAGATTGAAACAATCTCTCACAAAACATATCAATTCTCCTCTGATACTGATTACATCTAATGGACCCAAAATGGCATTGTTCAATATATTGGATTGGAAAGGCACTATAGATACATAATAAAATCTCCAGTAATACAAAACAATACTAAACTGTATGTAGCATCATTTATTGTTTCAGAAAATACTAATACTTTCTTTGTTTCAAAATGCAAGAAGTTTTGCCAGTATTGGCATAGTGTGTTGGTTTAATGGTGGCATTGTTGTTCTTGCTACCAAGGTTCAAACTCCGCTGGGGTGGTATTGTTGAATGGTTGTATTCCGGTTCATAGCTCCGGTTCAAAAGCATTTACCCCTTGAATAATAAAAAAAAAATGCAAGAAGTTTTCAGCAAATGTGCCTATAAAATCTGAGCTTCACAAGCAGCGATGCTCTACAGGTGTCAAGAACTTCAAACCCTTTCAGTTTGTGCAATTTGTATTGAAGACGTCTCTGCTCAACTCAGCTTTGCTCATTTATAGGTCCTCATCGAACTCCTTCAGGGACCTGTCTATATTCAGAAGATAGATTTTCATTTTCCCAAATCCTCTATTCTCTTCTATTTTGTAATCAACGTATCCTCTCCAAGCCCCCTTTATCCACCACGAATGCAAATCTATCTCTGCTATTTTTCCCAATGGCTAAGATTTTCTTCTTCCAAAGGCTAAGGAGATCGATTGAATGATGGGTCGTTACAATAACTACCTCCTTCAATTTCTCGAACTCCCATTCAGAAGTCAAGCTTGATAATAAAAATATTAACATGATAATAAGATAGTAAATCTTCCTTTTTTCTCCACCAGATCACTTCCACTCCTCCAGCTCGACCACACTCTTCTCCTACTTTACCTCCATACCCAGGATTTAGGGCCCTCAACTCAGGAAAACACGTTCAACCAAGATGATCGAGACTTTTATGATGATAATTTATGCTTAAAATATTAACTTGCTCGGCACCAGACTTTATATGAGGTTCAAATTATTTTTTTAGAATTTAATTATGGAAGAATTATAACTACCACCACTCATGACAGTCAGCAAAGACGTCAATTTAAATGCAGCTTCAAAAACTTAATGGAGAATATTCCTTGAATGCTTTCACTGTATAACGCCTCTCGGCGTAATTATTTTTATATTATTATATTGACTAATTTACATTTTTATAATTTATATAAAAATTATAATTTATAATTTATATTATTAATTTATTATTTTAATATTATTATTGATTTATATATATATTTTTAATAATTATTAATTTATTTTTTATATTATGCTAATAAGGGTGTCATTTTGTGGTCAAGTCGCTTGGTTGTAATGACGGCCATCGGGGCCAGTTGACCTCACTTGGCCAAAGTGCTCATAGGCGTTGTGTCTTCGTTGAGCCAATGTGCTCGCGGGTTTGGTAGTATCTTGTGGTTATATCCCTAATAATATGGATGCGTTGCACCTTTTAAAAAATAAAATAAAATTATTTTTTATATAATTATTAATATATATATGTATATTTAGACTAGAATCGAGTAGCATGACCCCTATAAACTGCAGCCTGGTAAACTTTTTAACGTGACCGGCGGGAAAGATTTAGCCAACCGAGCTAGGGCCCTAACCCTAATTTATTAATATATTAACTATTATATTATTATATAAATATATATTATTTATGTCATTATTTTATGTATTTATTATTATATTATATTATTATATTTATTATTTATATATTTGTTGTTTTCTGGGAATCGACAGTCCTCTCTAGCATATTGTACTTGTTGCTAGGTGGAAGTACTGGTCGAAGCTCCCAATTGGTACTTAGGTCAGCCCACTTGTCAACCCTCCCTTTACCGGGTTCTTTATAATCACACCGTCATCATTATCGCTAGCCGTTGACAATCTTTTATTGACCAACATTTAATCTCCATTGCGTCCGATTTTTCAAATCATCCATAGCCTACAGCTTGCATCAGATCCGCATTGATCTCATTTCGGCGTACTCCTCCTCTCATTCTCTTGAATGAACAATCCTCATATCTACCCCAAATCAATGAAATTTTGATTGTGAAAAAAACATTCTTTAGTTAAATTAAATGAACAATAACATTCTTCACTAAATTATATTGAGTCCACAAAAGCCTTACAATAAAATCTAATTAATTAATAATGAACAAGCACTATAGTTAGCCTGCATTTATTGTAGAAGTAAGAGACATAAAATAATTTTAAAGATACATATATTCAGCGATTATTAAGGAAATCTGAAATACACTGAATAAAACACGAAGTGGCTTCATATTGAGGAAGCGGAAACCATGTACCCCACTTTCCTCCACCATCAATTCCGCCTCCGTCCCGCAACTCTTCAGGTATTCATAAAACATCACCCCTCTCTTGTAAAGCTTATCTTTCCCCGCTAAGGCTACCAAAACCAGTGGTAATTTTAAACCAGGCTTGAGGGACAAAACCGCCGGATTACAGAATGGATGGTCTCTAGTGGCAGATATCATTAACTCCGGGTTCTTCATTTTCTGTCAGCCGTTTATTCACTCCTGCAGGCTATCATTAACTCCCAGAAGCTTTGTCATCCATCGGGTTTTTGTGGTCACATCTTCTCTGTTGGCGGGTACTCAAACTGCATTTCATTCACCTCTGATGAAAAAATACAAAAAATGATGCACGACTGAGATTCATTGAACCCCCATGCAGGGCGTCTCAGGGCTTGTGAGTCATTGACGGGCAAAGTGAGCTTCACAAGCTCAAATAAGACACGCCTTCGGCATAAAAATCTTTATGCAATTAATGCGATAAATAAAATATGCAAATTCTACAGTTCATTGAAATTTTATCTAAAATTTGTTATTTGGTAGAAGTTGTAACTCTCAATGTTCTAAGTTTGTAATTTGGTTATGCTAGAGCTAAAAGTTTCATTTTGAGGCGCAATATATTGGTAAACCTTGTGTGGCATAAAGTATTGGAAAACTCAGTGAAACTTTATTCAAACAATATTCAGACAACTATTTGATATAATACCCGAGTAATTGGATAGGTAAAATAAAAAAAAATATATGCAATTTAGGGCAGGATTGGATAGGTAAAATTAAAAAAAAAATATGCAATTTAGGGCAGGTCCTTATAGTTACGAATCAAGAAAATTGGTACTTGTTGAAAGAAATTACCCTATCCATGATCTTGAATTATTAGGCATTGTCCATGTTTTAAAGGTTTAGTGCCATTATTTATTAGGGAACAAGTTTATATTAAAAATTGACCATCATAGTCTACAACATATTTTTACTCAACCTCAACTTAATATGAGACAAAGGAGATGGATGAAAATTTTAATTGAATATGATTTCACAATCCAACATGTCTCAGGAAAGGAAAACATAGTGGTAGACGCATTAAGTTGAAAACATTTATGTGTTATGCCTTAACTCTAGAGAGAAGCCAATTTGAAAAATATATCAAATCCAAGTCTACTGACGATTATTTCTAACCAATTTATGACGGGTTCCAAAAGCAATCCTCTAATGTCCATTTAAATGATTGACTTTAAAATTATTTGTTAGACCTAGTAATGGCTTCCTTTATTAAAAAGGAAGATTATGTATCCCTAACCTACCTAGCCTTAAACCATAAATTTTGAAGGATTCCCATGATATACTGATAGCAGGGCATCCTAGATTCCAAAAAACCTATCTTTTAGTCGAGAAAAAATACTTTGGCCTCAAATGAAATTTGAGATCCGTACCTATGTTCAACAATGTTTAAATTGCCAAAAACAAATGTAGAAAAATGTAAACACCTTGGTCTCTTACAACCTTTATCCATCCCAAATTGGAAGTGGGAGTAAATTAGTATGGACTTTATTGCTGAGCTACCTCAAACATGTAAAGATTACGATTCTATCTTTGTAGAGGTAGATAGATTAACCAAAATGACACATTTTCTACCTATTAAAATAAAATCATCTTCTTTTGATATCACTCATATTTTTGTTAAAGAGATTATTAGGTTACATGGTCTTTCAAAAAACATTATTTCAGAGCAAGATCCTAGATTTACCTTGTCTTTTTGGAAATATCTTTTTAGGAACTTGGTATCCAATTGAATTTTAGTACCATATATCATCCTGAGTCTAATGCCCAAACATAATGAATTAATAGAATATTAGAGGATATTTTATAGATTTACACCATGGATAAACTCGAGTCATGAGAAAACTATTTACACTTAGTTGAGTTTGCATATAGTCAATGATATCATTCAACCATTAAGATGCCACCTTTTAAATTGTGTATGGTCGAAATTGTAATACACCCATCTCATGGTTTAACCATGTCCATAAGATTTGGTATGAGAATGAAAACATCTTGGAAATGGAAGTCATTAATAACAAATCCAAACAAAATATGAAGTCTGCCTAGTATAGATATAAAAGTTGGACTGATTCCAAAAGATCTATTCGATATTTTGATGTTGGTGACCATGTTTTTCTTAGAGTCAAACCCAAAAGGAGTTCGTTAAAATATTATAGAAGATAAGTAATGTTGCTTATATACTTACCTTACCTCCTCAATTACAAATCCATGATGTATTTCATGCGAGTTTACTTAAGAAATATGTATACAGTGTAGATCATGTTATTGACTGTAAAAGTATTTTTATTGAATCTTCTTGTGAATTTAAAATTGAACTAGAAAAAATAATTGAAAGAGGATCTAAAACATTAATAAATAGAGTTATAGATGAAATACAAATTAAATGGAATCATTGTGGTATTGATAGTGCTACTTGGGAAAAAGTCAAGATTTTATTAAATTTTAATATCCATATTTGTTTAACTAAAGATTGTTATATATGTATGCGTTTATGATTCAGAGACTCCTCATGCTATTGAGGGAAACAACTGAATACATGGGGATAATTGTTATGAGAATTCTTCCCTGTAAAAGGATGTAAAAATATTAAAAGGGAATTACTTTCAACAAGTTGAAATAAATAAAATATAATAGAGTAATTATTAGAGTGAGTTTCACAGGATGATTATTAATGATAAAAGCAATGTAATTTTAAAAAGAGGTGTGACAATTGGAACCACCCTTTGATTATTTTATAAATTGTGAAAAAAATATTATTAAAAAATTTGGGGAAAAAAGGAATTGACTAGAAAGATTATAGAGCATGAGATTTTGGGTTAGTAGGCTATGAACATTGGAGAAGGGGGTGCATAGAGTGTATCCAAATTGGGTTACAAAGAACACCCGTGATTGTCTTGGCCAAGGCTATTGTGCATGTTGAGTATTTTACTCTAGAGCATGCTATGTTAAGGCTTGGGAAGAATCTAGTTTGGTTCTGAATAAGAACTTGTTCCTCCTAGATTGCTCATAGACGAAAGAGGTTGGACTAAGAATCTCCTATAAGCAATCTTTGTGATTCTTTGCATATCCCAATAAAAGATAAGTATCTACTCCTTTTTGCAAATAAAATATATGAGAAATATAATTTTTTTGCCTCACAATTTTAAAGATCATTCTTCATGTTTTTACTGTTTAATTTAATGAAATGCATTTTAATCACTGCATATTTTAATAAAATTTTAAACTGCTAAATTTAAATTCTTGATGTTACATTCAAACTATTGCTTATTAAATATGGGAAAATAAGAAGGTTACAAATCAAATCCTCAGAAAAGGAAAAAAAAAAACTCTAGATGAAACCCCAGGCAAGGACTAAATTAGATCATGAGATGTGTCCTCATATTACGCTATGAGACAAAAAGTACATGACTTAAAAATAGAAAAAAACTCCTAAGTTTAATTTGAGTATAATAAAGTAAAAGAAGACCTAATTAATTAATTAATTAGGTGATTTCCTATTTACTCTAACACCCCCCTTAAGTACAACTTAAGGATAAGATGAAAACCTAATGATGGATACATGAATGGGTCCTGGCTACAAGGCTTGATGAGTTAATCATCTACAAATAGATAAATCTTTCACAACTAGAGAAAAAGAGAAAACCTCATGGAAAAAAACTCCTCTCTAAAAAATAGAAATGAAATAAATGTGTAATAGTGAAAGAAGGAAAGGAGAACTTTATATGACCCCTCAAGGACTAATTTTGTCACATAAATACAACTAGCGCTTGCACTTCAATGAGGTGCAATGGTTACGCGGATGGCAGGATATACTTCAGCTTAGTAAAATGAAGATGATATTGACAAGACATCAGATAAGCTTTAATCTATATGTTCTAAGCATCCAAGGTAACATAAGTACTCAGTTGCCCCAATTAATTATATGCAATGCAAGAAACCAAAATAAAGATGCAGGTGCAATAAAACTGGCTTACCAATTTCTAGATATCAAAAATCGTATACCCAATAGAATGGGAAAGAATCACTCAGGAAAAGTGATCGATGCTAATGGGTCAATAGACAAACACAACATACACGCATAGGATGGTGCTAAAAAAAAAAACTATTCGGCTTCCATACATTCTTTGAAAACAAATCTGCCCTGATTGCACAATTACGAACATGGCCAATGCAACAAGTATGAAGGTAAATACGTAAAGGTGAGAACTCCACATAATACCATTGATTTGGAGGACTACAAGTATTTAAGAGCCACAATA
This sequence comes from Sequoia sempervirens, assembly GCA_007258455.2. Classification (NCBI taxonomy): domain Eukaryota; kingdom Viridiplantae; phylum Streptophyta; class Pinopsida; order Cupressales; family Cupressaceae; genus Sequoia; species Sequoia sempervirens. The sequence continues at coordinate 166,888,736 of VDFB02000003.1, read as the reverse complement.
AAATTTTATCAGATCAATTGACTCTCTTTTTAAATTTTTTTTTTTTTAGAAAGGGACATCCATAAAGGCTTAAAGGCGTGAATTGTATGATAAAACAACATATCATTCACATGCTTTCTCCATCTATATTTTCTAAGCTAAATCAACTTAAAAGGGAATGAAATTAAATGCTCAGAATATTAAATTGAGAGATTGTGAGAATCTAGCAGTTTTCAAAAAGGTGCTTCTTTATTTTGCATGAGAACATCAATCAATCTAAAATATTTCTATCATTTACCTTTACTTTATTGCTCTTTACAAACAATAACTGCAAAAACACAATAGACACCACTAAAGAACTATGTTTATAGAACAAAACATCAATCACCATAAATTTGTATGATCCAATGGACTATGGTGTAATTGTAAAGGACATAGTACTAATAAGATGATGAATCGTCACCAAATCTCTAAACTATGAAAAAGTAGATATACGCTCTAGGAAATATGATTTACTTTAAGTATCAATTAAATTTCTTATATATTGTTTTCCTCTAACAGTGAAGAGGCCATATTCCAGAACATTTTAAACTATTTGACCAAAATATACTATAATTTGAAATCATATCAGACAACTCTATAATCCGTGCAAAAGAAACTAAAATAAAATAAAATCTATAGGATATAACTACAACCAGTCAAAGACAACTTATGAAAACTATAATACTATCAGAATGTTTTCTTCTTCCTATGAATAATGCTCAGAATAAAACAACCAAGATTTTAATCACATATACTATAGGTAACTCGTGACGTATTTGACAAAGCCATAAAGATATATTTGTTTAATACCAAAATAATGAATTAAATTTTTTAAGTAAAAACTTGACACCTTAAAAAGATGAGAGAGGGGATTTCCTTTACATAGAATTAGGACTAAATTATGAATGAAGACGAAAAGGTCACATGAGAGAAAAAAACAACCCTAATACCTAATACATTTGACTTCTAGTACATAGAGGCCTTATTTGGAAAGGAAGAAAAATGGCTTAAAATGGTTTTTAATACTTGAATTCAAATTGTAGAAAGATAAGGAGGACATTCTACATTTTGGTCCATGGTTCATGAAGGATAGCTATGTGAGTGTCAGATAAGGGTTTCCCTCTTTTAAGATTCTTCACAAAATTTCATACACTCCTAGCTTCATTTGGATTAGACTATCTTACCATTCATTATAATTATAGGAAGCTCTAGATTTGACAATAATTTAACATTATATTGGTATATTAATGTGTATGGCTATTAAGATTGCCAATAAAACATGTGCAACCTTTTCTCAGATATGTATGGAGATGAACTTTACATATTATTTTCAAGGATATTACTTTGAGGGTTGGAGACAAATCATGGAATCAATTAGTAGATTATTAAATACTTCATTTTAGATGTAAGAGATCTTTTACTCCTGGGGACCTTGCTTCTAAATATGAAAAAAAAGGTTCTTAAACTTGGGAGATTCCTGGTGAGCCCACTTGGTGGGTGGGAGTTAAACTTCATCATCATTTATTTAACTCTCATAAATTAAATTAAATTGCTAGGGTAGAATTAACAATTTGTGAATTTATTCCACTTAATCAAGGGACATAACATTCCTTCTTAACCTTAGATCTAAAGGTACACATTCTATTATATATTTCAATTCTAATAAATTAAAAAAATAGTTAAATTACTTTTAATTTAATCATTTATTAACTTAATAAGTTTGTTATTTGTTACTAATGTTTTAAAATTATTATGTCTATTAATATTTAGATTTTGATATATTTTGACTTTTCATTTATTTTATATTATTTTATTTTTTAATTTAGATTTAATTTTGAAATTTATTTTTATGATTTATGTATTTTTATGAAATTATAAATAATGATTTAAAAATATTATAATTAATTTAATTTATAATTATTTATCTTATTAAGACTTTAATTATTATAGAATAATACTATTTGGACTTTTTTTATAATTTATATACTAAAAACATAAATTAAAATTTATAAAGTGAGAGAGAAGGTAACTTTTGATTAGTTGTTTCATGCCAACAATCCAAGGATAGCACACCCTAGGGATTTATGCTCAAGGTTTCATGCCATTTGGTTAAGGGTATGATAATTCACCTTTAAAACCCCTTTAGAGTACCCATTACACACTTATGAGGAAAATAGATAGAGAGTGAAAGAGAGAAAATAAAGAGAGAAATAGAGAGGGGGAAAAAGAGATATAGAGAGATAAAAAGAGAGATAGAGATACAAAAATAGAGATATAAATATAAAGGAATAAATATGGAGAGAGGAAGAGAATAAAGAAAGAGAGGAAAAGAGAGAAGAGGAGAGATGCAGATAGATATAGTCACATAAAGAGAGATAAAGAGGCAAAGGAGGAGAGAGGAGGGAGATAAATAGGGATAGAAAAAATAGTAAGGGGAGAAAGATAGGGAGAGAGTAATAGAAAAAAAGAAGAAATGTGAGAAATATAGATGGATGAAGAGAGAAGGGAAGACAAATATGGAGAGAAATAGGGGAGAGAGAGAGAGGAAGAGAGAGATTGAAAGATAATAAAAAATAAAAATATAGAGAGGGAGACAAAGATATAAAGAGATCTCTCTCTTTCTCTTCTCATATCTCTATAATATCTCCCCATATGTACTTCTCCCTACCTCTCTATATATACCTCTCTCTACCTCTCTCTCTCTATATATACCTCTCTACCTCTCTCTATATAACTTCCTATCTCTATCTTTCTATCCCTCTATCTATCCCTCATTCTCTCCCTCATCTGCGTCTCTTAGTATCCCCCTCTTTCTATCTCTATTTCTCTCTCAATCACTCTCTATGTTTCCATCTCCATCTCCATCTTCCTCTCTATCTCTCTCTCCCTATCTCTATCTCCTTACCTCTCCTTACATCTCTTCACCCTTTATCTTTCCCACTATATATCTCTCTATCTCTCCCTCTTTCTATCCATATCTCTCCTTCTCTCCTTATCACTCTCTTTTTCTATATCTCTCAACGTCTCTATCCTCTCTCCCTCCCTCTCTATCTATTTAAATATATATCTCTCTATCTCCCCCCTCTCTATCTCTCTCTATCTTATAATTTTCTATATCACCTCCTTTATCTCTCTTTCCCCCTCTATTTCTATCTTCCCATCTCTCTCTCTCTCTCTCTCTCTCTCTCTCTCTTATTTACTCCATCTCTCCCACTCTCTCTTTATATATCCCTCTCTACCTCTCTCTATATATCACTTCCTATATCTTTATATCTCTCTCCATCTCCCCCTCTTTCTATAAATATCTCTCCCTCTCCCTCTCCCTCTTCCTCTTCCTCTTTCCTTTCATCTCTCGCTTTATATTTATCTTTTTCTATCTGTCTTTGTTCTTTTCTCTCTCTCTCTCACCCTCTATCTTTCCTGTTATATTTATCTCTCTTTCTCTCCTTTATATCCCTATTTTCCCTCTCCCTTTCTCTCCATATTTAAATTCTTACATTTATCCCTCTATCTCTATCTCAATCTTAGTATCTATCCATCTCTCTTTAACCCTATATCTTTTCCTCTCTATATATCACTTTCTATCTCTATCTTTATAAATTTCTATCTCTCCCTCTCTCATTCTTTCCCTCTCTCCCCCTCTATATATATATTTATCTCTTCCATGTGTGTGTATTTCTCCTTTTTATCCACATATCTCCCTCTCTCTTTCTCTCTTCCTATTTCAAACATATCATGATCCGATTCAAAGGTTTTGTTTTAGTTGTGTTTGGATCCCTGTATGTAGATGCATATTTGATTTTAAGCGACACTTCTCCATTAAGACCTTTGTTTCACAAACAAAACCATTTTAAAAATAGCCTACCAATTGACTTCATGTATACTACATAAATGTACCAATTGACTTCATGTATACTACATAAATGTATGTAAACAATAAACTAAATAACTACCCAATTGACTATCCACACTTCTTCGCTGTACCCATTGGTTTCTAGTTTAAATTTTAATCTATGATGTCCTTTTTTCCTAGTCTCTAACTATATATAAAAAGTAATATATTATTAATGAGGTGGTTAACAAATCGATATGTTTTCCTATAGTTTCCTGTTCAAATCTGGGAACTGCTTAACCTTTAAGTAGAGTTTTGCTCGCTTAAAACAAGCATTCATTCTTGAGGGATACTTTTGGTATTTTAAAAGATACTACTGAAATGTTCTATGTGATGGTAATTGATGATTGACATGTTTGGCGCTTGATTGTTTTAGGTGAAGTGCTTAAAGCAGAATTTCACACATCTCAGATAAGCATTATAGGAAAGATTGAGCTCTTCTACAAATTATAAACAATTGGGTAATTTTGTTTCCAGATATCTTATTCAGATTTAGTTTTAATCCCCAGGGTCTTCTCACTGTTCACAATGGCGGATACGAGCATAAACCAGGCTGTTAATGAATTGGAAATAGAGGTAGTAGATTCAGAAGAATGTTAATCATGTTTTGATAATGTGAAGGGAAAATTCGAATATCACAAGGCTGAAGACGTTAAGCCAGATTATAACTCAGGAAAGCTTTCTCGTGTGTCCATAAATAGAGTACCCATGTATCTCAAGGGCTTAAATAGAGATGCGTATGTGCCTCAAGTGGTCTCTTTGGGCCTCTTTCATCACAGGATGTCTCAGACACTCTCTGAAATAGAGTTACACAAAGTAGAGGCCGTAAATCGATCAGTGAGAAGGTGCCCACAAAATCAGAAGCACGCACGATTTCTAGTGGAAAAAGTACAGAGCTTGCTTCCAGATTTTACAGCAAGCTACGAAGTAAAATCAGACTGTAAGGAAGAAATCCTTGCGTGGATCTTCACTCTGGACGGATGCTTCATTCTAGAGACTCTTAGGCTTCTCAGTGATGAATCACAAAGGAACCTGGATCCTATTTTTAATAGAAACAGGGTCCGTTCTTGTCAATTCGATATCCTAACTGATCTACTATTGCTTGAAAATCAGGTTCCCATAGTCCTCCTCCTTGGGCTATTGCAAATGGAGGACAATTGCACAGAAGAAAAGGCAAGGATAGAGCTACTTAGAATGATTCGTGATGGTATAGTTGCCTTGGCTCACCCTTTCTTGCAGCCAAAAATAGGGGAATCACAAACAAAGCATGATGAACGCAAGAAAAACTTGAAGGAAGAACTCAAGTTAAAGTATAAAAATATGAAGCAATACAACCACATTTTGGGATTTTTCCATGATTTCATTCTACAGGAGTCGAAGACTACCGGTGAAGGAGAAAAGGCAGGGAATATTCATATTACAGTACCAGAGGGCAGACACCATCGTTATCTTCGTGGTCTTCATCGTCATACAACAACTCATAAACTGAAGAAAGAGTCTAAGTATCAATACCTCGCGACTTCCGCTACAGAGTTATACAAGAGGGGAATGAAGTTTAAGTCATACGAGGGAGTTCCCTCAACAAAGGACCTCCGTTTCGACAAACAAAAAAATACTCTTTCTCCCTGTGATATGGCTTTCTAATGCTACAGAATTGATCTTCAGGAACCTCATGGCTGTGGATGTCTGCCAAGAAAAAGAACTCACCGTTATTTCAGAGTATGTATTTCTGATGAATAGTTTGATGGAGACTGTGGAGGACGTGGCTTTGCTCAAGAAGAAGGGAATAATTCAGAGCTCCATTGGAACTGATGAGGAAGCGAGTGACCTGTTCAATGGTCTGTGCAAAGGAATTAATTTCACTTTCGCTAATGAAGATAGGTTTGTGGCATTGAAGAGCGGTGTTAATGAATGGTACAAACAACAGACTATGGTGAAAATTAGTGCATGGGTGGAGAGTCATCCAAACCTTGTGAATAGACTGGTAACTCCAAAACATAGAATTATTCATCGCTCCTTGCTGACACTGTGGTTGCTAAGGATGAAGGGCCTGAAAATACAACTGGGGTTAGCTCCAAAGTATACGCTGGTGTTGCATACCCATTTAATGATGATGATGAAGACAAGGTAGTGAAACAAAAACTCAAACAACTCAAAGCTGAGGTAAATGGAGAAAAAGCAAGCATCTCAAGGAGGAAAGTGATTGCAGGACGTGAACACGACAGATTTATTGAAAAGGATTTAGAAACTTTCAAGTAAATGCAATGGGCAAGTGACGCCAAAAGAACGATGAAGACTATTTAGACTAATAAACTTCCTAATATGTTCCAGTGCTACGGCTGAGACAGGTTCAAATGAAGCTAGGAGATCTCAGGAGTTCTCCCTCAAATTTGAAAGCTTAAAAGTTGTAGGCCATATATATGCCAGCAAGGGCAGGCATAGAAGGCTTTTGGAAATTTTAAGAAAGGCAACTCGTGGAACAGTTGACTGAGATAGTTCTAGTTTCAACTGACCGCCTTCTCAAGAAATCTCATTCATATTATATTCTTGCACGACCTTATATAAGTGATTGTGACACCGCGGGCTGCTACTACATGGCATCAGTCAAGAAAAGCCAGAGGCCACAGGATTTTGTGTTACCATTCTTGGGCTGGGACAGGTTACGAATGGAATCAGAGAGATTATTTAAACCTCTACAACATTCTATTTCTAGTGCTGCAGAGGAGACGGGTTGCCAATGGTATCAGGGAGGCCAGTTAACTTATACACTCTCTAAAGGCCTAAAAGCTTCAGCTGTGATAGATGGAGAATGGTATCAGGGACATTATTTAGATTTATATACCCTCCAAAGTCTAAGTTCTGCAGCTGCGATAGATTGCCCATGGAATGAAATGTAGCAATTGCAGAAGGTGCACAAAAAGGATTTTGCAAGGAAGCTCTCAAAATTTTGAATGCAAAATATACAACCCAAACATGACACACGACTATTTGACAGACTACCCAAAAGAAACGTGATCTCGTGATACAAACTTTATCAAAATTCATAACATAAACTTATTAACTCATAATATACCAATATAATACACAACATACATTATCAGATCGCACTTCATAAAGTAATTTTTTATCAAATTCAAGCTCCTGTTAAAAGGGAAGCGAAGACACAACGAGGGAAGGACACACGACTTAGGCTGGGGTGCATAGGTATAGAACTGCTTGACAGAAGAAAATGTAAAAAATCAATTAAAAAAAGATGATAGTTTCAGTTCAAGAAAGATGTGGAGATCATTCCATTGAAGCAGTTAAAGTAAGATCCGAGAATGGCGAGGCAGGAGTAAGAGAGAATGTCTTGTCTCTTCCAACTGTAGCATATTCTGTGTATACTCACAATGTCTCCCAACAAGAGCTCTGCAAAGGGCATTCCTTTAACTGTTTGTTGTGAAGATAGCCAGAACCAGCCAACAGCCTGCATCAATAAATAAGGCAATATTAGAAGATATAAACTAAGTTAACGAATGCCCAAGGAGATATTCAGAAAGAAAAAAAGGTACATACCCATGAAAAGTCGAGGCACCTGAGAATGGCAATGTTGAGATAGTGAGTCTTTTTGAGCACAGAGGCCATAGTGGCCATGTACGCGACTGCATGGGCAATGTCGCATCCCTCCTCGGGTTTGAAGATGCCGAAGGACACACTTTGGCTCTGGTGATGCTCAGAAAGATTAGGCTATATCAGACTGCCTAAGAATGTGCGTTTATAGAGGTTGCATGTCAAACTTCCTCTGCAAACTGTCATTTCCATCCGATGGGTCACCATGCCATATTAATGGCATGAGCGTCCCTTTAATTTGGAGGTAGGTGTGACAGATGGCCCCTGTAGCAAATGGGTCACCATGCCATATTAATGGCATGAGCATCCCTTTTCTCTGCATGCAGGTGTGACGAGTGGCCCCGGTAACACCAATATTTATGAGAAGCAGAATACAAGGACAGGGAGTACCTACCACAATCCAACAATGGTAAACTATAAAAAATTCTCTAAGTACTTACCAAATCCGGCATCAAGAAGCCTGAAATTTTTTTTGGCATCAGACAGTAAGATTTTTCTGGTCAAATTTCCACCTATAATAGCCTATCGGCTAATAAATGTCCTACCAAGAGAAGATAGAAGATGAGGATATGAATCCTCCCACTCCTATGCCAATGAGAAAACCTAAAGAAAAAATATGATCCAAGTACCTGCAAACAACATTTCTTCCACAAGTGATTGGAGAAGTTATTCCCATAAGTTGGATGAATAGGAATCCAAATCCAAACGATGTGTGTCTTTGATTTGTCCACATGTTGAAATGAGATGACATTAATCTAGAATCTTGTGAAGATTATGTAAAACAATATTCAAATATAATGATGATGGTGGGATAACAATGATGATGTGGCTATCATGAAAGAGGAGATGAATGTTGTCAAAATAATCCTCCAAATATATAATATGTGACTCCATAAACACATATTATATGTTTGATAAATATAAATCTCAAGTAGTTTTGCTTGGAAGAGGATGTATGCCATGTTGTACTAAATCAATAGGGGGAACATGGATATGGTGATACTAATCTGATCAAGAATAACATAAGATAAAAAATGAGTCTCAATTTGAAGAGTGGGAACAAGGAGACAATTCTCTAAACCATCAAAACATGTAAGAATTGTGATATACTCAAGCTCCTCTAAAGTATCATCATCAAAGGGTATGCTATTTTCATCATCAAGGGGAATGAGACAATTTATAATAGGATTCCCTATGAATAGGGAGATATGAGGGTCTCCATGGATCTCCCAAAGTCTAGTCCAAAGTGTGGGGCAAAATCAATGTCTAATATATTACACATAGTGTCATACTCAACACTAGAAAAAATTATCCTACAAAATGATGTACTCCTTGATGTGTTTGGTTCATGTATGAGTCCACAAAGATAAGGTAGATGATTAAGCCACATGTGACATGTCAAAATGTTGTTTTTCTAAAACTCACAATTATTCTTTTCTAGGATTACCACAAAAGGATGAAAAAAATGATGATTTAAATTCAACAAGAGATAAATTGTACTAGCACTAAAATATGATGATAAGACCTACACCCCTATAAAGTATGTAGAACCAAAATTTCAATGATGTTTCTTTTTCTAAAATCCAACTCCATTTGCTTAATTTATGACCAAAAAATAAAATAGCCCCTTTATGCCAAGATTAGGGTTTGGAGAGCTAAGGGTATAGTGGATGATGTCACTCTGATGTTAGCGAAAGACACATCAAAATATACCCTTTTCCAAATTTTTCTTTGATTTGTTGGAAAAACTCTGGTGGCTAGTATATTATCTTTGCTTTGGAATAATCCACCTTGTGATGAGACACTGTGCTTGAAGAATTTTACATTAGAATATGCTTAATTTTTTAGAATATTTAGTGGTCTAGTTGGAAATAAAGGTTGAAAAAAATTCAACCATGGATGGTGTTTCTTGTGGTCACAGTGTTGGTGATTGGCGAGGATTGTTTTGGCAAGTGGGGATGTTGCTTGACAATAAGAAGATTGCCGATTGGTATAAAGGTCATTGCTCCTAACACTTGCCTTGCACTAGTAGGAAAAATATCCTCATAATATTTTTATTAGCCCTTAGATGTAGAAAGTAGTACCCCCCAAAAAGTGATCACCATAAAATATAAAAATTGCTAGAAAACTTTAAAACATTGTTGCTAATTTTTATTTAGCCATTAAATTTTTGCATAGACCAAGGTATGAATTTGATGCAATCCTATCATGCCTACACCTATAGACCTAGGATAGTGATAGGCCTATTTATGGATTAGTATGGTTGTATAAATCCATTTGATTATGAAAAATTCAATGCATAGATATTGATGCCCCTATTTTTTTTTTCCTTTTTCCAATTGCTCGGATTGGAGAGTTTAGGTTTTGGGGCCTTCTTGACACAATGGTAATTCCTATTTCTCTCCAAGATGAGCCATTTTTTTCTTTAACGCCAGATCTATAAAAAATGATATAATTTCACAAATTTGATGTTTTGATAACATGTTGGAGTTGATTGTTGAGCCCCATGCAACTCCTATAAATCATCTATAACCAAAATACCTATCACATGAAGAGATAAAAGCCATTGATTGTGCTATGAAAACTTGAGAAATGAATCTATCCAAAATGGCTTCATGATTGAGCTTTTGTATTGAATAATTCTGAACTAGATTGACCACAATAATGAATAATGAATCTTTATAAAAGGAAAAAATAAACCCTAGATGAGGATTAAATTAGATCATGACATGTGTTCTCATCCTATACTATGAGACAAAAAACACATGACCTAAAAATAGAAAAATATTCCTAAGTTTTGATTACAAAAAAACATGGGAAGGGCCCAAACCCATTAGATAGAAACCATGAAGATGAACAAAGTGAATCTCACAAGTGAGACTAAAGTTTATGTTAGGAAAAGGTGACATTAACCTTTTATTCCTATGTCATTCATATGCCTCCACATTCCTTGGAATGTGTTCTTGGTTACATGAGAGAAAATCATTAAATAATGATATATTGTAATTATATTTTAAAGAGGTGATTAAATGTCAGTGGGGGTTACATAGCATAATAAACAAAATATCCTTCTTAGGCATCCACTTATGAAAGATTAAAGGTCATGCTTTGGACACCCAAGTGGAGGAGGTGTTTGATGTCTATTTTTATTCCATTGAAGAGTCAAAGAGCATTGGGAAGTTGCAATTTTGATTGGCTATGGGATAGGCACACATGTGAGAAGTCATATGAAGAGAATTAAATATTTTATTATGTTTTTTGGTTGTCCAAAAAGGTAGGTGTGGGTTTTTTCAAGTGATATTTGTCTCTTGTTTCAAGTAACCATTGTGGTTTTCCCTTCCACAATTTTCTATAGATTAGAGTTGTGGCATAGTAGTTTGATATGTTGAGTTGCATGTATCTAGGTGAGCTACCAGATTGATTAGGGAATAATGAAGAATATAATTGTATAAGTATCTTTGCATATTAATAATATTCGTGCCCTCTTTCTCATGTAGAGTTTTTCCCAAAAGGGTTTCTCCACATAAATCTAGTGTTATCTATGGTTTGCTAAATTTTATCTTAGTGTTGTATGTGCAATTACACATACTATCAATTTGGTTGATATAATTTTTAGTTTAAAAATACATTCATAAGTTAATATTGTAGCTTACCTTCACCTTTTTCTCAACATTTGGTATCAAAGCTAATGGTTTTTTTGAGAGAGGGAAACCTTTCTCGTAAGTTTTGAAGGTTTTTTGACTGCAATGAGAGCTTTTATTTTATGGTACATTGTAAATTTGTGAAGAATATTGTATACCATGGCCTCTACCTCTCACCAAGATATTGAGAAATTAAATGACATAGGCTACAAGATGTGGAAATAAAAGATGGAGGATCTCCTTGAAGAGAGAGGTCAATGGTTGTAGGTTTCACAAGAAACAAAACTAGCTATAATGTTTGATGAAGATTGGAAGAAGTTGGAAAAGAAGGTACATGAAACCATTTGGTTGTGTCTTTTGGATTGTTTCATCTTGAATGCCTCTATATAAGACACCACATACAAGTTGTGGAAGAGGATATGTGAAATCCACCAAACTAAAAGTTTGTTTAACAAATTATATCTAAAAAGATGGTTGTATTCTTTAAAGATGAAAGATGGTGATTCAATTAATAATTTAAATTAATTTAACTTGATTATATGTTAGCTTGAATCAATAGATGTTAAATTAGAAGATGAAGATAAGTGTATGTTGTTATTTTATTCTTTTCTCAAATCTTACAAAAATCTAATTATTACCATAAGTAGTGGTAATGTAGAGCCAAATATGGATAGCATGGTTTCCATACTTCTTTCAAAAGAGATGAGGAGATATTCTATAAATGTTGGCTCACAAGATACCTTTCATGTGCATGATAGGTCCAAAGAGAAAGGTCCTAAAGGGGATAAAAGAGAGATAAGTCTAAAGTATCCTATAAAACCCTTGGAAAGAGCAAAGTGTTGAATTATAGAAAAAGAGGGAATGAGGAGTGTAAGAACAAGAAAAATAATGTTGATTCCTCCACATAAAATTTATCCAATGATGATTTTGATGCTTTGTTTATTTTAGCTAGTGTGCTATTAGTAACGATTCTTGGCTAATTTATTCATGTTTCTCCTATAACATCCTCACAAGGTGTGGTTTACTGCATACAAAACATATGATGGGGGAGGTGTTTTCATTGGTGATAACAACACAAAGAAGACTGTTGGTAAGGGAAAGGTAAAGTTGTGTTTAAGTGGTGGGAGGATTAAAACCATTGATAATGTTTTGCATATTCCAAGACTTGTGAGAAATATAATTTCAATATCGAAGTTAAATGATTCTAGAATGCATGTGACATTTGACAAGTCTGGTTGTAGGTTGATCAAAGGGAGTTGGGTGATAGAGAAGGGATCTCAAATAAAGACTTTGTTTAGGATAAATACCTTTAATTTTTGTAACTCTGTCAATGTAATTAACAATAAAAATGCATTTATGTTGTGGCACCATAGATTGGGTTACATTGGTGAAAAAGGTCTTAAGACCATTCTTAATAAATAAAGTTGGTTGATGGTATTTTTGATTATTCTGTTGGAAAAATGTTTTTTATGAGAATTTTGTGTTTGGTAAATAGAATAGATAATTATTTCCTAATGGAACTAATAAGTCAAAGAGATTATTATAGATCATTCATTCACATGTATGTGCACTAGTGGATGTTGACTCTTTGGGTAAATATTGGTGTTATGTCTCTTTCATTGATGATGTCTTAAGATACACATGGATTTATTTCATGCGTTCAAAACCTAAAATTTTCACTAATTTTAAGGAATTGAAGGCCTTAGTTAAGAAGCAAATAAATCATAAGATAAAAGTGTTGAGATCTCACAATGGGGGTGAATATTGTTCTAGAGAATTTGATGAATTATGCAAGCATGCACAAATTTTTTAGTAGAAGACTACTCTTTACACTCCCCCCCAAAAAATTATAGCAGAAAAAATCAACCAAATATTGATAGAAAAAGCTAGGAGCATGTTGAGTGGTGCTAAGCTTGATAGATTATTTTGGGAAAAAATTGTTGGTACTGCTTGTTATTTAATTAATAGATCTCCTTGTTCAACTCTTATTGATAAACCCCTTATGAAGAGTGGATAATTAGAAATACTTTTTTTTTCACACTTAATGGTCTTTGGTTGTGAGGCTTTTTTTCATGTTCCTCAAGAGAAGCATTCCAAACTCGATCCAAAAGCACACAAAAGCATCTTCATTAGTTATGATGAGAATGAAAAAGGTATAAAATTTGGAATCCTCTAACCTATAAAATAATATTTTCTAGAGATGTGATTTTTAGGGAGTTTAGAGCTTACTCAAGAGAAAAAAAACCAAAGGAGAAAGATAAGACAAAAAAAGTGCACTTCGAGACAAATATTGAGAAGCAGGAAGATGCACATGTGGAAGAATAATAAGATGAATTTGAGGATGGAGAAGAAGAAGAGAATTCATAAAGTTCAAAAGATGTGCATGATAATCACATAGAAGAAGAAGTAGGGCCCATTGATCCTACCTTGAGGAGGTCCATAAGACAATGAAATCTAGTTGATAGGTATAACACACCAGATTTTTGTTGTGTATTTTCTTTGAGTATTGATGATGAACATAGATCTTTTAGGGAGGCTATATCTTCAAAGCATCATGAGTCTTGGATGTAGGCCATGCATGGTGACATTATGGCCTTGGATAGTCATTACACCTGGGATCTTGTTAGTTTTCCCAAAGAAATTAAGGAATCCCATTGGCTACAAGTGGGTATTTAAAAAAAATAGTGTAGATAGTTGGTTAGAGTGGTGCAAGGCCAAATTGGTGGCCAAGGGCTACTCCCATAGATAGGGAGTTGATTTTGGTGAAATTTTATCTTTTGTTGCTAAATTGAATTCTATTAGATTCCTCTTATATCCATTGTTACTGTTTATGATTTTGAAATAGAGAAAACGAATGTTAAAACTGCTTTCTTGCAATAAGATCTTGAGGAGGAAATTTATATGTGACAACCTAACAATTTTATTGTGAAAGGAAAAGAACACTTGATTTGTAGGTTAAAGAGATCTTTGTATGGTTTGAAACAGTCACCCTAGATGTGGTACTAGAATTTTTACTCCTTTGCATTGAAGTTGGGTTATGTTAGAGAAAGGAGGAACATTGTGTTTACATTAAGGTTATTGATGATCATATAACACTTATTATCTTGTATGTTGATGACATGTTTATTGGTAACAACAAGACTATGATTAGGAATTGAAGACTCAAATTTCTATCACATTTGATATCAAGGACTTGGGGGCTGCAAAATATTCCTTGGGATGGAGATCAATAGAGATTGGGGGTCACTAAAAGCTTTAGTGAAGAAAGAGTAAGTATGTTGATACTATTTTGTAGAGGTTTAAGATGCAGGACTATAAGTAAATATTCCATTTTCAGTTGGTACTAAGTTGAGTATAGACACATGTCTTAATTTTGATGATATTTCTAAGGTTCCTTATACTAGTGTTGTTGGTAGTTTAATGTATGCAATAGTTTTCACTAGACTAGATATAGCCCAAGTAGTGGGGGATTTGAGAAGGTTTACACTTAACCTTGGTAGAGAGCATTAGAATCTTGTAAAGTGTGATTAGATGTTTATGAGTTACTTCTAATAACTATTTGGTTTCTCATTGATGCAAAGTAGGGTGAAGGTTTCTATTCAATCACAATTTGAACAAACTTTCAATTTGGAATTCCTTAACTTGGTCCTTTCCTCACAAAACCTTCAAACTTCCTTGTAGCACTCCAAATAGTGAATTTTGACCATATATTACAAAAAATAATTCAAACCCACAATTGAATTATCATTAAATGCACCCTTTATTCTCTTTTGTAACATATAAAATTTGTAAATAGGTTTGTTTTGTAACAACACCCTCTAATTTAGACTGCTACGCAACAACTAGGCCAAATTAGCCCTGTTTTCCAAAGCAACTATGTGAAATCTCTCCTCCAAATGACCAAAATTAATTCCAAGGATTTACTCAAGTCACATGGGGTCTAAAACTAAAACTTCTACCAATTGAAACATTCACAAAATCATCTACCATCAAAACCCTATATCTAACCTACACTCCTAAGCCTAATACATAGAGATATTAGGCTAGGGCTCGATCAAACTCTGGCCTACCTCCATTCCATGCATATAAAAACCCTACCAACATTAAGAAAAACCTAACTACTACCATTCCACTGATTTACAAAATTTTCCACTGGTGGAATGGTTCAATATTTCATTTTTTCAATCAAACCCTCTTAACCTAGGGTTTCCTGATAGATTTCACCAAATTAGCTCTAACTTCCTTCAAACTTTATGAAATCAGATCAAATCAAACCCAAAACATAGATAATTCATCCCTCCATTTATTACAATGCACTTTAGATCATTTACACATAGTATGGAGCCGTACAATCTCCTATAGCAGCAAGAAATCAACTAAAATGTAGAAAAATATAGTTTATTATTATTGCTTGATCTCCAAAACATGTGCCAGAGAGTTACCTTGACCAACCAAGGCAATATTTAAACCTTTTATAGCCTACAACAAATGGTTCAAACTACCTTTCAAAATGAATGACCATTCAACTTCCAAACACATAAAAAATGCAAAGTTGCTGATGCAACATTTGCAACATTTACAAAACATGACAACTTTTGACACAACCAACCACACATGACAAAAACCATTAGACATGGTATAAATAGACCTTATTACATCAAAAAGTGACTCAACACCACAAAAACCTAACATCTAACCCCTTTTACATGATGAAAGCTAGGTGCCCCTACACCATACACCCAAGGAGAACAAAATATCAAGTTCCACTTGAGATCAAATCTTGTACAGTTGTACCATGCTTCTTGATGTCTTCCTCTGTCATCTAGGTGGCATCCTCCATTGGTAGGCCTTGCAACTTCACTAGGTACTCATTGTACACCTTGTGCCTTCTTCTTTTAGCTTCCTTTGTGTCCAAAATGTATTCAAGCTTCAATGGCTGACTTGGTGGTAAGTCCTTGACCCAATCTTCATTTGGATCTTCTGATGTACCTACACCTGCACCTACAATCACAAATCTTTTAAAAGGATCATATAGGTCAGAAACATTGAAAATTGGAGAGATAGCCACTCTAGGAGGGAGTTCTATCTCATAGGCATTTTCTCCAAAATTGTGGACCACCCTACATGGCCCAATCTTCTTCATCTGCAACTTTGAATACTTCCCTTTTGGTAGCCTTTCTCTCCTCAAATGTGCTAGGACCAAGTCCCCTAATTTGAAATGAACCTCTCTCTTTCTCAAATCTGCATGTTGCTTGTATTTTTCCACACTAGTCTTTTGAAGGTTCTCCTTAACTTGTTGATGTATATCTTTCATTGCCACTACAAACTCTTTTCCTTTAGCACTCCTCTCCATACCACTCAAATCTTTGATCTCAAGCACTCCCCTAGGCTTCAATCCATATACAATCTCAAATGGGATTTTCCCAACACTCCTATTCATAGAGTCATTATATGCAAACTCAGCTTGGGGAAGGATCAGATCACATCATTATGAGTGTTCCTTTGTCAAGCATCTAAGAAGATTCCCAAGACTCCCGTTGACTACTTCAGTCTACCCATATGTTTTTGGATGATAAGCAGAGCTAAAGGTCAAGTTTATTCCCAACTTCTTCCAAAGGGTTCTCCAAAAGTGACCCACAAACTTACTATCCTTGTTAGAAACAATTGTCAATGGTAATCTATGGATCCTAACCACCTCCTTGAAAAACAACCCTGCAATGTAAGAGGCATCATTTGTGCTTTTACATGGTATGAAATGTGCCATTTTGCAAAACCGGTCTACAAAAACAAACACACTATCAAATCCCCTTTGAGTTTTGGGAAACCCTAACACAAAACCCATGCTGATGGATTCCCATGGCCTATTTGGAATTGGAAATGGCTGGTAAAGACTTGCATTTGTACTAGAACCCTTGGATTTTTGATAAATAACACACTTTCCAAAAAAAAAATTGATATCACTTTGCATCTTGGGCCAATAGTAATACCTTCCTACCTATTCCAAAGTCTTGTCCACACCAAAATGACCCCCTAAGCTTCCACAATGCTTCCCTTTAATCAAATTAGTCCTCATAGATCATTTGGGAATACACAACTGAGCACCCTTAAAAAATAACCCTTCTTGAATCAAGAAATCATAATTGTCTTCATGAAATGTACCATTAAATTGAATGCAAGAAGCAAAGATATATTTGAAGTCATCATCTCCTTCATACATACCTTTCAAAGAATCAATACCTACACTTTGGAGTTGAATTTCTTGAACCAACATTTGTCTTCTACTCAAAGCATCCACCACCTTGTTTGACTGCCCCTTTTTGTGTTTGAGGGTAAAGGTAAAGGTTTGGAGGTACTCCACCCACTTCACATGTATGTGGATGAGTTTGTCTTGGCTGTTGAGGAACTGCAAAGCATGATTGTCAGTAAAAACAATAAAATATTTAGGAGGGAGATAGTGTCTCCACTTTTTCAATGATTGAACCATGGAATAAAATTCCAAGTCATCAGAAGAATACTTCTTCTTTGCTTCATTAAGCTTCTCACTGAAAAATGCAACAGGTCTACCATCTTGACTCAATACTGTTCCAATTGCATACCCACTTGCATCACATTCAATTGTGAAAACCTTGTTAAAATCAAGCAATGCTAAGATGGGTTGTTGTGCTATCTTTTGTTTCAAGATTTGAAAGCTTTCTTCTTCCTCATTAGACCATACAAATTTCTTCCTTTTATCCCCTTTGATTGTAACAATGATTGGAGAGAAAATATGACTAAAATTCTTCACAAATTTTCTATAAAAGCTAGCTAGGCTGTGGAAAATTCTTACCTCATGAGCTAATGTAGGAGTAGGCCAATTGAGAATTGCTTCCACCTTGTTGGGATCCATCTTCAAAGTGCCTTTTGAAATCACAAAACCAAGATAGACCAACTCCTCCTTCATGAATTCACACTTTTTCAAATTGATTATCAAATTTTCTTCATTCAACCTATTCAAAACCATGTCTAGATGCTGCAAGTGTTCCTCTTTAGTCTTACTAAACACAAGAATATCATCCAAGTAGACAACCACAAACTTACCTATGAAGGGTTTCAAAACTTCATTCATTAATCTCATAAAAGTGCTTGGTGCATTTGAAAGTAGAAATGACATAACAAGCCATTCATACAACCCCTCATTAGTTTTGAAGGCAGTTTTCCACTCATCCCTTTCTCTTATCCCAATTTGGTGGTAGCCACTTTTGAGGTCAATCTTTGAAAAATAACAAGCCCCTCCTAAACAGTCCATCAAATAATCCATTCTTGGTATGGGAAATCTATACCTTATGGTTATCTTGTTAATTTCCCTTGAGTTAGTGCACATTATCCAATCTCCCTCTTTCTTAGGTGCCAAAACAATAGGGACAATACATGGACTTAAGCTTTCTCTTATGAGGCCTTTTTCAAGCAATTCTTGAATTTGTTTCCTAATCTCTTCATTCTATTGAGGAGTCATTTTATATGTAGCTTTATTGGGTAGGTTTTCCCCTGGTATGAAGTCTATACTCACATCCCTTATTGGTGGCAAAGAACTATAGATCTCATCTACAACAATATCTTGGTACTTGTTCAACAAGGCTTGGACTTCCTTAGGCACATTTTCAACCTCAGCTGTTGTCATAACAGATTTTGGTTTGATTATAATTGCATACCCTTTTCCACCTTCTTCTTTCATGGTTTTCAAGAATTCTTTTTCCCCAACCAACATGACACTTGACTCAACTTGTGCGTCTACATTTTCATCTTGCAATGAAGTGTGAATGAAACCCCATCCTTTTCTATTATATAGGTATTTTTCTGCCCATCATGTTTGGCTTTTTTGTCATACTGCCAGGGTCTTCCTAACAATAGATGAAAAACATCCATTGGGATGATGTCACACAAGATTTTATCTTTGTACCCCCCTATGTTAAATTCAACCCATGTTTGCTCATTAACTAGGACTTGTTGACCCTTATTCAACCAAGAGACCTTGTAAGGAGTGGGGTGTGGGATTCTTTTCATCTTTAACTTTTCAACCATCTCTAAAGAAACAAAATTATCTATGGAACTAGAATCAACAACAACTTTACACACCTTACCTTGAGATTTACAGGTGGTTCTAAACAAAGATTTTCTTTTTGGAGGCTCCTTCACCACAGGAACTTTAAGAAATGTTCTCCTCATCATCAGGGATTCTCCAATTTCTTGAGTAGCATGCTGAAAAGGAGAGTTGACACTCTCAAAATATTCTTCTTGCACCAATTGTGTTCTTCTTTCACCACCATGTGATGTAGAAGGTTGTTTATCCGAACACTTCCATGCTTGATGGCCAAACTGATTACATTGATGGAATATTCTTGAGAATGTGTTTTCTCCTCTACCTTGTCCTCCAAATCTACCTGCACTATTTGATCTCCTACCTCTGAAACCACCTCTTGATTATGAGCCTTGATATTGATTACCACTTGTATCACCTTGTGATTTTTGAGATTGTCCTCTTCCTCCAAAGGTTCCTCTACCCTTGAAGTTCTTTCCTCTGCCTCTACCTTTCTTCTCTTTCCTTCATTTTATCTTTTCTTCTACCTTAACAGCCAATTGAAAACATTCTTCCACCATTCTAGGGGTGGTAAGAATCATTTCATCTTGTATTTGGAACCTCAATCCATTTAGGTACCTTGCTACCTTTTCAACCTCATCCTCAACATGACTTGCTTTAAGACTTATGAAACTCCTCTGTGTAAGCCATGAAATCCATCTTCTTTTGTTTGAAATTTTGAAGCTTTCTAAATGTTTGAATTTCATAGTCGCCGGGTAGAAATTGACCCTTGACTTTAGACACCATTCTATCCCAAGAATTGATTTTTGATTTTCCCTTCTTCAATCTCTCTTCCTGCACATAATTCCACCAAGTTAGGGCAGGGCCTTTCAACTTTGTTTTAGCAAATTTCAACTTTTTCTCATCTGCTACCTCCTTATACTCAAAATAGTTATCTAGTGCATCAACCCAATCTAACACCTCTTCACTATCCATCTTACCACATACATGGGAAATTCCATCTTTACCTTAGGAGTATCTCCCTTGACATACCTCAACAACTTATCCATTCTCAACTCATTAGTGTCCAACTCATTATCTTCTTGGACTCCTCCTTGAGGGTTTTCATTCTCACCCTCTTCCTCTTCCTCTTCCTCTTCATCACTCTGGTCTCTAGCGACCACACCTCTCTTTTGATTTGACTCCAGTGTTGCAAGTCTGGCTAGGACAACTTATTAAGACTCCTTTACTTGTATCAACTCCTTGTCATGCTTTTCTTTCAACTCTCTCACTTCTCTGGCCATTGGATTCTTTTTAGGATACATCTTTGTTTCCTTCAAACTTCAACCTTTTCCCTTTTTTGATCAAAAAATATGCTTTGATACCAATTTGATGCAAAGCAGCGTGGAGGTTTCTATTCAATCACAATTTGAACAAACTTTCAATTTGGAAATCCATAACTTGGTCCTTTCCTCACAAAACCTTCAAACTTCCTTGTAGCACTCCAAATAGTGATTTTTGACCATATCTTACAAAGAATCCTTTAAACCCACAATTGAATTACCATTACAGGCACCCTTTATTCTCTTTTGTAACATATAAATTTTTTAAGTAGGTTTGTTTTGTAACAACACCCTCTAATTTAGACTCCTACACAACAACTAAGCCAAATTAACCCTGTTTTCCAAAGCAAGTATGTGAAATATCCCCTCTGAATGACCAAAATTCATTCCAAGGATTTCCTCAAGTCACTTGGGGTCTAAAACTACAACTTTTACCAATTGAAACATTCACAAAATCATCTACCATTAAAACCCTATATCTAACCTACTCTCCTAAGCCTAATACATAGAGATATTAGGCTAGGGCTCGATCAAACTCTAGCGTACCTCCATTCCTTACATCTAAAAACCCTACCAACATGAAGAACAACTTAACTACTACCATTCCACTGATTTGAAAAATTTTCCGTTAGTGGAATGGTTCAATATTTCATTTTTTCAATCAAACCCTCTTAATCTAGGGTTTCTTGTTAGATTTCACCAAATTAGCTCTAACTCCCTCCAAAATTTATGAAATCTGATAAAATAAAACCTAAAACATATCTAATTCATCCTTCCATCGATTCCAATGCACTTTAGATCATTTACACATAGTATAGAGCCGTACAATCTCTTGTAGCAACAAGAAATCAACTAAAATGTAGAAAAACAGAGTTTATTGTTATTGCTTGATCTCCAAAACACACCAGAGATTTTCCTCGACCAACCAAGGAAATATTTAAAACTTTTACAACCTCCAACCAATGGTTCAAACTAACTTTCAACATGAATGACCGTTCAACTTCCAAACACATAAAAAATGCAAAGTTGCTGATGCAACATTTGCAACATTTACAAAACATGACAAATTTTGACACAACCGACCCCACATGACAAAAAACATTAGAAATGGTCTAGATAGACCTTATTACATCAAAAAGTGATTCAACACCGCAAAAACCTAACATCTAACTCCTTTTACATGATGAAAGCTAGGTTCCCCTGCACCAATCATGGTACTAATGATGTGGTCAAGTCATTATAAATACAAGAATTTATTGATTCAAATTAGGTTGGAAAATTTGATAATCAGAGGTCCACTAGTGGATATGTATTTGTTTTGTTTGGAGGTGCAGTGAGTTGGATGCATAAGAGAAAGTATACAATTTTAATTTCCACCATTGAAGCAGAGCATATGATTGCTATGCATGCCTCTAAGGAGGTGATATGGTCATAGAGACATGTTAATGACATTGGTTTTGATTGCAAGACAATGAGGATCAAATATGACAATCAAAGTACTATTTGTTTTGACAAAAATATAATGTATCATGCTCATACTAATCATGTTGACATTCAGTATCACTTTGTGCAAGAAATGATTGAGAATAATAAGGTCTTGATTGAAAAATTTGACACTTTGGATAATGTTGTAGATTCTCTTACAAAGCTAGTGACCACGAATAAGTTTTCTTAGTGCAAGATGACCATGGGTCTTTATCACTGTACTTAATTTTATTATTTGTATCTCTTGGATGTAATTGCAATGTATAATTTCAAGTGAAAGAATGTTACAAAAATGTAACATTAACATTGTATTCTTATTCCATTGATATGCCTCCACGTTCATTGGAATGTGTTCTAGGGGACATGAGAGAAAATCATTAAATAATGACATATTGTAATTAAATTTTAAAGATGTGATTAAATGTCAGTGGGAGTTACACAACATAATGGAAAAAAATACCCTTCTTAGGCATCCACTTATGGAAGGTAAAAGGTCATTCTTTGGGCACCTAAGTGGAGGAGGTGTTTGGTATCTATTCGTATTCCATCAAAGAGTCAAAGAGCACTAGGAAGTTATAATATTGATTGGCTATGGGCTAGGAACCCATGTGAGAAGTCATGTGAAGGGAATTAAATATTTTATTATGTTTGTTGGCTATCCAAAAATGTAGGTGTGGGTTTTTGCAAGTGGTATTTGCCTCTTGTTTCAAGTTACCATTGTGATTTTCCCTCCTACAATTTTCTATAAATTGGATCTATGTCATAGTAGTTTGATATGGTGAGTTGTTGGCATCCAAGTGTTGTTGGATTGACTAGGGAATATAATCAAGAAGAGTATAATTGTATAAGTCCCTTTGTAGATTAATAATATTATTTCCCTCTTTTTTGTGTGGAGTTTTTTCTTGAAAGGGTTTCTCCACATAAATATGGTGTTATCTATGGTTTGCTATTTTTTTATATTAGTGTTGTATGTGCTATCACACATAATATCAATTTAGTTAATATAATTTTAGTTTTCAAACAAATTCAAAAGTTAATATTGTAGCTCACCTTCACCTTGTTTTCAACAATTTACAACACAATCAAAAGAAAAAAAAAAAAAAAGGAATTAAAAAAACTATAGAGACAACATAAGACTAAAAGGAACCAATTACATGTTTGTAAGAGGCTTAAGGCCACTGATCACTTGCCACTCACAATATAGGAACTCCATTTTATTCTTTAAAGGTTACCTCCATAGTCTTACAAATTTTCATGCCATCATTTTGAAGAGGGGAATCAGTCCGAGCAATAGTTTTTCCCTTTGCATTCTATATTTTTTCTTTAGTTCTATTAACAAGGCTAGGATGAGGAGTGTTGATTTGTTCCAGTTGTTGCTTAGCTCTTCTCTTTTCAAATTTAGACTGGAGTACATACAAAGTGGTGGCCATGTTCTTCACAGTTTCTTTGTTGAAGGAAATGATTTCCTTCATACTATTCTTGATGCTTTCTCGATTATTCTTGATACAATCTGCCTCTTTCTCCAACAGTTCCCATTTATCAAAATTATTGGCCAAAAAATTCAAATAATCCCAAATTTCATCCTCAATCTCATCAGAATGCCAGTTAGGGACTTCAAGTAGGGTGACAAACTCTAAATGCTGAATTTTGATTTTTGCAACATGCCATTGAGTGAACTAATATTTAATAATATCATTATGAATATTAATAGGCTTAAAAATGGTGTTAACCTTCTCCTCTAGTTTGAGGTAGGAGCTATAGTGGGGGTTCCTCTCCAAGGAGCTTGAAGAGAGTTCCTTCTACAAACTATGCAAATTAGAGGGCCTAAAATAAAAAGAGGATTTACCTTTGAACATGCTAAAGGGAATCAAGGGGGTAGTAGAGTCCAATGGAACCTTTGGGATAGGATGGTCGACAAGGGGGATAGGGGAGGTGGAGAACACATTTTCATTTCCATTAGGTCTAGGATTGAAGCTAGGTGAAACTTTTTCTAATCAAGAGAATGAGGAGGGGAATATTGAACAATATAGGTGGGGTTAGGGGTTCCAAACAAGGGATTAATGAAGGAGACCCCCTACTTCTTGAAACCAATGGAGGAAGGGGAAGGGTTCACGACAGAGCTAGGCATCAAACTAGGCCACAAGGAGTAGGGATTAGTAATCAAGTGAAAAGGGGACTTGATTAATTAATTAATCAGGTGATTATCTATTTACTCTAACAAATCATTCTAGACTATGTTGTAACTAGATAGTCTCTTAAGAACCCTAAGAGAAAAAATGCAAAACTTTTACCTACCCATTCTCTTAATCTATGACGCCTTGGAATGCCTCATTTGCACCTACAAGTGTATGTTAGGTCCCTCTACAATACGTTGTAGATAATTTTTGTCTTGAATTTATACCATTTGACCATGCCGACATTGAATGCATTCTTTCAAAATGCCTCATTTAAGAGTAGTGCAAAGGTACCAATATACATATTTTTTCTTCCATAAATTGTGGGACCAAATTGACTATTCTAACATGTCAAGATGGGCCAGTAAATTCTAGTAAAGTGTTTTATTCATTCCTTGAGTCTTCTGATTGTTCGAAGCTACATTCTAATAAGACATACTCTTAAGAGCCTTATGATTGTCATGAAAGTGCCATGAAACTTGAGAGGACAACAATCAAACCTTGATGCTATCATGAACATCACTTACCCAAGAATGCATTTATGAATACCAAATATCCTTGAGAAGGCTCATTAAAACCCTATAAAATTCCTAGAGGTTGAGGAAATGAAATAAGACTATATACGTATGGAGTCATGACCAATATAGGGCTATCATAAAAATGAGAATTATGGCTACACACTTATATTTTGGCTATCCTAAACCACTTTTTGGAGCCTTTTCACCATCCTCATCTAGGTTATCACTTTCCAAGGTGTTTTTTCATGAGATCCTTGTGTTTCCTTAACCCACAATGAAGATTACTAGCCTCAATAAGATCAAAGGGATAATGTTTACCATCCTTGAAATCATAAATAATACTACCATAAGGGCATGATAGTCTTAAAATTAGCCATAGGATAGTATGCATTTTATAATAATAAATGGTTTGGTTCTCTTCTCTTGAAAACTACATAATTTTTATGAGAGCATAAAGAGTTGAATCACATCATGCCATACAAACCTTAACACATAATGATATAATGAATTAGAAAAAATATGTAATATTCATTTAAAATAGTAAATAAAAGCTTATGTTCAACAATAATATAAGTTTTCATAAAGAGATAGAGGAGGATATCCTAGTATGGAGATCTGTATACACAATGTTAAAACTATCTTAAATGTGGCCATATCATTAGGCATGGTTTTAGTAAAGGAAATAATATCAATCAAGAGCTAAAAAATGTCATACGAGGCATTAGGAGAATCAAGACAATCACACTCCAACATGACTATCATGAAAGGTAAATCACTAGCTACAAGATTTTGCATTTTAGATCATTGTCATCTTACTGATAGAGTTATGATATTATTATGATGAATATCCCACAAATCATAAAACTTGTGAAGGTTGAATTCAAGAGGATAATCAAGGAAATAATAAAATATTACCATGATTAGACTATCATTGTCCCAAATCATCCATGAGACCCTCTCCTACACTCCATTGGTACAATCTACATAAAAGGTGGCTACTCTCAATCATCTTGAAATGTTGTCATTCCTTTCCAAGATACTACCAACTAGAGTTAGGTGTTGAAATATAAGGCTAACAACATTCCTATGTAGGGTTGTGATGTCCATGAGTAAAGATTCATCATTTTAATTTATCCTAACCCTATTCTCCATGAATAGAGATGGATGACTATTGACTTCAAACTAATTACTTGAGAGGGTTTCAAAATAAGGAAATGGGACATATAGAAATCATAGGGTGACTAGTTGAAGATTGAAAGTTAGTGATTATGTGAATGAGGATAATTATGCATCAATGTATCAATCCATCATTACAAAGAGTAATCCTATCAATCCATCATTACAAAGGGTAATATCATGATAGTTCTATATAGCATATACATAATATCATGAAGACAATCAATGTATAAACAAAGCCATATATGTATACAATGTTATACATATGTAAAACACAAATATTTGTACAACAAATCCATATAGGCTAACAATGTTATATGTTAGTATAACTAAAATATATGTACAACATAACCATATATATTATAGGCATACAATAAATCTATATAGGCACCAAAAAAATCACAACATAGACAATCCTATGGACTATCATGGAAGAGTTGATGACTCTTTGATTTTCAGGAAGATGGAGAAGAGATCAATGCTTGTTTCTTTCTAAACCACTAAATGGACCTCCTCTCTAGTTTTTTTGGGATAGCCACATACATATACAATCAAATCATATACACATTAATAAATAAAAAATAAAATATACAATAATAAAGGTGAATAGTCACTTATCACAAACTGTTAATTTTCCTCAACCATTCATTTCTTGTCTTTATTTGTTTGAGGCGTAAGTGTATAAATTGGAGTTTTGATCCCCTGTGAAAAGAATGAAGAATAAAATTGTATTCAATTTGAATATCACTTAAATTATCTAAATGATGTGTGATAGAACCAATAAATATAAACTAAAATTTATATTACTAACTAGCATAAATTTGACAAAGACATTAAAGACATAACTACTACAATAATTCCTACCTCCATTATTCCATGACTATTATATTTCAAAATAAAATATAATAAATTTTAGAATCTTGTTAAAAATTATCTAGTCAATCAATACCAAAGGTACTATCACACAACTCTTTCTTCAACACCATATTATCTAGTATGGATGTATCTTGTTCCAAACCTTGTATATCATACTCTTGAAATTAGGAGCATTCTCTCCAATCTATGTATCCTGAGCATCCTCAAATACATTTCCATAAATAAACCCATAGCCATGGTAAAAATGAGGTGATTATCAATCCCTAGGAGCTTCACCCTCATCACCCCATGCAAAAGGAATTCTATGGTATAATAAGTTTTGTGTGAGGGAGTTGATAGACTGTACTATCTCCACCTCAAAAATATCCTTCACAATGGAATGGATTGTCACAAGTTAAATGTTCAACCTAACTAAAGGTCTTGGTGTTTGGTCTTGGACATGACGTGCCCCCTCCCTATCATATGAAAATCCTTAGTCTTTGCCTTGAAAATTAGGCATAATGATATAATTTAGAATCTCATTCAGGATAAATTTATAATAGGGTATCCTTAAGAAATATTGTAGGACCTCTTTATTGTTGCATGAGGGGTGGTTAAAAATTTTCCACCACCTACCCCAAAATTTATCCCTTATTCCTTGGTGTTGATTCAAATAATAGGGAATCTCTTACAAATTTCGTGGAGGGGTGCATTGGTTATCAAACAAACAAATAATGTACACAAATTGGATTTCAAAAATTTCTTCTCTTTCCCTTGTTAATACGATAATTTTGTATAATAAAGTTATTATGCATTCTCCCTATGATTGGATCATATGTGTATTTGACCACTAAAAAAAATTAAATGATAAATAATATATTCTAAAGATGTGGTGAGGGTTGTCCAATGTGAACTACATGTATTTGAATTTGTAACATATCAACCAATGTTTGGAGTTTTTTTTGTTGGTTTCAATTTGACCTAATAAGTTTTCTTGTGCTTCATCTAGATGGTGAGGAATGAATGAAGGATTTTCAAGAGAGTTAGCTTGTGCTTTCTCTTCAATAATATTTATTTCATGCATATAGTTTGGCGCATTAGGGTTTGAGGGTGTTGAAGGATTTTTAAATCCTAAAAATTAAAATATTGAATCAAAACAAATTACAAAATAAATTTATTTTAATTTAAATCACTGAAAAATAGAGAAATATTACCTCAACCTCATGGATGTCATGAGAAAATCATGTTAGATTAAACTCACTTTAATGATTTATAAATATGCTTGTTCTATTCTTTTATCGTGTTTATATGTTGGAAAGAAATGGGATTAGGTTGAAACAATCTCAACCTCTATTGTTTTAAAATTTAGTGGACTTAAAATGCAAGCATGCTATTATGCACTCATGTTGTGACTCAATAGTGGCTAACCTAGGAATGATCATTACTAAGCCATAAATTTCTTGTATTTTTTCTTTAATGGACCAAAAAGTTGTTGCCACTTTTTGGTCCCCCATCTTTGTGCACATGTCATTGGGAATAAATCCTTTCTCTCATGTTAAATCTCCTTTATAGTTGGTTAAATGTTTTTTTATATTTTTCCCTTTCCATGAGTTTACTTGTAGCTTTTATTGTATGCATCCAATACATGTGAATATAAAATCTTTCGCTTTGTTTTATTTCCTTTAGCTTTTCTCTTTATGGGACCACATACCTCATACTATTATCTTTTCTTAAAACATAAATAAAAATAACTCAAAACACTTTAATAAAAACATATATGTTCACATGTGAGAAAATATTTAGCTACTTATTGGGCCCACATGCCAATTTGACATAAATTTCCCAATAACACTGGCACAATAGATATAAACAAGTATTTTTGGGAATAATTAGCATGGTGCACCATTGGTTGAAGGAAATACTAAGGTGGAGAGGATAATCAATGAAACACTAGTTCAAAACAAGTTATTTTGACAAATTAAAATGGAGCACAAATCTTTAGATCCATTTCTAGTCGAATAGTTTAGAAAATAATATTTCCTAGGATAAACTTGTGTTGGATATCAATTTTTCACTAATTCTTTGAAGACTTTTGGTATTTGTCATGGCTATGCAATAGTTTGAAGACTTCTGATATTGGAATTTAAATTCACATTGGTTTTGAAGTTAAATTTTATATTTTTTTGTGAAAGCTAAGCTAATTTTGATGTTTCATAAGATCTTATGGAGGTTGTGTGCCATGTTTTTTCATTTGTACACCATGGTTTATGGTTACACTTTGACTATAGATGAATCCAACTTCTCATTATATAGACTTTATCTAAATGATTATTATTAGTCACTCAAGGACTCAAGCCTCCAGGATCACCATTATTAAATGAGATTAGGCAACATCATGACAAGTGTCTTAATCTTGTATAATGAGACAACTAACTCAACATTATTAAATGACCTAAGACACAAGTATTATATGCCATTATAAGATAAGATAAGATCACATGACACCTAAGACTTTTAGAAATATTCCCTAGGACCTAAGTGGACTTAACATGTAAATAAGACCTTTTAGTGAACTAGATAGGTAAAACACCTATTTAAACCAACACCCCTCCTTAAGTGCAACATAGGGAGTATATTATTATATAAATGATGAAAAGATGCAAGGATGGTTCCTAGTTATGATTCCATGTTAGGTGCACATGTATAAATACAATCTCTCACAAATAGAGAAAAGGAGAAAACACAATGGGAAAAAACTCCTCCCAAAAGAGAGATGAAAAAAATACTCTCAATGATGAATGAGAAGGAAAAAACACATATGAGGAAAAAGACCCCCTATAAGAGAGAACAAGAGACACCATGAACTCCCCTTCAATGTTGAGTCTCCTACAATTATGGTAGAAGCTCAAAATTGAATGCTCAAGATGATCCAATCTCGTTGAACAACATTCCTCCCCTTAGGAAAGAAAATCAGGATGATATGCATGATTTCTTCCCATTCCAAAAAGGAGCATGTGGTAAGAAGGATGATATGTGATATCTTTGAACTATGCTCAAGGGTCTCCATATCCATATCGAAAGATGGCACAATCCAAACATGCCTTCTAGGCCACACAACTGAGGATGACAATCCAAAATATAATAGAGATGAATGTAGAACATAATCCAAAGACAAATATATCTCCTCAGAAGGCAAAGAAGCCTCCTCCAAATGTTTTCCAAAATTATCCACACTCTCATCGAAATGCAATGAATGATCATATAAAGAATGAACAAGAGGGTTAAGATATTCCCTTACAACAACTGAAGAAGGATAATATCTACAAAGAGAAAATCATGGATACAATCAATAGTGTCTCCGAAATATGAAATGCAAGACTCAACAAACAAACTGTGAATCCCAATCCTAGACCTACACAAACATAGAAAACAAACACAATATTAGATCCATATGCAAGTTAGAACTAAGATTCCCCATGCAATTCATCTACAATGCTCAAAATAGGAAAGAAATGAAGAACAAAACAAGAAAAGCTATTGAATCCTATTTAAGGATGCAAACTCTCAATCCCATGAGGGAATTGGTGCCAATTTGATGTGGAAATTGGCCCTTTCCCAACTCTTTTGCTAGCTTGATGAAGATTGATTCACTTGATGGTGATGAACAATGTGCTTCCTTGGTGAAATCTGCAATAACCTAGCTATGATGATGGAAAAATTCTATGGTAATGGATGAACTTGCACTAAATATGAAGATAGTAACTTTGCTCTAAGTTTTGGATCCAAAATACAAAGGAAATCCTCTTATTTATAGGTGAGAATGTTGGAGAATGTGGAAAAATGGATGAATGTGGGATCATTCAACATCCAATGGCCAAGTGCCACTTGTCAAGATGTGAATGGAGGAAGGTGGAGCACATTTTGATGAATGTGCCAATAAATGATATTAGGTGGAATTTGAAATTCATGAAATGACATGTTGGAGGGAGAAAAGAATGACTTAAATGCCACTTGGCTCAATGCACAAGGACATGTAAGGGATATTGAATGCTTTTTTGGAAGGGAAAATCCACTTGGAGGGATTTTCAAATTTGGAGGAATATTCCCTAAAGATGCCATGTTGAAAGTAATTAGGAGATTTATTAAATCAAAAGAAATGATTTATTGAGAAAGTGGCAAAATCTAGAGAATTTAGGGGATTAAGATTAATTTAATTAAGATTTGATTAAATTAAAAGGAGATTAGTTGATGTGACAATTTGATTTATATTTTTGGATTGATTTAAATCAAAGTTGAGAGGAATATGATTTAGATTTAATCAAATAAATATTTTGATTTATTTAATTAAAGAGGGATGATGTTAGATTAAATTAAACAATGTTTAATTTAATAGAAATGAATTTAGAGATTTAATTAAATAAAGTGGATTATTTAATTAAACAAAGACTATAGGGTTAATTAAATAAGATTGATTTATCTAATTAACATGAGATGACAACTTAATTAGATAAATTTGATTTATTTAGTTAAGGGATGAAAGGTGATGAATTTAATCAGATAAGGGCTATCCGATTAAATGACTACCAAAGAAGATGATTCAGGATGAAATGATGTTAGTAATTAGGATCAAGTGTGATTGGTACATTTTTTGTGTCTACATTTTATCCCTCTTTGAAGCAAAGTACTCGTTGCATTGGTTCAAAGAATAAATTGCTGTGATCAAAATTCAATTTTTTTGGTGATCTCGTGAAAAAAAGAGGACAAGGTGCCCGATGGGTCCAGAAAGGCTTTGGGATGCCAAAAACATGCAAAAACAACCTTCAATTGGGTGAACATAGGCATAGGGGTCCAAAACCCTAGCTGGATAGCTAAACAGGGTAAAAAAACCCTAACTTTTAGGCTTAAATAGGCCTTGAGGGGCCACTTCGAATTCATTTGCACACATAGCCTTTTAGAGATTTCTATGATTTGAGCTCTAAGGACTGATTGAGATGGCACAATGCGTGCTTCCATGACATATTTTCGAGTGCGTGCGAGTGTACTAGAGGCTTCCCAACATAGGACTAGTGGTATGTCATCTTGCCTTGACTTTCTTTTTTTTGATTTTTGAGCACATTTATTAGGGTTTAGGAGTCAACAAAGTCAAGCAGTGCTATATAGTGCCACTAAAAAGCTTAAATCAATGCCACACAGGCTCAAAATGCACTGTATATGCACATAGCGCCACAATGACGAAGTTTGAAAAATTAGGGTTTGGTGCAAAGTGCGCCGCATATGCACATAGTGCCGCGATGGTCCTTTTTGGATTTTAGGGTTAGGGGTTAAACTAGGCCGCTTTCAAACTATATGGTGACGGTGAAGTTTGGAAATTTTACACTCTTAGCGGTGCCATATAGTGCCACTGACCCCCCTTCAAAAAATGATGCAAATGCAAATAGCGATGCATATGCTAATTTGGTTGCACGAACTTCAAATAGGATCATGATTTTTTATGAAACTTAACACAATGACTTTGCTAATGTAGGAGGACATGGAGCCAGTCCATTCATGGGAGCATAGATCATCCATCTTGGCTAGATTGACTCAGGACCCTCCTCTAGACGAGGTGCTCCAGGAGCACCTAGGAGTGATTGGATTATGGTACATCGCTTATGCACCTCCCGTTCAGACACACTTAGGGATGATGACAACGCTAATAGAGCACTGGAATAGCGAGACATCTTTGTTCCACCTCTCCACATGCAAGGCCATAGTGACTTTGGAGGACGTGTGGCACATTCTGTGTTTGCTGATCCATGGAGAGAGAGTGATCTATGATGTGGAGGATGGTAGGAATACTTGTTACAATATCATGGGCGTGGAGGAGATTATCTTTTTAGAGGGCCAGATCGAGCTTGAGTGTTATAGACATGTGGTACCACCCTTCGAATTGATAGTAGTTGCGATCATATCAAGACTTATGGCACCAGACTGATATGGGTGATACTTTAGCTCGGGATGGGGGCTTGCCTGGGAGCAAATGCTCCAATAGAGGGAGTGCTTCACTTGGGGAATAATGATGTTGGCCTCACTTTACCATGATCTTCATGAGTTCACATACTGCAACAACAGGTCCATTGGCTCAAGAATCACCCTACTACATATTTGGGCTTGGGAGCACATTGTAGTGCTTCACCATGTGAGAGTTGTACTTGTCGACATGGAGCCAGATGACTTATTCATCTAGAGATATAGGGGTAGACTATATTTTTCACACACAGGAGCAGTAGGTATTCTACATTGGCGATGGGTCATCGATGAGATGATAGTTTTCACCTGGAGGCCCTATCTTGGATTTCTGGCTTGGTATGATGATGTCCAACAACTATTTTTTGCCAGGTAGGAATGGCTGATGCAGGGCAGGGAGCATACGATGATTGAGAGGTATTTGACCGATAGAGTAGCCCGCTAGTTCAGAGACACCCAAGACCGACTTGATGACTAGTACATGGCCATATTCACACGTACTACGAGGGAGCCTACATGGGGCCAGACGATCCCTACAATAGATGTAGTTTAGAGCTTCATGCAGCTAGTGGCTAAGCCATGGCCTTATGATTAGGGACATGTAGACCCGAGGAACACACAAGCATACAAAGATTGGTTCCATCCTCCAGTTTGATTAATAGTGCCAGGTGCACAGATTTTGAGGAGGAGACCTAGAGGCCGAGGTGTAGGGCGTAGGCGGGCTGAGTAGGTAGGGGAGACGGGGACGATGATAGTGGCAGAGGCAAAGGAAAAGGAGGAGGTGGCACACCTCCATGATAGCTAGAGTAGTAGCCTGAGCAACACAGAGATGGTCATTAGGACCAGGAAAACCAACAGACACCACCCAGGGATGGTCATCAGGACTCGCCACCCATCCAGCCACCACCACAATTGGACTCTAGGGATGGGAAGTTATTATAGTTGTAGGCACATGTTTCCACTCTAACGATTGAGTGAGATTAGGCCCATGCAGAGCGGGACTAAGCCATCTAGTAGAGACAAACTACAGAGCTCAGGGCTGCACAGGAGATGGGCCATCGATAGAAACTTGAGAGCATGGCCACATCCTCCTCCTAGAGCTCAGTTTCTTTATGAGCATACATGGAGGCAGTTTGAGAGGCCAACTATTATAGAGTTCATTATCATTAGGTCATGCCCTGAGCATCCCAGGTCCCAAATTTTTCACAACAGATAGGGTACCGGCCTCTAGAGGATCATGGAGAGAGACCTCTTGGTGAGGGGAGTAGCTAGTAGGGCTAGCTCACCTTTTGATCAGAAGCAGTATTCTTTTTACAATCGATGGGATCATTTTTGATAGCCCCATGGGAGATTTGTACCATATTGATTGATATACACACTTGATCCCGATATTGTACCATGATAGTGTGTATTATTTTGATGATATATGAGATGATATGAGATGATTCACTCGATATGATGATATGTTTAATTCTATTTTATGCATGATGTGATGTTATTACTTTCTATATGTGATGGTTTATATATGATCCAATTATTCTATCTTATGTGATGTATGATGTGATTCTATGTTATGCGATGATCCTATATGATGTTATGACGTGATGCAGTGATTTATGGATGCATTTCTTTTTCAATATCTTTCCTTATGTATTTTTAATGATGATGTATGCAAATGTTTTAGACTAACAAATCTATATTATGCACCTAATGGATGATGATAAAATGTATGAGATGCAATCTTTTTCTTTTTCATTATCTTTCCCATGTATGATATGGTGATGCATTTATGATGATGATGATGCATAAAGATATGATGTACATGGTATAAATGGATGATATATATATGATGTTATATGATTATGTAATGGATGTAAATGAGTTATATTATGATGTATATGTGATGATGAAATGGATGTTTTGACAATGTATGTGATATGAGTTAATAATGCTTATGTGACGGTTCCCTTTATGCTTATGCAATGAATGCAAATGTCTAATTTATGAGATGCTTAGAATAACCAATCTATATTATGAGATGATGAAATGCAATGCATGTGATATGATTAGAGTTTCCTATATGTCATGATATGATATGCATCATGCTAATGGTTTATGGATGTAGGATGGATGCAATGGTGATGATTCATGATTAACTGTCATAGTACCATGTTAGCGTGAAAAGAAGATAGAAGAAAGAAAGAGACTCCAACTGTCTTACCAAGGAGTTGGGACTTAAAAAAAAGGCCATTTACCTTATGTTTGATAACACACATAGGCATGATGCATCAAGGTATAAAGAACTAGGATGGTGTTGCACCTAGTGTGATGGACTTTGACTCAATAATCATATAGGAGTACTCATGTTCACACCTGACACACAAAACCTTGTTCAAAATGTAGTTCAGATATTCCAAACATCTCAGACCAAAACATAGAAAGGAAATCCTTCCTATGTGGTCAACAAGACACCTAAAATATCCCCCTTACACGTAAACAAAGCACATATAACCAAGGTTATATTACAAGAATTTCCAACAAGAAAAATAGATAAAAAGATAATGATTGTTTCCTCATTTCTTTCTCTCTAAATCCCTTCATCTAGGACATCATCGAGAGGTCATCAAAATGAGCGCAATAAGATAAGCCAAAAGACAAAGATAAAGCAAACAAACAAGCTAGTGTTCTTCAATACCGCTAGCCAAGACTAAACTACGGTGATGCCTGATACTGATGTCCATTGTAGGAAGGATACATCCTAGGAAATCACAATATCAAATGATTTTGGGATTGATTGGATGATAGGATATTGACACAAAGATTTGACCAACTTGTTTATGTACTAACCTAGACTTGAGACTTTGACATTTTGAGTTTTCACTTTTAACCTACTAGACTTGTTTCTGACTATTTCACCAAAGGTTGAGGGTGATGATTGATTTATTATGAGTGGATGTTTATTGCGGGTCAAAGCGAGATGAGACAAATGGATTTTTCAAATATTTGGATGTTTTTTGGAGTTTTGAAATGTTTTGAGGTTGTTTTTGGTATTTTCAAGATGTTTTGCAAATGTTTTGATTTTTGAATTTTCAAATGTTTTGGGGTTTTTGAGATTTTGACCAAGAGAATAACCTAAAGACCTATCCTAGGGGCCTTGGGGGCTGATCAACAGATTAGCCTTTCCTACATTATACACGCAGAGACCACGTAGTTCGACTAACACAAACTCGATTATTGACAAGATATAAACAAACAGATTGCTAGTTTATTATGATAGACTCCTAAAGCACTGACCTAAGTGTCTCAGGGGATGATCAAAGATCAACCTTGCCTACATTCAAAGCTGAGAGACCCGTAGTTTGATAAGACAACTCTATTTTTGG
Source organism: Sequoia sempervirens (assembly GCA_007258455.2). Taxonomy (NCBI): domain Eukaryota; kingdom Viridiplantae; phylum Streptophyta; class Pinopsida; order Cupressales; family Cupressaceae; genus Sequoia; species Sequoia sempervirens. Next base: position 166,852,580 of record VDFB02000003.1, on the reverse strand, counting down.
ATTTTTGACTGACCTTTTGACCTGTTTTGGATTTTGATATGTTTTGAATGTTTTTAGATTTTTCAATTTTATGAATGTTTTTGGATTTTTTGATTTTTTCAATGCTTTTGAATTTTTTGTTTTTTCTGATGTTTTTTGGATTTTCTGATTTTCTTGATGTTTTTGGATTTTCTAATTTAGGGATCTCAAGAACATACACAAATCCGATCCAATGAGAACATGCCCCTAGCGTGATGCAATAGAATACTCTGATAAAGGCAAGACAAACTAACCTTGAGAATGGGTTGAGTAGTATTAGGAGGGATGATGAGGCGAACACATGACCAATCTATGATGCAGACACAGATGGGTGATGGATGGATATATGGAATGCGATGGATGATGCAAAAAAAGTCATGGAGATCCTAGTGGATGGAAAGTGCTTATTTACACAAGGTGCCTATTTTCCAGGTTTTCACCAAGCTACTTTCCCAAAGCACCAATGAAGTGGTTTTCACTAGAGGATGATTTTTCTCTTTACTGTTTTTAATCATTTTTCTGATTTTTTTTGGATTTTTTGCTTGTTTGATTTTTTTGTTGTCACTCGGACACTTGTTTGCCAGGTTTTCATCAAGGTGACCATTTTTTTAGGACATTTTCTAATTTTTTTGTATTTTTTGGTTTTTACACCTTGCAAGATTAGGCATAAATTTTTTTGAGATGGGAGTTGTTCATGGGCTCCTGCAGAGGTTCCCTTTTGGGTGTTGACAACTGATATGCCCCTAACTTGTAGCTTGCTATGATGACGAATGGTCCCAACCAATTGGGTTTGAACTTTCCCTTGACATTTGGATTTGGAACATTCTTCTGATTCTCCTTCAACACTAGCTCTCCTACTTGGAAAGTCCAACCTCTAATATTATTGTTATAACTCCACTTGAGATGGTTTTGGTATACTTGAAAATGGTTTAAGGCATCCATGTGCCACTCATCTAGCAATTCCAGCTTCTTTAATCTTGACACCTGATATTCCTCATCTGTGATGAGATTCTATACTGATATCCTTAGTGACGGGAGCTCAATCTCAATGTGTAATATGGCTTATGATCCATAGAGCAGGGAGAATGGGGTGGCACCTGTTGGTGTGCGGATGCTAGTTCGATAGGCCCATAGGGTAGGATTCAATTGGAGATGCCAATCACGACCAGCTTCATTGACTGTCTTCTTGAGGATTTTTAGGATGGTCTTATTTATAGCCTCAGCTTGGCCATTGCCTTGGGGATAATACAGAGTGGAAAAGCAATGTTGTATTTTGAATTTCTAGCATAGGTCACGAACATCTTGATTCTTGAAGGGTGTCCTGTTATATGAGATAATGGCTTGGGGGACCCCATAATGACAAATTAAGTAGTTCAAAATGAACTTTGATATCTACTTTCCAATTATATATGTCATGGGGATGGCTTCCACCCACTTGGTGAAGTACTCAGTGGCAGTGATGATAAATTTGTGTCCACTGGATGAGGTGGGAGTGATTTTTCCAATGAGATTGAGCCCCCATTGTGAAAAGGGCCATGGGGTGACAATTGGATGGAGCTCTTGGCTAGTGCATGGATGAGGTCCCCATGCTGCTGACATTGTAGACACCTTCTGACATAATCACGTGCTTCTCTTTCCATGGTTGGTTAATAGTACCCTGTCCTCAACAATTTCTTGGCCAAGGTCATACCACTCGAGTGTGAACCACAAATGCCATTATGTACCTCGGTTAAGGCAGTCAATGCCTCCTCAACATTTAAGCAATGTAACAGGGTCCATTCAATGCTTCTACGGTAAAGGGTGTCTCCTAGGATGACAAAACATGATGCTTTTTTGACAAAGACTCTTTTGAGATTCGGGGTTATGTCAGCTGTGAGGACTCCTATTCTTAGATAAGTGTATATATCATGGTACTAGGGATCACTGGGACCAACGATTTCACACAAAAAATTGGACTCCGGTACCTTGATTGCAGGCACGAGAAGCTGCTCTATAAGGAATTCTTGCTTTTGGATGTTGCATGGAATTTCAAGGAGTGATTCGATCATAGCCATTGCATCTCCCACTCTATTGTTTGCTCTTGGTAGCTGCTCAAATTTTATATTAATGAAGAACTCCTTAAGACTAGCCACCAATTTCTTGTAGGGAGTGAACTTGTCGTCCTTTGTTTGATACTCATTATTGACTTGATTGATTATGAGTTGTGAATCCCCGTATACCTTGAGTGCCATTATCTGCCATTGCACTGCTACTCTTAGCCCTATGACAAGAGCTTCATATTCCACTATGTTATTTGTGCAAGGGAATGATAGTTTGTATGATTTTGGAATGCAGTCTTCCTATGGGGTTATGAAGAATATTCTTGCCCTCGATCCATGTTGAGTGTAGGATCCATCAAAGTACATTTTCCAGTGATCTGCTACACTTATGTTGAAGATTGATTCATCGGGGAATTCTGAGACAAGGGGATTTTCTGCATATATTGGTGCTTCTACCAGTTGGACTAGCCACGTACTCTATGTCATGCTTTGCGAGGATCATAACCCACTTTTCTGTACTCCCTGTGACCATTGCTTTGGAGAGAAAGTACTTAAGGGGATCTATCTTTGTGATGAGTTTTATTTGATGGGCTAGCATGTAATGCCTAAAATTTTGTGCTGCAAATACAACCACTAGACATGATTTCTCAATGGATGTATAGTTTAGTTCATGGCCCACCATGGTTCTACTGATATAATAGATAACTCTCTCTTTTCCATTTTCATCATGTTGTACCAAGAGAGCGCCAAGAGCTGCCATGGTTGCTGATATGTATAAGATCAAGGTTTGCCTGGAATTAGGTGAATGAGGATTGGTGGTGTGAGTAAGTATTCTTTGATCTTGTTGAAGGCCTAATCAAAATTTTCATCCCACTTGTATGCTACCCCCTTGTGGAGTAGATGAGAGTAGAGGATAGCCTTGTCTGCTAGTTGCGCCATGAATCAATGGATGGACTGGAGTCTCCCTTGTAAACCCTTTAGCTACATTAGTGTTTTAGGTGCCTCCATTTTAAGAATGGCCTTGACCTTAGCAGGATCTATCTCAATTCCTTTCATGGACATGAAGTACCTGAGGAGTTTCCCTTACTATACTTTGAATACACACTTATTTGGGTTGAGTCTGACTTTGTATTCCTCTAACCTATCAAAGATGGAGCCCAAGGCGGCTATGTGATCTCATCTTTTCTTTGACTTAGCCAATATATCATCTACGTAATCTTCCACAGTCTTATGGATCATGTTGTGAAAGATTAGTGTCATGGCCCTCTAATGGGTGGCTCTTGCATTCTTCAATCTGAATGGCATCATATTCTAGCAATAGGTCACCCATAGGCAAGTGAAAGCCATTTTATGTTGGTCTTCTTTATTTATCATGATTTGGTTGTAGCTTGAGAATCTTTCCATCAACAATAGCATCTCATGGCCTGCTATCATATCTACAATCATATCAATGTTTGGTAGAGGAAAGTCATCCTTGGGACATGCCTTGTTTAGATCTCTAAAGTATTTGTAGATGCGGATGCCCCCAATGGGATTTGAAATAGGAACAAGGTTTGAGACCCACTCTAGATAATCTATTGGCCGTATGAACCCTGCATCTAGGAGCTTTTGCAATTCCATTTTGACCAACAATGCAATATGAGGACACATCTTTTTGAGCTTTTGTCTAAGGGGCTTTGCTTCGGGATACATAGCTAGGTGATGAACCACAACCTTTGGGTCAAGCCCAGGCATGTCGGCATAGGTCCATGCAAAGTTTATCTTTCTTTCTTTTAGGAATGCAGCTAGGAGTTCCTATTCTTCTGTGAGAAGTGACTCCGCATAGAATGTTATGTGTGGTTGTTCCTCTATTCCCAAGTTAACTGGATTGCATTTATCGACTAATACTACTGACTTCTCTTGATGAATTTCATTAAGAGGAATATTGAATCCTTCATTATTTGGCACTTTAGAGAGGTTTTCACCATTGGATACGTCCTTTATTTTTACTATTTTCAAGTCAAAGAGTGCCACAGTGTGGTTTTCACTCAAAGACTTAGAGATTATTCTTAGTTTTTTTCTTTTGTGACTGAAGGATTCAATCGTTTCCCTATAATAGGCCTATGTGTCTAGTATGATGTCAAACTTGACCTTGTGATCTCCATATGGTACCATATCCTGTAATCCCATGAATTTCGAGAGAGCCTCATCATTTTTGAAAGTGTCCAAAATTGGAGGTCCCCGTTGGTTGTAATCAATGAGTTGAGGATAGACTAGGTTTATTTCATGGGCTTGATGGTCTAACTAAAAAGTACTAATCATGAGTAGGGAGGAATCTTTGAAAAGCATAGGCAAGTCAGTTATGGGATCCTTGTCAGTACTACACACATCAGTTATGTCAAAGGTAAAGTTTTCCAAAGGTAGACCTGTGGATATGAGTAATTGAAGGGCAACTGTTGATTGCTGAGGAGGAGTTTTGACCTTTCTAACTAAGGCACCCTTGCCAAGTATGGTCACCCTTGGAGGGGTACACCTGAGACCAAGATTTCTTAGTCGCTTCTCTAGAATGAGGGGTTCAAATAGGCTGTTGTCATTCTGCTCGAGCTTCTTATTTCAGTCATAGCCCATATCAAGCATCATTTGTAGGCCTTTGCTACTTTCATCCATTAGAAGATTAAGTACAGGTCTTTGAGAGATTAGATATGTCTCTTTCATCTACTATTTCCTAACTTAGATTCCCCCAAGACCTGAATCTAGAGGGGTCTGCTTTGAAAGTATGGGATGATGTTTCAATTGGTTGGGGTTTCCCATGGGTCCTAGGAGATTAAGGTAAATCCCCTGTGACGAAAGCATTTTTCTTCATTCTATAATTCCCACTCCAATTGTTCTGGATAATGACCTTGATTTCGAATATGTCATGGATGGCAGGTGTCTTTGTCTCAAAAGCAGAGGCTAATGTAGTTGGGTCTACATATGGAGTGGTGGGGCCTTCATCATTTTTTAGAAGTTGTGGGATTTTATAATATTTTGTTTCTAGGCTTTTGCAGTAGGTAAAAGGCTCAGGATCACCATGAATTGTGACCTCCTAATTTTGGTATTGGAATTTGATGCATTGATGGAAGGTGGAATCGACAGCTTGTATCCCATGGATCCATGGACGCCCCAAAAGGATGTTATAGGGTAAATCAAGGTCAAGGACCTGGCATGTTGTTTCAATAATGGAGTGCCCTACCTGAATAAGGAGTTGAATAGTGCCTTGAGACACTCTTTCTTGATCATCATAAGCTCTGATGGTGATACCCTTGCCGTCTTCAATGGCATCTTCTAAGAATCCCAGATTCTTTATTAATTTAAGGGAGCAAATGTTGAGACCCACACCCCATCCACCAAGACTCTCTTGAATTTATTTTTATGAACTAGGACTTTAAGGTGAAGTGCAAGATTGTGAGATGGTTGTGCAGGGAATTCCTGATCGGAGAATGTTAGGAGCTTTGGAGTGGTGATATTTTTGACTATAGCTATGAACTGGTCAACATCTAGATCCGTAGAGATGGTGGATGAAGCTAATGCTTCCTCTAGGATTTTTCTATGGGCGAGCGATATCTTCAACAACTCCATGATGGAGATCTAAGCTGGGGTTCTTTTTAGTTGGTCTAGGACGTTATAGCCATTAGGAATGGTTCTTGAATTTGAAGTGGATGCTCTAGGTGCCTGTGATGGTCCAACAATGGTGACCTTTCCACTATATGTGGTGACTCCACAATCAACTTTGGCACCTTTGATGGTGACAACGATGACCATTTCATCAATGGATACCACAAAATGATCATACACATGGTTCACATTGGCATACTTTTGTTTTCCATGGTTGTTCCCTTGGTTATGATTTGACATTGGATTCGTGTATATTTTAAGTTCTGATTCCCAGCTGGTTGCTCAAAATGTATGATCTTGTCATCAATGAGGTCTCAGATTACATTTTTCAACCTCATGCAACTGGCTATTGTGTGCCCCTTGATTTTATGGAAATCACAAAGCTGATTCTCATTGTACCATGATGGTTTGACCTTTGGTTCCTGATAGTTCTCATAAGTGGGAATCTTGATGAGATTTTCATTTATTAGTTTCTTCATAATAGCTTCAATGGGTTCCCCAAGGGCGATGTACTTTTTCTTGGGGGAATTTTTGTTTCATGGAGGTGGTCCTCATTGATTATTTAGGTTGCTTCCCTAATTGTTGGCTGGTTGTTGTGATACCACATTGGCTTGCATGTTGTTTTGATTATTGTTTTGCTGTTGTTGGTAGGTTTGAGTGTTTTGCTTCGGAGCACTGATTACGACCTTGTCGTCCACCACACCATCATTGGTGACATTTTTGTTTCTTTCCCATATGCGAGGTTCTTATTATAGCTGGAGGATGGGTGATTGTCTTGGTTTTCTTAATATGATGGTGTTCCCCCTTGTTCAATAAGGGCTTGTTCGATGCTGAGCGCCTTGGGGATCAGTTAGTCATAGGTGGTGATACATTGTACCTTAAGATGAAATGCCAAGGTTTTCTCAAGGTTGGTGATGATGGTGCAAACTTGTTGTTCTTCAAGCATGGCCCATTTTCTTGTATTGGCCTTGGATCACCATCTTTGTAATAAGGAAGCGAATGATTCCCCCTTAGCTTGTTTAAGCACAGATAGTTCCTCTAGACTAACATCCATACCTATATTGAAGGTGTATTTTTTTATGAATGTGTCTACGATCTCTTGGAAATTTTTGATGCTAGGAGGAAGGCGAGAGAACCACTCCCTGGTAGGACCAGCCAAAATTCAAGGAAATAGCCGCATCAGATACTTATCGTCATATGCAACCTCCATGAAATGCACCTAGAATTCCCTGATGTGATCTTCAGGGTTACCAAGCCCATGATATTTTTCAAATTTAGGGATCTAAAATCTCTTTGGGAAAGGTACCATTACAAGGCTCCTATTGAATGGATAGGGACACAAGTTGCTTGGTGTCCTTGTTGTCTTCCCTGATTTGAGATTGAGCACCTGTTGTGAGACCAGTTTGATTTGTGTTGTTACATCATCTTGCGGATCAGGGGGTGGAGTGAATGCGTTTTGGAGTGGTTGAGGTGTTTGAGTGATGGGTGGAGTGTTGGGTGTGTTGGTGGGAATTTTTTGTGAGCTCTATAGTGTGATCAAGGTTTGCTGATATGCTTGCATTCATTGTTGTGCCAACAACGCTTGTTGTTGGTCTTGCTGCTATTGCAGCAACAACGCTTATTGTTGGTCATGTTGTTGTTGTGCCAATAACACTTGTTGTTGGTTGTGTTGTTGCTGTACTAACAATGCTTATTGTTGGGCTAGTAATGCAGCTTCTTTCTATGCTTGGTATTGTTGCAGGGCTTGCTGATATGCTTGTTGTTGGGTTGCTTGCATTTGTGCCTAGTATTGAGCCTGCGATTGTGCTTGTTGAGCTTGGTATTGGGCTTGTGCCTGAGCTTGAGCTTATGCTTGAGCTTGCGCCTATTGGTCAGCTTGTGCAACCTATGCATCTTGAGCAACTTGGGCAGCTTGAGTGGCTTGGGAAGCTTCTTGTTGTTGTAATAAGGCCTGGGCTTGAGCAGTGCACTGTGCTTGTTGTGCTTGCTATGCGGCTTGAGATGCTTGAGTGGCTTGGGTGGCTTGCTGAGTAGCTAGATATGCAACTTGTTGACTTTGAATTTGCTAAATCACTTTTTGATAGGAAGCTTGTTGAGTTGCTTGTAGTATGATGCTATATTGGTTTATGGTGTTTGATTTTGGTGGTGGCGGGTTCAGAATGGTGTTTGTTGTCATGATAAGAGGCACCATTGTATTGATGGTAAGGATTTTTGTGGTGGATGGTGTGATTGATATGCTTGGTCCTTGAGAGACCATGTTTTGAGGTATTGGGGGGATGGTAGGTGATGTGTTGGTTGCTTGTGTTATTGGGATGGTTGCCATCTGTTGTTGTGATATTGATGGTAAGGTCAAAGGATTCGATATGATGCTTTGATTGATGATCGAGGGGTTTTTTAATTTTGATTGAGTGGTGGTAAAGGAGGTAACCCCAAACTGAGAGGTGATGTGAATGTTAATGGAAAAGGTGGAATTGGTGGAAAGATGGGTGGTGTACTCCCTTGGGAAAATGAATATGAAGGGTCAAAGATGCCCCCTGGTCCAAATAGCCCACCTCCTCCTTGTGAAGTCATAGGGAGAGAGGTTTATGTGTTGAGAGGGTATGTTCGTGTTGCATGAAAAAATGATGATGGCTCATTAGGGTCTTGAAAAGTGAGTGAAACATGTGGGTGTAATTGATTCAATGGGATAGATTGACCCAAGATAGTGTTTACGTCCAAATCTTGATTGTTGACAAGGGGGTGTGTTTGTAGTGCATTAAGAAATGAGCTCCCCTTGTTAACAATGGGTTGAGTTGGGGCTATGGATGATGTGATTTGAGGGATGCTTTGGGTAATGCTTTGGAATGGAGGTGTGGATGAGATTAGGGGTGTGGATGAGATTGAGGTCATGATCTCAGGAGGCTTCTCCATGATAGTGCTTACATGAAAATCAGAAGGGAGTTTAACCCCTTCTTTAGCTAATTCAAGCATGTATTGGGAAGGGTTGAGTCTCATCATGGTATTGAAATTTTTGTGGGTTTCAGGATTTTGAACCATTTCAATGATCTCATCTTGTGTCATCCTTGAGACATCATTAGTGACAACTTCCACCTGGCCTTCCTCTTGAGGATTTTTTGATGATAGAGAAAGATTGGTTAGGGGATTGCTTGATCCAACGAGATTGATTTCAGAATTGGTTGGACTTAGGTCACTCAAAAATTGACGTTTCTTTGTTTGTCTCCATGTTCTTCTTGTGTTGCAATCTAGTTTGAAACATAAAATGAGAATCAATTTTCAAGAATGTAAGAGATGAACCTCTAATTCTTTTGGATTAATCTAATCTTTAGGTGCAAAAAATAAAGTCTAAGACAATGAGGATCAAAATGATGATGATGGTGATAATGAAAAGTGGAGGATTGTTGGATGATTGAACTCTTAGAAAACCTTGAGGGGGATGCTAAACCTTAGGACTTTGGATTTGATGTCTTGATCTTTGATTTTGGATTCAATTTTGGATTTGATTTGATTTGATTTGGGATAATGAACTCATACACTCTAAGAGGTTAGATGTTGTCCTAGAGTGAACTTGTCCATTAGATTATGATTTGACTAAGTGTGCAAAGAAGGATTCATCTATATGCACATAGTCAAACAAGATGATTTGGACTTGTTTTCATTTTTGATTTCAAGAGGCTTTGCCCAAAGTTTAGCATAAAGGATTGTTTCAAGATTTCTAAGAGTTGTTTGTGAGGTGAATTTTGATTTTATGTTTGAAGGATGGATGAAAGTTTGATTTTGATCCTAAGAGACTTAGAAAGACCTTTGTTTACTAGACCAAGGTGTTGAAGAAAATGTTAGTAATTTCTATGTGAGATACTTAAACCTTTGAAAAATTGCAATATTTTAACAATAGTAAAATGAGTACAAATTTGGATTGTTCCTTGATGCACGCTTGTAAAAGTTGAAGGTCAATATTTCTTTAAACTCATAAAGCATAGACAAATTTTTCTTGTGAGATTTTTGACTAAGACCTTTGGTCTTTGGTTTTTGGATCTTGATCTTTCAAGAAATCATTTGATAGAGCACATGTGTGAGGTTCAATTGTTTCTTAGCTTTGCTTAATGACTTCTTTTTACCACAAAAAATTCTTGATTAGGTTTTCAAACTAAATGTACAATGCCCCAATTTCTTTTCATCCCACAAGGTCCATTAAGTGGAATCAAGGAAATTAAGGAAAAGATTCCCTACTATTGAATTTGGTGAAAAATTGAGATGTAAATCCAAATGCTTAGAAACCTCTAAGGTTAGAATCCCTAGGGAAAGCAATAACACTTGAATTTTGTCAAAGATATTTGCTTCCTAAAGGGTTTGAAATTTTGATGGTCGTGTTGAATGTTTGTTTTCCAATGTTGAAGATCCAAGCAAAGTGTTTTGATTTTAGGAACATGCACAACCCTGTGGGTATTTGAGACAATATTTATTGAATCCCCACTTGGATAAATCCAGCTATGCCTACTTTTAGCAGATGATTAGATGCTTGACCACACAGGCTCCCCCTTATAGTGCACTCGCTTCTTGGGTTAGCCAAGCATCAATACCCATGAATCTCCCATGGCATACTTCTCATCTCTTCTAAAAGCCATAAAAATGTGAGGCGGCTTCAAAACTACCATTCTTGCACCAATAAATAGATTAAGGATTCTGGTATTTTAAACAAGGGGTTTTAATTCGGGCATTCTATTCATGGGGGATCATCCATGCAGCAAGACACCATTGCTTCCCTTCTTGTCAGAACAATCCTTGTGATACTTGCCTTTCCTTAAGTACCCACACTTATATCCCAAGTGGAAGTTGCTTGGCTTCAGCGTTTTCTCAGTTGGGTTGTTCCCTTGGGTGATTACTTTTTCCCACAAGGCAGGCCTTGTAAGATAAAAAAAAGTGATCAAACAAATTTACAATAGTTCGATCAATATTCATTGAGAAACAAAGAGAGAACATGTGCAATATGTTCCACTCACACTCACAAGATTTGTCCAATTTTAGAATCCAAATTAAAATGTGGAGGAAATCACTTACACAACCCAATATCACCAAAACCCTTTTGATTCTCAAGATTTCCGTGAGGCATGAAAGAAGCGCATACGTCTTTTAGGTGATATTATTTTGGGTAAGTGATTACAAAACATAATTGCACAGGTTCATTTTAAACCTTCAAAGAAATGATTGGATTCTTTTTAAAGCACCAAAAGAAAAAGTGAAAGTTTCTTGTTCAATTGTTAACCTTAAACAAACTCTAGTAAGTTTGCCTAAAGTTCTTTATAAACCTTTTGTCTTGTTCTTTTTAAACCCAAATTGAAATCTATTGAGTCCTAACAACATGAAAGATAGCAAATCCTTAGGAGAGGGATTATAATTTCTCAAAAGTATTTAAAAACACTTGATGCAATAAATAAATGATATTATAATTCAAACTTCTCCTTGCTCCTCTCTTGAATCCACCTGCAAAAATTGATTAGTCCAAGAAACATAGAGGAAAAAAATAGGTTAATAGCTCAAAATAATCAAAGGAAAAAAGGCACATGTCCAAAATAACTTGAAATTCAACTTTTTACCCCACCCTAGCCGCGCAACCCGCATATGCATCGCAGTTTGAAGAGGTTAGTGACGCTCTGCAATAGGGAGGGAGAGCACAATTCTGACGTTTTGGAAAGTGACGTTGTTTGAAATTTGGGAACCCAATGACAGAGAAATGACCCAACGTTGAAGTTTGAAAATTGAATTTCTGGGTGGGAAGACCTCAACAATGGAGTTTAGAGTTCTTAGCATCACTGTATGGCATTGTTGGACTGGTCAACATCACTATATGGCACTGCTAGACTAATAACGGTGCAGTTTCTTGTAGACACAAAAGTTAACAAAAAACTATGGAATTTTTGAGAAAAAACATGTTAAAATATTCAAGTTGGCTCTCCTTATAGTGCCAAAATGTGAACTCAAATCCTAGACCTACACAAACATAGCAAAAAAACACAATATTAGATCCATATGCAAGTTAGAACTAAGATTCTCCATGCAATTCATCTACAATGCTCAAAATAGGAAAGAAATGAAGAACAAAACAAGAAAATCTATTAAATCCTATTTAAGCATGAAAACTATCAATCCCATGGGGGAATTGGTGCCAATTTGATGTGGAAATTGGCCCTTTCCCAAATCCTTCGCAAGCTTGATGAAGATTGATCCACTTGATGGTGATGAATAATGTGCTTCCTTGGTGAAATATGCAATAACCTAGCTTTGATGATGGAAAAATGCTATGGAAATGGATGAACTTGCTCTAAATATGAAGATAGTAACTTTTCTCTAAGTTTTGGATCCAAAATACAAAGGAAATCCTCTTATTTATAGATGAGAATGTTGGAGAATGAGGGAAAATGGATGAATGTGGGATCATTCAACATCCAATGGCCAAGTGCCACTTGTCAAGATGTGAATGGAGGAAGGTGGAGCACATTTTGATGAATGTGCCAATAAATGATATTAGGTGGAATTTGAAATTCATTGAATGACATGTTGGAGGGAGAAAAGAATGACTTAAATGCCACTTGGCTCAATGCACAAGGACATGTAAGAAATATTGAATGCTTTGTTGGAAGGACAAATCTACTTGGAGGGATTTTCAAATTTGGAGGAATATTCCCTAAAGATGACATGTTGAAAGTAATTAGGAGATTTATTAAATCAAAAGAAATGATTTATTGAGAAAGTGGCAAAATCTAGAGAATTTAGGGGATTAAGATTAATTTAATCAAGATTTGATTAAATTAAAAGGAGATTAGTTGATGTGACACTTTGATTTATATTTTTGGATTGATTTAAATCAAAGTTGAGAGGAATATGATTTTGATTTATGTAATTAAAGAGGGATGATGCTAGATTAAATTAAACAAGGTTTAATTTAATAGAAATGACTTTAGAGATTTAATTAAATAAAGTGGATTATTTAATTAAACAAAGACTATAGGGTTAATTAAATAACATTGATTTATTTAATTAACAAGAGATGACAACTTAATTAGATAAATTTGAATTATTTAATTAAGGGATGAAAGGTGATGAATTTAATTAGATAAGGGCTATCTGATTAAATGACTAGCAAAGAAGATGATGTAGGATGAAATGATGTTAGTAATCAGGATCAAGTGTGATTAGTACATTTTTTGTGTCTACACAAACCAACAATGTCTCTCAAGTATGCATCCCATGTAGATGCATCTGGAAGACAATGCAAAACTTGTTGCATTGAATTATAAGAGGCCAAAACTGGGGCACCACAATCATCATCAAATATAATAGAAGATGGAGGAGATGAGATCTCAATACATTCTATTTGACTACACTTATCATCCCCAAATGATGTGTCTACACAAGATTCTTGAGCGTGAACATTTTTATTAGTTGATGTTGGAGTACATGAAGTCTCTAAAGGAGAAGTAGAAGATTTGATGGACCTTTGATGTTTAATACTTTTCTAATAGTTGAGAACTTTTAATGTATCTTCATCATATGGAATATTATCACAATTATCTAGGGTAGTTTTTATATCCAAAACATTATCATTTGTAAATGGATCATCATTTTGATCTCCGTACATGAACCAAATTTTCATCCAAGAAGAAATAGGAGACTTAAAATATGAAAGGATCTCCTTTGTGTTGGTATCAACATTAAAATACATGGTTCCAATAATATAACTAGTCTTAAGATACCACTCTCTATTCTCCCAAGCATTTGGTGGTTTAGGAACTACTTCATAAAAGTAGGGAAAGAGTTTAAGCCATTTGAAATGTTTCATCATACTAGCTCACCAAGACCTATACTTCAATTCAATTCAATTATAGATGGATGTATTGTGATAGCTATGATAAAATTCTCAACTTTAGTCACACAATAGACCAATCAAGAAACCCAAACCAACAAAAGAACAAGATTACCCCACAATTATTCAACCATTGGACACCACCCAAAAAAGTATGATTTGGCACTTTATATGTAGTGTGATTACAATGTTAGAATTGCTTTCCAGAGTTTACAATGCCAAGATGGATCAAATATGGAAAATTACAATATCTTAGAATGAGATCCTTAAACTGAAAGTACACTTTCCCAATATGATCTAGATTGAAAATGAAGCCTTCCCAAGAGGAAAAATTTCTCTAAGGTGTCATTATGTCCAAGTAATCAATTAAAATGTAAATTTTCACAAATCCAAATAAAAGATGTACCTGAGGTTGAATTTGGAAAAAGTGCATGGATAAAATTGTAGAGCTCCTTAATACCTTTCCAACATTGCAAAAATCATGAAAATTGTATAATTTGAAGAAAAAAATTATGAGCTTAGAGGTCCAAAAGGGAAAATTTGACTTCAATCCGCAATAAAAATCACCTGAGGAAAAAAATAAAAAATAGCTTTCGCCACTATGAAGTGCTCAAAACCATATTTCTATTGATATCTCGTTTACAAAATTTTGACACCCTAGTGGAAAGTTATGATGTTTTTAAAAAATGCTCTTGTAAGGTTTGGGGGATAGAAATATAAGCACTTGGGTGCTTATGTGGCTAAGCCGCTAGTCGCCATATGACATCCACTAGTTGAGATTTAAAAAAATTATTATGCTGGTAGTGAGCAGGTGGATCTTCATTGGCAGAGTGGTGCCTTAGGGGGTGTAGGGTGGTGGCTTATGTGTGCCCCTCCCTCATTTTATTAAGCCCTATAGGCTGCCACAAATTTGACGTAGATATACATTGTTGTAGATGTGCGAACCCAAATCCCAATACCTGCAAAACAACATGAACAAACACATTAGAAGATGAAATGCAACAGGAACAAGGATTCCTCAAGAAATTAATTTGAATAGCATAAGAGATAGAATATGAAATGAAGAACACAATGAAATTTAAAAGCATATCAAATCCTATTCTAAAGCAAACAAACTCCTAATCTCTTGAGGGAATTGGTGCCAATTTGATGTGAAAATTGGCCCTTTCCCAACTCCAATGATGCAATGGTGATTTGATGAAGAAATTTGATCCACTTTGTTGATGCTTGATGAGTAATCCAATGAAAAAAATTGCATAACCTAGCTAAGGTTCAATGATAATGGATGGAATTTGCTAGTGATTTGAGCATAGTAAGTTTACTCAAATTGTGGATGATAGAATGAGGAGATTAGCCTCTTATTTATAGATGAGATTGATGGATGAATGTCCAAAATAGAGCAATGTGGGACTAAGAATTAGCCAATGGTAAAGTGCCACTTGTCAACCTATGAGTGGATGGAGGATGTACAAGTTTTGAGGATTGTGCCCATAAATGCATATATTTGAATTTTGAAATTTGTTGAAATGACATGCAAGAGGGAAGAAAGAATACATTGAATGCCACTTGGCTCAAGGCAAAGGGCATGTAAGAGAGAGTAAATACCTTGTTGGATGTACATGTGAACTTAGATTTTTGAATTCAAACTTGAAGAATATTCCTTGAGGAAAATAGAGAATTAATAAATCAATTAAATCTATTTTCATGTGCAAGTGGTAAAAGCTAGAGGATGGGACATGAGAGGAGATTAAATTAATAAAAGTTAATTAATTTAATGAAGGGGTTAAATGATGTGACATATTTGACTTAAATTTGTGGATTTATTTAAATCAAATATGAGAAGAATGTGATAAGGGATTAATTAAATAAATTTTTTGATTCATTTAATTAAAAGAGATGATGTTAGATTAAACCAAATAAAGTTTTAATTTTTTTAATTTAATAGATAGACTTAAGAGATTTAATCAAATAAAATTAATTATTTAATTAAATAGGATAATTAGATCAAAATGGTTAATTTAATTGTCTAGAAAAGGTGACTTAATTAGATAACTGGTTTATTTAATTAAGAGAGGAATATTGACGAATTTAATCAAATAAAAGTATTTGATTAAATGGTTATACTGAAGGGTGATTTAGGACGAAATGATGTTAGTGGTGAGGATCAGATGCACAATGTCAATCAATACATTTTACGTGCCTACATTTTGCCCCTCTTTGAAGCAATGCACTCGTTGCGTTGGTTCAAAGAATAAACGATCTCGATCAAAGCCAATTTTTTTTTGTTTTCAAAAATCTTGCCCCACTGCTGCTTGGCGAGCGAAAACATGCCAATATATTGCCCCCTCGAGAGATTGGATGATTTTTTTTGATTTTTGGGTGATCTAGCAAAAAAAAGAGGACAAGGTGCCCGACAAGTCCAAAAGGCTCCATGAGGCCAAAAACATGTCTAAACACAATAAAATGATGTAAAATAGGCCTCAACTAGACAAAAATAGGTTCAAGGGTCCAAAACCCTAGCAGGATAGCCAAACAGGGTGAAAAAACCCTAATTTTCAAGCTTAAAAAGGCTCCGAGGGGTCACTTTCAATTCATTTTCACACACAACCCTCTAGCAAATTCGAGATTTGAGCTCTGACCTCCTAATGATATGGCACAATGACAGCTCCCGATGCACATTTCTGATCGAGTTCAGACATACCAATGACCACCTGACATTGGGGCACCGGTAAGTGATCCTTATTTGAGCTTTATTTCTCATTTTTCGTGCTCATTTAATGCATTTAAAATTAATTATTCTGCAGCAGTGCTATATAGCACCGCTTAAAAATAAAACTATGCTGCTCGGTGTCAAATTGCATTGTGGTGGTGGAGTTTGGAGTTTGAAAATAAATTTCAAACTTCGATGCTCACACCCCCACCAGCGGGGTCATTTCAAAGTGCGACGCAGTGGTGGTCCACCGAACAAGAATCTTTTCAAACTGCATCGCTCGACTGAAAAGTGCATCGCGGTGGTGGGCTTTCGACATTTTGTTCCCTAGCGTCGTAGTTTGATAAAAAATCAAACTGCAACGCCTTCATGGATAGCGATGTTGGAGTGATTCTTTGGACACTTGGCCTAATTTTTTTTCAAATTTTTTAACATGGTGACCCTTCCTGATGTAGGACGTGGCGAGGGAGCTCTATTTCTAAGAGCACAGGTCGTAGGAGCTCTTCAGTTACTTGCGAGACCTCAGTGATAGAGAGTAGGATCGATTCTGAGACATGGGGTTGTGGCACATCACATACACAGTGCCCGTGTGTACTCACCTTGGGATGATGTCAGCGCTTGTCAAGAGATGGCATAGTGAGACCTCGTCTTTCCACCTTCCTACCGGCTAGGCCACTATCACCTTAGAGGATGTGTGGCGTATCTTGAGATTTCCAATTCATGGTCAACACATAATTTTTGACATGGATGCCAGGTGAGACACTTTCCATATAGTCCTTGCCACAAAGGACATTATTTATTGTGAGGGTTAGATTGAGCTTGAGCGTCACAGAGCCCTGGCCTCTCCCTTCCATTTGGTTGTTGCAGCTATCATTTCAGGTCTTATTGCCCCAGATCAACAAGGGCGATACTTTAGTCATGGTTGGGGACTCTGCTGGGAGCGCATGGTGATGCGTGACATGCCTACTCATTTTGCTTGGGGGCCTGTTCTTGTTTCACTCTACAAAGATCTACACGAGTATGTCTACCTCGATGGTAGAGCACTCGAGGCAAGTGTCACATTTCTCCACGTATGGGCATGGGAGCACATCACTGTTCTTTGACCGTGCATCATTGTAGTACTGATGGGGCCTGATGATCCCCTCATATGGTGTTACAGAGGTGGAGTGTCTTTCACACACACGGGCGAGCACATGATTCCCTACTGGAGGAGAGTCCTAGACAAGATGCAGTATTTTACATGGCATCCATACCTTGGTCAGCACGGATGGGCCAATGATGCAGAGTAGATTTTCTTTGCCTACTAGGACTGGTTTATGTAGGGGCGAGAGCATACCATGGTGGAGAGGTACCTAATAGAGTGCATTCAGCGCCAGTTCAGTGAGCCACAGGATCGGCCAGACGATGATTATGTGGCCGTATTTTCTCGCACTATGTCACAGGCTTCATGGGGTCGATATATTCCTACTTCAGAGGCCATTGAAAGTTTTAGACAGTTGGTGGCCCAGCCCTCAGTTGAGGATTAGGGACCTGCAGATCTAGGTGTTACACAAGCATATAGAGACTGGTTCCAGCCTCCCCTACGGTTGATAGTTCTAGTAGTCCCCACTAGGCAAAGGACAAGGGGTAGAGGGGGAGGATGAGGATGGAGAGATGATATACCGTAGGATCAGCTGGTCAAGCTTCCAATTCAGCCAGTTCAGCTAGGTCAGGCTGATGTTCAAATGCAGGATCAGCAACAAGTGCCAGCTAGGCAGCAGGAGAAGGTAGGTGCACTACCACGAGCCTAGGGTGAGGATTAGCCTCACGTGCAACCTGCACGAGCACAACCAATAGGGCAACAAGATGCTAGAGATGTACTGATAGCACAGCTGCAGGGTCAGGTTTGGATCTTGACAGGGGAGAGAGATTAGGCCAGGATTGAGAGAGACTAGCCAAGGCCGAGAGAGACCAGGCTGTTTTGCAAAGGTAGGCCACAGAGCTACAGGCGATCGTAGAGATGGGTTGCCGACAATAGTTGGAGAGCATGGAAGCCTCCTCCTCTCAGAGCACAGTGTCCATTCGGTCTTATAGGGAGGCCATCTGGGAGGTGGATTATTACCACATGCACTATCATCAGACCATGCCTAGGGCAGAGTGGGCCCCAGACTACTCACATCGGACCAGCCACAGACTAGTAGAGGGTCATGGTGACAGGGGCGAGGGTAGCAGACATGATGGGTAGATCTTGTTTTGATCGAGATGATACTTTTCATGCCTTATGGGCTCCTTTTTGATAGCCCAATGGGCCTTTTTGTACTTATTGACACAATGATCTAATTATTTTGTATTATGACAGTTACTCGATGATGATATATATGAGATGAAGATTTTGATATGATGTGATGTGTATCATTTATTTATTCGTTTATGGATGGTTCTATTTCTATATGCTATGTAGTCATGTTATGATGTGATGATATGTATATGTATTTCTTTCTGATGATGTATGCATTATGACTAGATCTTATATTATGTTGTTTTATTCATGATATGTAGATGGATTTATATGATATGAAATATGAATGGATGATGATGATGATTCCTATGATGATCTATGTATGTTAATGCAAATGATGATGATATGTGATGTGAAATGTAATATGCAAAATGATATGGAAACGATCTATGGTGTACATGTGAAATGATTATGTGAACCACGCTTATAAAATGATTATGGATGGATGTACGCTTTACATGTAATGGATTTTTTATGTTCCTATTTGTGCTTATAATGATGTGGAATGATTTATGCAATGAAATGTAAAAAATGACTGCGATGCTATTTATGAGATGATATGGATGATTAATGGATGCTATAATGCAATGGTCATGTTTTATATGATATATATTGATGATGCAAATGAGATGGTTTTAAGATGCTTAGAATAACAAATATATCCTAAACATGTTAAATGATAATGTAATGTATGTGACACATTTAATGTGATGTGATGTAATATATGAAATGATATGTTAATGCAAAGTGGTATGATGATGTTTAGTGCAAAATGAACGTAATGTGGGAGATGACTTTATAATGTTTATGTGATGTGAATATGCAATGGATTATCTATAATGCTTATGTACCTATTATGTATGTTTATGCAGTAGGTGGTAGTGTGAAATGATTATGAAATGTTTATGCACATGAATGTTTATGCTAATGATTTATTATGCAATGATTCATGTGATGAATGCAAAGTGATGGAAAAAGTGGATGCAATGTAATGAGAAAGGAGTGTGCTAATTTATGGAAAATGCTTATAATACCATGTTTATATGATGATGGAAATGCAATGCATATGTTTTCTATATGATGTTGATGCAATATGCTAATGATTTGAGGATGCAGGGTCGATGACGATGATGATGATGATGAAATGTCATAATACCTTGTTAGTGTGATGAGCAGGAAGGAATGAAAGAGAAAACATTATTTCAACAAAACACAAGATGATGCATATGTAGATGATGATGATTACTTTCCAAGGAGTTGGGATTTTCAAAGGGCCAATTTTCTTATGTTAGATAACAAACGTGGTATGATGCATCAAAGTATAGAGAACCAGGATGAAGTTGTACCTAGTGTGATGGACCTTGACTTAACAATCAAATAGGAGTATTCTTGTTCACACTTGACATATGAAAACCTTACTAGGATGCACTTTAGAAGTTTTAAACAACTTAGACCAAAACACGAAAAGGTATAACCTATCAATGTAATAATCAACAATCTGTCCAAAACCTCCTCCATACATACCTAGCAAAGCAAGTATTCACCGAGTTATATTACAAGAACATCCAACAAGCACAACAGACAAAAAGATAATGATCATTGCCCCATTCCTACTTCTCTAAATCCTCTGTTCGGATATCATTGAGAGGTCCTTGGAATGAGCATAATAAGATAAGTCAAAAGACAAAGGTAAAGTAAACAAAAAAGCTAATGTTCTTCAATACCACTAACCAAAAGGGGATGCATTTTTTAAGGATAAGGACCAAAACTATTGCCAAAAGATAATGCCCATTGTGGGAAGGATGCATCCTAGGACATGTTAGTGGATGGCAACATGTCATTTCATTTATCCAAAGTGTTCTTTTTGATAAATAATGCCCATTATAGGAAGGATACATCCTAAGATATGATGTTATCAGATGTTTGAAACGAGATTGATTGGATGATAGGTTATCGACACAAAGAGTTTGACCATCTTGTTTATGTACTGACTTAAACCCGAGACTTGACGTTTTGAGTTTTTACTTTTCACTTGCTAGACTTGTTTCTGATTGTTTCACCAAAGGTTGAGGATGATGATTGTTTATTATGAGGGGTTATTGCGGGTGAAAGAGAGATGAGACAAATGGAGTTTTTTTAAATATTTGGATGTTTTTGACATTTTTGGAATGTTTTGAGGATTTTTTTGGTATTTTTGAGATTTTCAAATGTTTTGATTTTTGACTTTCCAATGTTTTTGGGGTTTTTTGAGATTTTGACCAAGAGACTAACCTAAAGACCTATCTTAGGGGCCTCGGGGGCTGATCAACAGATTAGCCTTGCCTACATTATACATCCAGAGACCATGTAGTTCAACTGACGACTTGACCAATTTATAGATGAGATGTCAGTTTATTATGACAGACTCTTAAAGGATTCACCTAAGTGTCTCGGGGATGATCAAAGATCAGCCTTTCCTACATTCAAGGCTCATAGACCTGTAGTTCGACAAGAGGACTTTATTTTTGACTTTTTGAATGACTTTTGACCTGTTTTGGGATTTTTCTATTTTTTTGATGTTTTTTTAGATTTTATGATGATTTGATGTTTTTGGATTTTCTAATGTTTTTATGTTTTTGGATTTTCTGATGTTTTGATGTTTTTGGATTTTCTAATTTTAGGACTTCAAGAATATACATGAATCCGATCTGATAAGAACATGCCCCTAGTGTGATGCAATAGACTACTCCGATAAAGGCAGGACAAACTAACCTTGAGGATGGGTCGAGTAGTACTAGGAGGGATCATGATATGAACATAGTACCAAGCTATGGTGCAGATGGAGGTGGATGAGTGATGGATGAAGATCTGAATGCGATGGTTGATGGAAGCATAATGGATGGATGATGCAGAACAAGCCATAGAGATCCTGGTGGATGGAAAGTGCTTATTTACACGAGGTTCCTGTTTGCTAGGTTTTCACCAAGGTATCTACCCAAAGTGCCACGGAAGTGGTTTTCACTAGAGGATGATTTTTCTCTTTACTGTTTTTGATCCTTTTCTAATTTTTTTTTGGATTTTTTACTTTTTTGATTTTTTTGTTGTCACCAAAATGCCTGTTTGCCAGGTTTTCGCCAAAGTAACCATTTCTTCAGGACATTTTTTGATTTTTTTGATTTTTTTGTTCTATACCTTGAAAGATTTAGGCATAAAACTTTTTGAGATGAGAGCTATTCAGGGGCTCTTGCAAAGGTTCCCCTTTGGGTGTTGATAATTGATATGCTCTTGACTTATAACTTGCTATGATAATGAATGGTCCCAACCAATTGGGTTCAAATTTTCCTTTGCTGCTTGGGTTTGGGACATTCTTCTGATTCTCCTTTAATACTAGTTATCCAACTTGGAAAGTCTTGCTTCTAATTTTTTTATTATAGCTCCTCTTGATTCTATTCTGATAGACTTGCAAATGATTTAAAGTGTCTATACACCATTCATCCAGTAGCTCCAACTCATTTAGTCTTGATACTCAGTACTCCTCATCCATGATGAGGTTTTGCAGTGATATCCTGAGTGATGGGAGATCGATCTCAATGGGGAGTATTGCTTCTGATCTATAGACCAGGGAGAAGGGGGTGGCACTGATAGGTGTGTGGATGCTGGTTCAATAGGCCCAAAGGGTATTATTGAGTTGTAGATTCCAGTCACGACTTGCGTCATTGACTGTTTTCTTGAGGATTTTCAAAATGGTTTTGTTAGTGGGTTCTACTTGGCCATTGCCTTGGGGATAGTATGGGGTGGAGAAGCGATGTTGGATTTGAATTTTTCACATAAGTCACAGACATCCTGATTCTTAAATGGTGTCCCATTATCTAAGATATGGCTTGTGGAACACCATAGCAGCAAATGAGATAGTTCAGGATGAACTTTGATATCTGCTTCCTAGTTATATACATCATGGGAATGGCTTTCACCCACTTAGTAAAGTACTTTGTGGTGGTTATGATGAATTTGTGGCCATTAGATGAAATGGGAGTGATTTTTCCAATGAGATTGAGTCCCCATTGTGAAAACGGCCATGGTGTGACGATGGGATGAAGCTTTTGAGCTAAAGCATGGATGAGGTCCCCATGCTACTGACATTGTAGACACCTTCTGACATAGTCATGTGCCTCTCTCTCCATTGTAGGCCAATAATACCCCATCCTCAATAGTTTCTTGGCTATGGTCATTCCACTCAAGTGTGAACCACAGATATCGTTATGTACTTTAGTTAGAGCGGTCAATGCCTCCTCAGTGTTTAAGTAGTGTAGTAAGGTTCTTTCTATGCTCCTACGATATAGGGTATCTCCTAGGATGATGAATCGAGATTTCTTTTTGACAAAGGTTCATTTTAGGGTTGAGGGTAAGTCTTTGAAGGTATGTATAAATTTTGTGGTACCAAGGATCATCAGGACCAATGATTTTGCACACAAATTTTGATTTTGGTACCTTGAATGTAGGCATGAGAAGTTGCTCTATCAGGAATTCATATTTTGGAACATTATGGGGGATGTCCAGTAAGGATCCAATTGTTGCCATGGTGTCTGCTGCTCTATTGTTGGCTTTATGTATCTGCTCAAATGTAATCTCGATGAAGGATTCTTTGAGAATCTCCACCAATTTCTTGTATGTAGTGAGCTTACCATCTTTAGTTTGGTACTCATCATTCACTTGGTTTATTATTAATTGAGAGTCTCCGTATACTTTGAGAGCTATAATGTTCCATTGCACTGCTATTCTGAGACCTATGGTTAAAGCCTCGTATTCTGCAATGTTATTGGTGCAAGGAAATGCCAGTTTATAGGACCTTGGTATGTAGTCCCCTTGTGGGGTTATAAAGAAGACACCAAATCCTAATCCATGCTACCTATATGAGCCATCAAAGTAGAGTTTCTAGTGGTCGGCTACGTTGAGATTGAAAATGGATTCATTTGGAAACTTCGAGATGAGAGGATTCTTTGAATAGATTGGTGCTTCTGTAAGCTAATCTACAATGACTTGGCCTTTTATTTCTTTTCAATCCACATATTCAATATCGTATTCTAATAGTATCATCACCCATTTGGCCATTCTTCCAGTGAGCATTGCCTTTGACAATAAGTACTTGAGGGGGTCGATTTTGGTGATGAGTTTTATTTTGTGTGCCAACATGTAATGTCTGAATTTATGTGATGCAAACACTACTGCTAGGCATGATTTCTCTATGAATGAGTAGTTTAGCTCATGCACAGCCATTGTTCTGTTGATGTAATAGATGGCCCTTTATATTCCATTTTTGTCATGCTGAGCTAGGAGAGCTCCAAGGGCTGCTGCTGTTGCTGATATGTAGAGAATTAATGGTTTTATTGGGATTGGTGGCATTAGGACTAGTGGTGTAAGTAAATATTCTTTGATTTTATTGAAGGCTTCTTCACACTTGTTATCCCATTTGTACGCTACTCCCTTGTGGAGTAGGTGAGAGTATGGGTTCTGTTTGTCTGGTAACTGTGCTATGAACCTTCAAATGGATTGAAGCCTACCTTGGAGACCTCTTAATTGATTTAATGTTTTTGGTGCCTCCATCTCAAGGATTGCTTTTACCTTTGCTGGATCTACCTCAATACCCCTCATTGATACTATGTAACCTAGTAGTTTTCCTGATTGTACGCTGAAGACACACTTCTTTGGGTTTAATCTGACCAAGTAGAGAATAGATCAAATGCCCGCCCACATCAGTGATGGTACATATTGTATGAAATAGTACATATCTATATAATGTACAGGTTGTTGTCTAAAGATTTTGATAAAACCCTAAAAAATGGCCCAATTTTTTTACCAAAATATCAAGTACTTTATATGAATATAGGGGCTTTGGGCCTTCTAGAATCAATGGTCAGGTTTGTTTCACCCCAATGTGTACCTAGTAAAATATCAAGCCTGAATCACTCTCAAATTTGAGAAGGGGTTTTGCAAATCTAAAGCTCTAATACCATGTGAGAGTCACTCAAAGAATCAAGCCTTTAGGATCACCTACAAAACCAAAAACAATCTTCTACAAGAGATAAAAGCAAGAGCATAAATTTGTAATAATGGATGCACGATAATATAGCCAATATGGAATACTCAAGATTGTAATAGAATTGGATTAGAAATCTTTACAAATGGGAACCCCTTAGTTAAATAGCCAAGGTGAGACATAGGATTAGACAAGATCATGACAAATGTTTTAATATTGTATAATGAGATAACTACCTCAATATTATTAAATAATTGATGACACAAATATTAAAGGCCTTGTTAAGATAAGACAAGATCACATGACCCCTAAGACTTCTAGAACAATTCTTTAGGACCTAAGTAGACTTAACATGTACATAGAACCTATTAGTGAACTAGATAGGTGGTGCGGTCTGTTGAAAAATGAGGTGTTTTCTTAGTTTAATACTTTGTAAAACTTTAATATTGCTGATCTAAATAAGCTTTTCCTTTTGTTACATGTTCTTTGTGGGTGATTATCTTGATTAATCCATTTTACTGTTTGTAGAATGTAGACAGAAGTTGATAGAAGAAGTAGACAAGATATTAGAAAGATTACACAAGCATATACCGTGGAGAAACCCTTTCAGGAAAAAAATCCACCAAGAATTAATCTATTATTCAGTCTCTGAAGTAGATTACAATAGCTTCAATTCTTGCTTGAGAATGCCTCTTTTTCCTTCACCAAAACTTCTTCACACATGCAATAAAAATTGATACCAACTCTCTTCAACTTGCTTCAGATATATAGGCTTTAATTAGCTTTGTAAACTCCATAAGAGTTACAATTACAATGCTCAAGCCCTATCCCTAAAAGGTATTCCTATCTCATGCAAATAGAGTTATGCCGTGAAGAGCAATGTCAAATCCTCATCTTCATGCATTTGGGCGTCCTAAACTGAAGTAGCAACTCAACCTATATTTTGTAAATATCTTCAAGGCTTCATCCTCAAAGTAGGCTCCCAAAAGTGGTCCAACTTAATTGAGGCTTCTAAAATATCTCAACATGCAAAGGAGTTAATTCCAGGAAGCCAACTTGGGCACCCAAGTTGGGTTCAAGTCATTTCTTGTTAACTGAAACATTTCTCAACACCATGCATGCAAGAATGGTCATCCCCTATTAATTGGAGGCAGTCCCTATTATCTATCATGAAACTCAAGTCATTAGCCATGCATTCCAAGTTAACTGAAGTCAACTAGCATTCAACTAAAACTAATTGAAGATAACTGAACCATAACTGAACTGAATTGAATTGAACTAAACTAAACTAAACTAATTTTGAACTGAACTAAATTGAATTGAATTGAATTGAATTGAACTAAACTTCATGCATGCAAACATCAAACCCTAACTCCTAGGATCTTACATGCATTCAAAAGTGTTATCTCTTACTCTGAATAGCTAACTAAACTCAAGGTGAGTGTCACCTACCATGTGGGCATCCCATGTGCCCCTATTATTTAGGAACTCATAATGGATGCCCTCACATGCTCCTAACATTTATAATTAATTACAAATGTCAATTAACATGATTATTTCATCAAATATTAATCTCTTCCTAATCCTAGTGTTGATGAACACATTCCAAGGACTTAGGAGATACATGAAATATATAATGTTTAGGATTGCAATTAAATGACATCCTATTTCTAACATAGTCAAGGATGGAGGGTTGAGAAAGAGGGCTGTCCAACCTTGCAGCAAGAGTAAGCACAACCAAAATTCAATGAAAAAGAATATAAACACATATGGAAATATAGAGAATGATCAATTATTGACTGGCAACATGCCCTGTCTTCCAACTTACAAAATTACATAATTACAGAATGATATGGCGTTAAAGCCCAGAAATACAATGCGGGTTGAAGCCCTTATCTACTATCTATCTCTACTAAGTATGATGATGATTCTAATGATGATCTCTAATACAACTACACAATGCTTATTTATACTATTTCCCAGCTCTAGAAAAGGTCCACGTTGACCTCAAGAGGTATTAAACCACAAAGTTGATGAAATGTGTGGTCGGTCCAAAACATATGATTTTCCTTTGATCATTGGAAAACCATGACGCAGATAAGAACTAAGGTTCCTTGATGAATGTGTATCCTTGTGAAATGGTCTCTTGAGCTCCACAAGTCATGGAATAGGTCCGCACCCTTGAAAATCCAAGACTGGTTGGTGAATGCTCTATGTCCAAATGTAGTTGATATTTTTTTAGCGATAACTTCATACTGGAATCTCCAAAACACTTGAATTTTGGATATGATGTAGATGTTTCCATGAAGATCATATATCCTAATATGCAAGCTCTAATGTTTTAATGCGGTATAATGTGGTGTGAAACATTAAGACTGGGTCTGACAGATAACTATTGAAATGAAAACATGAATGCAAATATTTCTGGTTGATGCAAGATTGCTTGAAACCTGGGATGCTCCTGCATGAGACACCAGAGGTTGAAGAAAAGTAAGCCTCTCACTTTCTAGGGGCTAGAGGAAAACCAATGTGGTTCACCTCAACCTAAGAAATCCATGATGAATCTTCCTCTGGTCTTCCTTTCAATTTGACTAGATATTCCTTGTATTTCCTTCCTCTGGTACTGCGTCCAACTCTGCTATTTATAATCTCCCCAATTTCCTCTAGATGATGTGCTATCTGGTCTAGCAAACCAACTTCTTTGTTCTCCAGTGACTCTCCATGAAACTGGTACATGCCTGTAATGTTGAATGTGGGTGATATGCCAAATTCCTGCGATAGTTCCACTTCATATGCATTTCCAGAATCAAACTTCCTGATGATCTTACAAGGTCCAAACTTCTTCATCTTCAACTTATTATATGTCCCAACTGGAAATCTCTCATTTCTCAGATATACCATTACTTCCTCTCCAACTACAAACTCCTCATGTCTCCTCTTCTTACCTCTTTTCTCCTTGTATGTATTGTTCATCTTCTCCAGATGTTCCTTAACTTGAGAATTAATTGTTTCCATGAATCTTGCAAATTCTTCTGCCTCTGCACTCCTTTTACTCTCCATGTTGATATCTCTTAACTCTACTACTCCTCTGGGTTGTTGTCCTGTCACAATCTCAAATGGTGTCTTCCCTGTGCTCTAGTTTACTGAATTGTTGTATGCAAATTTTGCTTGTGGTAGTATCAAGTCCTAGTTTCCTACTTTTCCTTCAGTCAAATACCTCAACAAGTTCCCAAAACTCCTATTTACCACTTTTTTTTATTGATCTATTTGTGGGTGAAATACCGAACTATACTTCAAGTCTATTTTTATCTTCTTCCATAATGTCTTCTAGAAATATCCAATGAACTTAGTGTCCTTGTCTGATACTATACTCTTCGGTAGTCCATTTAATCTTACATTTTCCTTTAAAAATAGGTCTGCAACATGAACTACATCACTGGTCTTCTTATAAGGTATGAAATGCACCATCTTAGAAAATCTGTCCACAACCACAAATGTAGAATCAAATCCTTTCAGTGTCTTAGGTAAACCCAACACAAAATCCATGCTTATGTCCTCCCATGGTCTCTTCGACACTGTCAACGATGTATACTTCCCAGTGTTCTGACTATTTCCTTTTGTAACTTGAAAAATCCTACAACTCTAAACATACTTCTTGACATCCTTATACAACTGTGGCCAAAAATAGTTCTCATTCACCAATGCTACAGTATTATCAATTCCAAAATGTCTTGCTAATCCTCCATAATGCTTTTCCTTGATCAAATTGTCTCTCATTGAACTCCTAGGGATGCATAACTCATTGTTCTTGAACAATATACCTTCCTGAATGAAATAGTCCAACCATCTACTTCTATCTATCTCCACATGTTCCTTGCAAGATTTCCATGCCTCCGCAAAATCAATGGCATCCTAATACATATGCTTCAGTTCTTCAAAACCCAATACTTCAATTCTCATCTTTGTCAGCAAACTCCTTCTCTTGCTCAATGCATTTGCAACCTTGTTTTACTTCCCACTCTGGTGCTTCAACACAAATGTGTAACGCAACAAGAATTCTACCCATCTCATGTGTCTTTGGTTCAACTTTGTCTGACTATTCAAATATTGCAAAGCTTGATGATCTGTATACAACACAAATTCCTTAGGTAACAAATAATGTCTCCGCTTCTTCAAGGCCTGTACAATTGCATAGAAATCCTGATCATAAACTAAATATCTTCTCCTAGCATCATTCAATTTCTCATTAAAGTAAGCTATTGGTCTCCCTTCCTAACTTAAGATAGCTCCTATTGCACTTCCACTAGCATCAGAATCTACTTGGAATACTTTATCAAATTATGGTAGTGCCAACATAGGTTGTTCTGTCACCTTTTGCTTCAACAACTCAAAAATCCTTTGTGCTCTAGATGTCCCCTTGAATTCCTTCTGGTCACCCCTAATTTTTTTGTCATAGGTGTACAAATACCACTAAATTTTTTGATGAAATTTTGGTAAAAGGTTGCTAGTCCATGAAATGATATTACTTCTCCAACATTCATAGGTGTAGGCCATTCGACTATTGCTCTAACCTTCTCACTTCTTGATGTTGATCAACAAATTCTCTTCTCCTAGCCTTTGAAATACTTGTCTAATATGATCCAAATGTTCCTCCTTGGTCTTATTGAAAATCAAAATATCATCCAAATAAATAATGACAAACTTACCCAAGAATCTCTTCAACACCTCATTCATTAGCCTCATAAATGTACTAGGTGCATTAGTCAATCCAAATGGCATGAAAAAACACTGATATAATCCCTCATTTGTATTGAAAGTAGTATTCCACTCATCTCCTTCTCTGATCCTAATCTGATGGTATCCACTCTTCAAGTCTATCTTGGTGAAATAATTTGCTCCACTCAAACTGTCCATGATTTCATCCATCCTAGGCAATGGGAATCTATACTTCACTATGATCTTATTGATAGCTCTTGAATATATACACATCCTCCACTCTCCATCTTTCTTAGGTTCAAGTACAACTAGTACCACACATGGGCTCATACTTTCTCTGATCAATCCATTCCTCAATAGTTCCTATATCTGTCTATTTAGCATCACAAATTCTCTCCTATTGTCATCCAGTGTGCAACTTTGTTCAGAAAACTGGCTCCTAGAATAAGATCTATATGATGATTGATACTCTAGATTGGTGGTAATCCTTCTAGCACATTCTCTTATACAAGATTATGATACTTTGCTATCAATTTAGTGAATTCCTTCTCTAGTGATTCCTATTCTCTTGTGATTCTTTCTACATCTAAGTCTCTGCACTTCCTTGGAATCAAAGAAAAACACATTTTCTCATGCCTCAATCCATCCAAAATTTCCTTCCATCTATCAAATTGATTCTAGTCGTACCACATACTTCACTTTCTAGTTTGTCCTCCAAATGTTTCAAGGTGATTCTCTTTCCATCAAACATTATGGTATAAGTGTTCTATCTTCCATCGTGTATAGATTTATTATCATACTGCCAAGGTCTACCCAACAACATATGACATACATCCATCAACATAATATCACACAACACTTCATCATAATATGATCTTATTTTGAATTTCACTAGACATTGCTCACTTACTAGTATCTTTTGCTCATCTTGAATCCAGGCTATCCTATAAGGTTTCAGATGTTTCCTTCTTTCAAAATTCAACCTTGTCACCATTTCCTCATAAACTAGGTTATATGTGCTACCACTATCAATGATAACTTTGCAACCATTATCTCCTACCTTGCATCTAGTCCGGAACAAACTTTTCCTCTATGATGCTTCCTTAGGTATTTCTTTCTCCTGGAACAGTGCTCTACTCATGAATAATGATTCTCCCTTCTTAGGACTTCCTCTGGAACTCAGTGATTTCATTGGTTCTTCCTTTGCATATCCAGTTCTTGCATTATTTTCATTCTTCTTACTCTCTTGGCGACACTTGAATGCTCTATGTCCTTCTCCTTTGCATTTAAAACAAGTTCCTCTGGAAGTTCTCTTGTCATATCATTTCTCATCTCTCTAGTATCCATCATTGTGGTAAGAATTGTAGCCTCCTCTATTATGGTGGTAAGAATTTCTGTTATCTCTTCCCTTCTAGTATGAATTGGAGTCCTTCTCTTCCTTATGGAATGAGTCTTTGCCCTTGGTTTGCTCCAAATATGGTCTTTCTCCTCCAGAATGTGATCTTCCTCTCTAAAATCTACCTCCTCTTCCTCTCTGCCTCTGCTCATGTCTTTTGTTTAGCTTTTTTTCCACTTTTAATGCAAACTGGTAGGCTTCCTCTACTGAATTCATCCTTACCAGACTCAACTCTTCCTGAATGTTCATCCTCATCCCATTGATATATCTTGCCATTTTCTCCTTGATTTCTTCACTATGTCTGGACCTGACGATGATCTTATGAAATTCTTTAGTGTATTCCTTCACAGTCTTCTCCTTCTATCTCAATTTTTGCAATCTATTCAACAACTCCATCTCATAATCTATGGGTATAAACTGGTTCTTCAATCTTGTCACCATTCTATCCCATTTCACAATCTTTTCTTTTGCTTTTCTGTTTCTCTCCAATTGAGCTTATTTCCACCATATTGCAACACGTCCTTTTAGTTTAGTCTTTGCAAATCTCACTCTCTTTGTATCTTCAATTTTTTCATATTCAAAGTATTCTTCAATGTCATTTATCCAATCAATCAACTCCTTAGGGTTTAGGTTTCCAGTATAGTTCACAATCTCCATTCTAGGTCACTTTCCTATTTTCAAAATAGCTTTCAATATCTTTATATGATTTGATTCTTCCTCTTCAAACATTTCTTTAGCTCGATCTGTAGTCTAAACTTCATCATCATCACTTTCATCATTAGGTCTAGGGTTTAATCCTTTTCTCTTGTCTTCTTCAACAACATCCAATCTCACTTTCATCATTTCCATCATTTCCATCATCTCATCATCTTCCTAGCAGCAACATTAATATTAGTATGAATTCTCCTCGCCGACATCTCTTCTTAGGATCTGGTGCGACTACCTCAAGTCGGCAATCTGGGTATAGGGTCGCAACTACCTCATGATTGGCGATCTGTTGACAAACAGAAGTAGGCTGCCTCAAGTTAGCGATTTTTCCACACACAGATCTTATAGAATGTGTTCACTCAACTTCAAAAACTTGCTCTGATGCAACTGCCTCAAGTCATTGATCTATTCACCTTCGCTCCCCAAAATTTGTAGCTTTTCTTTGATACCACTTGGTGTAGTTGAGGATGGAGGGTCCAGAAAGAGGATTGTCCAACCTTGCAGCAAGAGTAAGCACAATACAAATTCAATGAACACAAATATAAACACATATGGAAATAAAAAGAATGATCGACTATTTACTGGAAATATGCCCTACCTTCCCGCTTATAGAATTACAGAATTATAGAATGATATGCTATTAAAGCCCAGAAATACAATGCGGGTCAAAGCCCTTATCTATGATCTATCTCTAATGAGGATGATGATGATTCTAATGATGATCTCTAATGCAACTATACAATGCTTATTTATATTATTTCCAAGCTCCAAAAAAGGTTTGCGTTGGCCTTAAGAGGTATTAAACCCAAAAGTTGATGAAACATGTGAAGGTCTGTCAAAACAAATGATTTTCCTTTGATTGTTGGACAACCATGATGCGGATCAAAACTAAGTTTCTTCGATGAATGTGAATCCTTATGAAATGGTCTCTTGAGCTTTGCAAGTCATGGAATAGGTCCGGACCCTTGAAAAGCCAAGACTGGTTGGTGAATGCTTTCTATCCAAATGCAACTGATATTTTGTTTGCAATAACTTCGTATTGGAGTCTCCAAAACACTTGAATTCTGGATATGATGTAGATGTTGCCATGAAGATCATATATCCTACTCCATGATCTCTGATATTGTAATGTAGTATAATGTGGTGTGAAACATTGAGACTGGGTTTGACAAATAACTACTGAAATTCAAACATGAATACAAATATTTTTGGTTGATGCAAGATTGCTTGAAACCTGGGATGCTCCTACATCAATAGGTAAGACACCTATTGACACAAACAATTATAGATTCCTTTTATTATAATATGAATTCATGCTTGTATTGTGCATCATTTTTTTTTGGTTGTTCTCCATATTTCCCTATTTCTTGTTGCGCATAAATTTTGTTGTATGTATTGAGCTCTCAAACTCAATCTCAAAATTAGGCCTAGTGATAGAATTTATTATAGCACTTGTGATAAGTTTATTATTGAGCATGTTAGATTCATGTTGAGATTATGTTTGATTTCATTTGGAATTTCATACTAGCTTAGGAAAACCTATCTAATTCACTATTGTGGGACCTTCATAGTGATGTAGGCATGAATTCATGGATCCTCGATTCAAAATTGGCATGCAAAAGAATAACACTACACAAACACTGCCTATATTTGCACTGCACCTAATTCTCTTACCACATATCAAATAATTATATTATATTGTCACCCTTATTATCTTAGTATCTATCCATATTTAACAGTGGGAGGCATAAAATACAACACCTGCATCCTATTTTTCATAGGTAACACATTAAACTTATGGTCCAACATAGTTTGGAAGCCATAGGAACCATATGAGCCACATGCACATGATAAACTATGAGAAAAACATGAGGCATAAGAAATAATAAAAATTGACTTTCCTGCATATAATTATAGAGGATTAACTACATTACAACCTATTGTTGGTATTTCTCCAAGGTTTATATTTGACTAGTATAGACTATATATGGAGTTTTTGTTGGGTTAGGAGGCCTTTATTCCATTTTTATTGAATGAATTATTACACTCTAAGGAATAAATTGGATTAGATTAAGTCTTTGATGGTAAATTGCTTTAAAATTTTGCATATTCTTATACCTACTAATTTTATATTGAAGTTTTATATATATATTCCTATTCTATTGCATGTATTTTATCATGATGTCACTTCATGTCCACATAGGAAATGATTTAATCATGTCAAACCTTAGGTTAAATAATTTATTAAAAGATAATATTATACACGTAAAGTTTATAAATTTACTTTAATTAATTAGATATTTAAAACTTACATATGTGTGTGTGTTCTCTTATGAATTCATGTGTGTGTTAGAAATGAAGGTGTACAACTATTAGTAGAAATTTAAATTCAACTATAAATATGATCATAACTAGTATATAATCAAATGGAGATTGCAAGAAAGTAAATTAGCAACATAGAAAAATGTGAAACAAAAGAACAAACAATAACATCGTGTTTACACAAAGAAACCATTTTGGGAAAAACACTCCACCAAGAAGAGAGGCCCAAGCCTATATTATCTTCAAAATAGAGATTGCATCTAATCCTTCCTTTATCTTCTTAAAAATTCAATCCTTTCAGACTTGTGTAACCAAAAGTTTCTTGCTTACTAATTACATTACATT
Source organism: Sequoia sempervirens (assembly GCA_007258455.2). Taxonomy (NCBI): domain Eukaryota; kingdom Viridiplantae; phylum Streptophyta; class Pinopsida; order Cupressales; family Cupressaceae; genus Sequoia; species Sequoia sempervirens. The sequence goes on along the minus strand of VDFB02000003.1, from coordinate 166,818,544 downwards.
ACTACCACCTTAAGCCATTCTTACATAGTATTTTCACCCACTAAATATAACATTCAAGTTGGTTTTAAATCCCAATTCTATTCCTTGGAAAACTTCAAGCATTCATAGCATAGGAAAATGTAGGTTGCAACCAAATTCCTAACCTCTTTCACATGGGCACCTAGTTTTTCCTTATGGACACCTAGCTTTCCTTTCCTTGTAAGGTGATCACCATATTCATGTGAAAGTGTTATAGGAGTATAATATTCATCCCAAAATTGATTACAAGTGTCCAAAAAAATTTGCATGGTGTAGGGAGGCCATGGGTCATATTCCTAGTAGTTGGTTTATTTATGTTTATTTATGGATGTATTTACAATATATATGAATGCCCAAGTAAATAAATCCAAGTAAATATTTAAACATAATCAATAAAGGAAACATAATATCAATATTTTCCAATAGTTTCAATATTCACATGTCATGATACATTTGAATGAATAATCTCCAATTTACTCTTAGCATGTTGTTGCCACCTAAGGGAAAAAATATATTTTTTTTTTATCAAGCATAAAATATTCACATAAATCAAAATTCTCACAAGAATAAGAAAAACTATCTAACAACCTTTTATTTAGAATGATTTTTAAACTAGTATCACTTATGTGGCCCAATCTATGGTCCCGCATGTATTTTTATTTTTCTCAGTTGCATTGGTAAAGTTAAAATAGTGGTGACATCTATAGCTGAAATAGAGTTTCCATCCTTTTCCTTCTTGATATCATTAATTTCACTCTAACTAATCTACAACCATGTTTATTAAATGTTAAGTGCATTATCAAATCATTTAACAATGATATTGACATTAAATTACTAGCTAATATAGGAATATATAAAACATCAGGGAGGGTTTTTAATCTCCCATCACTAGAACACAACTACACCTTTCCTTATCCAATAGTAGGATATGAATTTTTTTCTCCAAGGTAAATTTCTCCTCTATCATATTATTCATATGTGATAAACCACTCCTTATGAGGAGTCATATGATTGGAGCATATTAAATGAATTAACTGGTTTTTGTTAGATATAATATTACATGAAGAAAGTAAATCTTTATCACCTAAATTAGAGGACTTCTCTATGAAATAATCCCATTTTTATCTTTTTTGTTTGGATTCCTTATTCATACATCCCTTCTACTATAGTTCTAGAACTTCACTTTGTTCTTCTTACCTAGAGTCTTAGATAATCCCTTTCTAATATTACTTATATCCTATTTCCTTGGAGCTTTCCTTGAAATGGAAAGCCTATTGTAAATCCTCTATAGTGTATTTATTCCTCATTTCCTCTAAAAAACAAAGTTGCAACAATATTTTCCATCTTTAGAGCATATGAAGGCTAGAATTGAAGGTAAGAATCATGTTCTCCCATGAATTAAGAAAATAACATAGAATCATAATAAAATCATCTTATTTATCTACCTTAACATCAATAGAATCTAATTGACTCAATCAAATTAAAAGTATTCAAATACTCTACTATCAAACCAACCTCTTTCATTTTAAGAGAATATTTTCTTTTTAAATATAACTTATTTACTGAAATTTTAGCTTAATAGATCCCACCCCAATATTTTTATAGATCATATGAAGTTTTATCTTCAAAAGTTTTTAGCAAGACATAGTTTGAAAGATAAAGATAGATTATTCCCATCGCTTTCTTATCCATATTACCCACTCATATTGTTCTATCTTATTTGGTTTCTTTTCCTTTGTTGTTGCTAATCACTAATCCTTCTCTTTAAGGAGGTATTCCATTTTTAGCTTCCATAGTGCATAATTGGTTCCATTGAAATTTTCAATATCCAAATGGTATGAGGATGTAGCCATTTCTTTTATATACAAATCTGCAAAAATATTCAACCAAAACTCCCACTATAGATCTTAAAATTTTCACCCTTCCACCCAAGAAGCAAATTTGGCTAGGCTTTGATATACAAAATATTAGAAATGGAGTAACTACTATTAGAAATATGAATTCAATTTGAAAAATGATCTTAAGTAGAATATAATCAAATAAATGTTCTAAGAAATTAAATCAACAAGAAAAATATGAAGCAAAATAATAAACACATAACATAGTGTTTACATGTAGAAACCATTTCAATAAAATAGTTCACAAAGAAGAGAGGCTCAAGTTTGTATTATATTCAAAAATGGAGATTTAAATAATATTTTCTTTCTCAAATCTTCAATCTTCACTCCTTTAGCACTCGCAAAGTTCTAATTCTAACTTATTATGTTACATTTCTACCACCATAACCCTATTTTATAAAGAATTTCACCCTCTAAATGGGGTTTCCAAGTTGGTTATCATATTATAACACTTTCCTTGGGAAATAAAATAATTTAATATATAAAAGAATGTATGTGGTAACCCCATTACTCACCTCTTACATATAAACAATTAATTTATCTATCTTACAAGGTAGTTTCTGTCTTCATACAAAGCAATTATAGCCATCCAAAATATTATTAAAAGTGTCCAAAACAACCTCGTTGGGATTTAGGCACTAAAAACAAAATTAACTCCAAGATTCCTTCCCAGTAAATAGTAAGTCACTACTGATCAAAATTAGTTACCAACCCTTGGTAAAAATAAATTATCATACCAATAAAACCCTAATGGTAAAAATAATGACTACTAATGGTGAATCACTCATCCCTTATGAATGATATACAAAATAATATTAAGAGTAATTAAATACATAGGATTTACAAGGTTGATGACACCTTAATCATAACAAGAAGGTCTTGTTTAGATGCTATTATTGTTAAAAGCTTGGGATTGTACCTTGGTTGTGTAAATTCCTTTATAGGTGCTCTTCCAACCTTGGGAATATATTCAGGAGGGTTTGGAAAAGGAAACAATTCCTAGAGGCTTGGTTAACTTTTCTATGATTGAGACACCATGCCTAGTTTTTTTAGATGATCCTAACCTTTCCCTACATTTCTTTTTAGAATCAACTTGTTATGTGTCTAGTTATTGATCTTGGTTCTCACAAGGTAGAAGACAAATGTATTATTATAGAGTTGAATATTCAACATCTTATCCTAGGTCTTCCATGATTGAATTGAAGTCAATATATTTCTCCTTGGTTGGTCCCTTCCTTAGGGAAACAAGCAACACATATTTGGATATTGCTATGGCCCAAGAAAATTACTCAAATTCACCTCCAAAGGATTTATATAATGAGGTTTAGTTGGTATGACTAGAGGTCAAAGGGTTAATTAACATTTTAGGAGGAATGTATAGTATCAAATTTGAGAATATTTTTCTTAGTAGTAAAACGAAAAGAGAGTACACATTGAAGTTAAAAAACTTATGGGTAAGACTAGATAATATTAAGGTTGGTTCATAAAAAACTATGGATTCTTTTATCTCAAGTTCATAGTGGAGGGGAGGGTCTTTCCATTGGAAAATGAAGGTTCTATCCTAGAATTCTAGGGGATTACATGCCTCTACCAAATAAAGGTTGGTTATAGAACAAATTTACATTGTAACTATAATGTTATTTTTTTATAGGATATAAAGTGTTTAGAAGATATGAATTGCTTGGGTTATTAGCCTTGACTTGGAAATTTGGTTTGTAATTACTTCAAATGCATTTGATGCTTTTTGAAGTGTGTGTATCCTATGTAATACTTTATATATTTAGTAGGATTTAGTGACCAAAAAATTGAACTAGATTTGTTGTGATTTCAATTCTTTCCATTCAAAGTTTTTAGCCTATATGTTTAATTTGTGTGGTCCTAATAAATTTATTAGGAAATGGAAAGTAGAGGAAGAATTTTCTTCTCATTTTTTTGATTAAATTATTCTTTGGAGGAAGGAATGAAAATTTTAGTGTTGGTTTGGGAGTTGGAGATAAGAAAGGTGGTTTGAACTATGCTAGTTAATTATAAATTGATTTTGGGAACTTTTTTCAAGATTGTTGCCTTTTTAATTGGTTACCAAAAAATGTTCTTTTCTTGGAATAATAGGAGATTGTTTTATTATATTGTGGAGATGATATTTAATTTTTTGGTTTCAATTAAGAGATGAACGATTCTTGGTTGTCAAAATATTGTATTATTCCAATATCCCACCTCCCCTCTATCCCTTTAAGTTTTAGATTATGTGGATTTAACATCCTAATTTTCCCTTGGTGACATCTTCCTTGTGGGATGATGGTCCCTTCATTAATGGGTTGATTATGTTATATTAGTTAAAGTTTATCAAATGAAAGTATAACCTAGAGTATATAAGTATTTGGTAATATTTGAATCTAAATCTCATATTTCTCAAGATTGATGGAGTTTTATTTTAAAATTTAGGAATTAGGTCTTACAAAAATTTTTTGGAGGAAGAAATTTGTTTTTTGAGAGGGAAAAACAAGTTTTGATGGGACCCAAAACCCATTACTAACTAGTTTTGATGGGACTAGAAACCAAAACCAAGCAAAACATGTTGCACCAAAGATAAACCAAATACCATCAGTAGCCCATCAACAACAACACTAATAATAAGACTAGACAATCATAAGCTGCACAAAGGTTTTACAGGGACCTTAAACCCACAAATCAGAATAGACTTAAACTAAGACCATAAACCCAAAGGTTTTTAAGGGACCTTAAACCCTTAACCAAGTTTTTCAGGGACCTTGACCCCATAACAAGTTTTGAAGGGACAATGAACCCTTTACAATTAGGTTTTGGTAGGGACCTTAAACCCAAATAAAAAAGGAAGCAAAGAAGAGCCCCAACCTTTAACCAGTGCTAACTGCCCCACAACACCAACCCAAACTCCACCTCAATAGGAGAAAGCTACCCTCTATAGGAGAGGAAAAAGATAGATCCAACACTACCAGAGACACCACTCTTTTGCACACACCAGCTCTACCTCAATGAGAACCAACAACATAGTAGAACACTTTTTGTTGGAATATTTGCCTCAATCCATACTGACATGTAACTCTGAGAGGGAAAAGTTACTGTGACATTAATCATGTCTGGCTGACTAGCTGTTCTGAATCTTGTTGAAATGCCCTAGTCGTTGTGACATGGTTTCTGTCTTGCCGAATAGACCTATCACTATGACTTGGAGACTCGGCAAGATCTCTCACCAACTATTGTTTCACTTGCTGATGGCTCTCAGTTATCGGGGAGACTTGGTTGTTGGTATTAGTCTTGCCAGTATGAAATGTCTCGCCGATTTGCTATCGAGTGTCTAGTGGATGTCGGTGTAGCTCAAGGGCTCAGGGAGAAGTCCCAACAACAATGGAAGGTCTCGCTGATGGGAATACATGTGGGGTCTTCATGGTGACTCAAATACTTTGGTGTGAAGTCTTGGTGACTTGAAGGGTCTCACCGATAGTCTTCAGTGTGACATATTCACCTGGTGAAAGGTCTTAGCAAAGTCAAATGTCTTGCCGACTTGGCAAGACATGGGTGCTCGGTATGTGGTCTCGACGAAAGACATAAGTCTTGCTGACTGGTGATTGGAGGGATCAGTGTGACTTAGGACTTTGGTATGAAGTCTTGGCGAAAGCGACAAGTCTTGCCAACTCTTGGATGCTTCGGTATGACATGTTCAATTGGTATGAAGTCTCGGGGAAAGAAAAATGTCTTGCCGACTGTCAGGTGCTTCGGTGAAGCTTGAGGAGACTCAGTGAAACCTTTTGGTGAATGGGAAGTCTTGCCGATGGTAAAGTGGAAGTTGCTGTGACTTGTGAGCATCGGTATGAGTCTAGCCAATGGAGGAATCTCTTGCCGATAGAAACACAAGGGATGTCAATGGATTCAGTATGTCTCATGGCGTTTGCTATATCATCATGCCGACTGTTGGAATTGATGATGATATCGATAGTGAAGACTTTGTGGCATCGGAGAGACACTGTTAGTGTCTCACTGATATGCCAACAAAGTTGAACGCCTTTGACTGAATGACCATCCTATGTGGAGCCTCGTGGACCAATCAAAGGAAGCGATTTTCAAATGGATGACAATTAGATTTCTGCAACAGTTACGATGCTGGAGCTGAACTGCATGCAAGGAAAAATCAACACTCAAGAGGAAACTTTCTATGATGGGGCAATGGCGGATAAGGATACATAGAAGGTAAAAATTAGAATGTGATAAGATAAAAGCAGATTGATTCTGAGTTCTGTAAATAAATTGAATTGTTGAAGAGCATTTCTAAAACTGGTTGAACAGTGAATGAAACTACTGTGAACTAATACTAGAGAGTTGTATCTCTGATTTGTATGTAATTTGTTGTTATTGAAATACAAAGAGATTCAACTTGGTGTGGGGGGTTTTTTCTCGAAAGGGTTTCCCACATAAATCTGTTGTTCATTGTCTTTGAGTATCTTCTAAGTATCTTCTCTGTTTTTGTAAATCTTTCATGTGTGTCTTAATTAGATTGTAATTTGGAAATTAAAAGTACTGTATGCTTACTTCCCTGTGGTTTTGACATTAGGAAAGTTGCTTCTGCACCATTGCTTTCCTTACAAGTGGTATCAGAGCCTAGCCAGTTGTGTTATCCTTGTGAGTGGGTTGGGTTTTTTGTGTCAATCCTTTTCTAGTGGGAGTTTAGTAGAGGCCTGATAGTTTAATTACAAATTAAGATGGATAGCACATCCGAGAAGATGGAAATAGAGAAATTAAATGGTAGAAATTTTGAGTTGTGGAAACTCAAAATGGAAAATCTATTAGTAGACCGAGATCTTTGGACTGTTGTGTCTGGAATAATACCTCAAGGCATGAAGCAAGAGGATTGGGACCTTACATATAGAAATTCTAAGGGGCTGATAAGGCTTTGTTTGGCAGACTCTGTTCTTTTGAATGTTCATGAAGAAAAGACTGCCTCTTCCTTGTGGAAAAGACTGGCATCAATTTATCAAGGCAAGTCCTTGGTGAAAAAATTGTTCTTGAGGAAGAAGCTGTACTCTTTAAGAATGTAGGAGGGAGCATCTGTTGCTAATCACTTAAATGCTTTCAACATGTTGATTGCTTAGTTAACATCTGTTGGTGGGAAGATTGAAGATGAAGATCGTTGCATGTTGCTGTTATGTTTGTTGCCAAATTCTTGGGATCATTTGGTGATGGCTATTGGGAGTACGACATCCACTTTCAAGATGGAAGATGTTGTTTCTTCTTTGTTATCAGAAGAGATGAGAAGAAAATCTTCTAAGATGGAAAAGGAGGCTCTGGCTGTTAGAGGTAGATCGAAGGAGAAAGGCAAGAAGAAGGACAAGAAATCCAGATCAAAATTAGAAGGGAGATCAAAGTCTCCTGGCAAGAAGTCCAAGGTGAAGTGTTGGAATTGTGGGCAACCTGGTCATGTCCAAAGGATTGTAAGGAGGAGAAAAAGAAGAAGAACTCTTCTGGCAATAATTCTTCTCAAAGTGATGCAAATGCTTTCATTGCAGCTTTGGCTACACAGGCATCAGATGATGTATGGCAGATTGATTTTGGAGCATCTTTCCATATGACATCCCATAGAGATTGGTTCACAAAGTATGAAGAATATAATGGTGGAAAGGTGTACTTGGAAAGTGATTCATCTTTGGAAATTGTTGGTCATGGAAGAGTCAGAATTAAATTCCCTGATGGAAGAGTGAAGGGAATCAATGATGTGATGCATATACTAGGTCTGGCTCGAAACCTACTTTCTGTAAGTAAGCTGAATGATATTGGAGTGTAGGTCACATTCTCTGGAAGTGGTTGCAAAATGACTAGAGGCTCTATGGTGTTGGCTAGGGGTGCTCGAATTGGTACTTTATACAAGCTGGATGCACTGGCTGCTCAATGCAATAGTGTCTCTGCAAAGTCACTTAAGATGACTCATGGAGAAAAGAAGGAAAAAATTCCTGATGGAGTAAATACCATGGAGGTTAAACTTCCAACAAAAAAGACTATGCTCTAGCATAATAGGCTTGGTCACATTGGTGAAAAAGGTTTAAAAACCTTGAAAAACAAAAACCTGGTAGAAGGGCTTGAATATTGTAACCTTGAGTTCGAATTTTGTGAACATTGCATATATGGTAAATAGCACCGTGTTTCATTTTATTCTAGTCCTCACAAATCTTCTGGTTTGCTTGATTATATTCATTCCAATGTGTTTGGTCTAGTGAATGTTCCTTGTCTGTCTAAATCAAGATACTATGTGTCATTTATTGATGATTATTCAAGAAGAACATTTGTATATTTTCTAAAAAGTAAATTAGAAGTGTTCAGCCAGTTTAAGGAATTTAAAAACCTTGTTGAAAATTAGACTGGTAGGAAAATAAAATGCTTAAGGACTGACAATGGCGGTGAGTTTTGTTTAGATGAATTTGAAAGGTACTGTACAAATCATGGGATTAAAAGACATAAAACTACACCTTATACTCCACAGCAAAATGGAGTTGCTGAAAGGTTCAACATGATAGTAATGGAAAGAGCATGAAGTATGCTGAGCAGTGCTGGCTTCGAGGAGAAGTTCTAGGCTGAAGCAGTCTCTACAACATGTTACTTGGTAAATCATTCTCCTAACTCTGCTCTTGTTGAGAAGACACCTTTGGAAGCATGTTCTAGAAAGAAGCCCTCTCTGAGACATATTCGTGTCTTTAGCTATGAGGCATATGCATATGTGCCATTTGAAAAAAGATCCAAGTTGGAAAACAAAGCTGTAAAGTGTATTTTTATTGGCTATAGTGTTGGCATAAAAGGATACAAGCTTTGGAACCCTGAGACTGGGAAGGTTTTGTACAATAGAAGTGTTATCTTTTGTGAGCTGAAGCCTTCTACATTGGATCTACAGTCAGAGAAGAAATCAGAAAATGAAAAGGATGTAGCAGAAATTCCTTCGACACCAGATAAAGAGGAATTGAAAAATCAAAATGTACTTGATACTAAGGAAAGCTCAAGTAGCTCTGAAAGTTCTAAAGAAGATTAAGAACTACCTCACCCTTAGCCTGTGAGGAGGTCAACTCGTGAAAGAAAGCAACTTGATAGGTATGGGTTTTCTTTAATAGAGTCTACTTGTGCCTATGCTTTAATTTCTAGCACTGATGAACCTAAGACTATGAAAGAGGCATTTAAAATGTCTGATTCAAACTCTTGGTTGGAAGCCATGAATGAAGAAATGGCATCATTAGAAAAGAATGATACCTGGAGTTTGGTGCCATTGCCTAAAGGTAGAAAAGCTATGGGTTGCAAATGGGTATTTAAAAAGAAAATTGGTCTGGATGGTAGTGTAGAAAAATATAAAGCGAGGTTGGTTGCAAAAGGTTATTCCCAGGTAGAGGGAATTGATTATGGAGAAATCTTTTCTCCTGTAGCTAAGCTAACATCTATTAGATTTCTTTTGTCACTTGTAGCAGCGTATGACTTAGAAATTGAACAAATGGATGTGAAGACAATATTTCTTCATGGTGATCTTGAAGAAGAAATTTATATGTCCTAGCCAGAGCACTTCATGGAAAAAGGTAAAGAAAGACTAGTTTGCAAGTTGAAGAAATCTTTGTATGGTTTAAAATAGTCTCCTAGAATGTGGTACCAAAAGTTTGACACTTTTGTTTTGTCATTAGGATTTGTAAGATCAAAATCTGATCATTGTGTGTATTACAAAGCTGAAAGTGATCAAGTTCTTATTATTGCTCTCTATGTTGATGATATGTTGTTCATAGGCAATAGTAAGCTAATGATTTCTGATCTTAAGTCTCAGTTGTCTACAAAGTTCAAATGAAATATCTTGGTGCAGCTGGGTATATTCTGGGAATAGAAATAACTAGGGACAAGAAGGATAGAAAATTTTGGCTCAGTCAGAGTAAGTATATCATGACTATTCTAGAGAGATTTTGTATGATTGATTGCAAGCAGCTAGTTGTTCCAGTTATGCAGGGAACAAAGCTATATGTTGAAGAATGTCCAAAATCTCCTACTGAGATGGAGGACATGACCAGTGTGCCATATGCTAGTGCGGTTGGTAGCCTTATGTATGCAATGGTCTATACAAGGCCAAACATTTCCTAAGCAATGGGAGTTTTTAGTGATTTTATGGCTAATCCTGGAAGGACACATTGGGATGCTGTGAAGAGAGTGTTTAGATATCTGAAGGGAACTTTAGACTATGCTTTGTGTTACCATGGTAACTTGGTTGAATCATAGCAGACTCTTAGTATTTGAAGTTATGTCGATTCTGATTGGGCAGGGGACATTGACAGCAGAAGATCCACTAGTGGATATGTTTTCATGATGAATGGTGGTGCAGTGAGTTGGATGAGCAAGCGGCAGGCTGTAATCACTTTGTCCACTATAGAGGTAGAATACATGGTAGCTACACATGCATGTAAAGAAGTAATCTGGTTAAAACGTTTGTGTTCTAACATTGGTTTTGATGCAGGAAAAATTACTATTTATTGTGACAATCAGAATGCTATATGTTTGGCAAAGAATCCTACTTTCCATGCTAGGGCGAAACATATAGATGTACAGTATCACTTTGTACAAGATATGGTGGAGGATGGGAAGGTCGCCTTGGAGAAAGTGGATACTCTGGAGAATGTTGTAGATGCATTGACAAAGCCTATGAGCACAGACAAATACAGGTGGTGTGCTAGTTTGATGGGCCTCTTGGCCCATGAATTTTAGTAGTTTTATTATGCTATGGAGTTGTCAGTAAGGTCTTCGTCAAGTGGGAGATTGTTGGAATATTTGCCTCAATCCATACTAACATGTAACTCCTCGAGGGAAAAGTCGCTGTGACATGGTTTCTGTCTTGCCGAATAGACCTATAGCTATGACTTGGAGACTTGGCAAGATCTCTTGCCGACTGTTGTTTCTCTCGCTGATGGCTCTCAGTTATCGGGGAGACTTGGTTGTCGGTATTAGTCTTGCCGGTATGAAATGTCTTGTTGATTTGCTATCGGGTGTCTAGTGGATGTCAGTGTAGCTCAAGGGCTCAAGGAGAAGTCCTAGCGATGATGGAAGGTCTCGCTGATGGGAATACATGTGGGGTCTTTGCGGTGACTCAAAGACTTTGGTGTGAAGTCTTGGCGACTTGGAGGGTCTCACCGATAGTCTTCGGTGTGACATATTCACCCAGTGAAAGGTCTTGGCGAAGTCAAATGTCTTGCCGACTTAGCAAGACATGGGCACTCAGTATGTGATCTCGGTGAAAGACATAAGTCTTGTCGACTAGTGATTGGAGTGATCAGTGTGACTTAGGACTTTGGTATGAATTCTTGGTGAAAGCGATAAGTCTCACCTTCTTGGATGCTTTGGTATGACATGTTTGGTTGGTATGAAGTCTCGGCGAAAGACGAATGTCTTGCCGATTGTCAGGTGCTTCGGTGAAGCTTGAGGAGACTCGGTAAAACCTTTTGGTGAATGGGAAGTCTTTCTGATGGAAAAGTGGAAGTCGCTGTGACTTGTGAGCATCAATATGAGTCTAGCCGATGGAGGAATCTCTTACCAATAGAAATGCAATGGATGTCGATGGATTCAGTATGTCTCATGGCGTTTGCTATATCATCATACCAACTGTTGGAACTGATGATGATATCGATAGTGAAGATTTTGTGGCATCGGGGAGACACTATTAGTGTCTCACCGATATGCCAACAAAGTTGAACGCCTTTGACCGAATGACCATCCTATGTGGAGCCTCGTGGACCAATCAGAGGAAGCAATTTTCAAATGGATGGCAGTTAGATTTCTGCAACAATTGCGATGTTGGAGCTGAACTACATGTAGGGAAAAATCAACACTCAAGAGGAAACTTTCTATGCTGGGGAAATGGCGGATAAGGATGCACATAAGGTAAAAATCAGAATGTGATAAGATAAAATCATATCGATTCTGAGTTTTGTAAATAAATTGAATTGTTGAAGAGCATTTCTGAAACTGGTTAAATAGTGAATGAAACTACTGTGAACTAATACTAGAGAGTTGTATCTTTGATTTGTATGTAATTTTTTGTTAATGAAATACAAAGAGATTCAGCTTGGTGTGGTGGGTTTTTTCCTGAAAGGTTTTCCCACGTAAATCTGTTGTTCATTGTCTTTGAGCATCTTCTTTGTTTCTGTAAATCTTTCTTATGTGTCATAATTAGATTATAATTTGGAAATTAAAAGTACTGTATGCTTACTTCCTTGTGGTTTTGACGTTAGGAAAGTTGCTTTCACACCATTGCTTTCCTTACACTTTCCACCACCACTACAACAACCAACTCCACTTTAATAAGAGAGGGCTCTGCCTCAATAGGAGCAATCTTCACCTCTGTAGAAGACCACAACTGAAGAAACCAGAAGAAAGCCACCCCTCTAATAGCATAGGAAAACACTTCATCCTTTGACTACAAGAGAGTTAGAAACTGTATAAAGAAATTTTTTCAATCCTTAGCCACAAAATACCAACAACTCTAAGCTTACAAGAGTGACGAGATTACCAACTCAAACCACAAACAAAGAAAAAAAAAACCCCTTTGAAGAAAAAAAGCTTGCAAGCATGAAAGGGGGACAAACCAACATTGAAACAACCCAAAACCACCTGGGACTCAACGCAAATGAACTAGAAAAGACCAGGCCAAACCATAGGCCAAAAAGAGCTAGCAAAAACAAAGCACCTTCCCCCACCAGAAACAAGAGAAAAGGAAACCCAAAGGGATCTCGAAATAAAGAGCTCAATAGGAAGGAACATAACATACACATCCTATGAGGACAAGAAATAAAAGGACCAGAGGTGACCCAAAAAATAAATAACAAAAAAAGATAAGGGCACAAAATGATACTCCTTAATAGAAAGGGTTGAACCCATTCACGAAACAAGAACATAAGCACAAAGGCAACCATGGGCCACCAAACCCAAAGAAAAAGAATGAACAAGAAAGAAGCCCTAGTTGTTAGCAACCAAGAGCTCCACAAGAGGCCAACAAAAGGGGAGCCAAAAGAGCCAACCCCTAGCTAACACCACAAGCCTAATCCAAAACCCATTTGAAGACTGCCACAAGAGACTACCGAGAATTGGAGATATCTATTCTCATAGCCAAAAGAGACCCACATCACTAGTAGCAGAAAGGCCTCTAAACCAAGCAGAAAAAGGGCATGAATCCAATAGGGTCATTAGAAACCAAATCCCTAGAAGTAACAAAAAAAATCAAACTAGGAACATCTCTCCGGCTCTTGTCCAAGCACACCACAAGCTTTGCACCCCAAGCCCCTCCCAATGCATGACGCACAGGAAGGCAGATCCCAAGAAGAAAAACGAGAAAATTCATGCCCAAAGAAGCAAAAGAAACAACCATGGAAATTATATCTGAATAAGACCCAACACCATCAACGCCTCTAAGCTCAGAGGCGGACAAAATGCCTCCTACACTCTACATAATCCAGCAGCAAGTAACAACAAAAGCCTCCATAGACCACTCATCCTCCATAGGAACACCATCTGGGTTGCCATCATCTTCAACGCCTTCTCCATCGCTAGTTTCAAAATTACTACTTGCGCTCGCCCACCCTCTCTCCATTCGATAAATAAAGTTGCTTTCTTGTTAGGAAGATATTATTAAAAAGGATGGAGCTTTTTTGAAGGCAATAATCTAGAGACTATTAGGTTTTTGATGATGATTAAAATATAAAATATTTTCATGTGTCAACTATTTCCCATTTTCAAGTGAGCCATATTTCTTCCATTGTTAAGGAGAGGGTGTTTATTTCCAATCTTAAGAACATAGTAGATGAATTGGTTAGATTTTTCTCTAGCCTCTTTTCTATCAAGGAGGTGGATTTTGAGAAGTTGGTGGATAGACATATGGAGTATGTTACCTATTTAGTTTTAAAGGAGAATAAATTGAACCTCCTTACTCCTTTCTCAATTGAGGAGATTCAAGGGGTGGTTAATGTGTTTAAAGGAAATCGAGCTCTTGGTATAAATGGCTTGTCAATAAATTTTTCTAATATTTTTAGGAGGTTTTGGGGAAATATGTTAGAAATGTAGTGAATGATTCTTTGCTATTTCGTAAGGTTCTTGATGAGTTTAAATTTATTAGAGAATATGAAGATCATCTAGAGCTCGAATTGAAAACCTTCCACAAGTGAAACAATGAGCACGATTGGATGTCTATAAATATAAAATTATGAAGAGTGTATAATACATTGATAAACCTTACTTATATAGGAAATATGGATGAGGTGAGAAGGTGGGATACAATGATTGACTACCCCTCCAAATATGGAACACTTGTGAGCTCACTTTAAATGTGTGTGAGAAAGTGTCAATAGGTGTCTCAAGTCATGGTGACATGTGTATCAATGCTATGAAGTGAGACAAAAGCAAAAGAAACCTAAGTAAACTTAAGCTATGAGTGTGAAAAGGTCAATCTTATTTCTAAAACACCTCATTTAGTTTAATTTTTTAATTTTCAGTTAATCTATGTCTAAACCATAAATGTATCATTTCCCTAGTGATTGTTGAACATTTGAAGGTGGTACTCAAAATAATCTCACTTAAGCAAGGGGGTTTTGTAGAGGGCAAGAAAAAATGGACAAAATTATCATTATCCATGAAAACCATTCTTTTCTTAATTTCATACACTTAAAAGAGATGAATATTAAGTTAGATATTGTGAAGGACTTTGATGGGATTATTTTTATTTTTATTTTAGCAATCATTAAAGATTTTGGTTTCTCCTAGAAATGGATTACATCGACAATTAATTGTTTCATTGAGTTTTGGTTCTAATTTGGTTCATGGATCCCTAGTTAGGTTTTTCAAGCATTCAAGGAGTATTCATTAAGATGGTCCACTTTCCCCAAGTATCTATTTATCATATTAGCAACAAGGTCAAATAGGTTTCTAAAGTTTCATAGTGCTAATGGAGGCTCTTCAAGAATTTAAATTTTCTCCTCAATTGGCTCCTATAATGTACCTCTATTTTATAGATGATACTATTTTGTTTGGTGTTTCTTACATGGAAAAAGAAAAAAACTTTATTTCAAAAATTTATGGCATGATATCAAGGAAACTAATCAATTAAGATAAATCTAAAATCTTCTTTTTCAACACTTCCCTTTGTTTTCATGTATATCTTTATGAGATTCTTAATTTTAGAGCTTCCTCCATTCCTAGAAATTTTTTAGGTAACCCTCATTTCATTAGTGGGTTTAGTTATAGGTTGTTGTAGGACATAATATATTGTATTCAAAATGAAATTTCCTCATATAGTGGTAAATGGATCAATATTGTTGGGCATTTACAGAAGATTAATGTTGTGCTTTGGGTAATTTTGATCTACTTTCTCTTTGCATTGGTGGTACCCAAATATTTGATTCCTAAAATATCAAGCCTAAGTAAAAATTTCCTATGGTAAGGTTTGAGTGAAGAGAAAAAGTTTCATCTCCTTAGCTAGGATAAGCTTTGTCATAGTAAGTCTCAAGATGGACCACATATTAATGATTTAGCAAGCCACAACTTGGGTCTTGGTGATAAGTTTGTTTGAAAAATTCTCTTAGAGCCTAATTAGTTTTGGTGTCAACTATTATGCCTTAAGTGTGTGAAGGGCCATCACTCCCTTTCATTTTTATTTTCATAATATTTATGTAGATATTCTTATATTTAAAAAATTATTGTGTAATTGAGTGATGCCATTGCCATGAATTTATCTTGGGACATCAGCAATAATATTTTGATAGAAATTTAGTTTGATTCTTGGTTTGAAAATCATCCCATCAATATTATAACTAATCTAAATGAGGCCAGGGGGCATATAATACAACCTTGTGGGGTTCCAATTTTTTTAATAAATAGGATGTTGAGCGGGTTGAAGGCTATGTTATAATAAGATGGCATAATTTCAACACCCCCCCTCTCCTTAGGAGGAAATGATAAAATTTGGCTCCATCTCTATCCATCAAATCCCCTTATTGTGTCATGTTGATTCAATCCATTATAAGGGCCATATAGTTGGTATGTACAAAGTCAATTTATTAAAATCTTGTTAGGAGCTATCACTTTCTCTCATTATCTCATTGGTTAGTAGATATGATTTGGTGCCCTTATGATCCTTCAAAATGTATTTTTTTGTGTAGCTTATAATTTTGAATGAAATACCTAAAATATTCTTATGAAGAGTAGCTTCCATTGTCCTTAGTGAATTTTATCTAAATTTGTTGAATAGTTGGTGAATCATTTTCTTTTTCATATCCTATTCTCATAATTAATTTGGTTCAATACAATTTTAAAATAAAGAGTAAACTAGGTTTTATTAGCTTTTTTGAAACATATTTTTTGTTGTCCATGGGGGATACCCCAACATATTGTACTATTTGGAAAATGAATCTTTTATCTACCCTTTGGGGGATTTGGTTGGATAATAATATACATTTAGATGGCGTTTTAGCAGTATATCAAATGATATAATTTTTCATTAGGATTTAGCTATAGGACCATAATATCCAAGTCTTTGAAGGTGATTCCCTTCCTTTCCAAGGATACCAATCTTTGATTGTGTGAGGCCCCACCTATAGATGGGCATTACAGAAGTGAAGATACTCTCATGACATTGCAATAATAGTGATCTAGGAGAACAAACTACACATAGATAGGGTTGTGTTGAGAAATACGCACTAATGCAAAATATTTTGTAGGTGTATACACCTAAAAATGGTCACATCACAATAGTCTGGTAATTAATTAAATATTTTTAATATTTAATTAGATCTCTGAATTCAATCTACGTATAAATAAATCTAAATAATTTATTTATATTGTTTATTCTTTCATCTCGATTAAATAAATAAGTTTATTTAATCACTTTTCTTATCCATTTCTTAATTAATTAAATAATCATTATGATTTATTTATATTAATTATCATATATAATCTTGGCTTGAATATTTTATTCAAATAAAGATTAAAGATTCTTCTCTTCTAAAATTCTTCTAAAGTCCATTCACAATTCCATATTTCAAATATTTAATTAATTCTTCTAAAGTCTATTCACAATTAAATATTCCAAATATTTAATTGAATCTTCTATAGTCCTAAAATCAAAAATCAAACTCACATGAAATTAAATAAATTTATTTATTTAATTTGGATTATCTTCCACAACCGTGAAACAAAATTCAAAACAAAAAAATAATTTCTCTGTTCCTATGCAAAGTTGTTCCCGTGGGTTGAAGACAAGCCTCCATTCTTCTCTCCAACCTCCCAACATCTTCCATCTTCCTCTCAACCTCTCCATCTCTCACCATTCAAAATTACTAGACAATCTCACAACCATTGATCTTTGCCAGCCAGGCCCTTGCTTGTAAAAATCTATAAAAAGGATTGTCGAGTCTTTGAAAAAGAGAGAAGCTTTTGTACGGGAAAACTATAGTAAATTTGCAATAGCACAACCTTTTAGCATTCATAGCGTTTAGAATCATAGCATAGCATAGCTTAGCATATTAGCATTCCATATCATGGCTTATCATCCTCATAACATAGTTTTAGAAGCATTCATAATCCACAGCCCTTGTGCATAATCTACAGCCCCTGTGCATATCCATATATCACATTTCACTCCACCAGCATATAGAATAGAGAAGTATTCTCCCTTTGCACACTCATTCTGCAGGTTGCCATTCTGAGAAGCTTTTCTTATACAATCCGAGAGCAGCAGCTTCAAGCAAATCACTGGAGATAGAGGACAATGGAACGATTCTGAAGAAGCTCTGTTTGAATTCTCTTTGATTTCATTTTATTTAGTTTTCTTTAGTTTAATTTTGCATTGGTGTGTTTTTATTATCTTATTTTGATACTAACATTTCCCACACACATTTTTGGCGCCCACCGTGGGGCCTTTGCCCCAATTTTAACATCTTTTCAAAGGTTTTTCTGACAGGTTAAGGCTAAAAGAGCATATTAGCACATTAAACATGCTTCAACATAGTTCACACCCAGTTTAGCGCCCTTTAACTTTCCTTCAACGCCCATCAGGCATCCTTCAGCGCCCATCAGGAATACTGCAGCGCCCATCAGGCATACTGCACCGCCCATAAGGCATCCTATAGCGCCCATAGGGAATTATGCAGTGCCCATAAGGCATCCTTCAGTGCCCATAAGGAATACTATAGTGCTCATCAGCCATCCTGCAGTGCCCATCAGCCATCCTGCAGTGCCCATCAGCCATCCTGTAGCACCTATTAACTTTATTTTAGTGCCCTTGATGTCTGTTTTAGCACATTTTTTTTTAAAGTCTGCAATTGTAATCTGTAACTTAAGTAAGGTTTGATTGGATCCGACGTGACCGCGACCAGTAAGGGCTTTAAAAGAATGAAGCAATCCTAGGATAGTCACTTAAAATAATGAAGCAATCCTTGGATACTCAATTGGAAAGAATGAGTCAATCCTAGGATAGTCACTTCATCTTTTATTTTAGACTAAAAAGAACACCATGTATTTGTGAAGAAAAATCTTCATTTAGACTAGAACATTGTGATTTGGGTTTTAAAAAGAACATTTGTTTGCTTTGTTTGTGGCAATAGGTCTATGCTCTCCCCTTAACTGGGTGATCAAAATACCAGACTTGCCTTTTCAATTTCATGCAAATTTACTGTTTTAATTACAACCTTTTAGAAGGCCTATCATAGTGGGAAAAAGTACTCACCCTACGGGAATGACCTAAGTGGGAACAACTAAAGCCAAGTTTTCCAATCCACTTTAATCAAATGCAGATGGTTGATGAAAATCCCATTCGACGGTAGTGTGCATTTATAACCATCCCCGAAGCCTTTGTTCTAAAGGTTGGGAGGTCTCTTGAGGGAGTATATCATTTGCCGCACTGAACGGAAACCCTTACTATGAACTTAGTGTAGTATCCAACCAAAGTTGGTTTCCGAACATCATAATAATCACAGTGCAGGGGAGGGAAGAATCTACCCCCAAGATACTCACCATATAACTACCAAGGACCATTTGCTCAGGGGATCTAGTATCCACTTCCATCACTCTGAGTACGTGCCTGGAAAAGACAAAAACACGGGTGCCCTTTCGGGGGTGACACGGCTGTGTGAGTCGACACAGTTCTAAGATGTGGGCTATTGATTATTATGATGACCTACTTGAGTACTAAGAGTGAGTTTGTTTGATCTATCTATCATGTGTAAAACTTGTGAAAATAATTTTTGAAAAACATTTTGATCATACACTTGATGTTTAGTATAGGACTTAAACACAACTATTCTACAACTTGCTTAATGTGTTTTCAATACGTTAATTCAGTAAATATCATCCAAAACTCATGATTACATTGATTACTCTCATGTTAAGAGATTGGAAATCCACAACCTTTGTTAAGAAATCCATTCTCAAACAAATCAAAAAACCAAAGAAACCACTTAGCTACAAGAAACTATTGAAGAAAAGACGATTCTTGTACCAAAGCCGAAAGGTTTTACTAAAACATAGAACCTTTCTCCATCGATATCATGATTGTGTTAGAGGTTTTACTGATGATTATGCTGTAGAACCATTATACTCATGCGCTTTCTTTCAAAGAAGAGCCCTTTCTCAAAGGCACAACCATAGTCAGCGTATTCATTTTTGTTATATTCCCCAACCTATAATTGAATATTCTACTCATCCAAATCAATTTCTGCAATAGAGAACTCAATCACATTAGGCATTTATCACAAATCCATCCTTTTACAAAGCTATGATGAAACTTCATAAAGTGCAAAATCATCCTTTTCTTGATCTTTTGCTTAAATTCCCGCCAACAAGATTTTCATCCTTTCAATTGGGAAAAAACACAAGCTAAAGATTAGAAATCTTTTAAAGTCATAGAATCTTCATTCTATTCTGACTTTCATATCCATAAAAAATTGCACTATTTCATTCTTTTGATCAAAAGTTAGTAGAATTTGGAACAAAGCTTATGCCTGTTGTCACGATAGCTTTAAAGCACTTAGAAAAAGATGAAAGAGAAAGTACCACAAGTAAAATGGGAGATAATAACGAGAAAGAAGAGAATCCATTTTCATATTGAAGAGTTAATAGAAGAAAAGCTTCAAGAAATAGAGCAGAATCCCCAATTCCATACTCTTATAGAAAGAATTGTAGAACGAAACAAAGAAATATATTTTCTTTCATTAGCTAATCAAGGAGCTAAGTTACCTTCCGATTTTGATATAGAAGGGATTAAAGTGAATTCTGAAACTCCTCCTAATGATTTTAGTGCCCTTACTCAACAGATAAAAGAATTACAAGGGAAAATAAAGGAAATGCAAGGGGGTGCAACAAAGAAGTATGTTTTGGATGACATATCTTCTTATCCATTTGATAGGAATCTTCAAATGATCCCTTTTCCAAAACATTGCGAAATCCCTAAATTTGATAGGTAAAATGGAAAAACTGACCCCATTGAACATGTGAGGGATTTCCAAAATATGAGTGTAGAATTCGCTTATGAAGATACCTATTTAATGCGATTGCTTCCATGAAGTTTGGGTGGACAATCCATGGAGTGGCTTTCCAAGATCACTCCTCCCATCAAAAATTTTGAGGAGTTGATAAATTAATTTATATCACAATACGCCTACAACATCCAACACCAGATAACCATGCTTGATCTTTGTAAAGTGAAACAAAAAGTAGGGGAATCTTTCACTACATTTTTGCAAAGATGGAGAAGATTATTTGCACGATATTCTCATCCTATTCCTAAAAAGGAAAAGATGGATATCTTCATCAATAGCCTAGATCAAGAATTAAGCTATAGGCTTAATCTTCATTGTCCTCATAACTTTGAAAAATTGATTGAGAATGCAATCACCATTGAAGGGGCCTTAGTTAAAAGAGGAGTAATAAAACTTGATAACCCAAGTTCATCCAACCATAACAAAAATGATAAAACAAGGTTTTGGAATAGAAATAAAAATGTTGTCAATGATGGTATAGAGGATGCAAACAATCTATGAACAAGACCATCTATCTTCAACCTATCAAGTGCTCCACGAAACAATCAACGAGGTAATACCAACCAACAAGGAAATACCAACCAACAAAGAAACAACAATCAACAAGGAAAAAACTCCAACCAAGAAAGCAAGACCAATCAAAACAACAAGGATAATCGTAATAACAATCTTGGCAATACCCAAACATCAAATTTACCAAGATCTCCATTCTTTTCAAATCGACGGAACTTTACCACTTTGGGTCAATCTCTTGAGTTTACTCTCAAGGAGCTTCTTGATAATAAGGTTATCACCTTACCACCACAAAGAGATTATGAGCCATGAGTCAAACCACCATCATGGAATGACTCGTATTATTGCAATTATCATCGATGTAAAGGTCATAGAACAAATAATTGTCAAGCCTTGCAAAATCTAGTACAAGATTTAATTGACAGTGGCACCATTACAATTGAAGGACATCATACCAATGACGATCATCAAGCATTCAAAGATCCTTTACCAAACTATCAAAAGGGGGAAACGTTAGATACTAAAGTGAAAAGCATAAATAATGTTGAAGACAACATAATCCACCACATCTATGCAGATGATCAACAGGTTAATGTTATTAAAATCAAGGAAAAACAAGAATATCAATAGGTTAATGTGACTATGAGAGGACAAGAAAAAGTTGTTTTAAAAGGAAGTTCATCTAAGGCATCTATTCCTCCTTTAACTCATTATAATCTAGTTGATCAACTGAGAAAAACATCAGCTCAAATCTCCATTCTTGAACTTCTCAAAATATCCCCCGTACATAAGAATATTTTAGAGGAAGCTCTTGTAAACAAAACTATTGATACTGATCTGGATGTAAACAAATTTCAAGCCATGGTGGGACATTTGTCTTCCCCCACTTGTCTTTCATTCTCTAAAAAAGATGATACCTCCATGACACATCCGCATAATTCATCGCTTTATCTTGAAGTCATGATCCATAAACACCGAATCAGACGTGTCTTGATAGATGGAGGAGCCGGTTTAAACATTTGTACCTTAAAGCTAATACATGCCTTAGGAATATCAAAAAATTCCATTGATCCAAGAAGGAAAATAACTATCAAGGCATATGATGATGAAGAAAGAGCCTCTAAAGGACTAATAATGCTACCTATCAGAGTGGGACTTGTTGTGAAAATACATTTTGTCATGTTCTAGATCATGATCTTTCCTATAACATCCTTTTGGGTCACCCATGGATTCATGATATGCAGGCAGTACCATCAATGTATCATCAATGCATCAAGTTTCCGTATGATGGACATGAAATAACTATACAAGCCGATTACAATAGCACCCAAACTTGTTCAAATCTTTGAGCAACTCAAGACGCCTTTGTACCACACAATAGGGAGGCTCTTACTGCTTCTTCTTCCAATCTACAAGACCAATTGCAAGAATTGACAAAGAATCTTGACACCAAGCTACATTTCAAAGACAAAGGAGTAGGCGAATATCTCTGATGTCACATGGTCAGCCAACCCTATCAAATCAAAAGATCGTAACAGCCTCTACATCCCAAGCTTCTATCCCAATCACAAAGTTTGATGGACAATTCATTAAAGCTAATACTACCAAGGAAGAAGCCGAAGATAGGGACATCCTAAGTTGGCTATACAAAGATGAAGATGAATCTCTCTTGCACATCAAGTTACCTATTGAGCAATATGGCAAAGGGTATACTATCATGAAAAGAATGGGCTATGAAGGAAATGGTCCTATAGGAAAAAGAAAAGAAGGAATCATTGAGCCAATTCAACCTATTTCAATACATCCAAATGATAAAACAAGACTTGGATATGGAAAAGATACAGAAGAGTCAACTTCACTGCAAACACAACAAACTCATGAAGAAGAATCAATTTTAGATAAACCCCATGAAGATGTCACTCTACAAAAATTTTATGGATCAGTTTTCCAATTGCAGAACAGTTTAGACACTGATTCTAATGAATACGAATGGGATGATGTCTCTGCTGATACATTCTTAACAAAGAAAAGGGTGGATGTCATACACAAATTCACACCCACATTCTTACAAGGGGAGGGATCAAGGCCTCCACTTGATTATATTTTACATAGCGATCATGACTTAAGTGAGGACGACTCAGATTTTAACGAGATTGATCATCGACGGGAGAATACCATCATAGACCTTGTCCATCATGAAAATGACAACCATGTCATGACTTTGACAACTCAAGACCTTACCCAACCTAATGATCCCATGCCTTTAGTCTATCCAGAACTTATTGATTGGGACGATGATGCACCTATCCATATCTCTACATTTCATGATGATGAGGATATTGTAAATTTCCTTTGTTCATCTAGTCAAGAAAACAATTGTTCCATCAGAGAATATCATACTCGAGATTTTGATAGGGAGGGTGTCAAGTCTCTTAGCTGCAAAATAAATGAAATAAAAGATAGATCTATAGGTGAAAACCAAACAATGGCAGTGATAGATCACAACAAGAGAAAAATAAAGAGTGAATCTGATGGTGAAAATTTTTTTGAGGCACTAAAAGATGAGAAACTTGACACTCTTCCCGAACATTATCAAGAAAGATCTTCTATTTTGATTGAGCCCACAGAATCAATCAACATAAGTACAAAAGAGTAGCCAAATTTTTTGCAACTTGCAGCATCATTAACAGTGGAAGAAGTACTGAAATTCATAGAGTTCCTGAAGGAGAATCAAATCAACTTCGCTTGGTCATATGTCGATATGCCAGGATTAGATCCTAATTTGATAGTGCATCATTTATCTATAAACACAGGGGCAAAACCTGTGAAGCAAAAAATCAGAAAAATGCATCCACATGTTGCATTATTGGTTAAAAAAGAGTTAAATAAGCTTTTAGATGTTGGATTCATTCGGTCTATTGACTATGCAGAATGGATCTCCAATATCGTACCTATTTCAAAGCCAGACGGAAGGATTAGAATTTGTATAGAATTCAGAGATTTGAACAAAGCATGTCCCAAAGATGATTTCCCTTTGCCAAACATAGATATGATTGTTGATTTAACTGCTAGCCATGCAATGTATTCATTAATGGATGGGTTTTCAAGATACAACTAGATCAAGATTGCACTAGAAGATCAAGATAAAACAACGTTCACATGCCCTTGGGGTACCTATTGCTGGAACGTAATGCCATTTGGGTTAAAGAATGTAGGAGCCACATACCAACGACCAATGACAACAATTTTTCATGATATGATGCATACATTCATGGAAGATTACGTCGATGATCTCCTTGCCAAATCCAACACAAGAGAAGGACATCTAGAAATCTTGTCAGAGATCTTTCTCAGAATGGAGAAGTTCAATATTTGACTCAATCCAAAGAAATGTGTCTTCGGCGTTAAATCTAGAAAAATCCTGGGATACATTGTTTCAGAAAAGGGCATAGAGGTTGATCCAAAAAAAGTACAAGCTATAATGGACATGCTGCCACTATGAAATATTAGTCAATTCCGATCACTACAAGGATGCTTACAATCCATTAGGAGGTTTATAGCTCAACTGGAAGACAAAAGCTTACCATTTACACATCTATTGCATAAAAATGTCCCATTCAAATAGGAGGAAATGTTTGAAGCAACATTCAATTAGATCAAGCAATATCTCATAAATCCACCAGTCCTAATTCCACCAGTTCCAGCAAAGCCACTCATACTTTATATTTCAGCAACAAAAGTATCTTTGGGAGCATTACTAGCACAGGAGGATTCTACAAGCAAAGAAAGGGCCATATACTATATCAGCAAAACTTTAACAAGTCATGAGCTAAACTACATTTTCATTGAAAAAGATTGCCTAGCAGTAGTGTTTGCTTCTCAAAAGTTGCGACACTATATGTTGGCTCATACAGTTAAGTTGATAACCAAAATTGATCCACTAAAATACCTCTTAAGCAAAGCTACCTTAACAAGAAGACTTGCAAAATGGGTAATGATCTTAAGTGAGTTTGACATTCACTATGTAGATCGAAGAGCTATAAAAGGATAGGTCATCGCAGATCAGTTGGCCGAAGCACCTTTACAAGAAGAAAACCCAATGCACATTGAATTTCCTGATGCAAATGTCTTCACAGCAATGATTAAGAAATCATGGACATTGTACTTTGATGGATCCTACACGTAGCAAGGCTTGGGGGGAGGGATTCTTTTTGTCACACACTAAGGATATACCATTCCAAAATCATATTAGTTGATGTTTCCTTGCATGAATAACATGGCTGAATATGAAGCATTGCTCACAAGAATAAAGATAGCATTGGACTGCGGATTATAGAATTGCAAGTCTATGGTGATTCACAACTTGTCATTAATCAAATCAATGATGATTATCAGACTAAAGATGATAAGCTGCTACCTTACAAGAACATGGTGGACGATTTTAAAAAGTATTTTGTGGCAATCAAGTTTTCACAAATCCCAAGGATTGATAATAAAGCTGTAGATGCAATGGCTACAATTGCTTCCTTGTTATAATTATCATAAAATAAAAAATGGTACGAATTCTTGGTGGAACAATTGTTTTCTCCCGCCTATGATAATCCTGAGACCCAAGTCATATGCCATTTAACTAGTTCTAATTCACCCTTATATGGCAAGATTTATACCTATCTGAAAAATAACATCTTACCTCCGGATTTATCCCGAAACCAAAAAAGGAATTTCATTCACCAATCGTCCCACTATACCTTGATCACCGATATCCTTTACCAACATGGTCTTGATGGTACACTCCTTCGATGTCTTGAACGTGATGAATCTGAACAAGCCTTACAAGAGGTTCATGGTGGTATTTGTGGAACTCATTCAAGTGGTTTAACCTTAGCCAAGAAACTTGTTAGAATGGGATATTATTGGCCTACCATGGAGAGAGAATCTTTTACTTTTGTCAAGAAGTGTTCTAAATGCCAGATTCATGGGAATCTTATTCATGCACCTGCACAGGAACTACAACTTTTCACTTCAACATGGCCTTTTTCTCAATGGGGACTGGATCTTGTTGGAAAAATTCATCCTTCATCATCAAATGGGCATAAATTCATCATCACGGCTACAGAGTATTTTACAAAATGGATCGAAACTGTTCCTTTGATGACCGTGACCGGTAAACAAATCTCTTCATTCATCCTGAATTACATCATCTGTAGATATGGAATTCCTAATTCTATAATCACTGATAATGGGAGGCTTTTCAAGAATCAGGATGTTGATGAACTTTGTGAAATATTTCACATTCAACACAGGTTCTCTACACCTTATTGTCCACAAGGAAATGGTCAAGTAGAAGCTTCAAACAAAACAATCTTGAAGATTTTGAAGAAGACAATAAATGATGTCGGTCGTGATTGGCATGCCTAGATAAATCCAAATTTGTGGGCATACAGAACTAGCATTTGCACACCAACAGGAGCTACCCCATATGCCTTGGTATATGGAGCAGAAGTGATCTTACCACTAGAGGTTGAAATACCTTCACTTAGGGTCTCACTCAAGGGATTGATAAATGATGAAGATTACCGAGTATCTCATCTGCAAGAGCTAGAACTGTTAGATGAAAGATGTCAATATGAAGCTAATCATTTGAAGGGTTATCAACAAGTTATGTCTCGTAGATAAAATCATAGAGTTAAACCATAGACATTTCAAGTGGGTGACTTAGTCTTAAGAGAAAATCCACGTAATCAGCAAGACAGAGAAAAGAAAGGAAAATTTGAACCAAATTGGCTTGGTCCATTTGTCATTATTGCAGCCTATGGTTATGAAGCATATCAGTTATCTACATTAGAAGGGGACCCATTTGAAGAACTGATCAACAAAATTCATTTAAAGAAGTTCTATGTCTGAAACACAAAACTACAAAAAAATCCAATAAAAATCAGAAAGCGTCCTAAAAAAATCTAATAAAAATCAGAAAAGTCCTGAAAAAATACATAAAAATAAAAAAAAAGTGTCTTGGGAAAAAAATAATCAGAAAGCATCCTGAAAAAATACATAAAAATCTGAAAAAGTCCTAAAAAAATATAAAAAATCAGAAAAGCAGAAAAAAACAACAAAATTCACATGATCTAAAAAAGTGCAATAAAAACAAGTGGTGAAAACCTAGCAAACAGGTGCTACTTGTGATCAAAATGGGCTACTCTATCTATTAGCTTATGTCTTGCATTCGCTTTATGACATCATCTATCTATATCTATCATCTGTACATATCTATCATATCCATATCATGCAACAGGAATCCTTGTGTTTCATCATGGCTTGATGAAATTTGTACATATCCATCATATTTAGGTTGTGTTCACACTAGGGGCAGAAACACAGACTAAGACAAGAGAGGGGCAACGAGCTTTTTGAACATCACAAATAGAAAAATGACAGTTTACTAAAACACAACATACATTGACGCATCAAATCAACCACAACACCAAAACGATCACTCAATGTCAATGACATCGAACAACATGGTCAAAACAACATTAATTAAAACACAAACATCAATGTTGATAAGCAAGTTGGATGATCTTAATCTGAATAATGTTTGAAATACTTTAGGAAAAATTTGAATTGTTGGTTAATTTTCTATCATATCTCTGAAACAATTTGATGATGTATTGAACTAGAAAAGCAAGGAAGGAGTAAGATTTTCTTTGTCTGTTGTTTGTGAGTGAATCATTAGTACTATGAAAATTGGTCGTGAGACATGCTCTACTAAGTATCATTGATGACATTTTAGAATTTGCATAGGAAATGGGTTAACTCTTGTCTATTTATGCAAGCGATACTTAGGTCATCTCAGTTCAATTATACCTAGATGCTTGTATTAACTTGCTATATCAAAAATCATGAAAGCAATACTCAGGTCATCACTGGTGCTAACATACCCTTTGATGCTTGTATTAACTTTCAACATTTCAATGCTCTATGATGACACAAAAAGCACAAATAAGCTCTCAGAATGGCAATAGTGTACAGATAACTTGCATGGTTAGTATAGATTACATTTCATTCTAGAATTTGCATTTTGCATTTATAGATTTTTCCAAAAGCTGGAAAAGTATCAAATGTTTCATATCTTTCCAATAAAATGACTGAGTATATTTTGAAATTCACAAAAACATCATCACATACATTTTTCATACATATTTGCATTAGAAAATCATAAAAACAAAGCATACATCATAATCAAAACATTCATAAGCATTCATAAATTGTACCATCCATCATTTCACATTCATATTCATAAAATCATTCATCAATAGATTTCAATCATATCATAACATTGCACTCACATAAAAAATAATGCATATATATACATCATTAGCATTAACATCGTGAAACCATCACATAAGACATCATGCATAGAGAAAATAGACACATGTATCACATAATAAATCATCACCGCATTTCATATATCTCAAAAATGAATGTCAAAATGTACAAAAGATGTCAACTATGCATGACATAACATCATAAAAAATGGGATCATATCAGTGTGTATACAAATGTCTCAACAGAGTATCAATAAGACATCATGCATAATGCACTACAAAGTGCTATCCTTTGATGGTGCTGGTCTGAGACCTGCCCCACCTACACCTGATGGACCTACTCCACCTACCCCTGATGATCCTCCTAGAGGTAATGGCTGCGATACACCCCTGCTAGTAGCCCGAGAACGTCTATGTGTAGTTCGAGACTGTGTATAACTCACTCTCTGCTCAGGTGGCACTGCATCATGGTATCTGATCCTACAGAACTCTGCCTCTCAGATGGCTCTAGTCAGCTCTCTCATCATGCTATCACCTACTGCTGCTCTTTGCAGACTGTCAGCTAGGGCCATGGCCTCCTCACCCTGTCATCTGGCTATATCTCTCTCTACCGTCACTATAGTCAATTGTCCCTGTAGCTGTGTAATCAAGGCCTGCGCCTATGCTAGCTAACCCTCTAAGCTCTACACTCTACTTTGCAAGGTAGCCATTTGACTCGTCCCTACCAGATCTACTAAAGACAATGGATCTGAATGTCTCATCCATGGTCCACCTCTGCCACCACCTTTTCCACCACCTCTGCCGCTACCTCTACCACCTCTACCACCTCCTCCACCACTATCACCCCCACTCTCCTCATCACTACTGTCTCCATCCCCATCTGACTCATCATCATCATCATCCTCCTTGGAGTCATCACCCTCTGAAGCCTCCTCTCACTGTCACCTATGTTTGCCTCTATGTGGTCTCTGCTCTGCAACTGGAGCAAACGACTTATCAGGATCAAATAATTGTGGCGCAGGATGCTCCAACACATATTGACCATACTCTGGAGTCATCCCCCTATCAAGAATATCCACTTTGTACTCCCACATCTGTACCCCAAAAATGGTGAACTTTGCCACTGCTGCATCATATGAAATCCGTGGACCCCACACTGTAATCTCCTGTTGCCGACGTGCATAAATAGATGAACCCTGTGCCATACCTTGAGGCTAACCATACTGTCACCATACATGGCCAAGAAGAAACCTCTCAATAATCCTAGGAGTACGACCAATCAGATATCTGGAAGTAAAGACAAAGGGAATCTCCCTACCATCCTCCGGCCATGCCTCACAATCTACATACAGTCGCCAACATACTATCTCGAGATCATCTAGAAGACGCTGCCAATGATCTAGTTTTCCCAACCATGGCTGAGCAATGACATCGGTATATCTAAATTTGTACGGTCGACTAACAAGTTGTCATCCACGAGTCAATGGACGCATAACAACAAAGTGTTCCCATGCCCATATCTGTAACAGCGAACAACCGACAACAAAACTCTGGCCTCCACCATACACAATATGGTGTATCTCATCATATAAGTGTGCAAGCATGCATGATCCCGATGCATATCGTGTACCCTGCATCACCATACTCTCAAGTACACGACCCCACCTGACTGCAAAACCATTCGACCTATGGTCGGGGAACAAAACACCTCAAATGAAGCCTACAAGTACAGAGGGTAAAGGCGCATATGAATCTGTCATCTCCACCCATGAGATATAATATCCTACAATCTGATCATCTCTAAATATCTGTCTCAAAGAATCCATACCTCCCACCTCCCGGCCATCAAATCTCACTATCTCGCCCATCACTGGAATCCTCAAGATGTGATATACATCCTCTGGAGTCACGGTAATCTCTCCTGTTAGAAAATGAAAGGTGTTTGTGTCGCTGTGCCACCTCTTTACAAGTGCTGTCAACAAACCTCTATTGAGATGCACCTCAGGCATCTCAAGTAACGAGGTCAGTCCACATGCCTTGATCACATCTCTATCTACCTGTACAAGCTGCGGAATCAATCTCCATGTCTTTGGGAATGTCTCCCGTAATTGCAAGACGCCTAATCTCTCATGTTGAATAGGAAGAATCATCAAGTCAAAGCAACATCAATATCAAATCATCACGACAAATCAATCAAATCTGAATATCAAAATCCTATTTGCTTTTAACAACTTTAGAAGCAAACTTATCAATCACACCTATTTTTTTTTCATCATCATGGAAAGCAAATTTATCAAATCCTATTTGTTTTTAACAACCTTAGAAGCAAACTTATCAAACAACTATTTGTTTTTCATTAACTTGAAAGAAAATTTATCGGCTACTCTTTGTTTTCCAACAACCTTGGGAACAAAATGATCACACAAAACAACATCAAATCATGAGCACTGCAGAACTCATAATAGGCGCTAAGAAATTATGGGTGCTACATAACTGATCATGGGCACTGCAAAACTTCTCATGGGCGCTACAAAAAGTCAAATGGGCACTAAAAGATTGCATAAAGGAACAAAAAGGTTGGAAAACATGCTCCAAACAGAAAATTTTCAAATAGCAGAAGTTTAACGGGGTACATACCGCGGCTCCATAGTGCGCTAGTCGCTAATGTCATCGGATGCCCTCAAAATAGTGTTGGTGGATAGGAAGTGCCATCTTTTTCACTCTAGAGCTCAAAAATTACAATTTTTACTAGGTTAAAATGGGAAAATGACATGGAAAATGACATTTTTAACCTATGTAAAGGAAAAATTGGGGCATTTTATCACATTTTATCACAGCAAGGGCAATTTAGATAATCAATTTTTCATCTCACATCTTTCCACATCAATTTCTTCACATCATAATTTTCGAACAATGAATCGACATCTTAAAAATTATAAAAATTAAAAAATTGCAAAAAAAATTCTGAAAATTCAAACAATTCACACAAATCATAATCTTATCAATTCATCGTTCGAGGGGGCATATACATGTCAACATTCGACAATCAGCATCTGGGGCAAATTTCTAGGGAAAATTTCAAAATTCTTTGAAGCAATGTGTAAAACACATCATTTCAAAGAGGGGCAAAATGTATACACCTAAAAATGGTCACATCACAATAGTCTAGTAATTAATTAAATATTTTTAATATTTAATTAAATTTCTGAATTCAATCTGCGTATAAATAAATCTAAATAATTTATTTATATTGTTTATTCTTTCATCTTGATTAAATAAATAAGTTTATTTAATCACTTTTCTTATCCATTTCTTAATTAATTAAATAAACATTATGATTTATTTATATTAATTATCATATATAATCTTGGCTTGAATATTTTATTCAAATAAAGATTAAAGATTCTTCTCTTCTAAAATTCTTCTAAAGTCCATTCACAATTCCATATTTCAAATATTTAATTAATTCTTCTAAAGTCTATTCACAATTAAATATTCCAAATATTTAATTGAATCTTCTATAGTCCTAAAATCAAAAATCAAACTCACATGAAATTAAATAAATTTATTTATTTAATTTGGATTATCTTCCACAACTGTGAAACAAACTTCAAAACAAAAAAATTAATTTCTCTGTTCCTGTGCAAAGTTGTTCCCATGGGTTGAAGACAAGCCTCCATTCTTCTCTCCAACCTCCCAACATCTTCCATCTTCCTCTCAACCTCTCCATCTCTCACCATTCAAAATTACTAGACAATCTC
Organism: Sequoia sempervirens; assembly: GCA_007258455.2. Taxonomy (NCBI): domain Eukaryota; kingdom Viridiplantae; phylum Streptophyta; class Pinopsida; order Cupressales; family Cupressaceae; genus Sequoia; species Sequoia sempervirens. The sequence continues at coordinate 166,786,478 of VDFB02000003.1, read as the reverse complement.
ACAACCATTGATCTTTGCCAGCCAGGCTCTTGCCTATAAAAATCTATAAAAAAGACTGCCGAGTCTCTGAAAAAGAGAGAAGCTTTTGTATGGGAAAACTATAGTAAATTTGCAATAGCACAACCTTTTAGCATTCATAGCGTTTAGAATCATAGCATAGCATAGCTTAGCATATTAGCATTCCATATCATGGCTTATCATCCTCATAGCATAGTTTTAGAAGCATTCATAATCCACAGCCACTGTGCATAATCTACAACCCCTGTGCATATCCATATATCACATTTCACTCCACCAGCATATAGAATAGAGAAGTATTCTCCCTTTGCATACTCATTCTGCAAGTTGCCATTTTGAGAAGCTTTTCTTATACAATATGAGAGCAACAACTTCAAGCAAATCAATGGAGATAGAGGACAATGGAACGGTTCTGAAGAAGCTCTGTTTGAATTCTATTTGATTTCATTTGATTTAGTTTTCTTTAGTTTAATGTTGCATTGGTGTGTTTTTATTATCTTATTTTGATACTAACATTTCCCACACACAGTAGATGTATCAAAGGTTGGTGTGGTAGATGCACAAGGGTAGGAGCAACCAAAGAAGCTATAAGAAATGAATCCTAATACCACTAGATGGATGATAATGGTAAAACACTACAATATATATAATCATATGGGGGAGATCACACCATAGACTCAAGAGTATAATCCAACATGTTTTTCTTATCCTAGATATATTCTAGTAATAGTTGCAAAGTAGTAACATTCATAAGATAGGTTAAGAAAATAAATAGATGAATTAGAGGCTAAAATAAATCTTATGAAAAATAAGTTGAACACCCATCCAATAAGGCAATACTTGAGTTTAGAGTTTTCAGAGTATTTACTAGCACAAACTTGGACCATTTGATTTTATACTTATTTGAGTGTATTCAAAGAAATAAAGATGTTTTATTCAAGAATTCTAGTTTGATAGCCAGACCAATTGTCACCATGATAGAGATGTGTATAGGGATCTTAGATAACCTAGCATGCTAGAATGTTACAAATAATGTGCATAAGACTTGCCTATTCATAACTATCTTGGGAGGATATGCATAACATTAGTACATAAATCATGATTTTAATTGTTCAAAGGTAGTTTTGGATTATGTCAATCAATTTTTATAATAATTTGAATACCAAAAGATAGAACATGACATCACCAAGAATAAAAAAAGGTCAATAACTAGGGGAAACTATGCTAAAGTATGATATGTTATTTAAAGAGAACTTACTACAAATATTTGGTATAATATAGACTAAACTTTGTAAAGAGAATGGTTCATATGAGGGATATTTATGTATACAAAATAAAATATGTGCATCACACCTTTGTGATGTAGAAAGATATTCTAGAGGCTATGCTTCAATTGGAAAACTATTGGAGAACTATAATGATTTGAGTCAACGATATGGTTGGAAGAGGAAATTTATTAGATAGTTCACACATGGATTAGTTGGCATGTAGAAAAAAAAACTATAGTCATGAATTGTATTTTATAAGGTGTTGAAGTGGGAGACACATGTTGACTAAATTTATGATGATAAGATCTTGAGTAATCATTATTGCTTATATCCCTTCATTGTGAATTTTAAAGTGTGCAATACACCCTAAGAATCATGGTAGTTGATGATGTAGACTAACATAGAAGTTAAAGGGAGACATAGTTAATTTCTAGTGAGAGGTTTAAAATTGTACAATTCATGACATTAATATCTATCTATTATTTAATGTGTGATGATTATGGGAAGAAAATTTCAAATAAAAAAAAAACATGGTAAAATTGTGCACCACAACAATAGTATACACCTTGGTGGCTAGGATATGGAGGATAATATTTCCTAGTTGATAATAGATCTTTAAGGATAGTTGGTCAAGGGGAGGAAAATGTCTCTTTAATGGATAAATTATTGAGAGAACTCTTAGATATACTACATATTCTAATTTTAGTCATAAATATTTTATTTATTTCTAAGATGATTAAATTCAAAATTCATGTTAACTTAAATGAAGATAATGGTTGTATATTGGTTAGAGACAACATAATGGAACTAAAGAAAGGAAACACAAATGCACTAATTATGAAAACATAAGTAAAATATTTTTCTTAGATAATAAATCATATAGTAGAGGTAAGGCACTTCCATGCAAACTTACAGCTCTTGCAAATTTATTTCCAACTTGTTATTTCCACCCCTTTTGATCCTTTGTATAGATTTATAGTTATGATTTAAGTTTTGAAAGGAAGAAGGGTATGAAAAATGATTGCAATGATCATGCCATAGACCCTTCAAAAGATTTATGTAGCTAGATATGGGAAAATTCAAATTTATACAATAGAGCCCATAAATAATGAAGGTGTTGGATGTTGTGGTTGTGTTGTTGATATGTAGTTGTCATTGATGTCAAAACTATTAGCACTAATGCATTTGAAGCTATATATGTTGAGGACATTGAGAAAATTGTAATAAAATGAGTTGCAGGTTGTTAGTGGTGTAGTGAAGTTCAATCTATTGGCGAATTCAATACGTTGATGATCAGAGGTTGTGGACTAAATGGTTTCTTTTTGAGTATATCTAGTTTATCCACGTCAAGTTTCAGAGATCCGAGTGAAGATTTGATTAAGTTATGAAGATTTGTATTTTGGTAGCTTTTCTATTACTTTAGTTGGTGTTCCTGAATGAAGATGATGTGATTCCAGTCAGTTCTATTATTGTGAATGCTTCTTTGGTGATTCGTGACATTTTTGGATGTTTCTAGATTGTGCTCTATCTATGTTGCATGTCCGCATTGATCATTATGCTCATAATCCAAGATTTTCTCTTGTGTGTTCATGTTTTTCATGCTCATGGCCGACTACGTGATGGTAGCATGTTGTGGATCTTTGAGGAATAATTTTTGAAGGTGGTTCATGTTTGAGGATGTTGATTTGGGTCTTCACCATGTTGTGGCTGACCTTAGTTGATTCACATTAATAATTTTTATTGTTTTGGGCCGACAATTTACATTCATTTTATTATTTTGTTGAAGCCGACATGTAGCAATGCAATTTCTTGTTGTGGATATATATATAAACAATTTTTTTATCATTTGAAGGTATGTTTGTGTGAAGTGTGTGAGTCCTATCTGTGAATATTGTTTAGATCTTTCAAAGGTAGAAGGAGAGAGTGAAGAAGAATGAAGAAGTGTTCATGTGCTTAACCAGAACTATGATCAAGCATTAGAATATGCTATTTTATCAATTCAAATCCATGCAGATGTAATCCAAATCTTCCTATAAGATAGTGTGTCTTCCTTTAGGTAGTAAGCCTTGTTGTAATTGAGCAGTGAGCTCTAGGTAGTGTACCTGAATGCATGTGCATTCCCCATTTCATTCTTTATACTTTTAACAGGGTATAATCTTGTGGACTGACCTCCACCATGGTTTTTCCCCTAACAGGGTTTCCACGTAAAAAATCTTGGTGTTATGTGTGTTTCTAATGTGTTGTTGATTTATGCTTTCATGGTTATTAAATAGATCTAAAAATAAGGTTAATAAAGTTAATAAGTTTTGAATTTCTATGAAAATTGATTCACCTCCCCTCTCAGTTGTCTACCCTTGTGTTGCCAACAATTGGTATCAAAATAGGTTCCTTGGAAGAAGTTTAATAGCTTAAGGTGATCCGAGATGGTGACATATAAGAAGGATAGTCCCAGATTTGATGGAACAAATTATTCTCTATGGAAGACTCAAATGGAGTGTCATCTGAGATGCATTAGTGAACCCTACTATAACATTACAAGTTATAGGTATGTTATTCCACAGAATGGTACTACTACTACTACTGAGATTAGAGATGTTGAGTCTAATATTAGGGCTAAGGAGGGGTTGTTGAGTACTTTGACTGATACTAAGATGAAAAATGTGATGGATCTAAAGACTCCTTATGAGATCTAGAAAAAATTGAAAACTTTGTATGAAGGTGATGCTAATGTGAAGATTGCTAAGCTACAAAGTATGAAAGGGAAATATGAAATGTTGAGAATGGGTGATGATGAGAACATTACTACTTTCATGCAAAGAGTGAATGAAATTGTGTGTGGTATCAGATGTGCTGGTGGACAGTTGGACAAATCAGAGATTGTTGCTAAAGTGCTTAGATCCTTGCCTACTTCTTACAAAGTTAAATCTAGTGCTATTGAGGAGCTCTAGACTGTGACAAATGTTACTAGAGATATGTTGATTTGTAAGCTTACTGATTTTGAGTTGAGTGAATTTGGTGATGCCCTTCCTAAGGTAGAATCTGCATTCAAGGCTACTACTTCCGAAAGAGATAAACAAAGATATGATATGGGAGAAAGTTCTTCTAGAAAGGTATTCAAGTATGAGGAGGAAATGAGACAGATTGAAGAACAAGAAAGAGAGTTGGATGAGCTTGAAGCATTGATTGTTAAAAGAGAAGCCAAAGGATAAGGTAAGTATAAAGGGAAGTTTCCTATTAAATGTTTCTCTTGCAATAAGATAGGTCATTTTGCATCTTGAGGTGTCTCAAAAGTGTTACTAAGTCATGACCTAACAAGCCTAAATTTCAAAAGAAGTGTTACTATGTTGTTGATGAAGGTGTGACAGATGATGAATCTGATAAAGGAAATGGAAGTGAGGAAAAATGGGTATTTATTGCTATCAAGGAAAATAATCATGTGTCTGTTGAATTTGTTAGTTGTACAAATGTGGAGAAAGCCCTAGCTGCTCGAGTTGAAGAGAAAGATGAATGGGTGATTGACAGTGGATGTTCACATCACATGACAGGAGATAAAAGTAAGTTTGTGAGCTTAGAAAGGTATGATGGTGGTGTTGTAAGATTTGGTGATGATAAATCTAGTGTGATCTGTGGCAAAGGATGCATTTCTCTTGATGGTAAGCATAATACTGATGATGTCCTATATGTGGAAGGCTTGAAGCATAATCTTTTAAGTGTTGGACAGATGGTTGGTAAGGGATACAATCTTCAATTCAAGGATGGAAAGTGAAAAGTATTGGGGAATTCTAGAAATGTGATTGCATCAGGTACAAAAACAAAAGATAAAATCTTTCACCTGAGTGTTGCTAGTAAAAGTTGTTTGATTGCTCAAGTTGATGAAAGTTGGTTGTGGAATAGGAGAATGTGTCATGTAAACTTTGATAATATTGTCAAGATAAGTTCTACTAAGGCTGTGAGAGATCTTCCTAAGTTGATGAAACCTATTAATGCCATATGCAAGGAATGTCTGTTAGGGAAGCAAACTAGAATTTCATTTCGGAGAAAACAACATAATTCAAATGAATTGTTGGAGCTTGTGCATATTGACTTGTGTGGTCCTAGAGTCAGAAGTTTACAAGGTTACATGTATTTCATGTTACTCATTGATGATTATTCAAGAATGATGTGGGTGACTTTCTTAAGGGAGAAATCTGAAGCTTTGGAAAAGTTCAAGATCTTTAAGGCTATGGTTGAGATAGGTCTAAAGATTAAATGTCTAAGATCAGATAGAGGCAGTGAATTCACTTTTGGTGAATTTAATTCTTTTTGTGAAGAACATGGAATAAAGAGACAATTATCTGCACTATGGACCCCTCAACAAAATGGAGTTGTGGAAAGGAAGAATAGGACAGTTCAAGATGCTTCTAGGACTATGATGTTGGAAGGAAAAGTTCCTCATATCTACTCGAGAGAAGCTATGAGTACTATTGTGCACACTCTTAACTGGGTAAAAATAAACTAGTAAGACCCCTTTTGAGCTATGGACTAGTCATAAGCCTATTATTAAATATTTCAAGATCTTTGGAAGCAAATGTTATTTCAAAAGAGATGAAGATATAGGAAAGTTTTATGCTACGAGTGATGAAGGTATCTTTTTGGGTTATTCTACTAAAAGCAAGGACTATCGGTGCTACAATAAGAGATTGAGGACAATGGTTGAAAGTGAAAATGTCAAGGTTGATGAAGACATACCTACACCATCTAGAACCTGTGGATATGATTCTAATGATCAAAATGATAGTACAAACAAAGGAAAGCAAGTTCAGACTTCAAATCAAGTTCAAATCATTCTGGTGAATCAAGAAGATCAAGAGGAAGGAGAAAATAGTGAAAGTGTAGAAGAGAGATCAAAAGATCCTAAAATTCAAGAACGTCCAAAGACTTTGAGGTATGTAAGATTGAATCATTTAGAAGATCAGATCATAGGTGATAAGAACAAAGGTGTTTAGACTAAGAGAAATATTATAGAAGAATACTATTTACTTTCAAAGACTGAGCCTAACAATGTGAATGAAGCATGCAAAGATGAACATTGGTTTGAAGCAATGAAAGAAGAACTACAACAAATTGAAAAGAATGATACATGGATTCTTGTTCCCAGACCTAAGGATGAAAATGTAATTGGGACTAAATGGTTGTTTAGAAACAAACTGAATGAGCAAGGTGAAGTGGTTAGAAAAAAAGTGAGACTGGTGTGTAAAGGATATTCTCAAATGGAAGGAATTAATTTTGAAGAGGCTTTTTCCCTTGTTGCTAGAATTGAAGCTGTGAGATTGTTTCTTGCTTATGCTACTTACAAATACTATAAGGTTTATCAGATGGATGTCAATTCAACTTTTCTAAATGGTGAGTTGGAAGAAGAGGTGTATGTTGAGAAACTTGATGGATTTCAATTGACTGATCAAGGAGGTATGGTTTGTTGATTAAAGAAATCATTGTATGGACTTAAGCAAGCCCCTAAAGCATGGTATGATAGATTGGATAAGTATTTGTTGAAGCTTGGATTCAATAAAGGTATTGCTGATAGTAATCTGTATTTTAAGATTGATCATAATAAATATTTGACTGTGGAAGTATTTGTTGACGATATCATTTTTGGAGGAGATGACAGTTTGTGCATGAAGTTTGTTGATGAGATGCGAAGTGAATTTGAGATGTCAATGATTGGAGAGATGAAATTCTTCTTGGGATTACAAATTACCCAGTTAGATAAAGGGATCTTTATATCTCAGTCCAAGTATGTGAAAGAACTGTTGAAGAAATTTGATATGGAAGATTCAAAGCAAGTTGGTACACCCATGGTGACTCAATGTAAGTTGACAACAGATGATGATCCTCTGAAATAAAATCAGACTAGATACAAATCAATGATTGGTGGATTGCTTTATTTGACACAAACTAGGCCTGATACCATGGATGCTATATGTATTGTTGCAAGATTTCAAGCTGATCCTAGGGAATCTCATGTGTCTCCTATGAAGAGGATTTTTAGATACTTGATGGGGAATGTTGATTTTGGCCTGTGGTATCCTAAAGATGATGATCTTACGTTGAGTGCCTTTACTGATACTGATTGGGTAGGAGATGTGAATGATAGAAAAAGTACTAGTAGTGGTGCATTTTTCTTGGGAAAGAAGTTGATTTCATGGTTAAGTAAGAAGTAAAATTCCATTTCTTTATCTATTGTAGAGGTAGAATACATTTTTTTTGCTAACAATTGTACTCAAGTATTGTGGATGAAGCAAATGTTGAAGTGCTATTAACATTTCTAAGAATTTGGCGTTGCATTCAAAGACCAAGCATATATCTATCAAGTTTCACTTTTTGAGAGAGAAGGTAAGTGAAAAGGAAGTCAAATTGGAGTATGTACCTACTAAGGAGTAGATTGTAGACATATTTACCAAGCCGTTGCCTAAGGATACTTTTGAGTATCGTAGAGGGAAGTTAGAGGTGATTACCCCTCCTAATCAGAACTAAGATGCATTGCTTTGCATCAGTCTATGTATTTGATAGTCATATCTTGATCCAAATTGATGTTGTTGTGGCTGCTACTCAGGGGGAGTAGTCAGATGTTTAGATATGTGGTTCAAAGCTTGTATAGAAGAGATCTTTGTCATTGATGTCAAAGGGGGAGAAGAATAATGTGAAATTTTTTTGGAAGAGAAGAACCTTTTGAGGAGAAGAGTCATGTGGATGAGTTGAGAAGAGAGGATTCATAACCTAAGGGGGAGGAAGTGCATTTGCATTGATGATTTTTTTCACATAATGTGTTGCCCTTAATGCCAAAGGGGGAGATTATTGGATGTTGTGGTTGTCATTGATGTCAACACAAATGCACTAAGTATGAAAATATAAGTAGAATATTTTTCTTAGATAATACATCATATAGTAGAGGTAAGTCACTTCCATGCAAAATTCCAACTCTTGCAAAATTCTTTCCAACCTGTGCTTTCCACCCCTTTTGATCATTTGTATAGATTTAGAGTTATGATTTAAGTTTTGAATGGAAGAAGGGCATGAAAATGATTGCCAATGTTTGTGCCATAGACCCTTCAGAAGATTTATGTAGCTAGATATGGGAAAATTTAAATTTATACCATAGAGCCCATAAATCATGAAGGTGTTGGACGTTGTGGTTGTCATTGATGTCAACACTATTAGCATTAATGCATTTGAAGTTGTATATGTTGAGGATATTGTGAAAATTGTAATAAAATGAGTTGCAGGTTGTCAGTGGTGAAGTGAAGTTCAATCTATTGGTGAGTTCAATAGGTTGATGATCAGAGGTTGTGGAATAAATGGTTTCTTGTTGAGTATATATAATTTATCCACATCATTTTTTAGAGATCCATGTGAATATTTGATCAAGTTATGGAGATTTGTATTCTGACAGTTTTTCTGTTACTTCAGTTGGTGTCCTTGAATGAAGATGATGCAATTCCAATCAGTTCTGTTGTTGTGGATGCTTCTCTAGTGATTCATGATGTTTTTGGATGTTTCTAGAATGTAATCTATTGGTGTTGCACATCCGTATTGATCGTTGTGCTCACAATCTGATATTTTCTCTTGTGTGTTCATGTTTTACATGTTCATGGATGACTAGGTGATGGTAGTGTGTTGTGGATCTTCAAGGAATAATTTTTGAAGGTGGTTCATGTTTGAGGATGTTAATTTGGGTCTTCATTATGTTGTGGCCAACCTTGGTTGTTTCACATTAATAATTGCTATTTTTTTGGGCCGATAGTTTACATTTATTTTATTATTTTGTTGAAGTTGACATGTAGCGATGTAATTTCTTGTTGTGGATATATATAAGTGATTGTTTTATCATTTTAAGGTATGTGTGTGTGAAGTGTGTGAGTCTTGTATGTGAATATTGTTCAGATATTTTGAAGGAAAAAGTAGAGAGTGAAGAAGAGTGAAGAATTGTTCATGTACTTTACTAGAACTATGATCAAGCATTAGCAAATGCTATTTTATTAGTTCAAATCCCTATGGATGTAATCCAAATCTTTATGTAAGACAATGTGTCTTCCTTTGGGTAGTAAGCCTTGTTGTAATTGAGCAGTGAGATCTAGGCAATGCGCTTGAATGCATGTGCATTCCCCATTTCATTCTTTATACTTTTAACAGGGTATATTCTTGTGGACTGACCTCCACTATGGTTTTTCCCCTAACAGGGTTTTCACATAAAAAATCTTGGTGTTATATGTGTTTCTGATGTGTTGTTGATTTATGCTTTCATGGATATTAAACAGATATTAGAATAAGGTTAATAAAGTTAATAAGTTTTGAATTTCTATGACAACTGATTCACCCCCCCTCTTAGTTGTCTGCCCTTGTGTTGCCAACAAAAGGAGCTTTTCAATTGTCAATATTGGTTGGAAATACTCATTTAGTTCAATACGACTTCAACATAAATTATACCACCAAACCTGTGTCACTATCAGAAAGTAGATCTCCTTAAATATTATATGGTCAAGTAAAATTTGACAAGAAGGAAGAGAGGAAATTTGGGATCTTGTTATTTTTTTCTCCTCAAAGAAAAGAGACTACCCAAAAAATTAATGTGGAATGGCATAAGATATGGTTGAGAGGATGGCCCTACATTTATTGAGGAAAGGAATGCCTTGTCTACATGTCCACATTTTGCATACACATCTGTAGGGAAGTTGCAACTAGATTTGAGCAAAAACATCTCAATCATTTATGCCTTGATGGAGGCCCATATCCTGAAAAAGAAAGGAGGCTCCCATTTTGGGGATACGTAGAAAGAATGTTGGAAAAGGGTGTGGAATTTTCCTTGTCACCTACCATTTGCATTTTCTAAAAAGGTTTCTAAGCCTTTTCAACAAAAAAATCCATTTTCTTTTGGGGTATATCTAATAATTGCTGCAGTGGCAGAGATGACATTTCTGAGAAGCATCCTTTTAAACAATTCTCATTCCTTTTCTATGCGGCTATAATTTTGCATACATGTCTACCAACGCATTTGTGAGAGCACCCAATTTTTTCATAGGCAAGAGGAACACGGGCATAAGGTTGTGTAATCTAGCTTTATACCTATTGATTTCGGTTGCTTGAAATTTTCTAAGCCTTTTCAACAAATTTATTTAGTGCATATCCTATAATCATTGCATTCCATGAGATCACATTTCTTAGAGACATTCTATCAAACATTTCACATTCCTTTTCTATGCTTCACATTTTGCAAACCTGCTTGTTGATTAATGCCATGGAACTTGGCTTTACACCTGCATATTTTCTTGCTTGAAAGTTTCTTAAGCCTCTCCAATAAATCCATTTTGTGCATATCTTGAAATTATTTCATTCTATGGGACCACGTTTATGTGAGGCATTTTTTCAAACAGTTCACACACCTTGTCTAGGCATCCACACTTTTGCATACTTTCCTACCAGTGCAGATGCAACTGCAACATTTGACAAAATATAGTCCCCTATATACTTAATTGATGTCCATACTATCAGAGCCCTAAGTTTTCCGGGCATTCAATTTTTAAAGCCTTAGATTTGTTTCTAGGTGTGTAGTGATAGAACCCTTGTTTCTGCATATTTAGGAAAGCCCCATTTTTTCTAGGTAGTGGAGAAAAGCCTTAGATTTTATCTGGGTATTTATAGTTTCCCCCATTTAGCAAAAATGGTTGGAGGAGATAATAAGAGTTGGTAGTAGCCACCTATATTTGATGGTAAAAATTATGATTGTTGGGTAAAGAAAAGTAGTAAATTATTTGTGGGAGTCAGTAGCAAATGGGTTCACAGATGTGACTGAACCAAATGCATTTATAGCATTGAGCAATGCTCAAAAGAACCAATTGAAGGAGACAAAGAAAAATGATACAAAATCCCTCAGTTTGATTAAGGCAATCTTGACAAAGGCTATTTTTCCTCAAATAGCAGTAGCTAGTTATGCAAAAGAAGCATGGGAAATACTTCAAACCACCTACAAAGGGACTAAGAAAGTCAAGGCAGTGAAACTCCAGCTGCAAAGGAGAGAATTTGAGACCATGCAGATGAAGGACATCAAGTCCATTTTATATTTTCATACAAGGGCTTCCACTTTGGTTAACCAATTGAGGATAAATGGCAAGATCTTGGAAGAGCAGAAGATTGTGGAGAAGATTCTTAGAACTTTACCCACAAAATTTGACCCAATGGTTATTTCTATAGAAGAGGCAAAGGACCTATCACAAATGTCAGTTGATGAGTTAATTTTTTTCACTTCAAACCCATGAGTAGCACCTAAATAGGTCTACAAATTCTTCCCAGGAGCAAGCTTTCAAAGCTCAAGCCAATGTGAGAGTCAAGGGAATAGGAAGAAATGGAAGAGGAAGAGGTCAAAGAGGTAGAGGTAGAAGCAACTCTGAAAGAGGAGGATCAAAAAATAGAGAGGAGGCCAACACCTCCCAATCAAACTTCCAAAATACAAAGAAAAATAGTAGCTCAAATTAGAAATCTGATAAGAGTATTGTGCAGTGTTACTACTGGAAAAAGTATGGTCACTATGCAAGTGAATGTAGGAAGAAACAACATGACCAAGGGAGTCAAAATGCAAACATGGAAAAGGAGAATAAGGCTAAAAATGAAAAACAACCACAAGTGTTTATTGCATGTAATCTTTCAGAACAAGGTAGCCCTGAAGTTTGTTATTTGGAAAGCAGTTGTAGCAACCACATGAGTGGTAACAAAAAATTATTTTCCTCCATAGACAACAACATTAAGTCTGAAATCAAAATGGGGAAGAATCAGAAGGTTCCAGTCATGGGAAAGGGCATAGTGTGCCTACAAACCAATCATGGTGAAGAAAGATAGGTCCAAGATGTCTTTTATGCCCCAAGCATGAAACACAATCTCTTGAGCATTGGAAATATGGTCCAAAAATGGTTATAGAGTGCTAATGGAGAAAGGGGAATGCATCATCTATGAAAAGGATGGAAGAAAGAGAGTTATGGAGATGGTTCAAATGACAAAGAACTAAATGTTTCCCCTCAAAATGCAAATCTCAGCATAGCCAAAAGGCCTACAATAGTAAGCCTTCAAAATAGTCATCCAAGACCCATCAAAGCTTTGGAATTTGTGGTATGGGAATCTAAGTTATTCTAGTTTAAATCTTTTAGCTAGAAAAGATATGGTTAGGGGCCTACTAGCAATTGTAGAGCCTGATGGAAAGTGTTAAGCATGCATCCTAGGTAAACAACATAGGCAACCCTTTCAATCAGGGCATTCTAGGAGAGCTAGAGCACCATTAGAGTTGGTGAATTCAAATTTGTGTGGTCCCATGAAGACTCCAACCCTAGGAGGAAATGTTTATTTCATGACACTCATAGATGACTATAGTAGAAAAATTTGGGTGTATTTTTTTAAGGAAAAATCAAAAGCATTTGAGAAATTCAAGGAGTTTAAGGCCTTAGTTGAAGAAAAAAGTAGCCACTATATCAAATTCCTCATAATGGACAAAGGGGGAGAGTATATCTCTAAAGATTTTATGAATTTTTGTAAGTCTCAAGGTATTCAAAGACAACTCATAGCCCGATATACTCCACAACAAAATAGAGTGGCTAAAAGAAAGAACAAAACCATCATGGAGATGGCAACAAGCATGTTGAAGGGAAAAGGTTTGTCTAATGAATATTGGGGTGATGTTATAGAAACAACAGTCTACATTTTGAATAGGTGCCTCACAAAGGCCGTTCGTGATAGGATTCCACAAGAAGCATGGATGCAATGCAAATGGAGTGTTGAGCATTTGAGAATATTTGGATGTGTGGCATATGCACTCGTTCCAAAAGAGAAAAGGAAAAAGTATGATGGCAAAGGTGAAAAATGTATTTTCATAGGCTATAGTGAAGAATCCAAAGCCTACATATTACATAATCCCATCACCAAGAAAGTGGTGATCAACAGGGACATTGAATTCATTGAAAATGAGTCATGGGATAGAACAGTGGACAACATACATGTATTTCAGTCTCAATTCCCTTTGAGGATGAAGAGGCTGTAGAAGGCATATGCGTCAGAAATCTACAACAACGTAACAGTTTAGAAAATAGTAGTAGTAGCTCTGCAAATTCTCAATAGAGAAGTTGCTCCAAAAATTTCTAGTTGGGAAGATGCTCCAGAAACTTTCAACAGAATGGTTTCTCTAAAACTTTACAAGAACAATCTTCTTCACCGGTCCAACAACCAAGCAACTCTAGAAATTCTAACCCTACGCTTGCATCATTGATGCCACGAAAGACAAGAAGCATGAGGGAAATTTATAACAACAAAAGGTATGATGACTTTGATGAGAACTCATATTTTGCTATGTTTTCTTATAGTGATCCAATGTATTTTGAAGAAGTTGTGAAAGAAGAAAAATGGTGTAAGGCCATGGATGAAGAGTTGGACACTATAGAGAGAAACAAGACATGGGAGCTCACTGATTTACCTAAAGGGAAATCAGTCATTGGTGTTAAGTGGGTCTATAAGACCAAGTGTACTATTGATGGTAAGGTTGAAAGGCATAAAGAAAGGATAGTTGTTAAGGGATACAAACAACAACCTAGAAGAGACTATAATGAGACATATGCACCAGTTGCAAGGTTGGAAATAGTGCGGGCAGTCCTAGCAATTGCAGCCCAACATGAATGAAAAGTATTTCAAATGGATGTGAAATAAGCCTTCTTGAATGGAGTGCTAAAAGAAGAGGTGTATGTGGAGCAGCCACCTGGCTATGAAGTCCCAGGGAAAGAGGGCAAAGTCTATAGGCTCTGGAAAGCTATTTATAGGCTGAAGCAAGCACCATGGGCATGGTACAACAAAATTGATTCGTATATTCTAAGTAATGGCTTTAGCAAAAGCCTCATTGAGTGCACACTCTACATCAAGGCAGCCAATGGTGAGATTCTTATTGCTGTTTTGTATGTAGATGATTTAGTTTTCATAGGGAATAGTAATTTTTTCATTTCTGATTTCAAAGAGGCAATGAAAAATGAGTTTGAAATGACAAACCTAGGTTTGCTAAAATATTTCCTAGGCATAGAGGTCTAACAAGCAGATCATGACATCTTTATTTCACAAACAAATTATGCCAAACAAATCTTGAAGAGATTTAGGATGTTGGACAACAAACCAGCCCCAACCCCAAAAGCTACAGGTCTGAAATTAAGCAAAGAAAAATAGCAGTGATGTTAACCCAACCCTCTATAAGAGCATAGTTGGAAGCCTCATGTATTTGACAACAATAAGACCTAATTTGATGTACATAGTAAGCCTAATTTCTAGGTTCATGGAGCAACCTAAGGACACACACTGGCAAGTAGGAAAAAGAATTTTAAGGTATGCCAATAGCATGAAAGGCTATGGCATCATGTATATTGCCTCCAATGAGTTTCAGCTAGTTGGGTACATAGACAGTGATTGGGTAGTAAATGCAAATGACAGGAAGAGCACATTGGATATTTGTTCCACATGGGTTTAGAAGCAATATCATGGGAATCAAAGAAGCAGCCCATAGTTTTACTCTCCATAGCCAAAGCAGAGTATATAGCAGCAAATGCAACAACATGTCAGGGTTTTTGTCTTAGAAGAATCCTTGTAGATTTGAATGAGCATGAAGAAGATGGTACAACCATATTTTGTGACGTGTCTTCTATTGCATTGACTAAATTTTTTGTCTTTCATGGACAAAGAAAGCACATTGAAATTCACTATCATTTCATAAGGGAGCTAGTGGAGCATGGACTTCAGTACTACAGATCTGAGCAACAACTCGCTGATATTTTCACAAAGGAATTGTCAAAAGACTCCTTTGAACACCTAAGAGATAGGCTTGGTATGAAGGAATGTGCTAGAAATTTAGTTTTGGAAAACTCAGAAAGCACCGATGCTCCAAAAATTCAGTTCTGGAAACTTAGAAGGGTGCAAAAAATCAGAACAGGTGCAAATAGGTATGCTCTAGATACTTTGCATAGGTGCTTCAGAATTTTTGCTCCGTTGCTCTAGAAATTTCACAGAATGATGAAAAACAGGGACCGGTGCTCCAGAAATTTTAAATGATGATGAAAAGCAAGTAGGCTCAAAATTAAGGGGGAGTGTTGGAATATCTAATTTTGAGCAGCAATGAGGAAGTGCATTTAATGCACAGTCAGATGAGATCTATTGGGATCCTCCAACCCCTCTGCCATGTCTGCAAATCTTGCTGGCCAATTAATGTTTTGGCAGAAAATTAATTGTGGTGGTTGAATTTGAATTGGGCGGTAGTTTTTTAGAAAGGAAAGTAAGACAAAAGAATAGAATAGAATGTTTTTTCGGTAAGAAGTGAGTTATTTTTTCATAATATCAAACAAGGAGGAATGTTCAACAGAATAGGAAAGGGAATGTTCAGGAGAACCTACAATAGTAGAAGACATTGACAGAGAGTAGTGCTCCAATGCTTTGGAATATCTCTAGCATGCAGCATCACACAAAAATCTCTAGTGCGCCAAAATATGCACAATATATTGTATGAAGGGAATACAGAGCCTTAGCTTTGAGTTTTTTCTATAATTTTTGAATGTAATCTTTTTG
This sequence comes from Sequoia sempervirens, assembly GCA_007258455.2. Taxonomy (NCBI): domain Eukaryota; kingdom Viridiplantae; phylum Streptophyta; class Pinopsida; order Cupressales; family Cupressaceae; genus Sequoia; species Sequoia sempervirens. Next base: position 166,770,588 of record VDFB02000003.1, on the reverse strand, counting down.
TGAATGAATGAAATAGAAAATATTATTCTACCTCCTTTTCTTGTTATCTCTTTGGTGTTTGTTTTCATTCTTTTCCCACTGTAGTTGGGATCTTTTCCCATCACATACCCAATTTCAAAGCTCCTATTTTGGCGCAGGGAGTGTGGATGTTGGTACAGGTTGCAAAATTAGAACCAGCGTGACACAATTTGTGTAAAATTTTGAGGTAAGTCACTTGCCATGAGTAATGAATGATTGAAGATATCCAAAATGAGTAGATTTCTTAAGCAATAAGATAGATAGGAATAAATCAAACTCATTATCGTCAAGGTAGAAAGGGCGTGACAGTAGGAAGTTTTGTTGTTAGTAAGATTATCTTTGTTCGAAATTGGGTTTGGTATTGGATTTTCTATTTTACTGTAAACATTTGGAGAAACTGATTTGTTATTGTGCTAGAAATTTGGAAATTAACCACTCACATCTGTGTAGATAACGACATTGGGAATTGATAAAAATTGTTACATTGACTTTAGCTTTTTGTTGGTAGATAGAACTATTCTAGAATATATTTTTGCTTGCATACGAATCATTCACTTACTATCAAGTATGTCTAGTATTAAACCTGTCATGATGTCTTTGGAAAAAACACTACAAATTTCTTACAGGTTATGATATTGCTATCAAGATTCAACCATGTAGTTTTCGAGTCAAACTCATTGACCCATGTTTCATGAGTAATGGTTCAAAATAACCCATCTCTCATGATAATGAATGGTCCACTTAGTAGTCATTGCATCTAGGTGATGTTCACAGAGGTGAAGCATTGGGCCTTCCTGGGAGGGAACCCATCCCAGTAGTGCTCCAGCTTAAGTGTGCTTAACCAGAGAGTTTTACCCAAGGTTAAGCCCACTTAGCTTGCAACCCCATTTGCAAAACCTTCAACAAGTGTTGCGCCTTATGAACCATTTATTATAGAGCCCCCTTAGCTCATCAATTGATAAGTAGGAGGTATTTTTCCACATGTCAAATTATGATATTGCTATCAGGATTCAATTGTCTAGTTTTCAAGTAAAACTCATTGACCCAGGTTTCATGAGTAGTGGTTCACAGGAACCCATCTCTCATGATAATGAATGGTCCACTTATCACTCACTGCATCTAGGTGATACTCACAGAGGTGAAGCACTGGGCCTTCCCAGGAGGTCACCCATCCCAATAGTGCTCCAACTCAAGCGCAATTAACCATAGAGTTTTCCCCAAGGTTAAGCCCACTTAGCTTGCAACCCCATTTGCAAAACCTTTAGCAAGTGTTGTGCATTATGAACCATTCATTATAGAGCCCCTTTATCTCATCAATTGATAAGTAGGAGGTATTTTTCCATAGCGTGTCAAATTATGATATTGCTATCAGGATTCAACCATGTAGTTTTCGAGTCAAACTCATTGACCCATGTTTCATGAGTAGTGGTTCACAAGAACCCATCTCTCATGATGATGAATGGTCCACTTAGCACTCATTGCATCTAGGTGATGCTCACAAAGGTGAAGCACTGGGTCTTCCCGAGAGGTCACCCATCCTAGTAGTGCTCCAGCTCAAGCACGCTTAACCATAGAGTTTTCCCCAAGGTTAAGCCCACTTAGCTTGCAACCCCATTTTCAAAACCTTCAACAAGTGTTGTGCCTTATGAACCATTCATTATAGAGTCCCTTTAGCTCATCAATTGATAAGTAGGAGGTATTTTCCATAGCGTGTCAAATTATGATATTGCTATGAGGACTCAACCATGTAGTTTTCAAGTCAAACTAATTGACCCATGTTTCATGAGTAGTGGTTCACAAGAACCCATCTCTCATGATAATGAATGGTCCACTTAGCACTCATTGCATCTAGGTGATTCTCACAAAGGTGAAGCACTAGGCCTTTCGGGAGGTCACCCATCCCAGTAGTGCTCTAGCTCAAGTGCGCTTAACCACAAATTTTTCCCCAAGGTTAAGCCCACTTAGCTTGCAATCCCATTTGCAAAACCTTCAGCAAGTGTTGTGCCTTATGAACCATTCATTATAGAGTCCCTTTAGCTCATCAATTGATAAGTAGGAGGTATTTTTCCACAACGTGTCAAATTACGATATTGCTATCAAGATTCAACCATGTAGTTTTTGAGTCAAACTCATTGACCCATGTTTCATGAGTAGTGGTTCACAATAACCCATCTCTCATGATAATTAATGGTCCACTTAGTACTCATTGCATCTAGGTGATGCTCATAGATGTGAAACACTGGGCCTTCCTGGGAGGTCACCCATCCTAGTAGCACTCCAGCTCAAGCGCATTTAACCATAGATTTTTCCCCAAGGTTAAGCCCACTTAGCTTGCAACCCCATTTTTAAAACCTTCAACAAGTGGTGTACCTTATGAACCATTCATTATAGAGCCCCTTTAGCTCATCAATTGATAAGTAGGAGGTATTTTTCCACAGCGTGTCAAATTATGATATTGCTATCAAGATTCAACCGTGTAGTTTTCAAGTCAAACTCATTGACCCATGTTTCATGAGTAGTGGTTCACAAGAACCCATCTCTCATGATAATGAATGGTCTATTTAGCACTCATTGCATCTTACAGGTTATCTTACCTTTCTGATTTAAGCCATCTAGAATTTTGGGTATTATATATGGTTACGTTTAGTGGAGTCGGCAAAGAGTATGATTATGTTTCCTACTAAGACTTGAAAATAATTTTCCAGTTGAAGACTAATCCATTACGTACCATGAAGATGATTATTAAATACAGTGCTACTGTGGTGTCTTTTAACCGCAATAAACTTGCTAAAGAAGATTATTGATATGCATATTTAAATTAAGTGTGTTTAAGGTATGAAGATAATCATAAGAGATTATGTAATCAACATACTTTTTTAAACTACTAAATATGTGAAATTTTTTGTAAGGATGGTGTAAAATTAATTTTACCCCTTGTCAATTAAGGTTAATTAAATAACATTCTAGATGTTTTTTTCTATTGAGAGGGGTAAATGCTTTTGACCTAGAGCTATGATCCGATGAGGTCACAAGCGGGGGACCTCATCCCCAATGTAAAAACTCAGCAAATACACCTCAATGAGGTCTGAACCTTAAAGGAAAGAACAACACAACATCTTAACCATCTCACCATGCCACTATTGCCAAAACATTTTAGATGTTTGGGAAATACAATGTACATAGATTGATTAATTACATGTGTTATATAATATCAACCATTTAGTTGTATATGATATCAAGTATTCTTTTATTTAAATATCATTATATAGTAAATGAATATAATTTTGAAGAAGCTTAATTTTAAATTGTATTCATGTAAAATACTATTGTTGATATTATAGATTCCTAGGCTTTTGAATTTATGATAACATTTATAGTAATATCAAAACATAAGGTGCATATAATGATAAGTGATCTATTTAAATCCCATAAGAGATGAAATTTTTAGATATTGAAGTTGTGTAGTAAGATAATTCTTAAACTATTGGTTAATGATGTCTTAGAATGAGATTTCCCTCTTTTTCATCATCGATAGGGTTTGAAAGAGAAACCTAAACCATGTACTAACATGTTATTGTTTTATCTAAACAATACATAACCCAATCCCGATTTATATTGTATTATGAAAGTATTTTCGAGAAATTATCCGACAATAAATATAAAGGTTACCCTGTTCTAGAACATTTGTATGGAATTGAAAGTGAAATTTAGTTATAAAGCTTTCAAATCAATATCCAACCATGGGCCTTATTAGATTCCATTGTAGAAAATTACCTCCCCATGAAAACAAAGACAATAAGTTAAAAGATAATAGAATGCCATTTAAACACCTATTTGAAGTTTCATGTAGCATATTTTAATCATACTTAATACTAACATTAATTTCATGTGATACCATAAGATCATACTTGAGGTTGTCATAGTCATCCTTAAAGGAGAAGTAAGAAAGAAATTATTGTGTTTTTACTTATCAACATCTAGTGATAAATTTGTACATTAGGTACTTGTCTCTCACATAGTTTTTGACCTCAACATTAATTTAATGATTGGTCCCCAAATGGAATTATAAATACCATCTTCTTGTGGAAAATTTTTTCCTTGGCTCCCCTTCGTAATAATTTAAAGGTTGATTGTAGATTATTGTCACTTTTAAATTTTTTTATTTTGTTGTGTTGTATATGGTTGGTAGAGTTAGTGTTTTGATTGTTCACCCATCATATCCTCTCACCTTGCTTAATATAGGCCCTAGGGAAATTAGAGAATGGTGAATAATATTTGTTTTAATATTTGGCTTATATTTTAAGAACTTTATAGGGGATTTTCTCTTATGACGTGATTTGGAAAGTAGATTGCTATCAAATTTGGACTAAGTATGTGAGGACTTGTTTTCTCAAACTACATTCTTTCACCATATGCCTTTATGTTCTAAGTAGACATAAAAATTTCTCTACAAAATCAAAGAAAATATCCTTGAAAGTGTATTGCATAGTATGCTATTAACTAGTCTACTTGATCCCTAGCTTCTCCTAAGTGGGTGGCCCTATAGTATTTAATTTGTATAGAGTACATGATACCTTGAGTAGAGGGTTGCATTTAGCGTATTTCAGTGTTGTGAACATTATGATTGTGAATGAAGTAGAGTCATCTTTGAAACCTAGTGGATATACCCTATGTGGATGGGTCAAATGAGTTGGAACAAACTCAAGTTGTCAAAATACAGAGCCTTTATGCTCCACATCCTTGTGATGAGCCTCTAAGACATAGGTCTAGCCCTTAGGACTTGTCTTTTTGTGGTTTATTTTGGATTTACCAATCTCTCCTAATGGTATGCATACTTCATCCTTTCTTTTTGAATCCAATTATAAACTAATATGGGATCTATGACCTAGTTATATGAATGATATGGTTGATATTGATAATCAAGTATCTAATCATTCATTGTCTAGCATGTGCACCTAGTCATGTTAACTTGTAGGAATAGGTATCGAGAGTGGGGAACGACGATGCGATAGAATGTAAGAGGTATCGAGTAGATTAGATGTATGTTCTATCAACCCAAAATAAGTAGATGCCATTGCTAAAGATAGGAACTCATTTCTATCCTTGCTCCTAACTAGGGAGATCATTGAATATAACTGTAAGTAGTGTATTATGTTATTGTCTTTGAAAAAAAATGTTTGCTAATTAGCAAAGCTAATGCAGATTACTTAGTTTGATTTGTATTCTTTATGTGTCAAAAAGTGGGCATGATAGATTGAATGGGTCATTGTAGAATATACCAATCCAAATTTGGAGAAGGTATTTAGTTATTTGACTAGTAAGGAATTCAACATTCTCAAAGGTTGAGAATTTTCTTTGAAACCCACAAATTTAAGAGGCAACAAGTCAAAAATTTGGTAAAGATAAGGTGGGTTTGAACCCCCCTAACCCTTCGATAAGAAATATAGGATTAGTTGGGATTATTTTTATATTGCATGATGATTGTGTTTATTTCATGAACTTTGTTATTCCTTATTCTTAGTTACTAAGATGAATAATGGAGTAGAATTAGAATATATGATATTAGGTCTGTCATTAGCCAAGTTGATGAGATGTAGTAAATCGATTGTTGAAGAGGACTTGAAATAATGTTATTCACAACTAGAGAAAATCCTTCTTCCCAAATTGGAAGCTTATGATTTATTTGGAGTTGAGACTTTGTTCAAGGAAGTCAAGGATGTTTCATTTGTTCATTGTTACAATGAATGGAATGTAGCTATAAATTTTTAGACAATATTGGATAAGAACCAATGACTTTTTTGGCAACAATTAACTCCCATTTTTTATAGATAGATTTCCAATTCATTATTTTGACTAAGAATACACCATGATGTGGTCTTCTTAAGGCTAATTCTTACCTTCTCATAGACATAATGCTTTTCCATTTTGACAAGATGATATTTACTTGTACCCTTGGTGATGTATGTAAGGCCTCACTAATGTACAACCAACTTGGTGTTAGACACACAATTCAAAGGAGGAATTCCTAATTGAATAGTCCACTAAACCCTTATAAAGACTCCATGAAATTATCAACCAGGGCTTCATAATCTTTTGATGATGCTAACATTGTATGTGCATTCATGGACTCTAAATGACCAATATCATCATGTATAGGTGGTTCACACATGTGCAAGAAAATAGTAAAGGATGGAAAAGGAAATAAAGCATAAACTGTAAAACAAGGGAAATAACTTAATTTGCTACTGATGCTATGGGTACCTTTGACTTAACATTGTAATTGTTAACTACTAAACCTAAACTCTACAATTTCACTAGCAATTATGATTCTTACTTCTAAGTACTTGACTCACTCTGGAGGATGACTCAATGATGCATTGCAAAACTTAAATCATGAGACTAAATACCATTCACGTGCATGTAATGAAGAATCTATTAAATGTAAATATCTAATTTAACAGTAGAAATTAAGATGGGTGAACAATACCTTGAGTGGCCCTTGCTCAAGTTGTTGTACCCACCGGAGAAACCAAATATGTGCTACTTGATTCAACTAATTATGACACTAAATTAGAACATCTTTATTGCATATAACTGAACTCTGTAATCTAACAAGAATATTAATAGATTTCTCATTCATGAATTCATAAAAATAAAATAAAAAAGATATTGTTTGTTCAAAAAAACTATATCTAACAAACATATCACATCCAACTAAATATGCTCCTCAACTACTGATCAAACTATATAGTTTTGGGAGGAGGTTTATTTGTATAAGGATTGAAAAAAAAAATTAAATGAAGATATCCACTCTCCTTCAAAATAGAGACAACCAAAGTCTTTGACACTGAAACTATAACTAAAAATATAGAAGAAGACAAATAGGTTTGCAACTCTGTTTTAATGACATGAAAAAGATGTGCTTTGTGCAAACAATCACGTCAGTTCCCTGATTACTATAAACTTCTTCTTTCTTCCATCGTCTTATTGAATGCTCCGATGACTCATAATTGACCACTCTAATGATCGCTTCCATCAATTATGCAACTATCACTTTTCCAACATCCTTGGAAACTCCCTTGCAATTGGCTTGGAATCCTTTGACTGCAAGTTGAGTTATCTAGTTTTCGTAGGTTGCTATTCTTCTGGTTGCAAGGAGTCACTTTCATCTAAAACATACATACTGGTTAACAATCATGAATTAAACACATTCACATTCACCATGAAAATATCATCATATCATTATCATATCTCCATTAATCAAAGTTTGTTTTGGATGGCATAAAAGATATAAAAGGTATATAAGTTCAGGAATGTAAATGAAATAAGAAGCTTAAAGTTTTTACAAGATATGAACTAAACAAGAGAAAACTAGCTATTAATCAGTCTCATCATTCCCCCCAACTAAGAAATTGCTTGTCCTCAAGGAAAATTTGGGTCATAGAGGTTATACTACAAAGTGATCTCCCTGAAGTTGGCAACAACATCAACTCCCTTAAAACCCATCTCAAATAGTAGCCTTTCTGACATGAAATCTTTGCTAGCCTTAGATCCTTTGCTATTTGTATTTAATCCCAATTCCTTCCTGTCTAATGTAGCACTGGGTAGAGAAGGAGAGGCTGATGAAAGGTTAGTGGAAACCATTTAAGTCCATTATCCCTAGAAATATCTATATACCTATGAGATCTAATAATGGATATAGAATTATAGAGGGGGTGAGGTTCCTTTTTTAGGGGTTAATTCCTCCAATCTCTTCCTCACAAAATGGAAGATGTGATCAATAGATCATATAAGTAGTTGTTTCATCTTGACGTAGTCACGTTCCTTGATGCTTATTATTTTCTTCCCTACACCTTTATAGTATAGGAGTTCTAACCATTCATCAATAACTACATTGGGATCTTTGGATTATTTTCTTAAGCAACAAATTTCTCATTTTCAGTATATTCTTGCAAGATCTCACCTATTTTCTATTCATTCCTAACATAAGAGGCTAGTGCTTTATTCTGTACATCCCCCACAAAAATTAGAGGATTCCATTCTGTTTGGTTTGAGAGCATAAGATTATGCAAGTAAAACTCATATAATTGGTCTTGCATATCCAGTGTAGAGTCAAAGTAAGTTTCTAAGAACAAAAAATTTCTATTCATTGACATTGGAAAATCACTAATTAGCTGGTTGAACTAAAAAAAATACTTCTCTTGTAGAAATAATACATAACCTCTTGTAGGAGGTCCGCACTTTAGAATTTGTGCATCCTTGTCTTCCACTTCTTCAGTCTTTACTTTCATCCTTTCTATGTCTACCTCTTTCTATTCAAGTGTCCTAGTGTGTTTGGACATCAAGTCAAAATTTTCTTTTTCCCACTTCTCAAATAACTCTTGGGTTATTTTCCACAATTCCACACCTAAGGTCACTACAAATGGCCCAAAGGGAACTAAAAGTGAAGGAATTGGAGCCTCGGATACTAGTTCCTTTTTTTCTTCTATTATAGCAAGATGTGCCAATTCATCCAACCTTGACCCATGCTCATATTTACAAATTTTTTCCTCCAACTCTTCAATTATCGTGTCCCTATCACTGTCTTTTTGCTGGTGTGTTTTCAACAAACCTTCCAATTGCTTTATCCTCTCCATAGCATCCTTTAATTCTTTGTAAATATCATTTTTCTGAACAAAAACTTCATCTTTTTCCAAAAACTAGTCATTCCTTTCACTCATATACTCATTACCCTTTGAATCAGGGCTATTTGAGGTTCTTTTTCTTGTTTTCCTTGCAACAAAAGCATCCTTTGAATTAGATTCAGAGGTGCTTGTATAATTCCATAACTATGTAATAGGTGCATTTTCATTACTAGGGGAATTCCCTTCCAATTTTGAGTTCCTCTCAACCATAACATCTCCCTTTTTCTACTTTTTGACTGACCCTCTCATAACACCTTTCCTCTTCAGGTGGTGTGTTTGCCTCCTAGGATGTGTGAATTTATTCTATCGTCTTGTAGGTGTAGAAGAAGATACACCTTTCCTTTTATTGGTTCTTGGTGTTTTTCCAGAGGTAGGGGTTTCTTGGGTATCTCCTACTACAAGTTGCTCGTAGGCTGCAAATTGAGTGTCATGCAGGCTCTACTCTACTATCTCTCCTATGCTACGAGTAGGTAACATAGTAGGGGAGCTAGAGGGATTTTCACTATTTGATACAATAGGTTCTTCAAGGATGGTGTTGATATGGTTGCAATTTAGGAAACTTTCCCATGAAACATGTAGAAATTGAATTCTAAAACTTCTTTTTATCAATAATATGACTAAGCAGAAATGTGATAATGCTATGTTATTCCTCTTCCTTTTATACTCATAACTCATTCTTTTCAAAAAATCGTAAAGAAAATTTGGAACATTCACATGCTTATTGTGGCGAAGATGCCTTAAAATATTACAATGGGTTGTATATAAGAAGGATTACCTACCATCACAGGTTAAGTATTTGATTATGTAAGAAGCTACTGAAGCCCATATCCAGGGTAATGATAATATTTTTGTGCGTAGAGAAGATAAGTCTAGGTTTTCTCCATGTTCTTTGAATTTGTTCCTGGCAGCAATGACATCTTCCCTCACTAGAAACTCTTCTCCTTCCTATGACAGTCCTGAGACCTCATCAATGGTAGCTTCTAAAGCATACAAGCTCAAACCTCTTACAGTTGCTTCATCATTTTGTAGTGTGGCAACAAATTGTTGTGTTATGCCTTCATTGAACTCCGTGAGTTTCAAGAAGTACTCTACCCAACCATCTTATCTAAAAATGGGTAGTATCAATCTATCTTCCAACAGTTGGGTATGTGTTGCTAGTTCCCTCTGAATAATGTCACCACCCATGATATTGTTGTTGTTCTCTAATTCCCTTAATTATGCTATGTTCTGTTTCAATTTTTTCCTATCACTCCCACCACACCACTTCTACTATGTTGTATCCTCTCAATTCAACTACTTCTAATCCTTCTCTTCTCCTCAGAGCTGGTATTTGTGTAAAAATGGAGGAAAATAGAATGGAAAATAGGTTGCAAATAGTTTTGGTTTTTGAAAATCAAGAAAATGAAAAGTACCCCTCCCCCCAACTAAAGATATTAAGTGTTCTCACTTAATTGTATGGATCTTGGTGGAAGGGATAAACTGGATGAAGTGGAAAGTCAAATGAAATATGAAACATGCATGAATTAATGTTAAAACATGTAGGAAATCAATTATAATTTATGATAATTATGAGAAATTAATGCATGTACATGTAGAATTCTTGTGAAATGAAATTGAATTTATGCAAAGTTGTTGATTATTGCTTGCAACAAGATATGATGTGACTGTTCTTAATTACAATTGAAATTAAAGGAAATGAATGGATGGTGCATGGTAAATGATGGTTTGGAAAGGCTATGGGATGTATGATAGATGGGATGTAAAATGAATTGTATGATACATGGTAAGCAAAAAAATTGATGGAAATGCTACGTGGGAGGATGTATATAGTCTGCATGTGCGAAATTAAAACACGTGTAGCTGCATGTATGGAATTATGTAGGTGGAAAGTAAGGATATGCAATTAATTTGACGGGGATTTTTGTGATGACTGTCAAACAATTGTTATGAGTGTCTCTAGTAACAAGTTCCTTTCTAAATATTGTCACCTTCAAGCATGTTTCTACAAGTCCCTACTTCTTCACTGAATGTGGTAGAAAATGATTATTGTTGCTTGTCACTGTGTGCAGTGTGTGTTTGTGAACTGTGTTAGAAATTATATCTATGTAACATTAGTAGTTGAGTTGTGTAGCTCCTCTACTGTGTTGTGTGTAGAACTTGTAGTCTCTGTAGTTTAATTTTCAAGTGAAGGCTCAAATTTTTGAATTAATGATAGAAGGAAATCATCCTTCTGCAATGGTTTCTTATACAACTTTAGTCTCTATCCATTAAACAACAAGGATAATTTGACTTCATAAATTGTGTGCAACTATACTGCTCCATTGGGAAACACTTGTTTGATTTCATGCAGACCAATCCATCTTGTCTGTAACTTTCCCTTATAGTCTTGATATCTTAAGTCATAAAGCAGGGCCTAATCACCTACACTAAATTCCTTGGTTTTGATGAATTGATCATGCCATATGATTCTTTGATTATGAACAACTTCAATGTAGTGTATGACCTCCATCCTAATTTCATCAAGTGCATTGAGGTTGTGTAATCTCTCTTGCTATGCTATTCACAAGTCCATACCAAATGTAACAATTATTTTTAATGTTTTGTACTAAAAGTTAATAGGAAGTACTGCTTTCTTTCCATACACCAATTCATATGGTGTAAATCTAGTTGTGGTTTTCCAAGTTGTCCTATAGGCCCAAACTGCCTCAGACAACCTGTCTGCCCAATCTTTCCTATGAATTTGTATTGTGTTTGCTATAATGTTTTCAATCTCCCTATTTGTGACTTCCACCTATCCATTAGCTTGAGGGTGGTAAGGTGTAGACTTCCTATGTCTGATCTCATACTCTTGAACCAATTTTGTGATCATATCTAATGTAAACTAAGGTCCTTGGTCTGCAAGAATTTCCCTTAGAACTCCATAACTTGTAAATATGTTCTCATAGAGAAAATTTTCCATATTACCATCCCTAGCAAATTGTAAATCCTTAACCTCCGCCCACTTTGTAAGGTAATCTATGCATACCAATATGTACTTGTTGATGTATGTTGGTGATATTGGGAAAATAAAATATCTCCATTTATCAAATGGTGTTATTGCTAACTATGGCTGCAATGACATTTCATCTATTTTTGTTGGTTTTCCCTTTCTTTAACACCTATCACAACCCCTTGTGCACTTTATTGCAAATCCTTAGGAAGAGTTTTTCAATAATAACTAGTGGTGAGAATCTTAAGAGTTGTCCTCTTTGTTGCAAAGTGACCCCCACAGGGTTCATCATGGCATGCTTTGAGGATGTCATATACCTCATCTTCTTTGATACATCTCATCATAATGTTATCTATGCCTATGTAAAATAAGTATCTAGCTATCTAGGAGTAGGGAAAACTCTTGTGAACCAATTGTCTCTTTTCTCTTGGGAAGAAATGAGGTGGCGTCTTCCTTGCTACTAGATAGTTGGTAATGTTTTCAAACCAAGGTGTATGTAGAGACAGATAAAATAAATGCTCATCTGGGAATGACTCATCAACATCTTCTTATGATTTAGTTGGTAGTCTAGATAGAAGATCTGCCACTACATTTTCTTTTCTTGGCTTGTCCACAATGCTAATGTCAAATTTCTTGAAGCAACAACAACCACCTTACAAGCCTACCACCAACCACTAGTTTATTCATTAGATACTTGATTGTTGTATGATTAGTGTGTATGAACACTAGGCCCAAATTTGTTTACTGCATATACTACTGCCAACATCTCCTTCTCAGTCACTGTATAATTGAGTTTTTCCCCTTGTAGATTTTTCTTGATGTAATATATGGCATACTCATTGTTTCCTTCCTTCTACCCAAGTACAACTCCTATAATAAAATCAAAAGCATCTATATGAATATGGAAAAGTAAGGTCCAATTTGGGCCTCTCAAGATAGGGGTTTTAGTTAATGCTGCCTTGAGTGCTTCAAAAGAGTGTTGACAAGCAACCGTCCATTCAAATTCAACATCTTTAGATAGTAAAACAAATAGTGGAGATACAAGTTTGCTAAAATATTGGATGAATCTCCTATAATACCCTACATGTCCTAGGAAACTTATAACTTCTTTTTGTCTTTGAGGCATAGGGAGTGTTGAGATTACTTCAATTTTGTTGGGGTCCACTTGAATTCCTTTATTTGACACAAAATGTCCCAATACAATCCCTTTTGTCATCATCATGAAACATTTTTCATGACTCAGGGATAACTTATGTTCATGACACCTTTTTTGCATCTTCTCTAGATTTCTAAGTGCTTCATCATATGTATTCACATATGTTGTGAAATCATCCATGTAAAAATCCATGGAATCATGTGCAAAGTTTGAGAATATACTCAGTACCACCCTCTGGAAAGTGGTTGGTGCATTACATAGGCCAAATGATAGGACATAATAAGCATATGCACCCCAAGGGAATATAAACATTATCTTGCCTTGGTATTTTGGGGCAATCTTAATTTGGTTGTAGCCACTAAATCCATCTAGAAAGGAGTAATTTTTTCTTGCTAATGAATCAAGCACTTGGTCAATGAAGTGGAGTGGAAAGTGGTACTTCCTAGTTGCAGGATTGAATTCTTAGTAGTCTACATAGACTCTCCACTGTCCTCCTTCTTTGGAACAATTACTAGAGGTGACACCCATTAACTAGCAAAGATATGATATATAAATATTGCATCAAGTAATTTTTTCAATTCTATTTTAACTGTCTCTAACTGTAGGGTTCATTCTCCTTTGTGGTTGTCTTATGGGTTTAAAACCATCATTGATGTAAATCCTATGCATGAACAATTATAGGTCTATCCCATTCATGTCATGATAATTCCATGCAAAGGCTGATGTGTGTGCTTGCAACATAGTCATTAGTGTTGTATATCAGACAATTGTTTGCTATCATTCAATTTTTTAACTGACATGATCTCTAAAGTCTTGGATGTTGTTTACATTGATGAGATGTCAAGTCCTACTATGTTTGGAATACATTGGCGTGGTAGAAAATTGTGAAATATTTGGGAAATTGACTCAGATGAACTAGTAGGGATAATATTTTGTAAAGGATCTTGCAAACATGACAACCAATTCTGATGTTGTAGTTCCCTACCATAGTCATTTTGCATGATGTTTACTATCAATTCATATTCATCTTGGTGTTCTCACAAGGTATTGAATTCAATAGTCATCAAGGTTTGCAAGGAGTATTCATCCTCCATCTAGGGTAGGCTAGGTATACATGTGGCTGGGTTGGTTGATAGATGATTAATTTCTTAGTCACATTTCCTTTAGAGATCATAATCAAATTCTTAGATCTGCAATCTATAAAGACATCTGTTGTTGCTAGCCAAAGTCTTCCTAAAATGAGTGGGTAACCTACAAGATTAGCCTTTAGTTGCAACACCATGAAATTTGTAGGGTACTCCCATGAATCCAATTTTATTACCAAGTCTTCAATTATACCCTCAGGTTTGACTATGGATCTATTTTCTAATTGTAAAACAATAGGTGTAGGTCTGAGTTCTATTAATTGTAACAACTTCATGGTCTCTTTGGTCATTACATTAATAGCCACTCCCAAGTCAATTAAGGTGTTCTTAATGAGAGTTCCATTAATCTTTATGTCCACTACAGGACTCCTAGGGTTTACATACTTGGGGACAATTATTTTTCCCAACATAATGTTTGCAAGTTTTCCAAGGACATGTATAGTCTAAGGATCTTTTCTTTTACTGCCTCACTTTTTAAGGCATAGTTCTCTCACTATTTTGGTATAGATAGGAACCTCCTTAATGAATAGGATAAGGGGTATTTTGATACAAAAATATTTAATTTGTCCCAACAAGTTAGTTTTAGCTTGTGTTTGATGTCTTTGAATTGCTAATATTTTAGGAAATGGAGGCTCTAGACTTGAATTGGTTTGGTTAACCTAATTTGACTCAAGATCTTTAGATTGACTGTCCAAGGTCTCTGCCAAGGGTTCCTCATCAATTAGTTCAGTGATTTGAGGGGAGGAAGGACCAACCAAAGTTTTCCCTGATCTAAGGTGGACATCACTCACCTCTACCCCATAAGTAGGGTATTGAACAACTTCATTAGTATCGACCTACTGAACAGGCTTATTATTGGGGTTAGCTTTAGGTTGTGCTGGTAGGTGAGGTGTTCTAAGTGGCTGTGGTGTTGGATTTGGCATAATGGCTTACTGTTATGGCTGTAAGGGCTACTGATAATTCATGTTTTGGTTTTTCCATTGCTGGCCTCTTTTCCATTGGGGTTGTCATTGGAAATTATAGTTAGATCCTTGCTAATTTTGTGATGGCCACATGTTTTTCTATTGTTTGTTCCAATTGGCTTAAGGAATTTTACATTGTTGGTTTTGCATATTGGTCGAAGACCGAGGATTCCAATTAGGAAGATTTAAATTATACTAGGAAATGACATGTTATGATTCAAAGGATCTTGGGGTTGTGAATGGTGGATATAGACCTGGATAAACATGAATAACAAACACAATATTAGTCCATTATACAAATATAAACTACCATTCCCCATAAGATTCATTTGAAATATCAAGAACAAGAAATAAAGTGAAGAACACAAATAAAAGTTATAATCTTGCTCAAAACACTCAAACCCTCAATCCCATGGTGGAATTGGTGCTACTTTGATGCGGAAAGTAGCCCTTTCCCAATTCCTTGCAAGCTTTGATGATGAACAATGGATGATGAAGATTGATTCTCCTTGATGAAATTTGTCCATAACCTAGCTAAGATGGATGAAATTTGTTTCAAATATGTAGATAGTGACTTTTCCTATCTCCCTAAACTCAATAGAAGAGCTCTTAATTTATAGGAAAGAAGGATGGAGGAATGCAAAATATGAAGGATGTGGGAATAAAGATGGTCCAATGAAAAAGTGCCACTTGCAAACATGCTATTGAAGAGAGATGGAGCACATTTTGATGAATGTGCAAATAAATGCAATTAGGGGGGAGATTTGAAAATCAAAAGATGGCTTGAAAGATGAGTTGAAAGATGGAGTTAATGCTACTTGGCTCAAGAAAAAGGACTTGTAAGAGATGTAAATGCCATGTTGGAGGACAAGACCTTTTAGAAGGGAGATTTCAAAATGGAGAAATATTCCAACTTGATGCATTTTTGAATGAAAATAGGTGAATTTATAAATCAAATAAATTGATTTACTTTCACAAGTTGCAAAATATAGAGGATTTGATAGATTAGAGTTAGTGTTAATCAATATTTGATTAACTTTGATGGAGATTAGTTTGATTTGACATTTGACTTAGATATTTGGATTTAATTAAATCAAAGTGAGAGGAATATGAATATTAGATTTAATTAAATAGAGTTTGATTTATTTAATTAAAAGGGGATGATGTTAGACTTAAATCAAATAAAGGTTAGTTTATTTAATTTAAAGGAGATAAAATATGATTTAATCAAATAAAGGGATTTATTTAATTAAAAGAGAAACATTAGGATTAATCAAATAAAATGATTTATTTAATTAATATAAGATAACAATTTAATCAAATAAGATGGATTTATTTAATTAAAAGGGGAAAATGATGAATTTAATTAAATAAGGGTTATTCAATTAAATGGTTAGTAAAGGAGATGATTTGGGCAGAATTGGTGTTAGTAAATCAGGATCAAGTGTGCGATATCAATCAGTATAATTTACGTGTCTACATTTTTCCCCTCTTTGAAGCAATGTACTTGCTACATTGGTTCAAAGAATAACCTTGTTGAGATCAAAATTCAATTTTTTTTTGATATTTTTGGATGCCCCATTGCAGCCCCAGTGGAAGAATTATGCTGGTATACTGCCCCCCTCGAGAGATTGGACAAAAGTTTTGATTTTTGGGTGATATCACAACAAGGAGGTTCAAGATGAGTTTAGCTTGAATGTTTGATGTAGATAGATATGATGATGTAGATAGTTTATCGACCATGGGTAGCCTCATGTATATTTTGATATAACACACACTTGATACTTAGAAATGTTAGTAAATATATAAGAATAAGAAGAATAAGATGGAAGAACCCTTGAGTCTGAGATGATGTAGGAGTCCAACAAGTCCATGATCCACGAGACTTTATTAGAGATGAGGATGATGACAATGATGATGCTTTGCTTATAAGGAATTGGGATTTTAAAAGGGCTACTTTCCTCATGTTTGATAACACACATATATACGATGCATCATGGTGTAAAGAACCAGGATGGCATGGTACCCACTATGATGGAATTTGACTTGACAATCAGATAAAAGTATTCTTGTTCACACCTGACATACATAAACCTTGCTAGGATTCCCTTAAGAAGTTTCAAACACCTCGTACCAAAACACAGAAAGGTATAACCTATCAATGCAATAGTCAACAAGTTTCCCAAAACACCTTCCATACACACCTAACAAAGCAAATATTCGCCAAGTTATATTACAAGAATGTCCAACAAGCACAACAGACAAAAGACAATGATCAATGCCCCATTCCTTTCTCTCTAAATCATTTTGATTAGACATCATCAAGAGGTCATTGGAATGAGCACAATAAGATAAATCAAAAGAAAAGATCAAGTACACAAACAAGCCAATGTTCTTCATACCTTTAGCCAAAGGGATGTGTTTTGAGGATAAGAATCCAAAGTGATTTTTCCAAAGATAATGCCCATTATAGGAAGGATGCATCCTAAGACATGTTAGTGGATGGTGGCAAGTTGATAGGTTGTTTGAAAGGCTATTGATATAAGGTTGATTGACATGTTTGTGAATGATCAAGAGTTTGATTTTGTATTTATAAGTTTATTGTTTCGATTCTGATTTTGCATTTGAAGTTTTATTTTGCTGATTGTTGTGGTTGTTTTTTATTTGTATTGCCAAAGGGTGAAGGTGACGATTTGTTTATTATGGACGAGATTATTGTGGGTGAAAGTGAAATGGGACAAATGGATTTTTTTGGTTTTTTGAATGTTTTTGGTGTTTTGAAATGTTTTGAGGTTGTTTTTGGGTTTTTTCAAGATGTTTTACAAATGTTTTGATTTTCAAAATTTCCAATGTTTTTAGGTTTTATGAGATTTTATGAATGTTTTTGGATTTTTTTTGTTTTTTGTGAGATTTTATGAATGTTTTTGGATTTTGTGTCTCGAGGGTTGATCAAAGATTAGCCTTGCCTAAATTTAAGCTCAAAGATGACATAGTTTAGATAACATGTTTTTGACATTTTTTTGACTTTTATGAGTGTTTTTGGATTTTGATATGTTTTGAATTTTTTTGGATTTTCACATGATTTTGACAATTTGGATATGGATATGTGTGATGATATCAGTGCTCTATTTTGGTATTTTGTTGAAAACCAAGCTAAGGTTGATTGATCTGGTTGATGGATTGATGATGATAACATTATTAAGGATACACAACAATGCAAGGATAGTTTTAAGCAACACAAGGATTAGGATATATATCCCAAGATGATGAGGGATTGATTGGACTTGATTGATCAGGATTTTGAAGCTCGGTTTGGAACAAAATCTATTTGAACAATTTGATGTAATGTTGACATGCAAATTAGATGCGATTGATATTGATTGTTTGGATCGATGTTCGATGAAAGATAATGCTTGATAAGGAACATCTTGTCAAAATATGCCATGGGCTAGTGATTTGGAATTTTGGCTCACAAATGCTTGACCAATTTGATTTTACATTTTCCAATTTTTAGATCACCACATAAGTTTGAGGATATAGATCAAGATTTATTCCAAAGCAAGATATAAATATTTTCCCCCAGTGTCTAGCAATGTATGGAATATCATGGGTTGATGCTTGGATAGATGTATGGATGGAGGGATATGGATTATCTTGCTCTAAGATAAGGTGTTCGAATAGAGGATGCTCATTTGCATAGTGCTTCATGGCCCAGATAATGTTGGGTAGGATAGGATCAATGAAAATAACTCATGTCAAGATGTCTACCGTAAGAAAGTGTAAAGTGTGCACCAAATTTTTTTAGGATCAAGATACCTTGGACTATGGATGGTAGGTGGATGAAAATGGATTGGATAAATGGTTTGTGGATGAATGGAATGGATGGAATGTTGGATTTATTATGGATGGGATGAGATGCTTCTACCTGAAGTGGTACACATAGATGCTCAATTCTACACATGACACCTATTTCTAGGTTTTCATCATGGTACCTACCCAAAGCGCCACCATAGTGGTTTTCACTAGAGGACGATTTTTTTTTCTTTACTATTTTCAATCCTTTTTTATAATTTTTTTGGATTTTCATATTTTTTGATTATTTTGATTATTTTGAAAGATTTTAAGCTCATGTTGAACCACCTGGTGGTGTTGATGTAGATGCTTCTATCATAATGTACCATCAATAGCCTTCCTAAAGAAGTTGTTTTTTAAGATACATGCAATTGAATACAACTTTTGAGATTCCTGATATGCTTTGTTGATTTTGGAGTTAACTTTGTCTTTTTGCACACATCGTGATAGAGTGCTTTCTAAATCCTTATGATGAAGGTTTGTTGCCAACACATGGTCAATGTGAGAATTGGGCATCATGCATGGAGGTGTGGATGGAATGTGTTTAGGAATAAGAGATGGATTGGTTGATAGTTTGGAACCTTTGACTCTCCAAACTTGGGAAGATGAGCAATGATGGGTGGATACGAAAGTGTACATGGAATTAGGAACAACTGCTTGATATACTTTGTATGTCGCTTGATAAGCTTGATTTTTCCTTTGTGGATGTCTTTGATGGATACATTTCCATTTTTTATTTTTCCCCATAGTTTCTTTGACTAATGGAGTTTGATAGGGATAATATTTATTTGTATTTTTTGGTATCCATGTGTATTTGATTTGTCCATTATGATTCTTAGCTTCTTTTTCTTTGATAACGTTCTTTGTGGTTTGATTCAAATCTTTTTTTTGATGTTGGTCCCAATTTGTGGATGGAATGATGGGTGGATGAAGATTCATGACATGGTTGGTTGTAGTATTGGCATTGGTTTCATCATAATGATTCTTCATGCTCCCTATGTTGATGCTTGCATTAGATAAAATTGCCCCTAGTATTATAGAAGTGGTACCTTCATGCTTTAATTTTTCCCATTTTGAGATGTCTTGTTTAGCAAGCATTTTCTGATAAGTGACCATTGTAGAGGACACTATTTCAATTTGTTTCTCTGCTAACTTCAGAATATCCTATTCTGTCTGACATGTTTTCTTGAGTGGATAATGCTGGATATCTTCATACATGATTTCCTCAGTTTGAATTTGGGATAAATCTGATCCTAATGTTGACAACTCATCCCGACTATAGGAATCAATAGCCTACTCTTTTTGTGTAATAATGTTAGCAGTAAAGGAATCCTATTTTGAATGAAGATCATCTACGTTTCCATCCAAAGAAAGCATCTCATGGGTAGATGGAGGAGTATGTGCTATATGGATGTGATCATCATTTGTGACATCTTGTATAGATAGGATAGTGTCCATTAGATCATTGTAGTATCTTGGAGATACAAATTCTTGATCTTGATTAATTTTGGATTTTCTTTTGACATGCTTTGGATTAAGTTCTTGACATGGGTCAATTTCAAAGGATGGATTGCTTATAAAGGGTTCTTGGATGTCTTCATTAGGCATGGGAATTGGCTCAATATCCTCTTGATCTTTGAGTGAATTTGGATCAAGTGTTGAGTTGAAGATTCCTTCAATATCTACAACCATGAGGTTGAAGGAGGTCAATATGTCTTGGAAAGGACCATTGCTAGACTTTGGTGAAAGATATTGATCATGCTTTGGAATGAATTCTTGAGATATGTCCTCAAACTCATTGGATGATGTAGAGGTATTGTCAAAATGATCATTGGAAGAAGGATCACCAATTATTAACAATCCTTGAAATAGATCATTGTCAAATATTGTTGAGGGGTTTGATCATGACTAAAAAGTGACTCTTGATGTATGTTGAGTTGATCATCGGATGAGGTAGAAACATCTTCGAGGTGCTCATTGTTGGATAAATTTGTATCATTGTTTTCAACAATTGTGCTGGAGAGATTGTCACTACTATCACTAGTGGTTGAATCATGATCATTGTCCCCAATAGTTATTACTTTTTGATCAATAAGGTCTTGGATGAGATTTTTGAGTCAAATACAATTTGATGTTGTGTGTCCCTTTATTTTGTGATAATCAAAAAGTTGTTTCTTGTTATACCCTGGTGGTTTAACTTGAGGATCTTGATAATTTTCATAAATGGGGATTTTGATGAGATTCTCTTGTACCAACTATTGCATGACTAATTTGATTGTTTTCCCAAGTGGTGTTTATTTTTGTTTGTTACCTTGTGGTGATTTATTGTGGAGATGTGGTGATTGGGTTTGTTGTTGATATTGTTGATCTTGATATCCAACCTCTTAACATTGGAGATATTTTTCTTGATGTGGTTGTGGACACAACTCAATGCTTTGATGACATGGTTTAACCAATGGAAGAGTGCATTGATTTTGGTGTGGAGATGTCTCTTGGCTCATTGAATCAACTATTTTGGTAAGTGTAGCAATTTGATCTCACAAAATTTGATCTTGATTTTGATCTTGACACCCTTGATATAGTTGATTTGGTTTTTGTGCAAGCAGATTTGGAATGCATACTTGTGGTTTTTGAATGGGATCATGGACAAATTGATTTTGGACAATGTTCTGATTTGGGATGATGTTTAGATTTGGCATTATAGGTTGAAATTTAGCATTGTTGTGGTTGGGAATCACATTGCCTTGATTTAGGTAGCTTTGATTTTGCATGGTGTTACCTTGACTTGGATCAATACATGGAGTCGTTAACATATTGTTTGGACTTTGAACAAAATTTGTATGATTCACAAACATATATATCCCAAAGTTTACTAAGTGTGGATTTGAAATGTTCATGTTTAGTAAGCTTTTACTTGGTATACTCACATTTGGCATGTATGGATTTGGTGGGATAATGTTGTTTTGTTGAAGACTCGTGCATTGATTTTTTGGTTGATAGATTTTTAGGTTTGGACTTTGATTTAAATCTACCATAGGGAAAGATGTTCAAAAATTTAGATTGGGAATACTCACATTTGTTGTACCATTGAGGTTTGTAGGTGATAATGATCCCATGTATGGATTGTATAAATGTGATTTTTGATAATCAAATGGCATTGTAAGGCTTTGAAAGTTTGATTGATTTAAATTACTCATGATGTATGAAACAATTTTATATTCCATGTTATTCTTGTGTTTTAACCTTGTTGACCTCTAAGGGATTTAGGACCAATGATGAGATGAGGGATGAAAAAGGGTTAATGATATGGGTGTTGAACTTTTAGGAACCTTCGAGGAATACTAGACTTTAGGAATTTTGGATTTTTGACTTTGGATTTGATTTGGATTTGATTTTGAATTGATTTGGATTTGATTTAGATTTGATTTGGATTTGATAATGAACTCATAAAATCCAAGAGGTTAGATGTTTTCTTGGAATGAATTTGTCTACAAGGTGGTAATTTAACCAAGTGCATGAAGAAGGATGCATCCACACACACACTTAGTAAAACAAGATAATTTTGATTTGATTTGAAGGATTTTACCAAAATTATAGTATGAATGATTTTTCCAATGGTTCTAAAGTTGTTTGTGAGATGGGATTTGATTGATGTTTGAGACAGATGAAATGATTGGTTGTTTTGGTCCTAAATGAACCTAAGAGGGACTTATTTACAAGACCAAGGTTTTGAAGAACATGCTTTTCTCTAAGAGTACTTCAAACCAAAAGATCAATGTTTGCTCAAAAGACCATAAGACAAAAGATAAACAAGTACATGTGTGGGGTTCAATTGATTTCATCTTGATTAATGAATTGATTTTACCTCAAACACACTTCTTGCTTAGCTTTTGAACTAAATGTCTAATGTCCCAATTTATTTTCATCCCACAAAGTACATTATGTGGAAAACAAGAAAATCAAGGCAATAGTTCCCTAATGTTGACTTTAGTGAGAGAAAATTAAGATATAAATCCAAATACTTAGAAGCCTCTAAGGATGAAATCCCAAGGGACAAGCAGTAGCACTTGGATTTTTCAAAGGTATTTTCTCCTTCTAAAGGTTTGAATTTGATGTCCTTGTTGAATTTTTGTTTCCAATATTTTGGATCCAACAATGTGTTTAACTGACTCAAAGGTTGCACAACCCTAGGATGGAAAATAAAATATTTGTTGAATTCCCACTTGGATAAATCCAGCTGTGCTTATTCAGAGCAAATGATTAGAAGCTTAACCACACTAGCTCTCCTCCATGACACTCA
This sequence comes from Sequoia sempervirens, assembly GCA_007258455.2. Lineage (NCBI taxonomy): Eukaryota > Viridiplantae > Streptophyta > Pinopsida > Cupressales > Cupressaceae > Sequoia > Sequoia sempervirens. The sequence continues at coordinate 166,747,482 of VDFB02000003.1, read as the reverse complement.
CTTCTATGGGTCATCCAAGCTTCATTTCTCATGAACCTCCCATGATGAACTTTTCATCTCTACAAAGAATTGCTAGTATGTGGGACGACTCCAGAGGTCTGACCTCTTGATGCCAACAAATATTGGGATTTTGGATTCTAAACAAAGGTTCATAGTGAGGGCATCCAGTTTAGGGGGTGCAATGATAAACTCCTTGTGAGAGATCTCCCAACCCTTAGAATAAGGGCTTTATGCATCATAAAGACACTGGGGGAGAGTTATCATGCACCACTTCCCATTGTTTACAATTTTTATTGTAACCATAAATTTATATAGTAGTTTGGAAGAGCTTGGCTTATGCTTGTTACCGCTTGGGTCGTTCCCTTGGGGTGAGTAATTTTCCCACCAAGACAGACCCTCTAAAGGTAAAAAAAAGTGAGTAAGTACATCCATAGTTTGATCAATCTTTGTTTGTATGAAAAAAGCTCGAGAACACACACAATATACTTATCTCACACTAGCAAGATTTGTTCAATTTTTAAGAGCCCAAATTGAAGTGTGGAGGAAATATTTTATACAACTTAATATCACCAAAATACTTTTGATTCTCAAGATCATTGTGAAGCATGAGAGAAGTGCATACACCTTTTAAATGATATTACTTTGTAAAATAGATTACAAAACACAAAATACACATGTTTATTTTAAACTCAAAAGCAAGAATGGATTCTTTTTAAGCACCAAGATGAAGTGTGAAGTTTTCTTGTTCAATTTTTAGATCCAAAACCAAGTCTAGTAAGTTCCTAAAGTTTTTTTTAATCCCTTTGATTGTTCTTTTTAAAACCCAAATGAAATGTATTTAAGTTCTAAAGCTGAAAGGTAACAATGTTCCAAAGATTGGGTTATAGGTGTCCCCAAAGTGTTAAAAAACACTTGTTACAATCATGAAATAGTGCCATAAAAAACCTTCCCTTTGTTTCCTCTTTCCCTTCTTGATTTTCTAACCTAAAAAAGTGCTCAAAATGTTAGATGAGATCAAGAAACAAGAAGATATAAGGGTTAGATGAATGATTAAGCATAAAAACCCTAAAATTTAGACCACGTTACAATGTGTTTTGAATTTAGATGTAAAATTGAAAATTTTAACTACAAAAAAATTGAGAAACACTTACATCATTGCATAGCTTATGAAATTCTACCCCATTTAAAAAAAAACTTCGAAAAAGACCTTCGTATGACCATGATATGGCCATTTTAAGATTGACTATAAAAGTGCTAAAACAAAGACCATATGCGCTAAAATAGTGACCAAATGCACTAAAATAGTGACCATATGTGCTAAAACAGTGACCAAATGCACTAAAACAAGAGGTGAATATGCTGGAAGATGTTGCAGATGGGCTATAACAGAGCCTGGATGAACCAAAAGTCACCACCTATGCGCTGAAAGAAGCCACAGGTGCGCTAAATCAAGATTAACGAAATACCTGTTGAAAAACAACGAAATTGACCAAAGAGATATGTTAAATTTGAGATTTTTTCCTTCCTTCTAGTGCCAAAATATGAATGGTGGATCTAAAACTACATAAACATGAATAACAAACACAATATTAGTCCATTAAACACATCTAGACTACCATTCCCCATAAGATTCATTTGAATATCAAGAACAAGAAATAAAGTGAAGAACACAAATAAAAGCTATCTAATCTTGCTCAAAACACTCAAACTCTCAATCCCATGGGGGAATTGGTGCTAGTTTGATGTGGAAAGTAGCCCTTTCCCAATTCCTTGCAAGCTTTGATGATGAACAATGGATGATGAAGATTGATGCTCTTTGATGAAATTTGACCATAACCTAGGTAAGATGGATGAAAGCTATGGAGACTTGGATGAAGATGGATGGACTTTGCTTCAAATATGTAGATAGTGACTTTTCCTCAATTTGTATCCCTAAAATCAATAGAAGATCTCTCCATTTATAGGAAAGAAGGATGGAGGAATGCAAAATATGAAGGATTTGGGACTAAAGATGATCCAATAACAAAGCATCACTTGTCAACATGTTATTGAAGAGAGATGGAGCACATTTTGATGAATGTGCAAATAAATGCAATTAGGGGGGGATTTTAAATTCAAAAGATGGCTTGAAAGATGGAGTTAATGCCACTTGGCTCAAGAAAAAGGACTTGTAAGAGATATAAATTCCATGTTGGAGGACAAGACCTTTTAGGAGGGAGATTTCAAAATGGAGGAATATTCCAACTTGATGCCTTTTGAATGAAAATGGGTGAACTTATAAATCAAATAAATTGATTTACTTGCAAAAGTTACAAAATATAGAGGATTTGATGGATTAGAGTTAGTGCTAATCATGATTTGATTAACTTAGATGAAGATTAGTTTGATTTGACATTTGACTTCTAAGATATTTGGATTTAATTAAATCAAAATGAGAGGAATATGAATATTAGATTTAATTAAATAGAGTTTGATTTATTTAAATAAAAGAGGATGATGTTAGACTTAAATCAAATAAATGTCAGTTTATTTAATTTAAAGGAGATGAAATATGATTTAATCAAATAAAGGGATTTATTTAATTAAAGGAGGAACATTAGGATTAATCAAATAAAATGATTTATTTAATTAATATAAGATAATGCTTTAATCAAATAAGATGGATTTATTTAATTAAAAGGGGAAAATGATGAATTTAATTAAATATGGTTATTCAATTAAATGGTTAGTAAAGAAGATGATTTAGGCAGAATTGGTGTTAGTAAATCAGGATCAAGTGTATGATATCAATCAGTATAATTTACGTGTCTATAGGGGCATATCTTCTCTTGGCTACCATGGTTTACTTTGAGATATGTAGAATAATTTTCCATCTTCTCCATCCAATGCATTTTGTCTGATGTCCCTTTAGAGACACTTGCCACTTTCTTACATTTGCAGTTAGTCCTTCTTTGTCTACAATTTGAGCAATATTCTATAAGAGCTTCTTCTACCTCTTCTTGCTTCTTTTTGATATGGAGGGTATATAGCTATGTAGCTAGATGGCTAATGATATTCTCCTTCATATTGGACATTAGATTACTCAATTCAACTCTAGAGACTCCATTGGATGGTTTGATGATGGAAGATGGCATATCTCCTCTAACCTTCTTTGTGAAAGACCTTGAATATTTCTTGCATTCCTTGAAAATCTCCTCAAATGTTGCTTGAGAGATATATCCTACCCCAATGAGGTCAAGTGCATCCATGGAATCCTCATTAATCCCCCTTAAGAATATCAACTTTAAGGACTCATCAAAGAATCTGTTATGGTGGGACTTCTTCAGGAAAAATTAAAATCTTTCCATGTAGTCTTCCAAAGATTCATCCTCCTTTTGTGACTTCCTAAATATGTCATCTCTCTTTCTAGCTATTCCTCTATAGTAGTCAAGGTACTTCTCTAGGAATTTTTTCTTCATGGAATTCCAATTTGGAACAACATTTCTTCCTAAACCCATGAATCATCTTCAAGCATCATCCTTCAAGGTTGCTAGAAACAGTTTGAGCCTATGTGCATCTGTAGTATAATCATAACTTCTACACAACACATCAAACTAAAATAGGAATGTATCTAGGTCCTTCGTGACCAACCCATAGAAGATAGGTAATGTTGAAGGAGGTATGTTCTTCAGTGTAGTTTCTCTCTCCTGGTTGGCAATGGGGAGCTCAAAGGTTACATGTTTTGTTGGGTCTTCCATTGCAACATCACCCATGGTGATGATTTGTGTATGGAAAGTCTCCTCTATATTTGACATGTATATTGGTTTTAGGAATGATTCTTCTTTAGGAATACCCTCGATCTATTCACTGTGATCACCAACATCCTCTAAAGATTCGTGTGTTGAAGGGAGAAATCTTCCAAAGTGTCTCACCTCCTTTGCATACAATAGTTGCGACTCTTTGGATCAACGAATCTTGCACATTTTTAGTAAATAATTTATGTATTGATAACTAAAAACCTAATTACCCTAATACTGAAGACAAAATTCTAACTATGAAAGCTTGAAATAACATAGGAGAATCCTGAACGTAGCACCATCCCCAACAACGATGCCAAATATGTAAGGCCTCACTAATGTCCAATCAACTTGGTGTTAGACACACAATTCAGAGGAAGGATTCCTAACTGAATATTCCACTAAACCCTTGCAAAGACTCCATTAAATTATCAACCAAGGCTTCATAATATTTTGATGATCCTGGCATTATATATGTATTTACAGACTCTACATGACCTACATAATCAAGTATAGGTGGTTTACACATGTGTAGGAAAACAATAAATGATGGAAAAGGGAATAAAGCATAAACTGCAAAATAAGAGAAATAACTTAATCTACTACTGATGCTATGGGTACCTTCGACTTAACTCTATAATTGGTAACTGCTAAACCTCAACTCCACAATTTCACTAGCAATCTTGATTCTTACTTCTAACTCCTTGACTCACTTCTAAGTATGACTCAATGATGCATTACAAAACTTAAATCATGAGAGTAAATATCATTCATGTGCATGTAATGTCTATTGAAATGAATGCAATAATTTAAACATCTAATTTAATAGTAGAAATTAAGGTGGATGAATAGTACCTCGAGTGACCCTTGCTCAAGCTATTGTACCCACATGAGAAACCAAAATATGTGATACTTGATTCAACTAATCATAACAGTAAATTGGAACTTCTTTATTGCATATAACTGAACTCTAAAATTTGACAAGAATCTTCACAAATTTCTCATTCATGAATGCATAATAGAAAACTAACAAAGATATTGTATGTGCAACAAAACTATATCTAACAAAACATATCACATCCAACTAGATTTTCTCCTCAACTACCGATCCAACTATATAGGTCTAGGAGGAGGTTTATTTGCATAAGGACTAAAAATAGAAATTAAATCAAGATGTTCACTCTCCTTCAAAATAGAGAGGGATAGTATTTGCATGTAAAATTAAAACTGAAAAATATAGAAGATAAATAGGTTTGCAACTCTGATTTATTGGCATGACAAAGATGTGCTCTATGCAAACAATCACATTGGTTTCATGATTACTGTAAACTTCTTCTTTCCTCCATCATCTTATTGAATTTTGTGATGACTCACAACTGACCACTCTAATGATCACTTCCATCATTTTTGCAACTGTCATGTTTTCCAGTGTCCTTGGAATCTCCTTTGCAATCAACCTGGAATCCTTTGGCTATGGGTTGTGTTCTCCAGTTGCTATTCTTCTGGATACAAGGAATCAGTTTCATCTAAAGCATACATACCATTAACAATCATGAATTAAACATAGATTCATACTGAATTTCATACACACTCACACATTCATCCATGAAAATATCATCATATCATTATCATATTTCCATTCATTAAACTCTGGTTTGTATGACATAAAAGATATAAAAGGTATATAAGTTCAGGAATGTATATGAAATAAGTAGCTTAAAGTGTTTAAAATATACAAACTAAACAAGAGAAAACTAGCTATTAATCAGGCTCATCAATGTACATATCCATGTTATTCATTTTATTGTTGAGGGAATGTACTATGTGGGAGATAGCTTTATTAGAATGGTTCTCACTCATTTCTTTTCTAATTACTAGCATACTAGATTTCAATGGTCTTTTGTTGTGACCTAGTATTATGTGGAGACTAGTTGTGGTTATGGATTGTTTACCTAAGGGTTATTACTCATAAATTAAAATTAGGCAAGAGATATGTTACGTTGGGGTGGGATTTTTAACCATTAACTTTGTAAGATCTTTAGGTGCCAAGACTATGCTTTTCTAAAATTGGTTAAAATTATTTTAGGGGAAGATGGTGTTGAAGATAATGGAATGTGAGGTCATAGATGTCAATTATGGAGTATTTTCACAATTATAAAGGATTTTCACACTAATAAATGCAATTTTTCTTTGAATTTAAAAAGGATTTAGCTCCTTTTCCTCCTCCTAGAGGATGTAAAGCTAGAAGAGGAGGATGTAAATGTCAAAGTGGGTGGGTGTCATGTAGGGGTTTTTAATATTTTCTCTAAATGGATTATGATATGTACATTCATTCTTTGAAAGAGGAGGCTCACGATGTTAATGAGGATTTTTTAGAACCTTGGTAAAGTTCATGCACAAATAGGAATTCCTTAGTGATCACATTCTCTAGACACACGTGATCAATTAATATCCCATAAGTAGGCTTGTCATTGATTCTTTTGGCGATGTAAAGAAGACCATTAGGTGCATGTTTAATTATGTCATTTTGTGAGAAAGAAATGTCAAGAGACAATTTGGTTTGGCCCTTACAGGGTTGAATGTCAATGAATCCAATCATAGCATCTATATTGTCTCCATTATCACTCTTATTATCAATAGTTATATCTTGTATGTTTTCAACATTCATCACATCATTCTTGTTATCACTAGCTTTTACAAATGATATGAAATGGTTTGGCATGGGATTGGTAAAGTTTTTTAATTTTTTCTTGGAAGGGGAAATAGACTTATTTCCTTGATCATTAACACCACCCAACTGGATGTGATTAGAATCAATGAGGTCTTGCACTATATGTTTAAGACATCTACATCATTCCATATTGAATGTCCAACTTGTCAGTAATATTGACAAAAGGCATTAGGATTATGGTTTATAGGTAAAGGCTTAGTGGTATTAAGAGGTCTAATGGTAGGTAAGGTGATTAGTTTCTTACTCAAGAGTTGCAACATAATTGAATGGAGGGTATCAGGTAATAGGGTGAGTTGTCTATTCCTATCCCACTATTAGTATGGATTTTTTGTTTTTATGGAAGCCACTTGAGACTCAATCTGTTGATTTGTTTGACGTGGATTTATTTGTATAGATCCCTTATTTTGTTTCTCGAATGGTTGGAAATTATTATGAGGCACGAATTCAAATTTTTCTTGATGGTTGGAAGAAGTTTTTGCTTCATGATGACTAACTAAATTCTGATAGTCACGGAGAGCCATGCACAAGTTGGTGAAGGAAGGGAATTTCATCATACCAGGCTTATCTTGAATCTTTGTTTGTAATTTATTAATGAACATTCTTTGAAGATCGACATCAGGAATCTTAATGTTGATTTGTGAGTAAAGCAATTGATGTGTTAAGAAATTAGTAACATTTTCATCATCCTTTTGTTTACATTGCATTAAGTTAGGTAAGGCCATCTTGGGACCAATGTGCACTTAGAAATGGTTAAGGCATCAAAAATCTCATTGAATGAGCGAACTGAATTATTCAGTAAAGAGAAAAACCATTCCAAGGCTATATCTTTCAAGGACCTAGCAAAAAGCTTAGCCAAGAGCTTTTCTTCAAAAATGAAGTCACTACATAAGGTTATGTATGCTGAGACATGGTTACTAGGATCTACTTTACCACCATATTTCTAAAATCTAGGAATATCTATGCCTTGTGGAATTTGTGCTCTCAATATCTCCAATGATAATGGGTTTTGTTTGACATATTGCAAAGGTTGGCCATTTTGGTTTTGATCAATGTGGAAATTTTTTGTTGGAGGGATGAAACAATTTGCAAAAGTTGGTTGAGGATGGAATCATTGGTTATGTTTTTGGAAGGAGGTGAATATGGTGGATGTGTATATGTGTTGGGAGGACAAGTGAATTGCAAGTTTGTGAGAGGTGATGGGTTAAGATATATGATGTTTGAATTCACAAAGATATAAAGATTCCCAATGGAAATACCTAAAGTTGGATTGATGTTGCTAGTTGGTTTCCTTGTTATAGTAATAGTTAAATTAGTGTATGTGGGAATAGACATTGTGGTTGAGGGGGGAGGAATTTTATTTTCACCTTGAATTTGAGTGTATCCCAAAGTTTGAGCACAAATATTCAATGTAGGAACACGATTATCAATAATATGATCTAGGCTATGCACAATATCTAATCCTTGTTCATTATCAAGAATTTTACCCATGTTATCTATGACAGGAACCATAGTACTACCAATATATTCAACACTCGCAAATTCTTGTAATATTTCTAAGGATTCATCCATTTGTTTTAGCATCTCTTGTAGGACATGAGCAACAATGGTTTCAAAATTAGTAGGATTGGAAGTCATTAGACATGTGATTTTAGGGATGGATTCCAACATGGGTTGACTAGTGTCAACACTATAAGTGAAAGATTTGGAAAACCAAAGATCCATAGTGTATGTATTGCCATGGGATAACTTGAGTCTCAAACTATCTCACTGAAGTATTGACAATAGGACACCAGGTTGCAATACTCATACAAGTTTCACCAAACCAAAAGTGTACCCAAAATGGAAAAAAATCCTTAAATAAAGATAGTAAACACCCAAAAATAGAAAACACAAGGCAAGTTGTGAATAAGGTATTGCAATTTTCAGATCTAGCATATGAGATTTACTGATTTTAGAATGAAAAAACTTGAAAATGATGTCTTTTGAATGCAAATTTTACTTTTGAACAATTCACTTGTTTTGATCAATTGACTTAGATACAAAAATCTATAGAAAACTATAGGTTTTCTAAAATTGAAACTGAGATCTATAAATAGAAGAAAATAAAGCAGATAGAGACTAATTTATGCCCATAAATTTGAAAAATTACCTATACAGGGATAGGTTCACCCAAGGGTGAATGATTCTTTGTATAGGGATTTGGAAAATTAAAATTTGAGTTTCTGAGTTAATGCTTAAGTTCTCTATTTCAGGTTGCAAATAGATTCTTTCAATTATAGATTTCTAGAATTTGATGGTTAAATTCACATACAATTTTATGGAAAAAAGAAAACAAAATGACAACTTTTGAGATGCAATTTTGACTAAATTTTTTGATGTAAATGACTGAAAGAAACCCTTATGTAGACTTCTATGTGAAATATATGCAAGATGTATGCAAAATATTTTAATTTTTTTAAATTTAAATGATGCAAAATGCAATTTTGAAACCCTAAATGAGATGAAAAACAAACTAATGCAAATCATAGATCTAGGGTTTTAGAGACTTCCAAATCAGAATTTATGATGTACAATGTCAGGTTCACCAAAATGAAATGTAGGGAAAAGGGGTGAATGAATTCAATCAATGTGGAATGATGAAATGACCTATGATTCAAACACACCTTTCCCAAATTTCATTAGAAAGATAGAAGATCACAAAGGGATATGATTGAATTTCAACCTTGAGGTAAGTCAACCCTATTTTGGACCTTGGATCTCTGCTTTCTTATGACAAAAATGATTGATTTTCAATATTTTGGAATTATTTAAAGTACATTAACTAAATGAATTATATGACGTAACACTTGAAATGCAAAGTTATATGATAGCAAAAAAAAAATGATAGTTTGTAGGAAAATTTGAGAAGGGCCTATTAATGTGCACCTGTAATGAAAAGTGGGTTTCAGGGCCTATAACAAGATTGGTTTGATCCTGTGCGAATGGGTCTTTGACTAGGGCTCCAAAATCAATTTTTACACTCCTCTAATCCCAGATCTAAGCTTCTAATTTCTCCAGGTTTGACTGTCAAAAAGCTGAAAATTAATTTTGCACTTGATTTTTTGTGGCTTGACAACAATGATGACAACTTATGGAACTTTGAAAAAATGCTCCTTGGATCAAATTTCAATCCTTCTTCACCTATAAATATGCACATACAAAGAGAAGATTTTATTTTTATTTTGGGTGAATGGGGATTTTCCTTAGTCAAACCCCATGTTTGGTAATTAAACCTTGATAATGAAATAATGACAAAATGAAGGAATTGAAGAATGAACAAAGCTTGTTACAACTCACCAAACCCTTAATGGCTTCCCTTAGAGGACTAAAGTCAAAAAAATCACTCTAAGTCTTGAATCTTGCATGAATTGGATTTATTGATTGATGCTTGAATGTTTGCTCGAATGCTTGAAACCTACACCACAATATTAGCTCCAAAACATGAGATGAATACACTTGAACTTTGACATGATGATATGATTTTGATTGATGTTGTAGATTACTGATAATTTTGTACTTCAATGCTCTTGAAAATAATATTTTCTCTTGTGAAGTCTCCAAAAAGTGTGCTAGATTTTAAATGATAAAAGACTAGGTATTTATATGTGTTTATCTAATTTCCCAAAAATTAGATTCCAAAAGCTGAAACTTGAAACTTGAACTTGAATCATTAAAATGCCACCAAAAACATATTAGCAATTGGGTCTTAGGACTTAAAGGGGACCCATTTTCCTTTGGGTGAATGGGTCCTAGGACCTAAGTCTAGGACACTTAGTTTCCAAGGTAATTTAATTAATGTTGGAAATTGTTTAATATAGGTTTCCATTTCAGAAAATAGGAATAATAAGGCTTTTGAATGCATAATTTGGTCAATTAGAGGCTTAGTTAACTCTAATTAATTAGGGGGATGCAAACATAGTGTGAAATTATAAAGGTATTTAATTTCCTACACTACAACAATAAAGCCTCATGTTTGGGGTTTTCTATTTGCTCCATCCTTGAAGGCTTCATGTGCAATGGATGGTCTCAAAGTTGTTCCAAATGACATAATGCACAAGCTGATTGTTGATCTGTAACTCTCCCTTGTTGGTAATTTCCTTGGTTTCAGGCCTAATATTGATCAGGTTAGGAATGGATTGAATTTTCTTTGAAGTTGAAAGGGAGTGTTTCCATTAGTGCAATGGCCAATGGAATTTTCCTTTTTAGCTTCAAATTGTATGAATGTATGCTCAAAGTCCTCACAGGAGGGCCTTGGGTGTTTGATAAAAAATTTAAGAACTGCCTCTCTGTGTAAATGGAAACCTAGTTTTGACTCTTTAGTTGATATGAGAGTGACTGCCCTACCTAGATTCATCTATTGGGTCAGCCCCTTGAATTATAGAACCCTAAGGTTATATAGTGTATAGCAATTTCTTTTGGACGCCTACTTGCCATTGATAAAGTTATTTTGTACAAGTTGAGACTAGTTTTTACTCGTATCTATGTGAATGTGGAAGTAAATAAAGTTTTTACTTTGTGTGTCTCCCTTAGATCTAGTTTTGGGGTGTGGAACCAACCTATCAAATGTGAGAAAGTTGGTCTCTTTTGCCAAATTTTAAAAAAAATTGGGCACCTCAGTGACTCTTGTAAGACCGACCCTCCTAAAAGTTGTGGTAAGAACCCATCTCATCAATGTCAAAGTGAAAAAAAGGTTATCCCAAACTTAGAGAAGACATAGGATGCTCCTCTTTCTGTACAAGTGGTTATTGTTGTCCCTTTCTTTAAATTTGTTAGCCCCCTAAGGTAGATAAAGAACCATTAAAAGAATCCTTGACAAAGGCTCTCTCCCCCCCTTGTGTTGGATCTAAGACATTAGACCCTTGCTCTAAGGGGGATGAATCTCTTGTTGATAAAGAAAATAAATTCCACTCCCACTTATAGTGGCATTATGTCCTCGAGTCCTTTCCCTAAGGAGGATGAACCCCATTTGGTTGATAGTGACAAGATTATTGTCCCTCTAAGCAATATAGATGGATTCAAGGACAAAAAAATTGAAATAGACTTAAATGGAAACCCAAGAATGCAAAATGATAACCCTCTTAAACTAATTTTTTAAGGATAGTTGGCTTATTTTGGATCCTTTCATATAGGCTTCCATGATTCTCTAGCTTTGTTGGGCTTCGGTGACAAAGACCTCCCCTCTCCTTGCAAATCCTTTGTTCAAGGCTTGGTGTAGGATTGGACATAGGTCACTGGTCAAAAAAGAAGAAGAAGAAAGCATATGTAGGAGAAGAAATGAAGTTTCAAATACCTTCACAGAGGGATTCTAGAATTAAAGATGCTTAGATGGAGGTGTCACCTTGGGGAAAAAAAAATCTGGATGACCTCTTGGAACAAAAGAAACAAAAGAAATGAATAGGCAGGGGGCCTTCCCCCTTATGCTAGTGAAAAATCGTCACTGATTCTTTCTCCATTTCTTTGAGGATCCTATCTCAGAACATTAGAGGTTAGAGCAACCCATTCAAGTAGCATCTTGTCCAATGTTGTGTCATTTCTCACAAAATGTACATTCTTCTTCTTCAGGAAACTAATATACAACAATTTACCTTTAATCATAGTGTGAAAAATATCTAGCCATCTGTAGACTACTCTATTTGTGATGCCAATAGGTTTTGGGGTATTGCTATTCTTTAGAATCCTCTTAGGTTCAAAGGATAGAAAGGTAATTTCTCTAAAAAATGCTTTTTTACTCATATGGAAGACCCAAATTCTTCAGTGAAATGGAATCTTGTCAATATCTATGCATCAAATTCTAGACCTTTAAGAGTTTCTCTTTGGAATTAGATTTCCTCTTTAATGTCAAGTCATAGTGGGGATTGTTGGATGTTGGGGGGATTTCAATACTCATCTATACTCCTCAGAGAAACTTGGGGGTTTTATTGACTTTTCAAATAGTATGGTGAACCTCATGGATTTCCTTTTAGCAAATGGATTACGAGGCATTGAACTACAATGATATTTATTCACCCAGTCCAATAGGTGACATAGCAACAATCATATATAGGTTAAACTTGATAGGTTTCTAATATCTAATAGTTGGAATATTTTTCACAAGCTAACCCTCTCTACCCTTCCTAGAACTAGTTTGGACCATAATGCTATACTCATGATTGCAAAGACACTATTGTTAAAGGGCCTTTACCCTTCAGATATGAAATGATGTGGGCTTCATGTGCCTTAACTTCAAAGATCTTATCCATATGTGTTGGAATTAGCCGTGCTCGGGGACACCTATGTTTCATCTAGCCCAAAAACTAAAATGAGTTAAGGAGAAGGTCAAGAGATGGAACACAATTCCATTTGGAAATATTTTTCAACAAAATAAAATTATATTATCTAGTATACAAGTCATTCAGAAAAATATGGAAGACGAAAATATGGAAGAGGAGACCTCAGTAAAAGAAAGGGACTTAATAATGGAATGTCTTAGGGTATCAAAAAGAGAGGAAACATAAATCAAGAGTCCAGTGGCTAAGAGAGGGTGACAGGAACACTAAATTCTTTCACAAAGATACTTTGAGACACATAAAAGGTAACAAGACCTGTTCCTTATGTGGGAAGATGACACTATTCTAAATGAGGAAAAGGATATTGTTGAGGCTGTTGCTGCTTTCTTTAAGGACTCCTTAGCTAGATAGAATCTAAATTTTTTTAATTTAGAATATCTCATAATATTATTCCTAATATCATGAATGATTAGGATCTGAATAATTTGGTTAAGCTTGTGTCGTACCAAGAGCTCAAAGATTTTGTGTTCACCTTTGGTGCCTACAAGGCCCTAGGCCCTTATGGTTTTCACCTTTCCTTTTTCAATATTTATGGAAGATAACTTTTGTTGACCTTCTTATTGCTACCAAGGATTTCTTCAGATCTAGAAAGTTGAACATAAAGTAGTTGAAATCCACATACATTGTGTTGATCCCTAAAATGGGTATGCCCTCACTATGATGGATTATAGACCCATTAGTCTATGTAACACAGTCTACAAAATATTTTCTAAATTATTTGTCAATAGGTTGAAAAGGTTGCTACATAAAATGATCTCTCTCAATCAAAAATGATTTGTTGTAGGAAGAAAAATTCTTGGCACTACTTTAGTAACTCATGAGTACATCCATTCTATGGAATACAACAAGAAACCCACTATGACACTCAAATTAGACATATCCAAAGCATATGACAAAGTATCTTGACAATTCTTGATGGTAGTCCTGTAGAAATATGGGTCTAAAAGGTTTTTGAATTTGATCAAAGCTTGTTTACTTTAGAGTTTCTCTATTCTGGTCAATGGTGTTCCTCGAGGCTCTTTCTCTTATGGATGGGGATTGAGGTAGCGAGAACCTCTTTTACCCTATCTATTCATTATGGTGGCTAGATTTCTTGGGAGGAATATCCAAAAACTTCTCAACAGGAGGATTCTTAAATGCATTAAAGTTGCTTTCTCTCTCCTTCTTGCCTCCCACCAACAATTTGTTGATGAAACCATTCTGTTTAGTGTAGCCTCGATGGTGGAAGCTTCCTTTTGTAAAAAAATGTTGGATTCTTATGCCCAAGCCTTAGGTCAATTTATCAATTTCATTAAGAGTTATAAGCTTTATTTCTTCAATACTAACCATCAAATTAAAGGAAGTCATTAGGATTCTGGGACGTCAATCTCCTCCCCTCCCAAATTATTACCTTGGTCTACCTGTAACTACAAAGAAGTCTCTAAAATATTACTAGGATGACATAATAGAAAGAATCTAAAAGAAACTTATCGGATGGAAAGGTAAATTCCTAAGTTAAGTTGGGAAGATTCAACTTCTCAAATTTATCTTACAAAATATTCCTATTTATTTCATTTCCTTATTTAAGGTTCATGCCTGTATAGGCTCCAAAATTGAACAAATCCAAAGAAACTTCCTATGGAAAAAAGTGAAGGAGAAGTATAAAATTTCATTGGTGAGATGGGATAAAGTTTACATGCCTAAAAAGGTAGGGGGTTTGGTATCAAAAGATAGAAAATTTTCAATAAAGTGTTGCTTCCTAAAATTGGTTGGTCCCTTTTGACTGAAGAGAAAGACTAGGTGGTAATTTTGGAAGAAAAATACCTTGCTAATGAGAATAAAAATAATTTCATGGGCCTTGAGTTACAAGTGGCTCAGTTATTTGGAACAACTTGGTGGAAATAAGAAGTAATATTAAGCAAGGGACTATAAAAAGTGTGGGAAATGGACATAATACAGGGTTCTAGGAGGATATTTGGCCTAAAGGCCCCACCCTCTCCTCCTTAAATCAATTCAAGAACATTAAAATTAAGCTAACTTAGGACTATGATGACTCCCTCAACAACTATATTGATTGGAGTAGTCTTACCCCAAAATAGAAGATTTTTGAAGACCAAGTTTCTATGGATATATAATGAGGGGTGGTAGTCAACTAAATGGGGTAGAAATTTTGAAGAATCTGAGAAGTCAAATCAGGGATTGTACCTTCTTCTCCCAAAATAAAATGGACACTTGGATTTGGAGCAACAATCCTTCTATAATTTTTTTTGTTAAATCTACTTACTGTATGATTGAGCAAACTGTTCTCACTAACTTTGACTAGAAATAGGTTTGGACTCTTAAAATCCCCCCCAAAATTATTTGCTTCTAGTGAGATGTTATTCATGATCCAGGATGATTTCCCACAATCCATTCAAATTGATGGTGACAAAAAGTATGGTGTCAAATGTTTATGAAAAAATTTTCATGTTATAGAGCTCGTTAAGAGCTTTCCGATGCATTTCAAATAGGCTCAAACATACATCATATGAAAAAGTTATGGCCTTCAGAAGTTGATGGCAAGACAAGGTGCATTGACATGCGACACACTTCAGGGTGACACATGGCATGGTAAAAATGCCACATGGAATTAACCTATGGTGTAATGTAATGTTGACACATGTTAATATATGAACCAGTTAGAAACTGGCACATGGACCAATTAGAATCCACCACATGGACAAATTAGTTGTAGCAGATTTAGTGGGATTCAAATATAAAATCTCTCCAAAATTAAGTCACTATTTAAATAAGATAAGATTTGGCCTATGTTTAAACAAAGAGGATGTGGCGGGATTTTATCCCATGACTTGCACTACATAATCTTATCACTTTAACCATTATGCAACATGCCCCACAATGAATATTTGTCGATTGCATTGCATTTAATCCAATGCTATCCCAACATATTCAAGGGGATTTAAACCTTGTCTATGGGATAAGATTTTATCTCCTTGACCAACTCACCACAAGCCTTGCAAACAATATAAAGGGAAGAAAACTGTAATTGTAGAGCATGACCCAATGTTGGGAAAAATGACAAGAAGCAATGCTCATTATTGTAAGAAGATAATTTTGTAAATAGTTAGATGACTATAGCCTTTCTAGAAGAACTTCATAGATGTTTTAAAAATTGAAGTCATTTGATGTATTTTCCATCATTTTAATGGATCAGTTCCTCATTTGAAGTGGTCCCAAAGACATATCCCAAAAAAGGGGTGAACTCCATTAACATCTGTTGAGTATTGCCTATATTTTATTCTTGTTATTTTCTCAATTTTGGTCATTTCAATTTTTGAAACTAAAATTAGTGTAATAGAATAATAATTACAACTAATTATAGATCAATTCATGGTAGCATTCTTACTATGGACAAACTTAATAGGAGAGGGTTCCAATTTATTAACATATGTCCTCTATGCATTGAAGATGTTGAAAGTATAGACCACCTCCTCTTAAGTTGTTCCTTCACAAAGGAAGTTTGGAACAATGTTCTCAAGTCTTTGATGGTTTGCTAGGTTTTCCACTCCTCCTTTAAGGACTTTATTAATAGTTGGAACAACTTCCCTTTCTCTCATGCCATCATTTCTAATATGTGGAAACAAACTCCTCCGATGGTTTCTTGGAATTTATGGAAAGAGAGAAACAACAATTTTTTTAGAGATTAGAGAAGAAACAACATGGAGTTTTTTTATCAACAAAACAACAACTTTAGGAAAATATTAATTTGACTAGTTATGGTTTCTCAAAAGTCTTTCCTTTTTATGGAAAAATTAGAATTAAAAATTTATGGGGCATCACACATGATTTTTTGTGAATCAATTGGGCCAAAATCCTGAGTAGGAAAGCTACTAAATGGATTCAACCTAAGGAAGGTTGGTTTAAATTAAACTTTGATGGATGTTCCAAAGGAAACCCTGGTATGAATGTTGTAGGGGGCATGATCAAGGACCATGAAGGTATCCTCATTGAAGGATACATAAAATACCTTGGGGGTCTGCTCTAGTATTGTTGTTGAAGCAACAATAGCTTGGTGGGGAATTAAGAGACTAAAAGAAAAATAATGCAACAAGGTTATAGTTGAAGGTGATTCTATGGTCATTATCAACATCTTAAAAGGAGTCTATGTTGATCCTTGGATGATTAGCAATATGATGGACAACTATAAACATTCTCTCAACACTTTTCTCAAATTTGAGATCTGTCATTCCTATAGGGAAGGAAATATGGCAACTGACAAGGCGGCTGATGTTGGCTTATCCTACCTTGATTGGAAATATTGTCTGGATTTGAAAATATCCCTTTCAACATCAAGGAAAAAAATTCAAATGAAAGACTTGACCATAGGTGGCCGCCTAACATGAATAACAAGGTTCATATTGCGTTGAACTCCTAAGTTATCTTGTTCGTTGATGCTTCTCAACTTTTTAATTTTATGTATAATTTGTCCCCCTCAGATGTGTGGTCGGATCCATAATAAGACTGATGATGACAAGGATTACTTATTGGCATATAGGAAAAGAATGTAAATTGAAAATATAATCACGAGGACTTAATCCATCATCATTTTTTTCTTAAATTAAGAAATAATGTATTTTCATGGTCTAAATCTTATTAATTCCTAGGTAGTGGTGATATTATGGAAATGTTCAATATTTCTAGAATGGCAACACAAGTTAGGATCCTCTCCACTCCATTTTATCAAGTTTTTGTTTGCATAAGTTGAGCCCTAAGTACAATAATTTTGACAGGTGGCATGATTTTGTGTTGTAGTTGAAATATTTATAGAAATACAATGTATGAAAGAATAGGCCAAACAATTCCAAATTTGGTTTCATGATGGCATAGTTAAAGGGATTTTTTCCCCTAAAACATATAATTTAGAGTTGTTCAAGAAATTATAGTAGTTGTGGTAGAAAGGAATGGATATGAGGGAGTACACCAAGGAATTTTACAAAATCATCATCTACAAAGGCCACATGGAAGATGGTGTAGCAAAGTTGTCTCAATATTTGAATGGGTTACAAAGTGAGGATGTGTATAGACTCTTATGCTATCAACAAGATCACCATTAAGTATAGGTTTCCATTATTGCACATGGATGACCTAATGGATTATTTGAGTGGGACACACTACTTTTCAAATATTCACCTCAAGAGAAACTATTAAAATATTATAATTCATGAAGGAGATGATTGGAAAAAGATTTTAGAATAAAGATGGATTGTATGAGTGGTTGGTCATATCCTTCAAATTGACCAATGTGCATTCAACAACTCGATGAATCAATCTACATACAAGACTCATTTTTATTATGTATGTGAAATATATAAAAGGTGTCACAAACTTGTTGTGAATACCTAATAAATAATGCATTAGCATAAATGTAGAATATTTTATATAGCACATACAAGAGGTGCATGCATAGGTGAAGGAATAGTTTGTGAGAACTAACACAAAGTATAAGGCAAGTGTAAATGATCACATAAAAGAGAATATTTAATTTGAGACTGAGTAAGTCATGGTACAATTGAGGAAGGAGAGATTCCACAAAGGACATATGATGATTTGAAGCCAAAGAATATCAACCCATGTAGAGTGATGTGAAAGATTTATAAAAATCCTTATGAGGTTGAATTACTAGAGGGGGTGGATCTCACTAGTGTTCAATGGTTGATCTATATTAATTTCATTGAAATGAAGATAGAGAGAAGTATAAGAATTGCTATAGGGGATAGATTGAGAGAGTATATTATGAATGAACATTTGAACAAAAGAATTGAGAAGAAGGAATATAAGGAATATCAAGTTCAGTGGAAGGGAATGGGATCTAAGGATGATTCATGGATTTCTAAAGAGGAGATGAACTAATTGGAATTTCCACCATGAGATTTCTCACCACCTTGATTTTGAGCATTGAACCCAAAATTTTATTAACTAAGATGATTGATGCAAGAGCATCTCAAGAGTCAATTATTCTTGTGTCATCAAAAATAAATTGTTTTATTTTATTTTATAAATTTTTAGGAATTTTTTGATTGTTAGAATATGTCCATAGTAGAGGACAATTCTCACAAAAAAGACATTTTCTTAACCATACTAACAATGTGATGATCATTCAAGCTTTCTAATAACACTTGATAACATTTCTAAACTTATTGGTCCCAAGGAGGTTTTTGGCTAGAACCACATTGAGTTTAAATAAATAGATCTCGCACTACACCCAATATCCAACCTATAGGTCATATTGATATATATACATACATACATATAGAGAGACAAAGCTTAACAAATCCTACTAAATTTCATGACTGAACACAATATAAGAAAATATTGTAATAAGGCTAATATGTATCATAAGATGCCTTTGTTGGTATGAAGTAAATAATTTTAAAAATGTATCTATTATAGACAAAATACTTGTCAAACCATTGATTTTTGGGGAATTAAGTCTTTCACTCAATGTTATCTCTTAAACTTTGCACCCTGATTGAGTTATGAAACTCAGTAAGCTAGAGAAACATGGGAACTTTTCCAGGTTTTGGGTCACCTAATAAAGGAAAAGAACCTCTGGAGAAGGCCGGCTTCCTAGTTGGTTATCACTATTTTATTGATTCTTTTTTAGGGAAAAGGGAGAAGGACTGCTAAAAATAAAATGCTGATGAAGGTAAAAATGAAGTGATACACCAAGACTAATAAATAGAATATGATCACAAAATACTAACACAAATGATCAAAAATGGGATATACCTAAGTATGCACAATTCATTGTTGTATGTTAATGCATAAATACTTTACTAACAAGTCTGTATACATAAATTTTCAAAAAGGAAGTTAACTTCAAGATTAAAAAACAACATGTATTAAGTAGACACAATCAATAACCTGCATGAACAAACCAGTTGCAGAAAGGTATGAACATGTGAGACAAAGTTATGAGGAAAAGTAATTTCATTGTTAACTTGATCAATCACTCACATACACTAATCTGTGAGAATGAAAAGACAAGAGATAAATCACCAGAAATAATGAAGGTCTCCACTATGAATCATATTTAGAAAAAATACTGAGTTACAAAAGTATGCCAAATTGTCACAAAGCACTGTAAAAGTCACTCCAAGCTAAAATCTGCATAATTCAGAACTAACTCATAAAATGAGTAGTCAAAAGACTAAGTACAAAATTTCCACAAAACAAGGAGTACACAACCTCCTTGGGTCGGATGCAACCATCATCCCTAAAATCTAGTCCCTAAATCTCATCCACAAAAGCTCAAAAAGGTGGAAAAAGTCAATCTTGAATAGATCCAGCATGATGACTACTCAAACAACCCTTCAAAAGCTCTCAAAATCATGTAAAACCTCCTAAATCCTTGGAATGTGTTTGAAATCAATTCGCAACCTCCCTAGATGCTCTCCACATGTTCCCAAACAAAAAATAACCTCCCCTTGTTTGTGGCATAAACGCGAAGGCTACTCATAACCTCTTTTCTCTTTATGACATATGCTTTTAAATTTTGCATTTAAGAAATAATGTTTAAATTAAATGATTCCTAAAATATCATTTAATTTAAATCATTTTACAATATAAGGTCAATGCAAGATAAAATATTTTAATCTTTACATATCGACCAAAGATATAATAAAATGATTTTATTAAGTCAAAAATTACTTACAACCATTTTTTCAAAAAACTTAAGCAAAAAAGCTTACATCAGCATCATATTAGGGTTCTCAACCCTAATGCAAAAATAAAAGAATGTTATTTGCATCTTTTTCTTGAGGAAACTTCAGGAAGAAGTTGAGGCCATTGACATGAAGGTTTTCTAGAGTTTGGCTGAGAGTATCTATGAAGAAATCACAACTACAAAGACTTTTCTTTATGATTCTTCTTGCATTTTCGACCCTCAGAGATTTATGGTATGCATTCTGGGAAAATGTTTCAACTTTTCTCTTTTATTCTAGAACCCATCTTTTCAAAATATCAGTAGCTTTCATAACTCTCCCTATAGCTCAACGTTTTCATCATACTTGCAGGGAATTTAATGGCTCCTTTACATTTTTCCATTGTAGATCACTTTTGCTTGCAGATTTAGAGTAATTTTGTTTTAAGTGGTTGTGGCCATAGGGTTTGCAAATAAAAATGAAGTTTTTGTATTGAGCTTTCTCCATGGATTTCAATGGTGG
Organism: Sequoia sempervirens; assembly: GCA_007258455.2. Lineage (NCBI taxonomy): Eukaryota > Viridiplantae > Streptophyta > Pinopsida > Cupressales > Cupressaceae > Sequoia > Sequoia sempervirens. The sequence goes on along the minus strand of VDFB02000003.1, from coordinate 166,726,406 downwards.
GTCTCTGCATAGGCAGTAGCATTTTTGAGCAAGATTTTGTTGTTTTCTCTTCAAAAAACACTAGTAAGTTGTGTTCTGAGAGCAAACATAAGATTTATTTTGTTGTTTTTGAGCTTTTAAAGTTGCAGTCATCTAGATTTTCCCTCATATATTTTGAATGTTGTTCTCTATTGTTTGCTCACTCAATTTGCAATCGAGCTTTCTATGGAAGTTCTTATTGTGTTTTTAGAAAGAACAAAGGTTTTCTTCTCAAATTTTTGTGCCAAAAAAAATAATATCTACCTTGGGTAAACTTTCTACTGTGGAATTTATTTGATTTTTCTTGTAGAAAATATGCATAAAATGTAGATGGAAACTATTTAGGTTGCAGCCTCATTATTTTTCTATTGATTTTTTAAAAAATGCCGAACCACAGGCTTTGCGTTTCTCTATCAAATACAGGGCATTTTATGAGTTATATGGTTGTGGCCATATACTTTGTTTCTCTCCTAAAGTTTTGTTAGAAGTTAGAAACTTTCTCTTTCTTATAGACACTTGAGGGTTCTTTCCTATTGATTCAACAAAAATGAATTTTCTCCTTCTATTTTTCTGCTAAGCAAAGTAAGCTTATTCAAGCTCCTGTATCTCAAATTACTTGAAGAATGTACTCTCTTGTAAACTTGTCTTTTCCAAAAACCACCAGCCTTTGTAATTGGACCTAAAAATGGGAATATGGCACAACATACTCACTATTTTCCACTCCACCACTTAGGAATAAATATTTTCTCTCATGATTCTATTCTTTGATGACTTCTTTTCACTAACTTGCACAACCATGAGCCATTGCCATTGTCCTTCGACACCAGATGCAAGAGGACTATCATGTCACTATTAAGCAATTCTAGCTACTGTAACCTTTGTTTTTTGTGCAAAATCATGTCTTCATACTCTGATATGTCTTTGTGCTTATTTGAACTTTAGATAGGAAATCTGTGTTGATAAATGCAACCCTCGCCGAGATATTTACTACTTTACTAAACCTGCTGGTGAATCTATTTATAGGAGCAATGTGAAAGTCTTAAACATTATGACTTGCTTAATGAATGATAAGTGACTATTGGCCTTTATAGGACTGCCTTCTTGCCATAATCTATATTTGTACTATGTGGCATCAATCTGCTTAAATAAGGTTGTTCCATATAATTCATAAGGACTATACTATGAAGAACAATCCATTTACAGTCTTCTACATCTTGGCATAGTTATGATGTTGTTACAAATGCTTTATTTTGGAAACAAATAGTGATCATACTTTCACTACTTCAATAATGCATTTAATTACTTATTTGCATTGAAATGTGTCCCTCTTTTCTTATGCATTTCTACTTTTTGTAGTGTACGATGGCTCCTGTTAACTCATTGTATGATGACTATCACATATATATGTCTTATACTGTACTTTCATAGAAAAGAACATTATTGCACATTTCTAAAATATGTTTTATGCAAAACTTTGCAAAGATGAATTATATGATAAATCATCTTTCAACGACTCTTTAAAGCATAACAAAGCAGCACACCAAGCTCAACCCTTGTGGGAACCATGTTTTACCCCACATGCTTAAAATCAGATAAAAATAACAATGCTTTTCCTATATTTGCACAGGAAGCAAACAAGTTAGAAAAAATATGCACATTTCAAGTGTATTTGATGGTTTCACCGCTTTCTCTAGTATATTCAGGATATGGATGTTTGTTTAATGCAGATTAAGATCAATTTACACATGAATGGGTAAAGGATCATGTATGGTGTGCAACATTTCATTGCTTAGAGCGCTGCTCTAACACATTTCTTTGATTAATTTGTAGGAAATAGGATTATCAAGGAGCTAGGAAAAAATCGGAAAAACTCGGGCAGCAGTCAAACAAAAAGACTCAACAGAACGAGTCATTCATAGGAAATGACTGGTTACCCTCCCTACATGCATATTCATTTTCTTCGTTTACTTATTCATGTATATTTTGATTTTGATTTGTATTGAATAAGCAAGCAACAGTTAAACTCAGGACTTGTGCGAGTTAAATGAATATTTCTATTGAATAAAATAG